>CM030358.1:340006686-341206686 GCA_017893485.1 Hemerocallis citrina | reverse complement strand
ATTACGGACTGTCATCGTGGAAGGAAACCGATTTAATATATAACAAGAGGGGATGGTAGAGAATGAGGATACACCAGGCTAACATAGCGGCATTTTCCCCATCTCTCCCCTCATCCCTTCTTTCCCTTCAACACACGGACATATAGAGACATCAGCAACAACAACAAGAGGGGGTTGGTCCAACAAAAAGTATAGATTATAATAAAAGAGATGTCTCTATTTGGGTTTTCAGATCTCCACTCCAGCCCTTTCTTTCTAATCACAGCCCACTTAAGAAAATTAGATTTAGTTGGGCTCAAGAATTAGTAGAGCAACATATAAGTTGAGGTACTGTTAAAGTAACCTGCAGATTGCCATCTTTGGCATGATTTTGTAACAAAAAATGGGTTCACTGTGAAACTAAGTATGCTTCTAGCATACCAAAATCCTCCAAATTAGTACAACAGCGCGGCTGAACAAACCTTATCAGCAGGTCATACTATGTCATCTAAGCATGTTATGTGCCAAAGTGGGATTGGTAATACAATGCATGAACGACACGTCTTAGTTGTTTGTGAGTATGCAATAGGGTGCAGCTATGAACAGGGCTCATATCAAGTGTAGTATTACGGACTGTCATCGTGGAAGGAAACCCATTTAATATATAAGCCATATATGGAGCCAAAAAGAAGGATGATAGAGACTTTGGATACACCAGGCTAACATAGCGGCATTTTCCTCATCTCTCCCCTCATCCCTTCTTTCCCTTCAACACACAGACACATAGAGACATTAGCAACAACAACAAGAGGGGATTGGTCCAACAAAAAGTATAGATTATAATAAACGAGATGTCTCTATTTGGGTTTCCAGATCTCCACTCCAGCCCTTTCTTTCTAATCACAGCCCACTTAAGAAACATATACGAAATACTTATAGACGACAGCCACAATGCACACTCACAAACACTAGTACGTGTCTTTCATGCATTCAAGACCATAATCTCTTTAAAAAAACCAATTTAAATACTTACCCTTGGTGGGACTTGAGACTGCTGCCCTATTAAATTGGCCATTTGCTCTTGGAGGAGTGCAACTTGTGCCTTTAAGGCAGTCATCTCCTCGTCGTGATTGCCACTTGAACTAGATGGACTCCGTCCAAATAGCCGCGAGGGGGTTGGTCCCAGGCCCATACCACGGACACGTCCATGCCTTTCCTTTCCCCTAACATCGGTCAAGGCAACTCTCTGTCGGGTACGCCAATCTGGGCATGGCGCCGTAGGGTCCGAATCTGAAGCAGAGGAGATTTCATCATACCTTTTCCGAGCATTAGTCTGTAAAAGGACATAACAATCAGAGTTAAAAGCAGATGACATTTCGACTTCTCATTAGATATTAGTTCACAAATTACCAGAATTCGTGCTGCCTCAGGGCTCGCATACGTCCCATCCTTTGATTTGTGGGTGGCATCAAAAAAGTCGATGTCCCCAAACTCCGTAGGCCCCCCCAAATCTTCTGCCTATACATTAGTAAGATGAAATGGTTATAAACAAATAACTGTAAGTAAAAAATTTACATTAGTACTATTGCGCCTACCAATTCTTCCCGAACCAGAGCGAAGCTCTGTGTACCAGCAGTGTGCAGCACTAGCTACTTTGACCGACTGGCAGCTCCCACCTCTGCCCTTTTCTGTACATGCCACAATGAAGTTAACAGAATAATTCATTATAGCCGCCATACAACCACATACTCATTAGATTTTTGTGTGTTTAATGTAAATACCTGACCGATCGCCGAACTCCAGTAGTGCACAAGAAATTGCCAATCCGAAGGCTCCACATTTTCTGGCACATTCACTTTATTCTCCTCCTCTGAAAGCTCTTTGTTATAAAACTTCGACTTCAATTCACTCTTGTGGTCCCTCCACTTCTTCGAGAGTGACTTTTCAACCCAAGGAGTAAGGGAGTCGGCGAACGAGAAGTATTGCTGCAAAATTTATTACCCATCACTAATAATACATATTTCAATAATAATTTTTCGCCGACCAATTATGTATTTTAGATGAGAAATACCTTGATGGTCGTAATAGCAGTGGCTTTTGTGGTGGTTGGCACCTTCGGCCAACTCTCGTATGACAAGGGAAGTATGCGGGGGTTCCTTGCTATGACCCCAATGAAGGAAGAAAATTTGCTGGCGTTGTCGCCAACCGGTTGCCCAACATCGTTCGCCTCCACCTCGATCCTTTCATCATTCTGAAGCCTCCAAACATTCGTCATCTTCGTCCGCCCACGATGTTTTTTGACAGTGGGCGGCGTGCTACCCTCACCCTCTTCTGTTTGACTGCCACTATTATGTTGTGGCTGCTCATCCCCATGGCTCTCGTTGCCATCATTTATATTTAACCTCTTTAAATGCCTCGGCATGTTGTACCTGTTGTCGATTCAAATACACACATGCCAAGAAGACAATCAGATGCATGAAATCAGCTTCATTAACAGTGAAAGAAGATGAGGCCTATGCTAGCAGCATATTTAGTTTGGAAGTGAACCCATTATTTGGTTAAAAAATCATGCCAAAGAGGGCAATCAGGTTACTTTAACAGTATCTTAAAATGAAAATTTCCATTATCCGATCTTATATGTTGCTCTACTAATTCTTGAGCCCAACTAAATCTAAAACCCAATTGTTGTGCATATGTGGAGGATTTTGGCATACAGCTATAGCATCCTCAGTTCACAGTGAACCCATTTAATACCAAAAAAACATGCCAAGAAGGCAATCAGATGCATGAAATAAGCTTCATTAACAGTAAAAGAAGATGAAAATTCTAGCAGCATACTTAGTTAGGAAGTGAACCCATTTTTTGTTAAAAAATCATGCCAAAGATGGCAAACAGGTTACTTTAACAGTATCTTGAAATGAACCTTTTCATTATCTGAGCATATATGCTGATCTACTAATTCTTTAGCCTAACTAAATCTAAAACCCAATTGTTCAGCATATCCGGAGGATTTTGGCATACGTAGCTAGCTATAACATCCTCAGTTCACAGTGAACCCATTTTGGTTAAAAAAACATGCCAAAATGACTATCAGATGCATGGAATAAGCTTCTTTAACAATAAAAGAAGATGAAATTTCTAGCAGCATACTTAGTTTGGAAGTGAACCCATTTTTGGTTAAAAAATCATGCCAAAGAGGGCAATATGCAGGTAACTTCAACAGTTTCTTGAAATGAAAATTTACATTATCTGAGCATATATGTTGCTCCACTAATGGTTGTGCCCAACCCAATCTAAAACCCAATTGTTGTGCATCGTCAGTTCACAGTGAACCCATTTTATATCAAAAAAAGATGCCAAGAAGACAATCAGATGCATGAAATCAGCTTCATTAACAGTATAAGAACATGAAAATTTCAACATGCATCTATCAGAAAAAATTGCTAAGATTCAAAAATTAGGGGAATCAACAGATGATACCGAAGAGAGAGAGAGAGCGGGGCGACGAGCGCGGGGGGGAAGATAGAGAGAGAGCGGGGCGACACGGTCGTTTCCGTTCGCCGATTCACCTCCAAATCGGGATAGGGAGGAGGGAAATCGAAAATGGCAAAGGGAAGAGGGGACGATGACGAATGTTCGAAGGCCGTCGAAGAGGACGAAGCGGCGGAGGCAAACGCGTGGGAAGGAGAGCGAGGAAGGAGGGAAAACGAAGCGCCTTTTCTTTTTTACTTTTCTTTTGCTTTTTTACTTTTTTGGGAAATGGCGAGCGAAAGGTTAGGGCAGATGGGATTTATCGCAGCTTTTCACCGGCGTTTTAATTATACACGCCGGTGAATCATAAACTTCACCGGCGTTTTTAAATAAAACGCCGGTGAATAATCAGATTCACTGGCGTTTTAATTAGGCCGCCGGTATATAACCATCGCATCTGGTGGCCCCATTCCTAATCGCTACCTACACCGGCGCTACTAGTAAAACGCCGGGGAATATTCGCCGGTAAATCTGGTTTCTTTTGTAGTGGTACGAGCTACAAGATACTCTCAACCTAGAGTCGTACTCTCAACTCATCATGAGAAGGCACCATATGGGTCAAACAAGTAAGATACGCAACTCATGCTTCCAACTTGTCATGGAAAAGCGTCGTACGTGTCCCTCTTCTAGAGAGTGACAATTTGTCGACACAATTAACCAAGTCTTAAACTAGGCTTCACACGATCTCCTCGGATCCACTTATAGCCTACTTATTTAAGACAATACATACATACGAGCCCAATGAGCTTCGTATGGGACCAACAGCCACATACGGGCCATGCGGGCCGCGTATGAGACAACAACATAAAAACAACTACTTATCCTAAGCATGGGTTTCTACATACAACACAAGCATGATTGTTCGCTAGAATACTACATAGGCATGGGTGGGTTCATTTCAACATAGAATAATAAAGCTCAAGCATGATGGGTTCTTTACTAGAACCGTTAGCAACTTATCCATGATGTTCGACTACAACTTAAACAAGGTACATAAACCCAAGCATGGCCCTTACTACCAACTCAAGCATGATAGGTTTTACTAGAAGTCACATAAGCATGAATGGGTTCTTTAGTACAACACAAGCATGGTAGGTTTGCTAGAATGTCACATAGGCATGAATGGGTTCTTTACACAACTCAAGCATGGTAGGTTTGCTAGAATATCACATAGGCATGAATGAGTTATTTACACAACTCAAGCATGGTAAGTTTGCTAGAATGTCACATAGGCATGAGTGGGTTCTTTAGTTCAACTCAAGCATGATAGGTTTTACTAGAATGTCATACAAGCATGAATGGGTTCTTTAGTACAACACAAGCATGATAGGTTTTCTAGAAGTCACATAATACGAATGGGTTCTCTTTTGACATAGAACAACAACTAACTCAAGCATGATCTACCACAACTCAAACATGGTGTTCTACTACTAACTCAAGCATGGTAGTTCTACTAAAATGTCACATAGGCATGAATGGGTTCTTACACAACTCAAGCATGGTAAGTTTGCTAGAATATCACATAGGCATGAATGGGTTCTTTACACAACTCAAGCATGGTAGGTTTGCTACAATATCACATAGGCATGAATGGGTTCTTTACACAACTCAAGCATGGTAGGTTTGCTAGAATGTCACATAGGCATGAATGGGTTCTTTAGTTCAACTCAAGCATGATAGGTTTTACTAGAATGCCATACAAGCATGAATGGGTTCTTTAGTACAACACAAGCATGATAGGTTTTCTAGAAGTCACATAATACGAATGGGTTCTCTTTTGACATAGAACAAAAACTAAATCAAGCATGATCTACTACAACTCAAGCATGGTGTTCTACTACTAACTCAAGCATGGTAGTTCTACTAGAATGTCACATAGGCATGAATGGGTTCTTACACAACTCAAGCATGGTAAGTTTGCTAGAATATCACATAGGCATGAATGGGTTCTTTACACAACTCAAGCATGGTAGGTTTGCTAGAATATCACATAGGCATGAATGGGTTCTTTACACAACTCAAGTATGGTAGGTTTGCTAGAATGTCACATAGGCATAAATGGGTTCTTTAGTTCAACTCAAGCATGATAGGTTTTACTAGATTGTCATACAAGCATGAATGGGTTCTTTAGTACAACACAAGCATGATAGGTTTTCTAGAAGTCACATAATACGAATGGGTTTTCTTTTGACATAGAACAACAACTAACTCAAGCATGATCTACAACAACTCAAGCATGGTGTTCTACTACTAACTCAAGCATGGTAGTTCTACTAGAATGTCACATACGCATGAATGGGTTCTTACACAACTCAAGCATGGATTCCTACTACATCACAAGCATGGGTTCTTTTTCTACAACTCAAGCATGGATTCCTACTACATCACAAGCATGGGTTCTTTTTCTACAACTCAAGCATGGATTCCTACTACAACACAAGCATGGGTTCTTTTTCTACAACTCAAGCATGGATTCCTACTACATCACAAGCATGGGTTCTTTTTCTACAACTCAAGCATGGATTCTTAAAATAAGCTACTATCCAAGCTTACTTACATATTACAAGAACTACTTATTTTAGAGATTACTAGTCCCATTTATTACAAGGAACTAGTTTTACCAAATTACAAGTTCCTACATAAACAATAATCAACTCTTATAGAGTTACAAAATAAACTTACTTTCCTTCAATCCTACAATTCCTACATCAAGAAAACTTACTTTTTTATGAACAAAAGTTAGTAAAGACATGATCTTTATTAGGTTGGGAAACAACATACAACAAAAATACTATCTTTTAATTAGCACGTAAAGTCCTACAACCCCCAAAATGGGTATGTAACTATTCTCACCTTACTAACTTATATGCACATAGTAGTTAGTCCAAGTTGTTTAATTTCTGTTTAACAAGGTAACTAATGAAACAAACATAAACATAACAAGTTCAAGTCTCATCTTTATGGGTTCTTTGTGAGTTCCATTCTTCCAACTTTCCTTATATGAAATCCCTTTCTATAAACTACCGTTCTTATGCTTATTTCTTTAGTCCAAGTAGTCAAATTTAACCATAATAACAACAATAATAGTAGCAAGGCTAAAGATCCAATCTTTATGTGTTTTAAATTAATTTCCTCCATTCAAACTTTCCATGGGATCTTTGTGATCCAAATCACTACTTATATGCTCAATAATTAGTCCAAGTTGTTTTAATCAACATACAACATATACACACACATATAACCATAAGTAAAGAGCAAAATAGAACAAAAATTAACATACAAAAAGGTAGAGAAACCCCCACCTTTGTTTTACATTGTAGGAATGACTACCTATGCTACTTCTCCTTCCTCCTAGCTTTGTTTGAAAGCTCCAAACCTACAAGAGAAACTTTAAGTTTTTCTTCTCTTTCTTTTTCTTTCTGTTTTTTTTCTTCTTGTAAATGAGGCAAAGTGTGAAGGGGATGGGTTTTTATAGGACAAATGAAGGGTTGAATGTGCAAAATGACTTAGGGTTCTTTGCACACACCCCCTTGGGATATTTTTGGGGGTTTTGGCTGGCCAAATAGGAGGAGGTGGAGGGGGTGAGGTGGCATGGTGAGGTGGAGGTGGAGACTTCTAGTAGAAGTTATTCCTAGATCTTTTATGTAACCCTAATTAATCCAAACCCTAGGTTTAATCCTACCACTTAATCCTAGCCATCCAATTTTAGATTAGTCATGACAAAAATATATTTTTTGTCCAAAACACATACTACATGATTTATACGGACGCATGAAATCGATACAATATGCGCATGTATAGATTAATAATCGTACTGATAATTTTCGTTTGTAAAACCACACAATCTGTATAAAAATAATTAAATTCCAAAAATAATAATAAAATAAATTTTTATTATCAACTCGGAGATTTACAGTACTAGTTTGATACAATACAGATGTATACAGGCAGGTACTTATACAGATGGTGGTTAATAATTAAACTAAGTAATATCCATCAAAATATGTAAATTCCGAAAATAAAATAAAATAATAAAATAATAAAAATAATTAATAGTAATAAAATAATAAAATAAAAAATATTTATTATTTAACAGGTCGGGATATTACATGCATAGAAACTGTGGGCGCGTCAGTTGCTTACAACCGACGAAATATTATACACGACTATCCTCTCTATGCCGAAAACAGTATAACGATTCTCAAATACTTAAACAACCACAAACTTGATCACAAACAGAACTACAAGGGGCTATCCTATAGATGTCGTGTTATGCGGTGCACTTAGTCCTTAATGCAGTTATGTATATTACATGACACTAATGCGTACTTGTTCAGATTCTATGCATCCCATACTACATAGGTCTGAGGGCAATCCCTTAACCATTCTTCATATTGTAAGGTTCAATCCCTCGTCATGACTTAAACTACTACTGTAACTACGATAAGTATCCTAGATGTTCTATGAGTTATGAGCTCATGACTAGACAACCTGGAGGGAATCCCACATCATGTCACGACGCATCGTGAAGAACCTATGGACAATTCAGCCTCCGTCATGGGACATAACACCACCCGCAGTCACCAAACACCCCACGAGCATCGCCTGCGGTACGGAATCCTGGAGACATACCCACGTCATGTCACGATGCATCGTGAAGACAGCCTGTGAATACTCTCACACCGTAGCTCTGAGGCCCTCATACTCTTTTTTTCTCTTATTTTCATCACGTCTTCACTATGTATCTAGTCCTTAGTTATTTGAATCATGAACAAAATCAATTCTCTAGAGTTAGCCCTTCTACTATACCGGTTCTCAACCATTTATATCATATGACCCAAATCTTGGTCGTTTCATTTCAAGTCTCATTTCAACATATTTCTTTTCGATGCCGGTATGAGGTTTAGCTACACTCTAGTTCTCAATTTCAATTCATAATCACAAAATTGAGTTCTCATACTCATATAGTCTTTTCATAGTTCAAGTAAATATCCATCTCCTTTCCATTATTCAATGTTCAATTTCAATTTACAACATTCTCATTCAAACAAATAAGTCTCAATAATTTCACTTAGTTTCCGTACTATTATTTCTTTTCCTCCAAAAATTAAAATCATATTTCTCTTTTAATTTTCGAAGCATACATTACCCAAAATAATAATAAAATCCATAATGAACACACTTCAAGTTCTTTTTATACAAAATCCCCTCTTATAAATCTAGTATAACTCAAAAAAGTCACCTTTGTTCTTATACTTATGCAAAATATCGATTTTACAAGGTTCTACGCAATTTTTCTTCTCACACTAGTTAACTTAAGTCGAAATAGTGTACAAATATTTTTTATGAAGTCTATATATTTTTATAACAATTATCGGATTTTTTACGAATTTTTAAAGTCACAAAATCACAAAAAAAACTTTTAAAAAAACCAAAAGTTTTTAATTTGCTGAGTTCGGGAATCGAACCAGCGACCATAGACAAAGCCAGCGCATGCACTAACCAAAGGGACAGAGCGCAACCACGTCACAGAGATGGCTCGAATTCATATGAGTCCATTTACCGAGTTCGGATTTCTCCAAAAAAATAAAAAAATGAAAGTCTCATTGTTTGGTTTTGAACCCGAGACCAAGGCCAGACCCACGCTCCACTATGCGTGCCCAAACACACCGAAAAACCAATTAGGCTAAGTGGCCAAACCAATATGAGTTGGGTTTTTAGGGGGTTTGATCCTAGTTTCGGTTCATTCGAGTTTTTATGAAAATAACTAATTTTAATTTCGTTTCTTCTCCACTTTCATTCAAAATTTTCAGAATATAATTTTTTTACATTTCTATTATATCAGTAAATTAAATCTTGATTTTTGACATAAAAACATCACTTTCCTCTTTGACTACAATTTGTTTACAATTTCAAAAATGTACAAACAAATGTCGTTTCTTTTGTAAATTGGCATTCAAACTTCTCATATTTCCTTCTTTTTATGAATATTATTATTGCTCAATCATTTCAATAACAAAATCCCTCATCATTAACAATTGAGATAGCAAAGTCACCACTAAGTATGATTATTATTTCGATCCAATTAAGCATACAATCATGTCTCTTTGGTATAGTACAAATCATCAATTAAAGCATGGTAGCATGGTCAATATTAAACTAACTATCAAAATTTGCAACTAATCATTATTCTTCTCACACATAATCAAGCATTCTAAATTGTCTCATTCTTATAACATATGGCTAGAATAACTATGTTTCTTTTCAAATGCATCAACCATACTCTAGCATGAACCTAATTTGAAGTGTAAGATAATTACCCACCTTTGATGCAGAGAAAAACAAACAAACTCCTAATGATCTGCTACAACGATCGAGCGAAGCCTTCTCCTCCTAAATCAAGCCACCAAATTTGCTTCTCCTCCTAATGATGCAAGCAACCCGAGCCTACCTTCTTTTCCCCTAGTGTAGTCTGGCCTCCTCTCCTTAATTGTAGAAACACAATAGCACACAATCTTATAACTCCTCAATCTTTTGTCTCAATCAAATTACTTCTCTTTCTTTTCTTTCTATTCTTTACTTTCAAAAATTCTAAGTGTGAGAATGAAGAGTATAGGGAGGGGTATTTATACAACTTTCTAGGATGAATGGAGGGCTAAGATTTGATCAAATGGTTGGAGATTAAGGGCCAAGATGCATTAGGGAGTTATACAAACTACCCATGATGAATAACTACCTCTCCACCACTTCCATCTCTCCCACTCCCTCCATCACCATCCGGCCTAGGATGAGAAGTGTGCAATGCACACCATAGTGCTTGCACGTGCCAACTAGTACCCCCTCCTTACAAGTGTACATGTGAATAAAAAATTTATTTGTTCATGAAAAGAGTCTACACTACAAGTTGGATTGTTTTAAAAGAGAAATAAGTTAAATGGGCTCACTAATGGGCCTAATTTTACCATGGGTTTAAATAATTAAATTAATTAATTGATAAAGTGGGCTTAAAAGACAATTTGGGCTTTAGATTTTAATTAGGCTTTAAAAGAAAATAATTTTTTTGGAGAAATAAAGGAGAACATATACTATATAAAAATATTTTATACGGGAAATTAAACAAATGAAATCATACGTGCAAAACACGTAAAATCATAAAAATCTCATAAATCAAATCTAGGGTTTTACAACCTTCCCTCCTTAGAATAGTTCCGTCCTCGGAACAATGCTTAAAGAGTGAGAAAAACCTGGAATACAACAAAGAGATAAGAAAAGAAAAGAGAGGAAGATACAAATCACACAAAGAGCTCAGGATGATCATTCTTCATCCTCTCCTCAGATTTCCAAGTAGCATCTTCAACCAACTGGTTTCTCCAGACTACTTTGACCATCGGTATCGTCTTGTTTCTCAAGACTTTCTCCCGACGATCGACAATCTCAACCGGAAGCTCAATGTAACTCAGATCCAACTGCAAACCCTCCGACACTTCAGGCAAATGGTGACAAGGATCTGGAATGTAACCTCTCAGCATAGACACATGGAAGACATTGTGCACCTGAAACAACTCTTCCGGTAACTCTAACCGATAAGCAGCTTTCCCAATCCGCTTTAATATCTTGTATGGGCCTATGAACCTCGGGGCTAACTTTCCACCTCTGCCGAAGCGAATCACACCCTTGCTTAGTGAAACCTTCAAAAAGACAAAGTCACCAACCTCAAACTCAAGGTCCTTCCTCCGGTTATCTGCATAGCTCTTCCGCCTACTCTGAGCATCCACCAACCTCTTCCTGATCAGATCGATCTTTTCAGAGGTCTACTGCACAATCTCAGGCTCAAACATCTGCCGCTCTCCAACTTTGAACCAACAAACAGGTGTTCTGCATTTTCTGCCATACAGAGCTTTGTACGGCATTATTCCAATACTAGTCTGAAAACTGTTGTTGTAGGCACACTCTACCAGGTCCAAGTGCTGTTCCCAACTGCCTCCAAAGTCTAGTACACAACACCGAAGCATATCCTCAAGAATACGGATGACTCTCTCGGTCTGCCCATCGGTCTGAGGATAAAAAGCAGTGCTGAAATCCATCTTGGTACCCAAAGCTGTCTGAAGACTCCTCCAGAAATGCGAAGTAAACCGCACATCGCGATCAGACACAATGGTTAACGGAACACCATGAAGCCTGATGATCTCGCAAACGTATAGCTCAGCCAATTTGTCAATCGACGAAGTGAGTTTCATCACCAATAAGTGAGCAGACTTGGTTAGTCGATCGACTATGATCCAAATCGCATCATTGCCCTTTGAACTCTTAGACAAACCCGTGATGAAATCCATACTGATGTTATCCCACTTCCATTCCGGAATAGGTAACGGTTGTAATAGACCTCTGGGTTTCTGATTCTCGGCTTTGACCTGCTGACAGATCTCACACATTGCCACGAACTCAGCCATATCCCACTTCAGACCTGACTACCATAAACGCTGCTTAATGTCCTTATACATCTTGGTACTCCCAGAATGTACCGAAAAAAGTGTAGCATGTGCCTCCTGAAGATTACTCTCCCGCTATTCTTCTTGATCCGGAACACACAACCTCTCTCTAAACCACAGCACCTCATCCCTGATCTGAAACTCGGACAACCTGCCAGTACCGACCTGCTTCTTCATCTTCTGAATCTCTGCATCTTCTTTCTGACTTGCGATAATCCTTTCGTTTAGCGTTGGTTGAAGCCTCAACTGAGCTAAAGATGGTCTCAAGCCATGCAGAACAACATCAATACCAGCCCGATCTAACTCCTCTGCCAGCTGCCTCGGAGTCGCGATCTGTAACGCCCCACACTCAGCTCGTACGCACACAATTAACTAAATTCTAGCCACGCCCACCACTGGCTGCCTCAAAAGGGTGTCCGGACGATTGGTGACCTTTATCATAGGCTTTCCTAATATATCGCTCTTTTTTCCTTCCTTTATGGCCGATATGGGATTATTTCTCCAAGGTCAAATCCGGTCAAACCACACCACACACACATATTCCATCTTTCATTCATTCAATCCTTCCTTAAGCCCCATAGATAATCTCATAGACCCATCACTTCATCAATTCCCATAGGATCTTCTATAGTCCACACTAACTAATACCTTTCCACTTCCTTTTTCTTCTTCCACGTCACCATCCATCCTACCTTCTTTTTCTTTCTTTCTTATACTTATATACTATATATATACTATCCATATACTACTATATATATACTCTCTTAGAAATACGGGGTCTCACATTCACCCCCTCTTAAGAATTCAGCGTCCTCGCTGAATACAAAACGTGCAATCTAGCACAGGATCTTCTTTCTAGTCGAATGTAGACTTGTCTCCTAATCGCTGCCCTCCCAGGGTCTTACGCATCTCATACATATATTGCATCCCACGCACTTTCCTATATACAAGTCCTACATTCGATGTCGAAAGTTGGCTCTGATACTATTTGTAACGCCCCGCACTCAGCTCGTACGCACACAATTAACTAAATTCTAGCCACGCCCACCACTGGCTGCCTCAAAAGGGTGTCCGGACGATTGGTGACCTTTATCATAGGCTTTTCAAATATATCCCTCTTTTTTTCCTTCCTTTATGGCCGATATGGGATTATTTCCCCAAGGTCAAATCCGGTCAAACCACGCCACACACACACATTCCATCTTTCATTCATTCAATCCTTCCTTAAGCCCCATAGATAATCTCATAGGCCCATCACTTCATCAATTCCCATAGGATCTTCTATAGTCCACACTAATTAATACCTTTCCACTTCCTTTTTCTTCTTCCACGTCACCATCCATCCTACCTTCTTTTTCTTTCTTTCTTATACTTATATACTATATATATACTATCCATATACTAGTATATATATACTCTCTTAGAAATACGGGGTCTCACACGATCAAACTAGATAGACTGCTCTTGCGACTAAGTGCATCAGCAACAACATTAGCCTTCCCATGATGGTACTTAATCTCCGGACGAATGTCCTCAAGTACTTCCAGCCATCTCCTTTGCCTCAGATTCAGATCTTTCTGCTGATAGATGTACTTCAATCTCTTGTGGTCCGTGTACATGTTTAATTTCTCACCATACACGTAGTGTCTCCTTTGCTTCAAGGCAAAAAATAATCACAGCCAACTCCAGATCATGAGTCGGATAATTCTTCTCATGCGGTCGTAGTTGTCAAGACCCATAAGAGATCACTTTTCCTTCTTGCATTAAGACACAACCAAGCCCACAATGTGAAGCATCGCTGTAGACATCGTACTCAACACCTGCTCTAGGAAAAGCCAAAATGGGTGCAGTAGTTAGCCTCTCTTTCAAGTTCTGAAAGCTTGCATCGCACTGCTCAGTCCACTTGAAGTTTACATTCTTCTTGGTCAGCCCAGTGAGCGGCACGGCTATCTGAGCATAGCCCTGGATAAACCTCCTGTAATATCTAGTCAGCCCAAGAAAACTCCTAATTTTCTTCACTGTAGTAGGCCTTGCCCAATCCTTCACTACCTCTATCTTCTACGGATCAGTTGCCACTTCCTCCTTAGAAAGGATGTGACCTAGGAATGCAACTTCAGATTGCCAGAAATCGCACTTGGACAACTTGGCATACAACTCATGCTCCTGAAGCTTCTTCAAAACTGTTGCCAGATGCTCCGTGTGCTCCTCCTCCGACTTGGAGTACACAAGGATATCGTCGATAAACACCACGACGTAGGCATCAATAAACGGCCTCAAAACTCTGTTCATCGTATCCATGAAAATTGTAGGTGCATTCGTCACTCCAAAAGGCATAACTAAAAATTCGTAATGCCCGTGTCGAGTTCTGAACACAGTCCTATGCACATCTTCAGCTTTCAATCGAACTTGATGGTGACCTCATCGAAGATCTATTTTGGACAAAACAACCGCTCCTTGTAGACGATCGAACAGGTCGTCAATTCGGGGAATAGGATACTTATTCTGAATAGTGACCTTATTCAGCTCCCAGTAATCGATGCACATCCTCATCGAACCATCCTTCTTCTTTACCAAAAGCTGCCGGTGCTCCCCAAGGTGACGCACTCGGTTGAATAAAGCCTTTCTCCAACAGTTCCTCATTCTGCTGTTTGGTTTCATCCTGCTCCACGGGAACCATCCTATACGGTGCCTTGGAAATGGGTGCACTCCCTGGCTAAATAGTGATGCTGAACTCCACATCACTATGCAGGGGTAACCCAGGCAAATCTTCCAAGAAAACAGTCGGGTAATCTCGAACCACTCTGCAGGAACATCCCTCTTGCTGATAACTACCACCAGACCAGAACATCTTTTCTTCCCTTGGAAAGTGATTTCAGGACCACCTGGAGCCTTCACTGTTACTTCCTTGGTCTTGCACTCGATGTTCGCACTGTACACCGACATCCAATCAATGCCAATGATCACATCAACTTCCAAGACATGCGGCTCAATCAGATCAATCCCGAAAATTCTGTCCCCAATTACGATCTCGTAGTCTGCATAGTACTGATCAGTGGTTAGAGTCTCCCCTGATGGAGTAGCTACTGCCAAGACCTTGCCTGGAAAAACTTTCGATTCGACTCCCATAACTTTAGCAAACTTAGGTGATACGAAAGTGTGAGAGGACCCAGTATCAAACAAAACAATAGCTTTCTTTCCATTCAAAATAAGTTCTCCTGTTACATAACATATACTCGTTACATAACAGTTCACTATAAAAGTGGGAAAAGAGAAACAATAGAAAACACTCTAAACATCCTCCCTCGTACCAGTGATGACGTGATCAACCTCATCATCGTCAGCTTCAGTCAAGGCAAATACTCGCCCGTGCTGGTACGGCTTCTTCCCAACTTGCTGTGTCGGTCCACTACGGGTGACGTTCTGTGTCTTGGGGCACTGAGACTTGTAATGTCCCGTCTCGCCACAGCAGAAGCAAGTCACCACAGGAGGTCTCAACCAATTGGTTCTGGGTCTCTCAGCTATGTTGACAGCATTCGCTCCCGTTGGTTTGAACCTCTGGGCTGGCAGCTGTCCCCTGATGTTGCCAGAAACTGCGGGCCTCTTCCCAACATTCTAGTTGGTCCTCCGATTCTGAACCGCGTGGAACTGCTCCATGTCTTCCTCAATGGCTGCAGCTCGTTTGACAAGCTTGTCAAACCTCCTGATACCAAGGGGTATCATCCTGGATCTCAGACTGGGCCTCAAACCATACTCAAACTTTCAAGCCTTCTTCACCTCGTCCATCACCAGTTCGGGCGCATACCTCGAGAGCTGAGTGAACCTTGTCTCATACTCCCTAACCGATATGCCGCACTGCTCTAGTGCTAGAAACTCTATGGCCTTCTTCTCCTCGACGTCTGAGGGAAAATAATGACTGCGGAATTCCTCCAAGAACTCATCCCAGCCAAGAACAATACCTCCCATCGTCCGCTTTATCAACTGCCACCACACCACCGCATCTTTTTCGAACTGAAGCGCCGCCAACTTCACCTTGCTGCCCTCCGGAGTCTCCAAGACTTCGAAGATAGCCTCTACCTGTTGGATCCAATTGTCAGCCGCAACGGAGTCTGACTTTCCCTCAAATACGGGTCATCCGCTTCAATGATTCCACGAGTTTAATTGCTTCGGGTATTGGATTCGCAGGCACCCTTCCTTGATTCTGATTCATGGCAACGACATTGAGTGTTTGATAGACCCTCGCTAGTTCCGTTTCCAAGTCCAGACCTTCCCCATTTCGAGCTCATCTTCTAGCTATATTCTGAAGCAAAAGATCCATTAAATTCGAAGTATAAACATGAATTTTAAATCAACTTTTCATTTCATTGAATTTTAGCTTTATACATTCGAATTTAAAACATTTCTGACATCAAAATGAAAACAATAAGAAGATACGACAGTCTAGTTCCTACAGTTCCTCTTGGCTTCTCGATGCTCTCCCGTAGTTCCTCCACTTCCTCCTTCAGTACATCCTACATGTTTTTCCTCTTCTCGAGTTCCCAAACACGATGATTGAGAATTGCAATATCATCCTGGCACTTCGCCAACTGAGTCTCCAATAGCCCGATTCTCTCCCGTTGAGTCTCTACCTGTCTCTGAAGAGACACAATGAGACTACTCGGAACTGGTTCTTCCTCGTCAGAGGAATCATCAAATGAATCCGGAGGTGGAGTAATCTCTCAGGACTTAGGCCATTCCTCTTCAAATTCTTCAGGATCTTCCTCGTCTGAGTCAGCTTGCCCGGGGTAGTAATCTTCCTTAACTATGTGCCAGTTATCACCTCCCGCTGGGTCGAAGTGGTCCGCCATCTTAGGGAAAGGAGAAGAAAAAGCATAAATAATAGAGCAACATAAATGTAAGTGACATACATTTAAATCTCTAGACTCAACACACGCCCTAATATCCACTTCTAGGGTGTCGTTCCTTATAAATTTGTACTACTTGGAAGCATGGCTCTGATACCACTCTGTAACACCCCAAATTCTAAATACAACTGAATTCGAAGTTCTACACGATTTTTACACTTCTTTCGTACAATTTTACAAGGAAATAAAGAACTTTTGTTACATCAGAGTTAACAAATTACATTACATATTTACAGCGGAAGCAATTTACAACAATTTACATAAATTGAAATGTATAACACTTAATTCATTCTTTAATCAGCATGCATTTTTTAGTCTTGTTAACTACTTTATCTTGCATAGAAACTGTGGGCACATTAGTTGCTTACAACCGAAGAAATATTATACACGGCTATCCTCTCTATGCCGAAAACAGTATAACGATTCTCAAATACTTAAACAAGCACAAACTTGATCACAAACAGAACTACAAGGAGCTATCCTATAGATGTCATTTTGTGCGGTGCACTTAGTCCTTAATGCAGTTATGTATATTACATGACACTAATGCGCACTTGTTCAGATTCTATGCATCCCATACTATATAGGTCTGAGGGCAAGCCCTTAACCGTTCTTCATCTTGTAGGGTTCAATCGCTCGTCATGACTTAAAGTACTACTGTAACTACGATAAGTATCCTAGATGTTCTATGAGTTACGAGCTCATGTCCAGACAGCCTGGAGGGGGATCCCACGTCATGTCATGGCATATCGTGAAGAACCTATGGATAATTTAGCCTCCGTCATGGGACATGACACCACCCGTAGTTACTAAACACCCCACAAGCGTCGCCTGCGGTGCGGACTCCTGGAGACATACCCACGTCATGTCACGATGCATCGTGAAGACAGCCTACGAATACTCTCACACCGTAGCTCCGAGGCCCTAATACTCGTGTTTTTCTCTTATTTTCATCACGCCTTCACTATGTATCTAGTCCTTAGTTATTTGAATTATGAACAAAATCAATTCTCTAGAGTTAGCCCTTCAACTATACCGGTCTCAACCATTTATATCACATGACCCAAATCATGGTCATTTCATTTCAAGTCTCTTTTCAACATATTTTTTTCAATGCCGGTATGAGGCTTAGCTACAGTCTAGTTCTCAATTTCAATTCATAATCACAAAATTGATTTCTCATACTCATATAGTCTTTTCATAGTTTAAGTAAATATCCATCTCCTTTCCATAATTCAATGTTCAATTTCAATTTATAACATTCTCATTCAAACAAATAAGTCTCAATAATTTCACTTAGTTTCTGTACTATTATTTCTTTTCCTCCAAAAATTAAAATCATATTTCTCTTTTAATTTTCAAAGCATACATTACCCAAAATAATATCAAAATCCATAATGAACACAATTCAAGTTCTTTTCATACAAAATCCGCTCTTATAAATCTAGTATAACTCATAAAAGTCACCTTTGTTCTTACACTTATACAAAATATCAATTTTATAAGGTTCTACGCAATTTTTTCTCTCACTCTATTTAAATTAAATCGAAATAGTGTACAAATATTTTTCATGAAGTCTATATATTTTTATAACAATTATCGAATTTTTCCCGAATTTTTAAAGTCACAAAATCACAAAAAAAACTTTTAAAAAAACCAAAAGTTTTTAATTTGCTGAGTTCGGGAATCGAACCAGCGACCACAGACAAAGCCAGGGCACGCACTAACCAAAGGGACAAAGCGCAACCACGTCACAGAGATGGCTCGAATTCATATGAGTCCATTTCCTGTGTTCGGATTTCTTGAAAAAAAAAACCGAAAGTCTCTTTCTTCGGTTTCGAACCCGAGACCAAGCCAGACCCACGCTCCAGTAAGCGCACCCAAACACACCGACTAACCAATTAGGCCAAGTGGCCAAACAGATATGAGTTGGGTTTTTAGGGGGTTTGATCATAGTTTCGGTTGATTCGTGTTTTTATGAAAATAACTAATTTTAATTTCGTTTCTTCTCCACTTTCATTCAAATTTCCAGAATACAATTTTTATACATTTCTAATATATCAGTAAATTAAATCTTGATTTTTGACATAAAAACATCACTTTCCTCTTTGACTACAATTTGTCTACAATTCCAAAAATGTACAAACAAATATCGTTTCTTTTGTAAATTGGCATTCAAACTTCTCATATTTCCTTCTTATTATGAATATTATTATTGCTTAATCATTTCAGAAATAAAATCCCTCATCATTAACAATTGCGATAGCAATTTCACCACTAAGTATGATTATCAGTTCGATCCAATTAAGCATACAATCATGTCTCCTTGGTATAGTACAAATCATCAATTAAAGCATGCTAGCATGGTCAATATTAAACTAACTATCAAAATTTGCAACTAACTATTATTCTTCTCACACATAATCAAGCATTCTAATTTGTATCATTCTTATAACATATGGCTAGAATAACTATGTTTCTTTTCAAATGCATCAACCATACTCTAGCATGAACCTAATTAGAAGTGTAAGAGAATCACCCACCTTTGATGGAGAGAAAAATAAACAAACTTCTAATGATCTCCTACAACGATCGAGCGAAGCCTTCTCCTCCAAAATTAAGCCACCAAATTTGCTTCTCCTCCTAATGGTGCAAGCAACCCGAGCCTCCCTTCTTGTCCCCTAGTATAGTCCGGCCTCCTCTCTTTGGTTGTAGAAACACAATAGCACACAATCTTATAACTCCCCGATCTTTTGTCTCACTCAAATTACTTTTCTTTCTTTTCATTCTATTCTTTACTTTCAAAAATTCTAAGTGTGAGAATGAATAGTATAGGGAGGGGTTTTATACAATTTTCTAGGATGAATGGAGGGCTAAGATTTGATCAAATGGTTGGAGATTAAGGGCCAAGATGCATTAGGGAATTATAAAAACTACCCATGATGAATAACTACTGTAACACCCCGCACTCAACTCGTACGCACACAATTAACTAAATTCTAGCCACGCCCACCACAGGCTGCCTCAAAAGGGTGCTCGGACGGAAGGTAACCCTTCATCCTTGGCTTCCTAATATATCTCTTCTTTCATCCTTCTTCTTGGCCGATATGGGATTTATTCCCTAGGTCAAAGCCGGTCAAACCACACCACACACACACTTTCCTTCATCTTTCATTCATTCATTTAATTCTTTCCTATGTCCCATAGGAAATCATCTAGGTCCATCATGTCATCACATCCCATAGGATCATCCTATAGGTCACCACTAATTAATACCTTCTCCACTTTCTTTTTCTTTCCTTCTTTCCTTCCACGTCACTATCCATCCTTCCATTCTTTCTTTCTTTCTTATACTTATATACTAAGTATACTATCCATATACTAGTATATATATACTCTCTTAGAAATACGGGGTCTCACATTCACCCCCTCTTAAGAATTCAGCGTCCTCGCTGAATACGGGACGTGCAATCTAGCACAAGATCTTCTTTCTAGGTCGAATGTAGACTTGTCTCCTAATCGATGCCTTCCCAAGGTCTTAGGCATCTCATACATAAATTGCGTCCCACGCACTTCCTATATACAAGTCCTACATTCGATGTCGAAAGTTGGCTCTGATACCAAATGTAACACCCCAAAATTTTATTTGAAATATATATATCTTAGTTTATGTTTAAAGTGATATAGAAATTGAAAGAATTGAATTTGGAGAAAAAAAAATTAAAAAAATTTGGGGTGTTACAACTACCTCTCCACCACTTCCATCTCTCCCACTCCCTCCATCACCATCCCGCCTAGGATGAGAAGTGTGCAATGCACACCTTAGTGCTTGCACGTGCCACTAATACCCCCTCCTTACAAGTGTACATGTGAATAAAAAATCTATTTGTTCATGAAAAGAGTCTACACTACAAGTTGGATTGTTTTAAAAGAGAAATAAGTTAAATGGGCTTACTAATGGGCCTAATTTAACTATGGGTTTAAATAATTAAATTAATTAATTGATAAAGTGGGCTTAAAAGACAATTTGGGCTTTAGATTTTAATTAGGCTTTAAAAGAAAATAATTTTTTTGGAGAAATAAAGGAGAACAAACACTATATAAAAATATTTTATTCGAGAAATTATACAAATAAAATCATACGTGCAAAACATGTAAAATCATAAAAATCTCATAAATCAAATCTAGGGTGTTACAACAGTCCCTCCTTAGAATAGTTCCGTCCCCGGAACTATAATAAAAGAGTGAGAAAACAAAACATAATAAGAAGAAAGAAAGGAAAATACAAATCAACTTGTTTCTAGTTCCGTTTCCAAGTCCGGACCCTCTCCATTTCGAGCTCCTCATCTAGCCATATTCTAATGAAAAAGATCCATTAAATTCAAAGTATGAAACATAAATTTTAAATCAACTTTTCATTGAATTTCAAACTTTATACATTCGAATTTAAAACATTTCTGACATCAAATGAAAGCAGTAAGAAGATACAACAGTCTAGCTCCTACTGTTCCTCTTGGCTTCACGAAACTCTTCCCGTAGTTCTTTCACTTCCTCCTTCAGTACATCGTACATGTTTTTCCTCATCTCGAGTTCCCAAACACGATGACTGAGAATTGCAATATCATCCTTGCGCTTCACCAACTGAGTCTCCAGTAGCCCGATTCTCTCCTGTTGAGTCTCTACCTGCCTCTGAAGAGACACAATGAGACTACTCGGAACTGGTTCTTCCTCATTTAGAGGAATCATCAGATGAATCCGGAGGTGGAGTGATCTATCGGGACTCAGGCCATTCCTCTTCAAATTCTTCAGGATCCTCTTCGTCTGAATCAGCTTGCCCGGGGTAGTAATCCTCCTCAACAAAGTGCCAATCGTCACCACCAGCTGGGTCGAAGTGGTCCACCATCTTAGAGAAAGGAGAAGAAGAAGAAACATAAATCATAAAGCAACACAAATGTAAGTGACTTACATTTAAATCTCTATACTCAACACACTAATGTCCACTTCTAGGGTGTCGTTCCTTATAAATTTGTACTACTTCGAAGCCTGACTCTTATACCACTTTGTAACACCCCGAATTCTAAATACAACTGAATTCGAAGTTCCAGATGATCTTTACACTTCTTTCGTACAATTTTACAAGGAAATAAAACTTTTGTAAATCAGAGTTTACACTTTCATTACATATTTACCGCGGAAGCAATTTACAATAAATTACATGAATTGAAATGTATAACATTTGGATCATTCTTTAATCAGCATGCATTCTTTAGTCTTGCTAATTACTTTACCCTGCATAAAAACTGTGGGCGCATCAGTTGCTTACAACCGACGACATATTATACACGGCTATCCTCTCTATGCCGAAATAGTATAACGATTCTCAAATGCTTAAACAAACCACAAGCTTGATCACAAACATAATTACAAGGGACTATCCTATTGATGTCGTGTTGTGGGATGCACTTAGTCCTTAATGCAGTTATTTATATTAGATGACACAAATGCTCACTTGTTCAGATTCTTTGTATTCCATACTACATAGGTCTGAAGGCAAACCCTTAACCGTTTTTCGTCTTGTAGGGTTCAAACCCTCGCCATGACTTAACTACTACTGTAACTATGATAAGTATCTTAGATGTTCTATGAGTTACAAGCTCATGTCCAGACAGCCTGGAGGGAAATCCCACGTCATGTCACGACGCAGATATCTCTATTTCTGTAACAACTTGTATTCGATGCATCTTATTATATGAGAGTGGTAGGAGCAATTTAAAAACAAAAAACTATTAGGTGCGACCAGTGTACATGGTACATGATTATTTCATAACAACATCTGTTTACTAATATATTAGATTATAGCTTCCTAAAATTTATACAACTATGTTTATGGAGATGGGTCATCCACTTAGCATAATCAATGATTTTATTCGAAATAAAGAAAATGAAACGCGCGTGGTGGTCATTATAGCGGTGCCTTCTGATCCTAGAAAACGTCCGAAAAAATTGGCTACGGAACTACCGATCAGAGGCAAAAAGACAAAAAGTAGATACATAAGATCGAGTGTATTCATCAAACCAAAAAAGCAGACAATGAAAGAGCGGCCTATGTCATGAAATTACCTACATGAGAAGTTTCCTATACAATTGGTAAAGCAATTTCTTTAATAGATGATAGCGGGAATGCTGTTCCTAACAGTGGTGTATATGCTATGATTGTTAAATACTTAATTCATAAAGCTGAGGATTACAGTGAATATGAGCTATTAGGTATATTCGTTCGAGTGTATCTTGTCGGTATGCGGGAAAAAAGAGTTACCTCTTTGCACCTTAGAAGCAGAGAAAATTTATACACAAATTTGGGAATTAATGCATTCCGGTATAGGTTGTGGTTCCCCACCAGAAGCGAAAGTGTTGAACAGTGGGAAGCGTTGTTATCCCAATCATGTAACTGCACTCAAACCTACGAGTAAGGAAAGGAAGCCAAAGAAGGGGATATGCCTCATGGTAAAGAAAAAGAGCTGGCTGATAAAGCCGTGGAAGTCGGATAGAGAAGTAAAAGTTTTAGCTCAACATATACGTATGTCTGCTTTCAAAGCAAGAAGAGTAATTGATCAGCTTCGTCGGCGTTCTTATGCAGAAACACTTATGATACTGGAACTCATGCCTTATCGAGCGTCTGATCCTATTTTAAAATTAGTTTATTCTGCAGCAGCAAACACTAGTCATAATAAGGTTTGAACGAAGCTGATTCATTTATTAGTAAAGCCGAAGTCAATGAGGGTTCTTTTGTGAAAAAGTTAAGACCCAGAGCTCGAGGACGTAGTTATCCAGTAAAAAGACCTACTTGTCATATAACAATTGTATTAAAAGATAAAAATGCTTTTTAGAGAAATCTAAGATTTAGATTAATTTTTAGAAAAAAAAAGGATGGAAAGATAATATAATTAAAAAATACGAATTGATCTGGACCCCCTCCCCCTCCTTTTTTTTATCGTATTCCAATGAATAATTGGAAATCAATCTAATGATTGGATGGATGGAAATTTGTATATTCCATTTATTTGACTTTATGAAATTGGCAGAAAGATTCTTGAACCCGAAGTCCAAAAAGTCTTTCTGTATAAATGTATAAAACGAACAAGTTCTATGTATATACATAATATAGATTATTGTTCTATTTCCGTTTCGGTAATTTAGTTCAG
The DNA here is from genome assembly GCA_017893485.1 of Hemerocallis citrina. Lineage (NCBI taxonomy): Eukaryota > Viridiplantae > Streptophyta > Magnoliopsida > Asparagales > Asphodelaceae > Hemerocallis > Hemerocallis citrina. The sequence continues at coordinate 341,182,584 of CM030358.1, read as the reverse complement.
TAACAGTGGTTCTTTGGTTAAGTAAAAAGGGCCCTTTCTTTTTGAAATATCCATGATTCCCCTGGGAACAATTGTTCGTTGTATTGTATATGACGGATATGAAAAGATTCTTCTTATTTCTTGATTATGATTTTTTCTTTCAGATGAAAGAAAGAATAACGACTTTTATCTTACACAAGGCTTTTTCTCTTCCATACTTATGTATACTTATGATGTGCACTTATGAAAAAAAAACGATATGGACTTCATTTCCTTGGTACTCGCTCGAAGAAGTGTGAAAAGTATAGTATATAAAAGTATATTATATAATAAAATAATAATATATAACAATATATAATATAATTAATAATAAATATAATAAATAAATATAATAAAATTTAAATATAATAATATAATATTATAATATATAAATATAATAAAATATAATAAATAAATAATAAAAGTATATTATATAACAATAATAATATATAATCCAAATATATTGATGGATAGAGAATTTGGATGGAGAAATTATTATCATTATAGAGAATGGAGAAAACAAACTTCCGACCATTTTGAGTTATCGGAATAGCTGAATATTTGGTTATGATAAAGCAGTTAAAGCTGCTGATCTATGAGTGCTTTCTGCCCTTCTGGCTAACTGTTATTAGTAAATTCCCGATTCAAGTCAAAATCTCTGTCGAGATCTCATCTTACTTTTGTTATAGCATCTAGAAATGCCTCATCTATCAGCGGTAGATCCTTTAGATTCAACGTCAACTATGTTACAACCTCGTATCGTTGGCGAGGAACATTATGAAACTGCGCAAAAAGTTAAGCAAACTTTACAACGTTATAAAGAACTTCAGGATATTATAACTATCTTGTGGTTGGATGAATTATCCGAAGAAGATCATTTAACTGTAGCAAGAGCACGAAAAATTGAGCGTTTCTTATCACAACCCTTCTTCGTGGTAGAAGTCTTTACCGTGAAAATAGCCTGTGGACAATTTAGCCTCCGTCGTGGGACATGATGCCACCCGCAGTCACCAAATACCCCATGAGCGTCGCCTGCGGTACGGACTCCTGGAGACATATCCATGTCATATCACGATGCATCGTGAAGACAGCCTGTGAATACTCTCACACCTTAGCTCTGCGGCCCTCATACTTGTATTTTTCTCTTATTTTCGTCACCTCTTCACTATGCATCTAATCCTTAGTTATGTGAATCATGAACAAAATCAATTTTCTAGAGTTAGTCTTTCCACTATACCGGTTTTAATCGTCTATTCAACATAACCCAATCTTGGTCTTTTCATTTCAAATTTCATTTCAACATAACTCTTTTCAATGCCGGTATGAGGCTTAACTACACTCTAGTTCTCAATTTCAATTCACCATCACAAAATCGAGTTTTCACCGTCAATAAGTCTTTTTCATTATCAACAATAATTTTCCTTTCATGTTCAAAGCATTTGTATATTCATGATCATAAAATCTTTCATAATTCATCATAACATTCAATTTCACTTTCATGTACAAACTCATGCATAAATAAAAGTATTCGTTTTTCTAACTTGTCACATTCATAGCTCATTCTTCCCATGAAATTACCGTAATGTCATTTTATCAAAAAATTTACACTCTCATTATCAAAACTCATTTCAAAACTCTTTTAAACAAGGCATGTATTTTTTTTCTTTATTCAAGGACAATTGAAACTAATAAAAATAATAATTTCTTGCTTGCCAAAAATAGTCTCAAATCCTTATTCATACGGGGCCACAGGTTATAGAAAGTTCTTTCACGAAAATCCAGATATTAGTTGAAACTTCAGGGCAGTCGACTATTAAGACATGGACAGTCGGCTGTTCTGTGAGGATTTACAACTCGAAAATCAATGGTTAGGATAGTCGACTATCACAGTGTAGTCGGTCGACTGATCCGCAAGGGTTTGAACTCGAAAGCAAATAATTAGGACGGTCGACTGTTTCAATATAACTGGTCGACTGTTCCATAAATATTTGAACTCGAAAACAAATACTCAGATCAGTCGACTGTTTCAATATAATCAGTCGACTGATGCTACTAGGCTTTTCAAATTCCAGAAAATATTTTTAGTTCTTTTTCTTCTCTTTTTGAGTCAAAATTTCCAGAATGTAAATTATATGAAAATACAGTAAACCAGTATTTTTATAGTCATTATTTGCTTTATAAAAACATATATTGAGTCATATTTTGTGTTTTATGCCCATAATTTCGACATTGAGAACACTTTCCATTTCTACATAATTTATAAATCTAGCTTCCCAAAATTCACTTTATGTCTCTATTTAATACTTTATCAACCCATTACCATGATTAAATCACTAGATCTTGTTCTCTACAATTGAATTGTTCTAATTCAAATAATTAATTCTACAAGATGTATTTAGTCAATTTGTGTCTCATACGTACAAATTCATCTCACATAGCATAATTTACAGACATAAAGCATGATGATAAGATTTATTCTAGCATTTCAATTTCACATCTTTATTCATTAGCAATCATCTTTAAACTACTATTTTATCTCTAATCAACCAAACATGAGACTACAATTTATCAATTTCTTCTCAACTATTTTAGCCAACATCCCTAGCATGGCATCTACATTTAGAAGTATTGAGTAACACCCACCTATAGTTGAAGAAACGAATGAAAACTCCTAGAATACAAGAAAGTAGCCTTCTCCTCCTAGAATGGATTGCAAATTGTCTCCTCCTCCTTGTGCTTGCTAGGAACCCGAGCTCTTCTCCTTGCTTCCTTGATGATGGACCGGCCTCTACTAGGATGGAACACACACAAAAAATGTTCTCTAATCTTTTGCTCTCTTGTCTTTTTCTCTCTTAGTCTTTTCTCATAACAAATTGTTTAGTGGCTTCATGAGAAGAACAGCTAAGGGGTATTTATACAGTTTTAGGTTGAGAATGGAAGGCTATGATTCAATCAAGGAGTTATGTATTAAGGATCAAGATGAATTGGGAAGTTGTAGTCACTTCCATGATCACATACCCACTCCCCTCAACTACACCCACTCTCCCTCTCTTCTTGCTCAAAACTAGCCACTCTCTAGGGTGTGCATTGCACACTCTAGTGTGTGCACGTGCTCCCTAGTACCCCCGTATTATAAAGTTGTACAAATTTAATTAACCAATTGTCCACTAATTGTGTCTACATGACAAGTTGTAATAATTAAAAGATTAATTAAGTTTGTGGGCCTAAAAAATAGTGGGCTTTAGGCTCATGGGCTATTTAATAAAATACTTTAATTTATTATGGCGGGCTTAATTTAAGAAACAAGTTTAGGCTTTATAAAATAGGCTTTTTAAAAAAGAAAAAAATTTGATAAAGGAAGAAATAATTGTCCCTGTTATAAAAGATAATTTTTATAAAAAAATATGCATACAAAATTTGTACGTGCACAACACACAAAAATTAACATTTCTCATTAAATAAAAATTTGGGATATTATAGCAGGACCGTTGACTAAGCTGAACGGGAAGGATCAAGGGTTCTGTTGGTATAATGAGTGTTGTGTGGCTTTTGTTGAGTTGAAGAACAGATTGATGTCAGCGCCTGTGTTGACTATTTTAGATGGTTCAGGCAGATTTGTAATTCACTGTGATGCTTCTGGTAAGGGTCTTAGAGTAGTTCTGATGCAGAAGGGCCCAGTCGTTGCTTATGCATCGAGGTAGTTGAGGTCGCATTAGAAGAACTATCCTACTCATAACTTGGAGTTAGCGGTAGTGATCTATGCTTTGAAGCTGTAGAGACATTATTTACTTGGGGACCGAGTGGAGATCTTTATAGACCACAAAAGTCTCAAGTATGTCTTCACCCAGAAGGAGTTAAACATGAGGCAAAGGTGTTGGTTGGAACTTATGGCCGATTATGACATCAATTTACAATACCACCCTGGTAAAGGAAACTTGGTGCCAGATGCTTTGAACAGGAGACCGGCAGTTATGTTCCTGACTCAACAAAGGGATCTGATTGAGTAGATGCAGAGGTTGGAGTTGGAGGTTTTGTTGCCAAGTTCTAATCGGAGTTGTTTGGTACTCCAGCTTCAGTCGTCTCTTATTGATCCGATTAAAGAGGCGCAGGCTGGTGATGCACAGTTGCAGGGTTTTCGAGCTGAGGTTGAGTCTGGGTCCAGAACGGACATGGTTATTCATGCTGATGGATCGCTTCGTTTTGGGTCCAAGTTATGTGTCCCGAAGGGTGAAGTTCGTCAAAGGTTGCTTGAGGAAGCCCACCAGTCATCCTATTCTATCCATCCTGGCGAAACTAAGATGTATCGGAATTTGAAGCTTCACTTTTGGTGGCATGGTATGAAGAAAGCAATGGCTCGGTTTGTTGCTCAGTGTTTGATCTGCCAGCAGGTTAAGGCAGAGCATCAGAGAACCGCTGACTTCTTCAACCACTTCCTATTCCTGAGTGGAAGTGGAAACATATCACTACAGATTTTGTGACCGCTTTGTCGAGGAGTCCCAAGCGTCACACTGCCATTTGGGTGATTATCGACCGTTTGACGAAGAGTGCTCATTTCCTTTTCGTGTCGGACAGTCTACTGAGAGCCTAGCTGAGTGGTACATACAAGAGATTGTTAGGCTTCATGGGGTTCCAGTTAGTATTGTATCTAACATGGATAAGAGATTCAGTTCTCAGTTCTATGAGAGTCTTCAGTGCAGTTTGGGGAGTAAATTAAAGTACAGTACAGCTTTTTATCCCCAGACTGATGGACAATCAGAGAGGACCATCCAGATTCTTGAGAACATGACGGGGTCCTGTATGCTTCAGTTTGGTAGATCATGGGAGGACCATTTGCATATCGTGGAGTTCTCGTACAATGACAGCATTCATGCTAGTATTAAAGCAGCACCGTTCGAGGCACTTTATGGGAGGAAGTGCTGATCACCAGTGTGCTGGGATGACATTGGTGAGAGGAAGTTGTTGGGTCCAGAGTTGATCACCAGGACATTTGATGCGGAGGTTCAAATCAGCAAGCATTTGCAGGCAGCTCAAGATAGGCAGAGGCGATGGGCCGATGTCCATTGGAGAGCTTTGGAGTTTGAGGTTGGTGACCATGTTTTGTCACGCTCCGCTTTCCAAAAACATGGAATACAAGCGCGTGATGAAGCCCAACGAATGATTTTTGACATCATTTATAAGCTGTAGGATCGACTCAGCTTCACAACAAGAATATAACAAGAGATAATTATAACCAAGCATGCATGAATAATTTATTATCAACAGAAAACAATGAAACGATAATAATATCCAAATAGTTTTCAAGTCTGGATCAAAGTTAAAACTCGAGAACATGAGCCCGTTACAAGTTTTAAGTAGCAGAAATGAATAATTCAAGAAAACATATAATTAAAACATGTCCTTCCTCCAATTGAAGCCAAAAATCTCTGCTAACTGCTTCCAGCAGGCAACTCGTCTCCAAAGTCTGTTTAATAATTACAAAAAGGAAAAAATAGAGAAAATAAGAGAAAATGCCCTTAGTGCAAGTTAGAGCGACAAATAGTAAAAACTTGGAATCAATAATATAATAAGGATGCAACAAGTAGTGAGAATTCAAGAACTAACTAGCAAGAAGGACATCTCAAGAGATCAGGTTGGGTAACAAACACTAATAGTAGATCAAGTGACTAGTGACATATAAGAGTATCCAACATCAAGTGACAAGTATCGAGTATAAGTGTCAAGTAACGAGTCTCAAGTCTAGTGTCAAGTTGTCAAGTACAAGTATCAAGTTGCAAGTGTCAAGTATTATATTCAAGTATCAAGCCTCATGTATCATGTAGTCAAGTATCAAGTAAGCATGGATCAAGTTCAAGTTTCATATTCAAGTCTTCAAGTATCAAGTAAACATGTATCAAGTTCAGGTTTCATATATCAAGTCTTGTAACTATTACTATCTAGGTAGCACTTCATGTATCCATCTTTTTATTACATAGTTGCTAGAGAAAATGCAATTTCGTTTAGGCCTAGTAATGGATTTGATAGGGCGGTATGCTCAGGTTATGTAGGAAATACGAGCAAGTGATCAAACCATGGACTCTAGAGGTGGCCCCTGTAGGCTCTAGAGGTGGCCCCCGTCTCCCATGACGTGGCACTTAGTTCTACGTGGCACTTAATTCCATGTGATCGTAAATACATATCATGTAATCATATAATGGGCTCTAGAGGTGGCCCCCGTAGGCTCTAGAGGTGGCTCCCGTCACCCATGACGTGGTACTTAGTTCTACGTGGCACTTAGTTCCATTTAACATAAAATTATGGGAAACACGGGCCCCCTTCCGAGTACACTTAGCTATATTGTCCACTACTATGGTCTTTCCCTTAAACCACGTCTTGTACTTTTTATTAATTTTTATTAAGCAAGCAGGTAAGTGTGTAAAACCAGTCAAGGCATTATAATCATGGACAATTAACAAGTTTGAGATATTTATATAGCATATTCGAGGGTCAACACGAATCAAAATATCAAGAACAACGAAAATCTCAAATCTGGACAGCACGACGTTGCTGTACCAAAACTGTGATTTCCGTTGCTAAGAGATAGAAAAAGTGGATCCGTAAGGAGATTTAAAAAATAGAATCCTACCCGGTTCCAACGCATATAATTAAGGTACATGAAAGTTGTAGTAACATGTGTCAAATCAGCAAATTATACTACTTCTATGTTCAGCCAGGATTTGTGAATCTAAGTTTATACATGTGAAACAGTGTTGCAACATTGTTAATTAATTCTGAAAAAATTTGGGGATGATCTCTAGGGTGTCCAGCAATAGCATGTAAAATTTCCAGTCAAACACTTAGTGTTAACATAGCTAAATTAATTTGCAAACTAAAGATGTGCAGCAGTTTTGTGAATCTGCGACTACCGATACAGCTGCAGTAAAACTGTGATATCTCCTAAACCGTAACTCGGAATTCAAAAATTCCATAGGCTGTCAACATCTAGATATTCAGAGCTACATTTCTTGTTCAGGGCTCAGGTTCAGATATTGACATGAAAGGGGTTGAAACAGCAAGTAAAGTTCAGGATAGCAACAAGTGTAAACGTCTTTTATGTATAAGTTGCATGATAATTGGTTTTATGAGTCTAGATTAATGTGTGATACAAATGTAGATGTAGTGGTTATCAAATCAGCAAGCAACACTTATTTCTCAACTAAAATGGGTGCAAGATCATCACATACAAGATACAACACACATCTACAAATCTAGGGTTTCTTAATTTCATGTGTTCTTGTGACTAGGAGATAAAATGAGTCCAAATAATTGTAAATATAACAACGAAGGTGTTGTGACTCTTAAAATTTAGGGATCGACGGTAAAGTATTCAAGATTAATAAATGATAAGACAAGGAGTCACAACTACAACCTATTTGCGGTATTTTCAATTAAATGCTTGTATTAGGTCAATAAATTGTACAAGGAGAATACTTGTCTTGATTGGATGAGGGCGTTGATCGACGATCGAGATCGAATGGATCGGATCGGTGCGGTTCTTGATGAAAAATCAAGATCAAGACGATCATACGGCTGAATCTGAGCTGAGGATCACGATCGGATGGACGGCTGAGATCTGATCTGGCTGAAGAGATCAGATCTGATCAAGATCGGATCTTGATCGAATCCGATGGCTATGATTGAATCCCAGCCTTCTTCTTCTTCTTCTTCCCTCCTACTTCACCAAACAGCCAGGGAGAAAGAGAGAGAGAGCAGCGGTGGCACCAGCGGTGAGCGGCGAGAGGCTCGCGATGTCTAGCGCGACCGCAGCTGCGACTGGTAGTGGGGTTAGCAGCGCGACGTCGAGAAGCGACTCAGCGATGGGTGGAGCAGCGAAGCTCTGTTTCCGGGTTCGAAACAGAGTTGCGAGAGCAAAGGGTTAGGTTCAGGGTGTCGAAAGCGAGGATGGTGGCGGCGAGGTGCTGGGGTTGTGACGGTGGTAAAGGAGCGAAGGCAAGGCGGCGAGAGGTGGAGAGTTGGGTAATGGCGAAATGGAAGTTGGGTTCAATGGGTCGGAGGTGAGGGCGGTTGTGATCGAGGTTGACGAGGAGAGGGAGTCGACGGTGGGGGTCACGAGGCGAGGAGGTGACGACGAGGTGATGGGGTTTTGGGTTTGGGCGATGGAGCAGAGGAACAGGGAGTGAGAGGAAGAAGACGGAGTGGGAGAGAAGAGAGCGGCGGGTTGCTTGGGGGATTAACAGTAATAGGGGTTAAGGTTAGGGTTAGGGTTAGGGGGGTGTTTAGGGTTAATTAGTTAGGATTTTGGGTTTTTGGGTATTTGGGTAGCGGGTTTGAGGGGGATCCAACTAGAGACTTAGTCAAAAATCAATAAAAAGGGAAATAAAGAAGTAGATGATATGAAACAGCTCATTTCTCTATGAAGAACGACACAAAAGAGCAGGATGAACAATACAATTGAATTAAATATAGGCACCAAAAGTTGAGTTGAAGCAAAAGAAAATATTTTGTTCGAACTCGAACAAAATATAGGATCTCAATATGAATACAAAAATACTAGGAATGAAAATACAGTAGACAAATTACAGATACGAAAAATAGGAGTTACAAATCCTACCAACCTTACACAAAAATTTCGTCCTCGAAATTTGCTTAGGCAGTGCATAGGACAAGGTAAAAGCAACTTGGGGGAGGGTAACAGAGCAGAGGGCTAATGGGGAAGGAACAAGGTAGCAGCAATACCAAAAAAAGAAGCAGTGGATAACCATGAGGTCAAATGGAAGGCATGGAAGAGAATAAACAGTATCAAAAGGAATGAAATAACACAAGATAACAAATATGATAAAGAAGTAAGCAGAACTTGAATCGAAGAGAGAAAAGACAAGGAAGAATTGAATCAAATCATGAATGATGCATGATGGCGAAATGGAATGCAAGAAGGAAGTAACTCGTATCAAAATGAACAAGAAACAACACGATACTTGCAAGATAATAAAGCAAAGAGATGGAGAAATAGATAGAGCTGGAATCGAAGAAAGGATAGACAAGGAAGAGATGAACCAAGAAATGAGTCAACGGATGAGGACAAATGCAAGGAATGGAACAAACAAACAATACAATGGAGGAGAAGCAGCAAGAGGATCCTGGGACCTGTGGGTTATGCCCACACGCTTCCGTTGCGACACTCTGATGGTGACGTTCCAAGCTCCAGACATGTCGTTGTAGACCACGTGACACCAAGCGACGATCCGAGCAGGAAGATAAGACTGAGACACCAGGATCAAGGAGAGTATGTGCTCAATATAGATATAATAAATAATACAAAATGAATATAAAGTTTGGTTTGAATTTAAATAATTAAAAGATATAATACATATCAAAACTAATGTCTTTAACAGAAATAATAACAACAACTAATATCAATAATAATAATATCAATAGTAATAAAATAATAATAACAATAATAAAAACTAATAATAACAATGATAATAATAAAATTAGTAATAATAATAACAAATTAATAATAATAACAATAATAATAACAGTAATCAAAATCATCATAATCATACAAGTAATAATAATAATATAATAAATAAAAATATCAAAAATAATGACAATACATACACGACAGTGTTGGATTTAACATATTCATGAAAATAATGTAGTAATAATAAAAATAATAATAGCATTAATAATAAAAATACTAGCAATAATAGTGATAATATCAACAATAATAAAATAACAGTAACAATAATAGTAAAAATAATAACAACAATAATAATAACAGCAATAGTAATAACAATAATAATAACAACACCAACAATAATAATAACGAACACAATAGCAATAATAATAATAATAGCAATAATAATCTTATACACAAAATAGAGTAAAATCAACTATACGAGTTCAAATTGTATGGAAACATAAAGTGTAACAGTATAAACAAGATTTCATAAAGGAAATATTTCTTTACCTTTAGTTTCATTATATAAGTAAAAATTGTCTTGAAATATCAATTAGCAAATAGGTAGAAAATCTTGCCTCCTTAACATCAAGTTGCATGTTTGCCTTCACGACATCAGGTTGCAGGTTAGGTTGCCGTCTGGATATTCGGTTGCGCATTTTGCCTCCCCGATATCCAGTTGCAACTTGTCTCCAATGACATCGAATTGCATATTTGCCATTTCGACATTAGGTTGCACCGAAATGGTGAGATGTATATAAAATTGAGTGTGTTCGGCTCAAAACAAAATAATAATAATAATAGTAAAGATAAAAATAATAATACCAATAACAATAATAACAACAACAATATCGTTACTAATAACAATAAGAATAACAATGATAATAACGATTATCATAACAATCATAATAACAGTTTTCGCAAAAATAACAATAACAATAATAATAATAATAACAATAATATTGAAATATTTACAACACTAGAAAAAGTAGTAATGCAAGACAAGATATAGTTTGGGCCCAACATTTTTGTCGAAGTAATTTAATATTAACAATGATAATAAAATAATGAAAACAACAATAAGAATATCAATGGTAGTAACAACAATAATAATACTAGTAATGATAATGAAAATAATAGCAATAATAATAATAGTAATAATAGCATTATACAACAAAATAAGAATTTGTCTTATCAAAATAATCTAGTAGAAATATATAGTCGATCAAAAATTAAAAGTGAAGATAAAATACACCATTGTTCGGAATAACAAAATCTTTGTTAAGAAGTATTTTTATAGAGGATCCAAAATAAATATAACAAATAATAGTCGAAATATAGAAAGTATTCGGGAAAAATAAATATAAAGAGAAAAATAGGTAGGAGAAAAAAAATGAATCTATGCGCAATAAAGACTCAAAGAAGAGGATGACTAGATGGGTCAAAGAAAATCAATGAATTGAATGTGGAGGGAGAGGAATAAGGGGCAAAATCAGAATTGAAGAGAATGCAGCAGGAATGAAATAACAAACATGATACTTAAAATAAGTCAACATACGAAGATGAATGTAAGGCACGGAAAGCAATGAACGACACACGAGCTGAAATAAGAAGGGATCAACGAGGCAAGCAGAAAAACAGAGATTGCTTGCACTGGAATTAAAAGAATATGGGTACGGAAAGAATAAATTTGCACCCAGTAAGGAATCAACAAATCAGGATGACTGTAAGAGATGAAATAAGCAATGAATCAAAGAATTGAATATGAAGTGATCAAAATGAATGAGATAAGACTACTGTCCAGATTGAGTTGATTATCAAATTATTCATGTGGTTGCATGGCCTGTTTAATGTTGAGTTAATTCTGACTGAGTTAAGCCTGTCTAATGTATTAGTCAAACTAACACATTAGCCAAATCTGAGCTCTGATACCACTAAAAACTTTGTCACGCCCCGCTTCCCAAAAACAAGGAATACAAGTGCGTGACGAAGCCCAGCGAATAATTTTTGACATCATTCAAAAGCTGTAGGATCGACTCAGCATCACAACAAGAATATAACATGAGATATATATAGCCAAGCATGCATGAATAATTTATTAGCAACAGAAAACAATGAAACAATAATAATATCCAAATAGTTTTCAAGTTTGGATCAAAGTAAAAACTCGGGAACATAAGCCCGTTACAAGTTTTAAGTAGCAGAAATGAAAAATTCAAGAAAACAAATAATTAAAACATGTCCTTCCTCCAATTGAAGCCAAAAATCTTTACTCACCGATTCCAGCAGGCAACTCGTCTCCAAAGTATGTTTAATAATTACAAAAAAGGAAAAATAGAGAAAATAAGAGAAAATGCCCTTAGTGCAAGTTATGGCCACAAATAGTAAAAATGAATACAAGAAATATGGAACAAAATTTGGAATCAAGAATATAATATGGATGCAACAAGTAGTGGGAATTCAAGAACTAACTAGCAAGGACAACTCAAGAGATCAGGTTGGGTAACAAACACTAATAGTAGATCAAGTGACTAGTGACACATAAGAGTATCCAACATCAAAAGACAAGTATCGAGTATAAGTGTCAAGTAATGAGTCTCAAGTCTAGTGTCAAGTTGCAAGTGTCAAGTATTATATTCAAATATCAAGTCTCATTTATCATGTAGTCAAGTATCAAGTAAGCATGTATCAAGTTCAAGTTTCATGTTCAAGTCTTCAAGTATCAAGTAAACATGTAGCAAGTTCAGGTTTCATGTATCAAGTCTTGTAGCTATTACTATCTAAGTAGCACTTCATGCATCCATCTTTTTACTACATGGTTGCGACAGACAATGCAATTTCGTTTAGGCCTAGTAATAGATTTTATAGGGCGGTGTACTCAGGTCATGTAGGAAATACGAGCAAGTGATCAAACCATGGAATCTAGAGGTTGCCCCCGTAGGCTCTAGAGGTGGCCCCCGTCACCCATGACGTGGCACTTATTTCTACGTGGCACTTTGTTCCATGTGATCGCAAATACATATCATGTAATCATATAATAGGCTGTAGAGGTGGCCCCCGTAGGCTCTAGAGGTGGCCCCGCACCCATGACGTGGCACTTAGTTCTACATGGCACTTAGTTCCATTTAACATAAAATTATGGGAAACACAGGTTTCTTTCTGAGTACACTTACCTATATTGTCTACTACTATGGTCTTTTCTTAAACCCCGGCTTGTACTTTTTATTAATTTTTATTAAGCAAGCATGCAAGTGTGCGAAACCAGTCAAGTTATCATAATCATGAACATGGAACAAGTTTGAGATATTTATATAGCATATTCGAGGGTCAACAAGAATCAAAATATCAAGAACAACGAAAATCTCAAATATGGACAGCACGACGTTGCTGTATCAAAACTGTGATTTCCGTTGCCACGAGATAGCAAAAGTGGATCCGTTAGGAGATCTAGAAACTAGACTCCTGTCCGGTTCCAATGCACATAATTAAGATACATGAAAGTTGTGGTAATATGTGTCAAATCAGCAAACTATACTACTTCTATGTTCAGCCAGGATTTGTAAATCTAAGTTTATACATGTGAAACAGTGTTGAAACATTGTTAATTAATTCTGAGAAAATTTAGGGATGATCTCTAGGGTGTCCAACAATAGCATGTAAAATTTCAAGTCAAACGCTTACTGTTAACATAGTTAAATTAATTTGCAAACTAAAGATGTGCAGCAGATTTGTGAATCTGCGACTACCGACACAGCTGCAGTAAAACTGCGATATCTCCTAAACCGTAACTCAGAATTCGAAAATCCTGGAGGCTATCGACATCTAGACATTCAGCGATACATTTATTGTTCAAGGCTCAGGTTCATATATTGACATGAAAGGGGTCAAAACAGCAAGTAAAGTTCTGGACAGCAACAAGTGTAAACCTCTTTCATGTATAAGTTGCATGATAATTGGTTGTTATCTGTCTAGATTAATGTGTGATAAAAATGTGGGTGTAGTGGTTATCAAATCAGCAAGAAACATAAATTTCTCAACTCAAATGGGTGCAAGATCATCACATACAAGATACAACACACATCTACAAATTTAGGATTTCTTAATTTCATATGTTCATGTGACTAGGAGATAAAATGAGTCCAAATAATTGTAAACATAACAACGAAGGTGTTGTGACTCTTAAGATATAGGGATCTACGGTAAAGTATTCAAGATCAACAAATGATAAGACAAAAAGAAGTCACAACTACAACATATTTGCGGTATTTTCAATTAAATGCTTGTACTAGGTCAATAAATTGTACAAAGAGAATACTTGCCTTGATTGGATGAGAGCGTTGTTCGACGATTGAGATCGGATGGATCGGATCGGTGCGGATCTTGATGGAAAATCAGCATCAAGATGATCGGACGGCTGGATCTGCTTAGATCTAAGCTGAGGATCACAATCGGATGGACGACTGAGATCTGATCTGGCTGAAGAGATCAGATCTGATCACGATCTGATCTTGATCGAATCTAATAGCTGTGATTGAATCCCAGCCTTTTTCTTCTTCTTCCCTTCTACTTCACAAAACAGCCAGGGAGAGAGAGAGGGGGAGCAGCGGCAGCACCGGCGGTGAGCGGCGAGAGGCTCTCGACGTCTGGCACGACCGCGGCGGCGACTGACAGTGGGATTGGCAGCGCGATGTCGAGAAGTGACTCAGCGACGGGTGGAGCAGCGAAGCTCTGTTTCCGGGTTCGAAACAGAGTGGCGAGAGCGAAGGGTTAGGTTCAGGGTGTCGAAGGCGAGGATGGTGGCAGCGAGGTGCTGGGGTTGTGACGGGGGAAAAGGAGGGAAGGTTAGGCGGCCAGAGGTGGAGAGTTGGGTAATGGCGAAATGGAAGTTGGGTTCGATGGGTCGGAGGTGAGGGCGGTAGTGATCGGGTTGACGAGGAGAGGGAGTCGACGGTGGGGGTCGCAAGGCGAGGAGGTGACGACGAGGTGATGGGATTTTGGGTTTGGGCGATGGAGCAGAGGAACAGGGAGTGGGAGGAAGAAGATGGAGTGGGAGAGAAGAGAGCGGCGGGTTGCTTGGGGGTTTAACAGTAATAGGGGTTAGGGTTAGGGGGGTGTTTAGGGGTTAAATAGTTAGGATTTTGGGTTTTTGGGTATTTGGGTAGCGGGTTTGAGGGGGATCCAACTAGAGACTTAGTCAAAAATCAATAAAAAGGGAAATAAAGAGATAGATGATATGAAATAGCTCATTTCTCCAAGAAGAACGACACAAAAGAGCAGGACAAACAATACAATTGAATTAAATATAGGCACCAAAAGTTGAGTTGAAGCAAAAGAAAAGATTTTATTCGAACTGGAACAAAATATAGGATCTCAATTTGAATACAAAAATACTAGGAACGAAAATACAATAGAAAAATTACAGATACGGGAAATAAGAGTTACATGTTTTCCTAAAGGTATCGCCTTGGCGCGATGTCATTCGGTTCGGTGGTGGGGACAAGCTTAGCCCTAGGTTTATTGGATTGTTTGAGATTTTGGAGCGAGTAGGCAAGGTGGCCTATCGTCTTGCATTGCCTGCCAGCGTTATCAGGAGTACACGATGTTTTCCATGTCTCACAACTCAGGAGATATATCCGAGTTGAGAGCCACGTGATCCACTATTCTAAGTTGACCGTTCGGCCAGATTTGACTTGTGAGATTCCACAAGTTGCTATTTTCGATCGGCGGGAGAAAGTGCTGAAGAACAAGGTAATCAAGTTGGTTCGTGTTTCTTGGATTCCTCACTCGTCGGTGAGTCGACTTGGGAGATGGAGGAGGAGATTCAGCAGAAGTTTCCTCATTTGTTTGAGTAGTTTTGTTTTGTTCCTTTTGTTTGTTTTCGGGGTTACCCTATGTATTTTCTTGTTGAATTTCGAGGACGAAATTCTTCTTGTTAGTGGGTAGGATTGTAACCCCTGTTTTCTATTTTGTGTATTTTGAGTGTATGTTCTTTTTTCTGGTATTTGATTCAGCTTGTATCTTTGGACCGTATATTGGATTTTATTTTCAATATATTAATTTTATTATTTTTGTCTCTTTTATTTGATTTCTTGATTCTTTTGGCCATCTTTTATTTTGTTCCATTTGATCGAGCCATTATTTTGATCTTCTTTATTTCATTTATTCATACCCTATTTATTTATCTCCGTTGTGCCATCTCATTCTTCTCTTTGGATCTAATTGTATTTATATTTATTGATTTATTTACCTTAAAACCCTATTCCTATTATCCAATTAATCTAATAACTTATTTTCCCTGTACACTATTACCCAAACCCAATAAGCCCTATATCCCTACCCGTTAACACTACCTACCAAAATACCCACTTTCCCCTGCATGCCCAACCCGAAACCCTCTTGCCTCGTCAGCCGTCAATACCCCACCAAAAACCCTAACTTTCACCCATGCAAACCTATCCGCCGCCATACCTTTTTCCCGTCCTCTTTTCTCTCTCTGTCTCTGCCCCAATCTCGTCAGCTCCATTGTCTGTCGCGTCCCTGCCTCCTTACACCCTCACGAAGTTGTTGTGCCCTCTTCGACCAACGCCGCGAGCCCCCGACGTGCTGTGCTCCTCCCGAGCGCCGCACGACTGCGACCAGCTAGCTGCCGCTAGCAGCCGGTCATCGCTCTGCCCGCAGTCCCGTGCTTCCCCTCGTGGTGGTCTTGTCTCTCTCTCGCTATCTCTTGGAGCGTGTGTTAGTTCGTGGATATTGAGTTCGTGTGCTCGTTTTGAGTTCGTGGGTTCGTAGTTGTTTCATGTGTTCGTTTGGAGTTCGTTCTTTCATTGAGTTCATGCCCGAGAATCCGTTCTAGTTATTCTTGCTTCGCCATTTTCGTCGTCGGTTATAAGGCAAGTAACTTGTATTCTTTTCTTTGTTTAATACAAGTACTAAATACCATCTGTAGTGTAGTTCAGTTCTAGAGACAATTTGTGTGCGAATTCCCTTGTTGATATTGTCTCTATTGTGATGATTCGACCATAGTTGCCTCACGAGATACATGACATGAAATAACCTAGGTTTGACCACTTCTTGTTGTATATATGTGTGTTGTTCATATGATATCTTGTGCTCGTTTTTGTTATTCGTGGTAGACTTGTTGTATACTTGTGAAATACCCTATACCATGTTGCTTGGACATCTAGTACACTATATTTTATGTTTGGTTATGATTTGGATGAGTTTCATGCGAGCTAGTTGATTTTGTGCACATGAGATATTTTCAGTTTTGCTGGCTATTCCATTTTGATCAGTATTGTAGATCCTATTATAGTCAGTATTTGAAAATATTTTGTGAACATGATTTGTAGAGAATCCTACAGATCTCAGTTTCGTTTTATGGTTTGTGAGTTATGTCTATTTTACTACCGAGGTGTAAAGTGATTTCAGATTTTGTTTTCTATGAATTATGAAGAGTAATCTATTTTTATCATGATGTTAAAAGTATTATTTTGATTCAATATTTTGCACAGTACAACTATACTTGGTTGGGATTAACCCTCAATTTTGGTGGAATTATTTGATGTGGTTTACAAACCGTTCTATGTTTCCAAACAATTACTATACTAGCAGAATTTTCATACTGTTAAGTAAAGAACCTGATTTTCGACCTAATTCTACTTGTTGTCTCTAAAATATTTCTGAATATGAAAGTTAGCCTACTGTATCTATTTTACCACCCTTTTGACGGATTTGGATTTCGATTTATGATTTGTGAGATATTGCAGTTTTCGTACTGCTGTGCTTGTGATTTCAGATTTACAAAACTACTGCATCTTACGGTTTTTTTATTTTACTTGAATATACTATTTATATTGGAAAATTATGAAACTTTATATTCTGTTACTATACATATAGCGGAATACCACAGATTTTTCGTGGATTTATTTAATTAGTTTTCATGCTGTTTCCCTGACTTTGAATACGATATTCTGATTTCTGGCTGAACGTATTTTCTGGTTTCAATTCAGTTTTGAGTTATTTGTGAAACACTATATGAATTATATATATTTGCTGGATTCGACCGGGAGTCTATTTTCCCGATTCTTTGACGGATCTAGATTTTCATGTTTGTAGCAATGGGAATCCCAGATTTAGTGCAGTACTGTCTTGCTGTCCTGAACTAGAATTTTCGTTATTCAAATCTTTATGTGTTGTCTTTCACCCGTGCATGTTTATTCTTCATCCTGTACATGTTACTTGATCATGCCATGTTATTCTTGCCATGTTTTGTACTCGCACATGCCTGTTTGATAATAATAATAAATAACCAAGCCGGAGTTTAAGGAAAAGATCTAATAATGGATAATACAGAAATGTGTACTCGGAAGGGGATCTACAGATCCTACGTGATTACTTGATACATGATACTTGACACGTGATTACTTAACACTTGCATGCAAGACACGTGATTACTTGCTACTTGTACAACTTGACACGTGATACATGATACATGATACTTGGAGCTTGGAGCTCGATTACTTGATACTTGTCCCTGAGTACACTGCCCTATATGGTCCACTATGAAATCTAAAGTGAAACTGTTTGAATGTAGTAACCATGTAGTAAAAACCGGGATGCATGAAGTGCTACCTAGATAGTAATAACTACAAGACTCGACCGTGACACTTGAACGTGACACTTGATACTTGACTACATGATACATGATACTTGATACATGACACTTGCTACATGTTTACATGACACTTGATACTTGTTGCTTGTTTACATGATACTTGTCTATTTGACACTTAATACATGCCCTTGCCATGCTAGTTGTTATATTTTATTGCCATGCCTATTCTATGCTATTTTCTTATCTTTTTCATGTACTTGTATCCTGCACTACAAGCGGCCCGTAACTTGCATTGACGGGAGTTTGTTTTCTTTTTCCTCTTCCTACAATTTATTTAATTGCAGACCAGGATGATCAGTTGCCAGATGGAGTTGGTGATATGAGATGTTAGTGCCGGAATTTTGCTATTATTATTTCTTGTTGCTTGTTTGAACAATTGTATCTTGTACTTAGATTTAATTGTATTTGGGCAATGTGACCCAGGATATTGACTTATTCAGATCTGGAGTATTTGAGATTATAATATTTTGGTTTCAAGTATTTTTGTTGGTATTTTGATTCATATGTGTATGCTTGGTTGATTCTTTTGCTTCCGACTCTGATTATACTTGTGAAATGTTGTAAAGATTCTGAACAGCTTATGGATGATGCAAATCATTCGCTGGGCTTAGTCACGTATCCGTATTCCGTATTCTCCTTTGGGAAGCAGGACGTGACACTACGATAGGAAAAGTACAACACCCGACTATGGTCTACTAGTAATAATGCAATGTACACATCCCTAATACATCACTCTAATTCAAGACTCACTCTAACCATCCAGGTAGAAGATTGCTTCCAAATCTGTCCATTGACAACTGGCCCTGGTGACACAAGTCCCGCTCGCCACTTCCCCTAGCTTGGAGTCATCCCTCACCATGGCTCGCGTTCATCCTTAACTTGCATGAATATCACTCGACGACACCAATTGTAACACCCCGAATTCCAAATATGACTGAATACGAAGTTCCACATGATCTTTACACTTCTCTTCGTACAATTTTACAAGGAATTAAAATTTTTTATTACAACAATGATTACATTTTACACAGCGGAAGCAATTTACAACATTATATATGAATTGAATAACAACTTGAACATTCTTTAAGCAACAATCAATCTTTAGTCTTGTTAATCACTTTATCCTACATAGATACTGTGGGTATGTCAGTTGCATACAACTGACGCTAGGATATGATACATCAATTTCTCTTACTTAGAAAGCAAACACTTGTCACAAAACAAAGCTAAGGGGGACTATCCTATTGATGTCGTGTGTGAATGTGCACTTAGTCCTTAATGCAGTTATTTATATTCACATAACACTAATGCGCACTTGTTCGGTATCTATGCATCCCATACTACATAGTTCTGAGGGCAAGCCCTTAATCGTTCTTCATCTTGTAGGGTTGGGTCCCTCGCTATGACTTAAACTACTACGGTAACTACGGTAAGTATCCTAGATGTTCTATGAGTTACGAACCCATGTCCAGATAGCCTGGAGGGGAATCCCACGTCATGACATGACGCATCATGTAGACAACCTATGGACAATTCAGCCACCGTCATGGGACAATGGCACCACCCGTAGTCACCAAACATCCCACAAGGTCGCCATGGTCCCGATAATTTCGGAGATGTGTTCACGTCATGACATGATGCATCATGTAGACAACTTGTGAAACACTCTCACACTGTAGATCCGAGGCCCTCATACTTGTGTTTTTCTCTTACTTTCATCACATCTTCACTATTGTATTTTCCTTAGCTAATTGAATCATGAATAAAAATCAATATCCTAGAGTTAACACTTCCTCTATACCGATCTTAACCATCAATCAATAATAACGACCCAATCTTGGTCTTTCATTTCAATATTTTATCTCAAAAGAATTTATTCAATGCCGGTATAAGGACTTAGCTACACTCTAGTCTTTAATCTCATTTCATGTTCATAAAAATTTGAGTATTCACACACAAATTTTCCTCATAATTCATCATGATTTTCCATTTCATTTTCATGCACAAATTTCATGTATAAAGTGACGAATTCATTTTTACAAGCTTACCACATTCATAATAGATTTCAAAAATTTCCTTTACTTTCATAATAACATTCTTTCACTTATTAAGCCAAACTCCCAATTATCTTTACTTAAATTTTTCCATGACACAATTTATTTAAACTCGCTATTCAAAATTTCCTTTAAAAGAAAAGTACAAATTTTCTTTTAATTACTCAATATTTCATTCAATAATTTGAATCAAATTCCTTTCCAAAATAGCATTTAATTCTCATTATAGTAGGTCAAAAAGCTATAGAATAATTCTCATGAAGTCTAGGTATTTTTAGAATATTTCTAATATTTTTTCTCATTTTTTAAAACACTTAAAACTATATATATATATATATATATATATATATATATATATATATAATAACATATGAAAAAAATTAAATTTTTCTAAAAGTGGCCGAAGCCGGAATCAAACCCACACACAACAGACCCCGCTTATTTACAGTAACCACCCTAAGGCGCCACCGAAGACCAGTATGGCCACAGTGGCCGACTGTTAAGTGTAGAACTTAAATTATATTTATGTTCTGGGTTCCAGTATTTGAATTAAAACTGATTTCAAAAAAATAAAGTCTCTGGAGAGACTCGAACCCAAGCACACAGTGCCCCTCCGTTGCTACTGTAACATTTTTAAAGCACACCCACTGACCAGTAGGTCTGAGTGACTAACCAAATGTGAGATGAATTGAGTTATTTTTAACTCGACTCTCTATTTGTTACTAATATTCCATATTTCAAAAACTCTTAAACTCTTTTCTCCTCTAATTTATTTCATGAACATTTCCAGATTACTAATCTTATGAATTTGCAACATAACAATATTTTAAAATTATTATTTTGACATAAAAAACATGAATTTTCCTTTCCAATTTGCATTCTATGTCTACAATTTTGACATTTAAAAGCAACCAAGATCTCCACCAAATTTAGCACTGCAATTATCACATAAGGTTGTTTTCTTGCTTTCTTTTATTTGCACAACATTTCTAGAACATAATCTCTTTTATCATACTAGTGTCACAATAATTAATATAGCATATAACTAATATTTCAATTAACCAACTAGCCATTTACCAACATATATTTTACATCTAGCATAGTTCAAGGTTAACATTTACATAGCAACATGATAATTCTAATGTAATAATCACAATTTATAGCAACTACCAATCAATTCATCAAGCATTCACTTCATTTCTAACTAGTCTCTTTTAAAGCAACACATGGCCAAATTAACTAGTTTTTCTTAGCAATTTCATCAATTTAATCCTTAGCATTGTTTGTATTAGAAGCTTGAGAAATCACCCACCTTTTTGGTGAAAAACAATTAGAAAACTCCTAGAAATCTCATTGAACACACGAACGGTTCCTTCTCCTCCTAGATTGTGCCACCAAGAGTGCGCCTTCTCCTCCTAGCTTGAAGGAAACCCGAGCTCTCCTTCTCTCCTCTTGATGAATAGCCGGCCTCCAATGGGTGCAAGAACACAGAACAAAACACCACTCAATCTTTTTCTCACAATTGCTCTCAATCTTTTCTCACACTTGTTTCTTTTTCTTTCTTTTTCTTTTATCAATTTTTCTAGTGTATTTCATGAAGAGAATGGGGGGGGGTATTTACACATTTTTTAAAGTAAAATGGAGGGCCAAGATTGATCTAGATGGTTGTAGATTAGGGGACTAGGATGAATTAGGAAGTTAGAACAACTACCCACGAACCAAAAGTCACCTCTCCACTACTCCATCACTCCCACCTCCACTTGATACCATCCGGCCACCCCTATGCATAAACAAGACATGTGCTAGTGCAATTCACGTGTCATACCAAGCACAGCTAGTTACTAGTTGTACATGTTTAATTTAATTTATTTGGTTACAAAACTAGTCTACCTTACAAGTTGTGATATTTAAAAGAGAATTAAATTAGTTGGCTCAATCTAGTGGGCTAAAAGTCCATGGGCTTCTAATTAAAAAAATTAAATTAATTAGTGTGGGCTAGAGTTAGAAAATTCGGCATAGAATTTAAATAGGCTTTTAAATTAAAAAGAGAAGAATTAAATTACTTGTTCATGATATAAAAATAAATAATTTTTAAGAGAAGATGTGCATAAATTTGCATGTGCAAAACACGTGAAATCTAACAAACTTATATTAAATTATAGTTGGAAATTCAGGATGTTACAACACCCTCCTTAGAATATTTCCGTCCCCGAAACTATGCTTAAAGAGTGAGAAAACAAAACACAATAAGAAAGAAAACAAATACAAATCAAACAAAGAGCTCAGGATGATCCTTCAATACCCTCTCCTCGGATTCCCAAGTAGCCTCTTCAACAAACTGGTTTCTCCAGACTACTTTCACCATCAGTAGCGTCTTGTTCCTCAAGACTTTCTCCCGACGATCCACGATCTCAACCGGTAGCTCAATATAACTCAGATCCAGCTGCAAACCCTCCGGCACTTCGGGCAAATGGTGACTCGGATCTGGAATGTAACCTCTCACACTACAACAAATATGACATTTGATAGCATTCATAAAATGCTATAGTCGACCTATAATAGCGTTTTCCAAATGCTATCAAAAGCCCCGCTATAATAACTCTATAGCATTTTAACAAAATGCTATAATGTACAGCGTTTCGGCAAACGCTATATAATGTATAGCGTTTCGTTAATCGCTATAGATTCTATAGCGTTTTAACAAAATGCTATAGAATCTATAGCGTTCGGCAAATGCTATAGAATGTATAGCGTTTCGGCAAACGCTATAGATTCTATAGCATTTTAACAAAACACTATAGAATCTATAGCATTGTTAAAACGCTATAGAATCTATAGCGTTCGGCAAACGCTATATATTTGGAACTTAAAAATCTATTTGGAATCATCAATGAATTATATATAATCTGATTCTCGAGTTATAATCGCAAAGATGTATCTGCGAAGTCAATTATCACCCGCAGTGATAACCATAGTTGGGGAGAATAAATTTCTTGAAGTTATTAATGGAAAAAGATACCAACATTCACAGGACATGTAGAAATACTATCAACCGCATATACATGCCAGTTATCAACCTGCACTTCATGCCCATATTGAGTCATCTTTTGGTATATTTGCGAAAGAATGTAGAGTAGAAACAACAATCCCGATCCAGCAAATTTTACTTCACCTCACTCAATAATCCAATAACATCGATACAAACTGAGATAAGTCTAACATATTATTATTCATGTATCTTAAAACATGATTCAAGATGCAATTCAGCTACATAGGTGAAGTAAAGCAGTTGTAGAATATATTTTTAAGCATAGATGCCCTTAGAGGGCCTTCAGGATCTCATCGGCACCAGATATGGTGAATGCTCCTCCCTCTTCAACATTTGCGACCTTGACCTTCAGGTCTTCAGCAAGAAGAGCAAACCTTCTGGAGCGGGTACCTAGGCCTTTCTCAGTGAGATCAAGCTCAAGACCGAGAGCATGGGTGTAGGTTCCGGACCCATCAGCTAGAAACTTGACATACTTGTTCTCGGGATAAGTCTTTGCCCAAGCCTTCATCACAAAGGGGTCATTTACTGCATCGATAGTCCGATTAAGTTTGTCAGGTTAGGGAAGCAATTTACTTGTCTAACAGAAAGAGTCTAAATTATCATGAGAAATGTCGAGGAATCGCAAAGTGCACTTCATTTCGAACCACCAAAGAGGCTTATCAGCCTTAATGCGACACCATTGTGCATGTAAACCCTTCGGATAGTCCACAACCTACCTTGTGCCAAATTCGTTAATAGACTTTTCAAGGGATGTTTAGTTATGCTTAGATTGTGCCCTTGCATACTAGCATTTATCATGTTTAATCAAATGTCATGAAGGTTAAAGATTTGCTGTGCTCACATTGTTTCATTGAAATTCTCATCATGTTTCATGACTAGTTTTTTGTGGATGCAAACTGATTATAGTAAAATAGCTGGATAGGTAATAAAAACTCTACCTAGCAATGCGAGAATATAAAGACTATGTAACGATACCTTATACGTTTGTGCTCATGCCGAGGATATGAAGTACAAATTCTTACAAACCAATTCGTAAATATTGAGTGTCATATTTCTTGGAAAAACTGGAATATAATGCAGATTAATTTAAGACAAATATGGTCGAGAAGAAAAATATTTTACTCTGCAAATACTATTCAACTCATAACTGCTTTTGTGCACTGTTAATGAAGTTAAGTAGCACAACCAATGATTTTGTGCACTGTTAATGAATTAATATCTTCAAGAAATTTATTCCAAATAAATTTTTAACTAGCACAACCAATGCTTAGTTAGAACTGTTGTAGTTAAAGAAAACACATATGAACACATCTAATAAAAATCAAGCATTAAGTCCCAGTCAAGGATACATGCCATCAATTCTTCCTCAATCTTTGCTTTCATAAAGGTATCTTTCAGTAAATCAAACTCTTCTTCCATCTAATATATAAAAGTATATGAATATATAACTGAAGCAATTAGTAAAAGAACGTGTGAAACTACAGAATACTTAATAGTAAACATCTTTACTTGAAGCCCATCTCACCTGTAAAATAGTTTCAGGAAGTAATCTCGTTGGTTGGAGTATTTCAAGACTGTCTGGAGGTATTGCTCCAGATATAACCATGCAAGCCAACCGCTTTACCATGAGTGGATATTTCAAACCTCTGCTTCTGTATTATTAAACAAATTAGTACAAACAATCATAAACTTATATCTATATACTACACGTGAAAATTGATTGGTAGACAAAATGAAGCATTCTTTGGGAGTAATAACACACCTTTAGTTGTCACAATTGGAAATTCAACTTGGAAATCTTCATCAGCATATCCTACCAGTATAATTTTAAAATATATGACAAAAATTGACAATAAGAAACTTTTTTTGAGGTATCTACTACAAAATTTCAGAAACCCTTTCTCCACTTATAAGCCTCTATTTCTTAGTTTTAGGATTCAATGTAAAGCAGTAATTAAAAATTTGAAAATGTCAAGTTGTATATATCTAAAAAACACTGAACTTTTCACTAAGATGTATAACACTGAACTTTTCACTAAGAAAAGAAGGTAAGAGAGTCTCACTCTTTGGGATTGAACTTGGCCATTCCTACCAAATTAGTTAGAATCTGTATAAGAAAGGAGAAAAAATTGAAATTAATCTTCAAACATTTTATTGTCACTCTACATGTTCCAATAGGTGCTTTCACGAGTTTGACTCCTTCATATAAAAAATGGAAACATTAACTAGCACAATCAATTGACTCTACATGTTACTCGTTAAAAGGAAAGGTGTACCACAATCATGATTGTAGAAGGATGGAAGCATATATAGAGCATTTCCTACAGTAGCTTCAGCTTCGACAGAGGCAGCAGCAAGTGCAAGTAGATCATCATAAGATTGAGCGACTAATTCAATCCGGAATGAATTTATACGAAGCACATTGACGTACCAATGCTTAGTTAGAACTATTGTAGTTAAAGAAAACACATATGAACACATCTAATAAAAATCAAGCATTAAGTCCCAGTCAAGGATACAAGCCATCAATTCTTCCTCAATCTTTGCTTTCATAAAGGTATCTTTCAGTAAATCAAACTCTTCTTCCATCTAATATATAAAAGTATATGAATATATAACTAAAGCAATTATTAAAAGAAACTGTGAAACTACAGAATACTTAATAGTAAACATCTTTACTTGAAGCCCTTCTCACCTGTAAAATAGTTTCAGGAAGTAATCTCGTTGGTTGGAGTATTTCAAGACTTTCTAGAGGTATTGCTCTAGATATAACCATGCAAGCCAACTGCTTTACCATGAGTGGATATTTCAAACCTCTGCTTCTATATTATTAAACAAATTAATACAAACAATCATAAACTTATATCTATATACTACACGTGAAAATTGATTGGTAGACAAAATGAAGCATTCTTTGGGAGTAATAACACACCTTTAGTTATCACAACTGGAAATTCAACTTGGAAATCTTCATCTGCATATCCTACCAGTATAATTTTAAAATATATGACAACAATTGACAATAAGAAACTTTTTTTGAGGTATCTACCACCAAATTTCAGAAACCCTTTCTCCACTCGTGAGCCACTATTTCTTAGTTTCAGGATTCAATGTAAAGCAGTAATTAAAAATTTGAAAATGTCAAGTTGTATATATCTAAAAAACACTGAACTTTTCACTAAGATGTATCACTAAACTTTTCACTAAGAAAAGAAGGGAAGAGAGTCTCACTCTTTGGGATTGAACTTGGCCATTCCTACCAAATTAGTTAGAATCTGTATAAGAAAGTAGAAAAAAATGAAATTAATCTTCAAACATTTTTTTGTCACTCTACATGTTCCAATAGGTGCTTTCACGAGTTTGACTCCTTCATACGAAAAATAGAAACTTTAACTAGCACAATCAATTGACTCATTTTCCACCACCATTGGCACCCTCACTTTCTTCTTCACGTTCAACTTCCTATCTCTCTCCAATCACAACTGATTGGCCACTTCAAATTATACAAAACAATGAATAAACATACAAAATATAGAATAAACATAGAAACCTTAAACCCTAACTTCACTTACCTGTAAAGATCGAAGGCGCCGAAGGGGGTGGGTGGCGGTGATGGGGGAAGGAGCAATGACGGGGGAGGGGGAGGGGGACGGCGGCAACGAAGGTGACTGGTGGTGGCGATGGTGGAAGGAGCGATGACGGTGGAGGGGGATGGGGACGGCGACACTGAAGGAGCGTGTGGCGGCGATGGGGGAAGGAGGAGGAGGAGGAGGAAAATCATTTTTGGTTTTTGGGGTGACTGGATTTTGGATGGAAACCCTAATAGTATTCGGGATCGAAGGATAATTGAAGAAAAATAAGAGGAGGAGGAGGAGAAAATGAACTGGATTGAGAATGATTTGGATTTTAATTAGAATTTTCATTTTTACCCTTACCACTTTAGTAAATTTACAGATATTATAGCGTTTCTAAAACATTGTAAAAAAATAGCATTTTAAAAACGCTGTCGTAGCTAAGAATAAATTTCAAAATTAATAAAAGATAGCATTTTATTCAGAAATGCTATTATTGATCACTTTCAATAGCATTTACACTTAAACGCTTTAATAAATTCACTGTAGAAAGGCATATTTGTTGTAGTGTCAACATAGACACATGAAGACATTGTGCACCTGAGATAACTCTTCTGATAACTCCAACCGGTAAGCAGTTTTTCCCAATCCGCTTCAATATCTTGTACGGGCCTATAAACCTTGGGGCAAACTTCCCACTTTTGCCAAAGCGAATCACACCTTCACTACGTGATACCTTCAGAAAGACAAAGTCACTAATCTCGAACTCAAGGTCCCTCCTCCGGTTGTCTGCATAACTCTTCTGCTTACTCTGAGCATCCAACAACATCTTCCTGACCAAAACGATCTTTTCAGAGGTCTGCTGCACGATCTCAAGCCCAAACATCTGCCGCTCCCCAACTTCAAACCAGCAAACAGGTGTTATGCACTTCCTGCCATACAGAGCTTCATACGGTGCCATCCAAATACTAGTCTGAAAACTGTTACTGTAGGCAAACTCCACCAGAGCTAGATGCCTTTCCCAATTGCCTCCAAAATCTAGAACACAATACCGAAGCATATCCTGAAGAACACTGATTGACTCTCTCAGTCTGTCCATCAGTCTGAGGATGGAAGGCAGTGCTGAAATCCGTCTTAGTACACAAAGCTGGCTGAAGACTTCTCCCGAAATGCAAAGTAAACCGTGTATCTCGATCAGACACAATGGTCCACGGAATACCATGAAGCTTAACGATCTCTCCAACATACAGCTGGGCCAACTTGTTCATAGACAAAGTAAGTTTCATCGCCAAGAAGTGAGCTGGTTTGGTTAGTCGATCGACTATGACCCAAATCGCATCATTATCCTTCGAACTCTTGGGCAAACCCGTGATGAAATCCATGTTAATGTTATCCCACTTCCACTCCGGAATAGGTAATGGTTGCAATAAACCTCCGGGCTTCTGTTTCTCGGCTTTCACCTGTTGACAAATCTCACACCTCACCACAAACTAGCCCATCCCGCTTTAAACCTGACCACCAGAAATGTTGCTTGATGTCATTATACATCTTGGTCCTCCTAGGATGTACAGAAAAAAGAGTAGCAGTGCCTCTTGGAGAATATTCTCTCTCAATTCTGATTGATTTGGAACACATAGCCTCTCTCTAAACCACAACACTTCATCCCTGATCTGAAACTCTGACAACCTGCCAGCACCGACCTGCTCCTTCATCTTCTGAATCTCTGCATCTTCCTTCTGACTTGCTATAATCTTTTCATTCAGCGTAGGCTGAAGTCTCAACTAAGCTAAAGATGATCCCATGCCTTGCACGACAACTTCAATACCAGCCTGATCCAACTCCTCTGCAAGAAGCCTCTAAGTTTTAATCAAACTAGCCAGACTGCTTTTACGGCTAAGTGCATCAGCAACAACATTAACCTTCCCCAGGTGGTACTTAATCTCTGGACGAATGTCCTGAAGTACTTCTATCCATCTTCGTTGCCTCAGATTCAGGTCCTTCTGCTGATAGATGTGCTTCAAGCTTTTGTGGTCTGTGTACATGTTTAATTTATCACCGTACACGTAGTGTCTCCATTGTTTCAAGGCGAAGATAATCGCAGCCAACTCCATATCATAAGTCGGATAATTTTTCTCATGCGGTCTTAGTTGCCTAGACCCATGAACAATCACTTTTCCTTCTTGCATCAAGACCCATCCAAGCCCACGATGTGAAGCATCGCTGTAAACATCATACTGAACACCTGCTCTAGGAAAAGCCAAAATGGGAGCAGCAGTCAACTTCTCTTTCAACTCCTGAAAGCTTTCTTCGCACTTCTTGGTCTACTTGAAATTTACATTCTTCTTGGTCAGACCAGTGACCAGTATGGCTATCGGAGCATAGTCTTGGATAAACCTCCTGTAGTATCCAGTTAGCCCAAAAAAACTTCTGATCTCCTTCACTGTAGTAGGTCTTGCCCAATCCTTCACCGTCTCTATCTTCTGCAGATCAGTTGGTACTCCCTCCTTAGAAAGGATGTGACCCAGGAATGCCACTTTAGACTTCCAGAAATCACACTTGGATAATTTGGCATACAACTCATGCTCTTGAAGCTTCTTCAGAACCTCAGCCAAATGCTCAGTGTGCTCCTCCTCCAACTTGGAGTACACAGTAATATCGTCGATAAACAGCACGACGAAAGAATCAATAAACGGCCTCAGAACTCTGTCCATCATGTCCATAAAGATTGTAGGTGCATTCGTCACTCCAAATGGCATAACTAAGAATTCGTAATGCCTATGTCGAGTTCTAAATACAGTCTTATGCCCATCTTCATCTTTCACTCGAACCTGATGGTATCCCGATCGAAGATCTATTTTGGAGAAAATAGCTGCTCCTTGTAGATGATCGTACAGGTCATCAATTCATGAAATTGGATATTTATTCTGAACAATGACCTTATTCAGCTCTCGGTAATCGATACACATCCTCATCAACCCGTCCTTTTTCCTTACTAACAGCACTGGTGCTCCCCAGGGGGACGCGCTCGGCTGAATTAAGCCTTTTCCTAACAGTTCCTCAATCTGCCATTTGATCTCATCCTGCTCCACAGGCGCCATCCTATACGGTGCCTTGGAAATGGGTGCACTCCCTGGCTAAATAGTGATGCTGAACTCTACACACGATATAACCCCTATTTTTCCAAAAACATATTTTCCGTATATTTTTGATTTTTTGATTTTTATATTGAAATACAATTTTATTTTTGTTATTATTACTCTAATTATTATTACTGTTATTATTGTTATTATTATTATTAATTTTGACTGGTTATTGAAAATCCATTTTTATGTGCTAATTGTATTTGTAAATATTTTAAATATAATCTATTTTTGTAATACAAATTACAGTTTTATTATAAACAATCTTTTTATTTGTTATTTTATTTTCTTATTGAATTTTTAAAACCCTAATGGATTTTAAAACCCCAATACCCGTTTACATTTAAACTTATACCCATTTAAGCCTACTATCTAAATACCCCTGTTTGCTAAAACCCATACCCGTTGATTTTAAAAACCACTTATCCTATTTAATACCCTATAACCCATTATTAACCCATTTCGTGTTTTTCCCCTAAAACCCAATTACCCAAACACCCAGAACCCGTTAACATCCCCATACCCTGTTATTATACCCTATCCCCATACCCACCTGCATTAACCCCTAACCTATTTATACTCCCATACAACCTGTTCATCTCCCCCATCAGAAAACCTTAGCTGCCATCTTCAACCTCAGCCGCCTTCAACCCATCTCTCTACCTCCTGCAACCTCTCTCTCTCTCTCTACCTAGCCAGTGCACTGGTCCCCGTCTCCCTATGCCTCCCCTCGATGCCCCATCTCCCCATGCCATCCTCCACCTGCGTCACGCCACCTCAGCAAAAGTGCGCTACACGCGTTGTGCCCCTCACCCCTATACCACCCACTGCAGTCGCACAGCCAGCAACCCCGACTGATGCACGTAGCTTCCCCTCGTCGCATTGACCACAGTGCCCTGCGCCACCTTGAGCCGACGACAGCAACACCACACATCAGCACTGCCCCCTCCTACAGTCGTGTCTTGCTCCTACCTGTGTTGTCTCCAACAAAATAGTAGTCTGCCGTTCCCGTCGTCGTGTCCCCTGGCCATCCCGCCACTCGCCATCTGCCACCATGCCGTGGGTGTGCTGATTGATTGAGTTTTGATCAACTTTGATTGTGGATCGTCAATCATCGTGATCATCTTGATCATCATGATCATGTCCTCTTGGTTTTGATTATGGCCGTACATTGGATCTTGATCATCATGCTTGATTGGATGTAGGCCGTCAACTCCTCGTGATCATCAGATTAGATCCTAACCGTCGGATCTTTTCTTGATCATCACGATCATGATGATCATCAATTTCTTTTGATGGCAGCCGTTCGATCGATGGATCTTGATCTTCATCATTATCTTCATCATCAAGGAGATCTATCCGTCCGATCATCTTGATCTTGATCTCTTGGATCTAGCTGTTGAATCTCTTGATCAACTTCTTCATCATCGAGATCCGTTCTTTATATTCGTGATTGGTTCGTGATCAATTGGTTGTGTTCGTGCCTCAGGATCCATTCCCGTTATTCTTGTTCTTGCTCCGTTCTCATCGTCGTCTCTCAGTCAAGTAACTTGTACTCTAATTCCTTTGTATGATACAAGTCAAAAATACCGCTTGTATTGTAGTTGGGTTCTAGAGAGAACTCGTGTGTGATGTATTCTTGATGAGTATTGTCTCTATAGTGCTATTGACCATAGTCGCCTCACCACACAAATTTGACATGAAACAACTTAGGTTTTGCCTATTCTTGATGTGACGTATATGTGAAACCGTTATGAGAACTCGTGTGCTTATGAGATCCATGTGATATACTTGTTGTGGACATGTCGTATACCCTATTTCATGTTGTTTGGTCACTTAGTAGACCATAATTCATGTTTAGTTATGTTTCGATCAAGTTTTGTGTGATTCATGTTGGTTTTGTTCGTAAAGGAAATTCTGTGTTTTGTCGATAATCTGTCTTGATCAGTAATTTAGACCATGTTAAGGTTAGAATCTTAGTTTTAGTATAAAACATGAGTTTTAGAGGAATTCGTCTTCTTTCTAACCCCTCTAACCTTGCTTGATTTCGTTTTCGTATGTGTGAGATATGACTGTGTTACTATAGAGGTGTAGTTCATTTCCAGATTTCGTTTCTTGATGATTTTGATGACTAAATTATTTTGATACTTATGCTACACATATTATTTTTATCTGAAACTTTGGTCAGTATTTCTATATCTATCTAGGGATTATCCAGAATTTTGGTGGATTTTATTGATGAGTTTTATATGCCGTTTCATGCTTGTTTATAAAGACTATACTTGCTGAATTTTGTTCGCTGTTCTGTAAAGATTTGTATTTTCACCCTAATTCCTTTTCCTGTATGAAAAATATTTGTGAAATATGAAAGTTAGCTTATTTTGTCTATCTTCATCTCCCTTTGGCAGATTTGGACTTCGTTTCACGGTTTGCGAAATATTGCAGTTTTTGTACAGCAGTATTGGGAATTTCAGATTCACCAAACTATCGTTTCTTGATGTTTTCTAATTTTTTTTGGCTAAGCTAACCTTACTGAAAAATTTTGAAACTTTATATTCTGATACTAGACATATAGGGGAATATCGCAGATTTGTTCCGGATTTATTTGTGGTATTTTGATGCTGATTTCCTGACTGTGAATTCGATTTACTGATTTTTGACTGAACGTAGTTTCTGGATTCAAAACTGTTTTGAGTTATGATGTTGTGAATTACTATAAGGGAGTCTATTTTCTAGATTCTTTGACGGATCCAGATTTGTATTTCTGTTGCAACGGGATTCCCTGTTTTAGTACAATAGTGTCTTGCTGTCCTGAATTAACATTTGCATGATTATATTCCTTTATGAACTGTATATCATCTGTACTTGTTTATCTGTCACCCTGAACCTGTTACATGTTTATACCATGCTGTTGTCACTCTGTTTTCTTCACATACATGTTTGCCTGCTAATAATAACAAAATGACCATGCCGGGGTTAAGGGAAAGATATAGTAGTAGAAAATATAGAAATGTGTACTGAGAAGAGGGTCTGTATTCCCTATCTATTACGTGTTCATGGTTACATGATTCACGACTCTGTTATCTGACCATGTCTATATTACTTCATATAGGAAGATGTAGAGAAGAAGAGAACCACTAGGTTCTATCTGTCTGTCTGATCTGATTATCTGATATCTGTCTGTCTGAACTCTGAGTACACTGCCCTATGGACTCCACTATGAAATCTAAAGCGAAACTGTTTGAATGTAGCAACCATGTAGATGGGCTGCATGATGTGCTACCTAGATAGTAATCACACAAGACTTATAAGAACATGACATCTGTTATCTGTTATCTGTATCTGTTCATCTGATATTTGTTATCTGATTATCGGTTATCTGTCTGACTATCTTCTGACACTAGCATCTGTATATCTGTCTGTATGCCATCTGACACGTGACACTTGACACATGATATCTGTATCTGTTAGTATACCATGCTATCTGATTTGTTTTCCTGATTCTTGTTAGTTATCACATCTCTGTTGGCACATTTATACCATGCTATGTTGTTCTGTTGTTATTTTATATTTGTTATTAGTTAGTTTTCCCCATGTACTTGTATCCTGCATTACAAGCGGTCCGTAACTTGCATTGACGGGTACTTGTTTTCTTTTTCCTTCTCCTGTAAATTATTGATTGCAGATCAGGATGGTCATTTGCCCGATGGTATTGGAGAAATGCAATATTAGTACTGGACTTCCTTTGCTATTTTTATTATCTGTTGCTTTTGAACAATTGTATTTGATACTTGGATTTATTTGTATTTGGACAATGTGACCCAGGATATTATTAACTGTCCAGACTTGATTTATTTGAGATTATATTATATTTTGGATTTCAAGTAAATTTCTATTGATCTATTTGATTCAATTGTGCATGATTGGTTGATTCTCTTACTTCTGACTCTGATTATCTTGTGAGATTGGGCGATGATTCAATTGTGCATGATTGGGCGATGATTGGGCGATGACTAAGCGTTGGGTTCGATAGCGGAGATGATGAAGTGATAGCTCGATGGTGGCGAGGATAAGGAAGACGATGGGCTGCGAGGATGTGCGACAGGGCAGTGAGGTGGTGGCAACTCAATGATGGGGGTGTCGAGGAGATGATGAGGCAGTGATGGAGAGGAGTGGAGGTCGATGCGGCAGGGAGACGAAGAGATGGGAGTCTTGGGGAAAACGACGGATGAACAGTGAATTAGAGGGTTGGCGGCTAGGGGGTGAGCACAATATAGGGTTAAAGGGTCAATCTAGGTTAGGGTTTATTAGGGATTAGGGTATTTAAATAGTATAGAATAGGATAATGGGTTTTGGGTTATTGGTTAAGGGGTTTGAGTAGGATCCAAAAGGAGATTGTTTCAAAAACAATATAATTAGGCATATGAATTTGATGAGATGAATAAGTCAAATCTCCTAGAAAATAGCAAATTGAGCAGATAGACAAGATGCAAATGAATAAATTGGGCACAAATTTGAGTTGAAACAACTTAAATGACTTTATTAGAACTGGAAACAAAATACACAATCTTGGATTGATAAAAGAGTACAATGAAAAGAAAAACAGTAGGAAAATACAAATACGGGAAATAGGGGTTACAAATCCTACCCACCTTACAACAAAATTTCGTCCTCAAAATTTTCTTATGCAGTACATAGGGCAGGGGAAAAACAAAACTTGGGGTAACCAAACAAGGGATCCAAAAGAAAAGACTAATTGGTGGCAACACCAGAATTAGAAGGAAATGGATAACAATGATGCCAAGCAGAATGCATGAAAGAAAATAAATAGTATCAAAAGGAAAGAAACAATACAAGATAACAAGCAAGATAGGGAGTAGGTAGAACTGGAATCAAAGAGAGAATGAATAGGGAAGAATTGAATCAAATAATGAGTCGACGGATGAGGATAAATGCAAGGAATAGAAAGAAGCAAACAATGCAAAGGAGGAGAAGCAACAAGAGGATCCTGGGACCTGTGCGTTATAGGCCCACACGCTTCCGATGCGCCACTCTGATCGGGACGACTCTGCTAAGAGCATCCATTAGCTCTAGCAATCTGCCTCATGGCTTACCATATCCTTGGCACGAACAAGCAACATCTTTCAGGCATGAAGTTCGAACTCCTGGTAACTTCAGATTCTGAACACTTCCTGAAAACCTGGGACTCTGCATGCACATCTCGAAGCAAAAGACGACACTCCATCTCGTGGTATTGATCCAAGCCGCTGCATTATCGATGTAGATCACATGTAGCCAATCTACAAACCAAGCAAGAATAACAGAATGGCAGCACCGAAATTTAAGGAGAACAGGATAGGGAAGAAACAACTAGTATGATACACAAAATGAATCAACAAATGAAGATGAATGCAAGACAAAGAAAGCCGTGAACGACACATAGGATGAAATAAGAAGACATCAACGAGGCAAGAAGAAATAAGAGACTGCTTGCACAGAAATCAAAAGAACATGGGTACAGAAAGAATAAATTTATACCCAATATGTAATCAACAAATTAAGACGACTGTAAGAGATGGAAGGAAACAAGGAATCAAGAAATTGAATAAGAAGGGATCAAAATGAATAGAATAAGACTAGTGTCCAGATCGAGTTGATTATCAAATTGTTCATGTGATTGCATGGCCTGTTTAATGTTAAGTTCCTCCTGACTGAGTCAAGCCTGTCTAATCTATTAGTTAATTAACACATTAGCCAAACCTGGCTTTAATACCACTAAAAACCTGTCATGCCCCGCTTTCCAAAAGGAATACGGAATACGAGTACGTGACAAAGCCCAGCGAATGACTTTCATCATTCATAAGCTATAGGATAAACTCAGCATCATAACAAGAATATAGCAAAATATACACAACCACGCATGCATGAATAATTTACTTATCAACAGAAAGCATTTGAAATAAATATAAATATCTCAAATAAATTCAAGATCTGGATCAAAAGTAAGACTTCGGGACTACAAGGCCGTTACAAGTTTTAAATAGCAACAAGAATTAAATAAACTCAAATACAAAAATAATTGAAGCAAGCTTTCCCAAGCGAAGCCTAGAAGGTTTGCTCACCAACTCCAGTGGCAACTCGTCTCCAAAGTCTGTATTATCATGCAGAAGAAAATGGAGAAACAAAGACAAATGCCCTTAGTGAAAATTAAAGCTGCAATTAGTATAAGCAAGGGTATGAAAATAAGTGCAAGAAAAATATGAAACAATATTTGGAATCAAGAATGTATAACATGATATAATAAGGATGCAACAAGTAGTGGAGTTCAAGAGACTAGCTAGCAAGTAAGACAACTCAAGTAACAAGATTGGGTAACAAGTACTAGTAGCAGGAACAATGGCAAGTGAGCATCTAACATGTATCAAGTAACAAGTAACAAGTATCAAGTAACAAGTATCGAGCAAGTGAGGTGTCAAATGTGAATAAGTGACAAGTTATTCTTAATTATAATGTTTAATTCTATCTAGGTAGCACTTCATGTGTCCCAACTATTTACCACATTGTTTCTATATACAAACAGTTACGTTTAGGCCTAGTGGTCGATTTTATAGGGCGGTGTACTCAGGCATCAAGTATCAAGCAAGCATATTCATGAATCGAGTAACCATATAAGTAGTCCATGTGTCAAGTTATAACATGATAGGTCATGAATCAAATAATAAGATACTAGTTCATGAATCAAGTAATAACAAGTCCATGAATCGAGTAATAATATGCTAGTTCATGAATCAAATAGTATCTAATTCATGAATCGAATAATAACATAACTACTTCATGAAATAAGTATCAAGTAGGAAACCTGGGCCCCTTTCCGAGTACACTCACCTATATTGTCCACTACTATGGTCTTTTCCTTAAACCACGGCTTGTTATTTATTATTATTATCAAGACAAGCATGAAAGCATGCGAAACACGGCAAATAAACATGATCAAGAACATTGAACAAGTTTAGGCTATGAAGGATACATATCCAAGAGTCAAAACAGATTAAAGTTATCAAGGATGACGAGAATTCCAATTCTAGACAGTATGACGTTGCTGCACCAAAAATGCGATTCCTGCCACCAAAGGAATCCAAATCTTGATCCATCAGAAAATATAGAAACTAGACTCTATATTGAATCCAGTGCATATAAACAAGATACATAAAAACTGTAGCAATTGGTGTCAAAACAGCAAACTACACAGGATTCGTGTTCAGCCAGAATTTGTAAAATTGTGTTTATACATATGAAACAGGTCTGAAACTTCATTAATTAATCCCAAGAAAATCAAGGAAAGTTCTATAGTGTTTCTAGTACTAGCATCCAAAATTTCAAGTCATTATCTTTTAGGTAGCATAGTTAAATTAATTGTGAAGCAAAGTGGTGCAGCAATTTCATGAATCTAGAATTCTACGTACAGCAATAGTAAAACTGGGATTATTCACAAACCATAACTTAGAATTCAATTCCGTCAAAAGGGTATAAAACTACATATCTGGGGCTACATTTTATGTTTAGAACTCATGTCCAAATTTTGATGTCATCAGGGACGAAACAGCTAGCAAAGACAGGAATAGTAGCACATGTGAATTTCTTTTTTATAAAAGTGGCCTGATAAATGAATAGTATGAGTTTAGGTTAGAGTATGATGCAAATATGGATGTAATGGATATCGAATCAGCAAGTCACATTTATTTCTCAGCTCAAAGGAAGTAAGATCAACACATACATCATACAACATACATCTATAAGTCTAGGTGGTTCTTAGTTTCATGTGTTTGAATAATCAGGAGATAAAATGGATCCAACTAGTTTTAAAACAAATATATCAACGAAGGGTTGTGACTCTTATGATCATGGAATTGATAAGGAGTAAAATAATATCATCAAACGATAAGCCAAAGGGGAGTCACAACTATGATCTACTTGCAGTATTTTCGAATAAAAGCTTGTACTAGAACAACAAATTGTACAAAAAGATACTTGCTTTGATTACGGTGAATCCGAACACGAACAAATAACGGGATGACAATCCCGAGAGACGAAGCACGAGCACGGACAAATGCAAGCACGTGCGAGACACGTGCAAAACAACACACTGCAAATCAAGATCCTACACCGAATCCCTACTCCCACAAAAGTAAAACAACATACACAGCAAATCAGATATGATCCCAATCGCGATGAAATCAAACAGCCGAGATCAAATCTGATGAAGATGGTGGAGATCAGATCAGATCTGGAGATGGTCACGATCTTGATGAGATCGGATGGCCGAGATTCAATTGATCACCAATCTTCTTCTTCTCTCTCCTTTGATCAACGCCGCGACTGACTGTGGTGGCTCGACTGGCAGCAACGACTATGGGCGGTGCTCCGACGGTGAGACGGCAGCGATGTTGGGGGTGACTAACAGCGGTGCTGCGGTCGAGGAGCGACACAGCGATGGGTGGTGGTCGGGCTCTTTGTTCTTGGGAGAAAACAGAGTAGCTAATGGTGCTGGCAACGGCAGGAGATTCTGGCTTAGACGACGACGATGACGAGTGATGACGAGGAAGGGGATAACAATGATGAGTACCAGGGTCGAAGGTAATGAGTAGGGCGATGACGAATCGATGGGTCGATGGTGGTGAGGATGAGAAAGATGATGGGCTGCGAGGATCTGCGACTGGGCGGTGAGGTGGTGGCGACTCAATGATGGGGGTGTCGAGGAGACGATGAGGCGGTGATGGAGAGGGGTGGAGGTCGAGGCGGCAGGGAGATGAAGAGGCAGGAGGCTTGGGGAAAACAGCGGATGGACAGTGAATTGGAGGGCTGGCGGCTAAGGGGGTTAGCACATTATAGGGTTAAGGGGTTAATCTAGGTTAGGGTTTATTAGGGGTTAGGGTATTTAAATAGTATAGAATAGGATAATGGGTTTTGGGTTATTGGTTAACGGGTTTGAGTAGGATCTAAAAGGACATTGAGTCAAAATCAATATAATTAGGCCATATGGATTTGATGAGATGAATTAGTCAATTCCCCTAGAAAAATAGTAAATTGAGCTGATAGACAAGATGCAAATGAATAGATTGGGCACAAATTTAATTTGAAACAATAGAAATGACTTTATTAGAATTGGAAACAAAATACAGAATCTTGGATTGATAAAAGAGTATAATGAAAAGAAATACAGCAGGAAATACAAATATGGATAACAGGGGATATAAATCCTACCCACCTTACAACAAAATTTCATCCTCGAAATTTACTTAGGCGGTACATAGGACAGGGCAAAACAAAACTTGGGGTAACCAAACAAGGGATCCAAAAGAAAAGTTAAATTGGTGGTAACACCATAATAAGAAGGAAATGGATAACAACGATGTCAGGCGGAATGCATGAAAGAAAATAAACAATATCAAAAGGAAAGAAACAACACAAGATAACAAGCAAGATAGGAAGTAGGTAGAACTGGAATCAAAGAGAGAATGGATAAAGAAGAATTGAATCAAATAATGAGTCAACAGATGAGGATAAATGCAAGGAATAGAAAGAACCAAACAATGCAAAGGAGGAGGATCAACAAAAGGATCCTGGGACCTGTGGGTTATGGGCCCACACACTTCTGATGCGCCATTCTGATCAGGAAGACTATGCCAAGAGCATCCATTAGCTCTAGCGATCTGCCTCATAGCTTACAATATCCTTGGCACGAACAAGCGACATCTTTCTGGCATGAAGTTCGAACTCCTGGTAACTTCAGATTCTAAACACTTCCTAAAATCCTGGGACTCTGCATGCACATCTCGAAGCAAAATACGACTCTCCATCTCCTGGTGATGATCCAAGCCGCTGACATGTCGATTTAGATAACATGTAGCCAATCCATGAACCGAGCAAGAATAACAGAATGGCAGCACCGAAATTTAAGGAGAACAAGATAGGGAAGAAATAACTAGTATGATACACAAAATGAATCAACAAATGAAGATGAATGCAAGGCACGGAAAGCAATGAACGACACACGGGCTGAAATAATAAGAAATCAACGAGGCTAGCAGAAATAAGAGATTGCTTGCACGGAAATCAAAAGAACATAGGTACGGAAAGAATTAATTTATGCCCAATATGGAATCAACAAATCTGGACGACTTTAAGAGATGAAAGGAAATAAGGAAACAAGAAATTGAATAAGAAGGGATCAAAATGAATGGAATCAGACTAGTGTCCAGATCGAGTTGATTACCAAATTGTTCATGTGATTGCATAGCCTGTTTAATGTTGAGTTAATCCTGACTAAGTCAAGCATGTCTAATGTATTAGTCAATTAACACATTAGCCAAACCTGGCTCTGATACCACTAAAAACCTTTCACGCCCTACTTCCCAAAAGGAATACTGAATACGAGTACGTGACAAAGCCCAGCGAATAATTTTCATCATTTATAAGCTGTAGGATCGACTCAGCATCATAACAAAAATATAAAAAAATATACACAACCACGCATGCATGAATAATTTACTAATTAATAGAAAAGCATTTGAAACAAATATAAATATCCCAAATAAATTCAAGATTTGGATCAAAAGTAAGAGTTCGAGACTACAAGCCCGTTATACGTTTTAAATAGCAACAAGAATTAAATAAATTCAAATACCAAAATAATTGAAGCAAGCTTTCCCAAGCGAAGCCTAGAAGGTTTGCTCACCAACTCCAGCAGGCAACTCATATCCAAAGTCTGTATTATCATGCAGAAGAAAATGGAGAAACAAAGACAAACGCCCTTAGTGCAAGTTAGGGCCGCAAGTAGTACAAGCAAGGGTATGAAAATAAGTGCAAGAAAAATATGAAACAAGATTTGGAATCAAGAATGTATAACATGATATAATAGGGATGCAAAAAGTAGTGGATGTAATATTCCGGACGGATATTACCTTGTATAAATTACTATTTTATTATTATTTTTATTATTATTTTGTTTTAATTCTAAAATTGAATTATTCTGGTGATTTTTGCCCGGTTTGTTCACAAATACTGTCTGTACACATATACCGATCTATGTACATCGGTAATGTATCAAATTGGTACCATGATCTTTCGAATGGATGATAAAACTTATTTTATTATTATTTTCAATATTAAACTATTTTATGAGGATTATATAAGGATTTCTTGGTATACACATACATATACATATACATACATTTGTATTGTACCAAATTAGTATATTATACAAAATGTGTAGTATGTACTCTTGGACATGGTACTTATCTTGTCATGACAAACCTAATTAGATGGTTAGGATTTTATTAAGTGGCTAAGCTAGGGTTTTGTATGCATAAGAGATTAGGAAACTCTTCTAGAAGCCTTATCTCTTCCACCATGCTTCCAACTCACCCTAGCCTATACCTCCACCTCACCCTACCTCCCTCACCTCTAGCATGGTCGGATTGCTTCTTCTTGGGGGGTTTTGTGCAAAATGTGAGTGCACTTTTGCACTCTCTCCCTCCTCTCCCCTCCTATAAATACCCCCTCATTCTCCACTTGTCTCACTTTTTACAAAACTAACGAAAGGAAAGGAAAATAAAGAGAGAACCCACCTTTAACTTGAGAGTTTTATTTTGTAGGTATTAGAAGCCTTCATAGGAGCTTAGGGGAAGGAGAAGTTTAGCTAGCAAGTCCTTCCATCAAAGAAATTTTAGGTGGGGGTTCTCCACCTTCTCTTTTGTTTGTTTGAATTGTGTTTTTGGTTTCTTCTTCTCCTTATCTTCCTTGTTTTGTTTTCTTTCGTTTTGGGGGTTGTTCTTGTGATGTGTTGTGTGTTGTTGTTGTGTATGTTGTAGTTTAGTATGGATAAAAGGAAGT
Source organism: Hemerocallis citrina (assembly GCA_017893485.1). Classification (NCBI taxonomy): domain Eukaryota; kingdom Viridiplantae; phylum Streptophyta; class Magnoliopsida; order Asparagales; family Asphodelaceae; genus Hemerocallis; species Hemerocallis citrina. The sequence continues at coordinate 341,140,728 of CM030358.1, read as the reverse complement.
AATTAGTGGTAGTACCAACTAAACACATAAAGATTGAATCTTTATAGTTGTAGTTGTTGTTCTTGTATGGTTAATTGAACTAAAATAAACATATGCATATGGACTTTGTATACACCCATTGGGGTTGTAGGACTTGACATGGACTCATAACATACGCATATGGACCTTGTATACAACAATTTTGGGTTGTAGAACATACACTTGAACTTTGGACTAAAAATAATGCATATGTTTGGTTGAACCAAAATGGAGGAATCTTTACTTTATTTTAATTGTTGTTATTTCCTTTTATAAAACATAAGTAAAAAGAACCCATTTTAGATGTTAATTTTAGTACGAAAAAGAAAAGAGACTAATCTAAGTTAGAATGATTAAAAAGATCTCTTTTATGTTTAACTAGTAATAATAAAGGTTATGTTTAAAATAAAGTAGTATAGTAGATGTTTATGTTAAATAAAGAAGTTTTAGTAGATGTTTATATGAAGTTATAGTAGATGCTATGTTTAAAATAAAGTAGTATAGTAGATGTTTATGTTAGATAAAGAAGTTTTAGTAGATGTTTATATGAAGTTATAGTAGATGCTATGTTTAAAATAAAGTAGTATAGTAGATGTTTATGTTAGATAAAGAAGTTTTAGTAGATGTTTATATGAAGTTATAGTAGATGCTATGTTTAAAATAAAGTAGTTGTAGTAGATGTTTGTGATTAAATAAAGTTGTAATAGATGTTTATGTTTAAATGAGATGGTAGTAGATGTTGTGTTTAACTAAAATTATAGTGGATGTGTATGTTTATGTTGAAGTAGTAAAGGACATTGGTTAGGAGTATGGTGGTAACCCATGCTCCCATTATGTAGATATCTATGGTTAGATAGTTTATGTTATATTTATATTTTTGTAGAAAGATTATACCTCCATGCTTAAGTATTGATAAAAGATCCATGCTTGAAGTAAGTATCATGCTTAGGTGATTGTAGGAAAATTGAACACCATGCTTAATTATTATTCATGCTCAAGTAAGTAATTATCCATGCTTATATTGTTGTAGGATTGATGTTAAATTAATCTACCATGCTTAGGATTATTGTAGGTTAATGTTAAGTAATTATCCATACTTATATTGTTGTAGAATTGATGTTAAATTAATCTACCATGCTTAGGATTGCTGTAGGATAATGCTAAGTAATTATCCATGCTTATATAGTTGTAAGATTGATGTTAAATTAATCTACCATGCTTAGGATTATTGTAGGTTAATGTTAAGTAATTATCCATGCTTATATTGTTGTAGGATTGATGTTAAATTAATCTACCATGCTTAGGATTGTTGTAGGTTAATATTAAGTAATTATCCATGCTTATATTGCTATAGGATTGATGTTAAATTAATCTACCATGCTTAGGATTGTTGTAGGATAATGCTAAGTAATTATCCATGCTTATATTGTTGTAGGATTGATGTTAAATTAATCTACCATGCTTAGGATTGTTGTAGGTTAATGTTAAGTAATTATCCATGCTTATATTGTTGTAGGATTGATGTTAAATTAATCTACCATGCTTAGGATTGTTGTACGATAATGCTAAGTAATTATCCATGCTTATATTGTTGTAGGATTGATGTTAAATTAATCTACCATGCTTAGGATTGTTGTAGGTTAATGCTAAGTAATTATCCATGCTTATATTGTTGTAGGATTAATGTTAGAATTACCTACCATGCTTAGGAATGTTGCATATTCATGCTAAGTATATATCCATGCTTGAGTTGTGATGATTAATCATGTTCAAGTAGTGGAGACCCATGCTTAAGGGGGTAGTAGAGATTCATGCTCAATGACATTCATGCTTAGTTGATGGATAGTGATATTCATGCTTAGGTAGTTAGTAGAGATTCATGCTAAATGACATTCATGCTTAGTTGATGGATAGTGATATTCATGATTAGGTAGTTAGTAGAGATTCATGCTCAATAACATTCATGCTTAGTTGATGGATAGTGATATTCATGCTTAGGTAGTTAGTAGAGATTCATGCTCAATGACATTCATGCTTAGTTGATGGATAATGATATTCAGGCTTAAGTAGTTAGTAGATATTCATGCTAGATGATACCCATGCTTAAGGTAAAAAATTTATGCTAAGTTGTTGTAGTTAAGGTAAGAAAGTATCATACCATGCTTGATTCATTGTAGGAAAAATATATACCATGCTAGACTATGGTAGGAAACTCCTAAACCATGTATGATGTGTACCATGTTGTAGGTTAATGGAACCATGCTCATGATGTGTGCCATGTTGTAGGAATCATGCTTATGTTGTGTACATGTTGTAAGGAGTTCATGCTAGATTGTAGTAAAGCTTTATATTTAGATCGTAGTAACTATTCATGCTTAAGATTGTTATAAGAGCATGCTTAAATCGTATTCATGCTTAAGAGTGTTGTGGGTTGATGGCTATGTTATATACCATGATTGGATTGTTGTGAGTTGATGGTTATGTTACATACCATGATTAGTTGTTGTAGGTTGATTCTTACAATTGTATACCATGCTTAAATTGCTATAGGTTAAGTAATAGGAAAGAATCATGTTGTAATTGTAGTGATAACTTCCTTATTGTAGTTAATGTTAGTAAGGAGCCCATACATGCTTGAAGGGTATAGTGTAGCATCCTAGTCAAATATTGAAACGAACGTAGGTTCTATGTTGTTCTAGTTCGTTTTGAAAGGAAACCGTGAGTTCTAGTGTGTAAGGTTCAAATTGGAATTAGTAACTATCATGGGGGCATTCCTCATCCTTATGGGTGATAAAGGTTGGGAGGGTCACTAGTAATAGTTTGTTCGATAAAAGTTGTTATGTCGCCTTCGGGCTTTTTGTTGGTAGAATGCCTACCATAGACTATTAGTAGATTCTTCTGTTGCTTCTAATAATGGAAGATCAAGTTTGCTAGTAAGCACGTTTGGTTGCTTCTAGGTTTGATTACCTATATGGTTGTTGCATATGATTGTGCTCGTACGTGGCTCGACTGGCACGTATGTAGCTGTGGGTCTCATACGTAGTTTATTTGGCTCGTATGTAGGTTGTTGTCTCGTACGCGGCTCGACCGGCTCGTGCGTAGCAGTTGGTCTCATACGCAGCATATTTGGCCGGTATGTACGTTGTTATCTCATACGAGGCCCGCCTGGCTCGTAGGGAGTGGTTGGTTCATACGTAGATGATACCCATGTTTAAGGTAAAAAATTTCTGCTAAGTTGTTGTAGTTAAGGTAAGAAAGTATCATACCATGCTTGATTCATTGTAGGAAAAATATATAATATGCTAGACTATGGTAGGAAACTCCTAAACCATGTATGATGTGTACCATGTTGTAGGTTAATGGAACCATGCTCATGATGTGTGCCATGTTGTAGGAATCATGCTTATGTTGTGTACATGTTGTAAGGAGTTCATGCTAGATTGTAGTAAAGCTTTATATTTAGATCGTAGTAACTATTCATGCTTAAGATTGTTATAAGAGCATGCTTAAATCGTATTCATGCTTAAGAGTGTTGTGGGTTGATGGCTATGTTATAATATATACCATGATTGGATTGTTGTGAGTTGATGGTTATGTTACATACCATGATTAGTTGTTGTAGGTTGATTCTTACAATTGTATACCATGCTTAAATTGCTATAGGTTAAGTAAAAGGAAAGAATCATGTTGTAATTGTAGTGATAACTTCCTTATTGTAGTTAATGTTAGTAAGGAGCCCATACATGCTTGAAGGGTATAGTGTAGCATCCTAGTCGAATATTGAAACGAACGTAGGTTCTATGTTGTTCTAGTTCGTTTTGAAAGGAAACCGTGAGTTCTAGTGTGTAAGGTTCAAATTGGAATTAGTAACTATCATGGGGGCATTCCTCATCCTTATGGGTGATAAGGGTTGGGAGGGTCACTAGTAATAGTTTGTTCGATAAAAGTTGTTATGTCGCCTTCGGGCTTTTTGTTGGTAGAATGCCTACCATAGACTATTAGTAGATTCTTCTGTTGCTTCTAATAATGGAAGATCAAGTTTGCTAGTAAGCACGTTTGGTTGCTTCTAGGTTTGATTACCTGTATGGTTGTTGCATATAATTGTGCTCGTACGTGGCTCGACTGGCACGTATATAGCTGTGGGTCTCATACGTAGTTTATTTGGCTCGTATGTAGGTTGTTGTCTCGTACGCGGCTCGACCGGCCCGTGCATAGCAGTTGGTCTCATACGCGGCATATTTGGCCAGTATGTACGTTGTTATCTCATACGAGGCCCGCCTGGCTCGTAGGGAGTGGTTGGTTCATACGTAGCTTGTTGGCTCGTATGTGGTTAGTTTACCCATATATAGCTTATTAGCTAGTACTCAGTTTGTTGTGCTCGTCTAGGGTGACATTATTACCCTAGGGGTTATCGACCGTCAAGACATATGTTTTTTTACCCCTAAGGAACTGTGGAGGAGTCACTCCTTGTGTACCGTCGGATCTTAACCGGTGTAGGTTGATCGAGGACCGGAGTATAGACGGAATCCAAGTTCAGGGTAGTGGCATGCATGTATGTTCGCTTGGCCAGGGTCTTGGATCGATAGGCCCGGAACCGGATCCTGAGGGATTCTGGTAAGTCTAGGTTGAGCAGCCTAGTAGAGTTATCTTGCGAAGTCTAGTTTAAGAGATAGCATGTTGTGCTATCATATTGTCATCCCTAGGATTATTCAGGATAGTGACATCATTAGGGTAGTGACATATAAAGATCATTTACTTAACCTTTTGCCGGAAAGAGAGGAGTTGGTTGTAGGGGGCCCCTTACGACTAACTCGTCCCTTGGGGCAGACCTTAAGTGGTGTTATAGGGTTGTACCTTCCCATCAAAGGGATACGTGCGGTGGCTTCTCATGAGTTGGGAGCACGGGTTGCGTATCTCACACTGTTGATTCCTGAAGTGCCATGATAAGGCGGGCGGAGCTAGGAATGGATCCCGGAACTCCATCGGGTCCTATGCCGGGGATACGAATAGGCCATGGACTACGGTCTGGCTAGGGGGCGGCAGGAGGCTCTCCTGTTGGCGGTAACGCCGAGGGTTCGTCTAGTTTTTGAGTGAGGTTCGGTTAGCCGGATAGGAGTTGCAAACATAGACACCACGAGCGGACTGCATTAGTGGGACATAGACACCATTAGCGTACTACCTTGCTAGGACTTGACCACATCTGCAACCTCATCAGTCACGTTGTATCAGTCAGGAACAGCTTGTGTACAATTAGAAATTCATAACGCGGGTTCAAATCCCTATATATGGAGAAACGGCTTGAGATGGGGCGCATGTAGTATGTGATGCATGTTGCTTCAGAGACTTGCTAGCATTAGAATAGGAGCATCCTAGTTTCAGTTAAATATCACGTTAGATTCTAGTCACAGCACTCACGAACACTTAAACTACACCGACACCATTGCCATGTTTTGTATGTTGTTTGGGAGATTCGCTGCTATGTTATCAGCCTTAAAGCGTCAGTGAATACTGACGTCCCCACTTCCATAGGTACTGGATTGGTGAAGTACAGGTGCACGATTCGGGAGGACTCAAGGCAAGGAAAGCAAGGAGTCAATGTCATGTTAGTTCCGCTGTAACATGTATGTGAATTATCTATTAGTTAGGAAGTACTCAAGTGAGAGTTCCCAAGTGTTGTTCTTCATTCCTTGTACTCTGATGTAAATTTGTGAAGGTTGTAATACTTGGGATTGTAAAAGTATTATTATAACACTATTGTAATGTATTGCTGTTGTATGATATTCAGACTTGTAATACATTGGGTGTTGCATGAAAAAAAAGTTTTAAATTCTTCTGTTTTTCTGTGTGTTGTGACTAATTGAAGAAAAGGTCCTGGCTCGTGTCTCGTTTCCCAGTATATGGAAATCGGGGCGCTATAGTGGAGTTCAAAAGACTAGCTAGCAAGTAAGACAACTCAAGTAACAGATTGGATAACAAGTACTAGTAGCAAGAACAAGTGGACAGTGAGTATGTAACATGTATCAAGTAACAAGTAACAAGTATCAAGTAACAAGTGTCAAGTAACAAGTATCGAGCAAGAGAGGTGTCAAGTGTGAACAAGGGGTTACAGCCTCGCTATGACTTAAACTACTACGGTAACTACAGTAAGTATCCTAGATGTTTTCTGAGTTACGAGCTCATGTCCAGACAGCCTGGAGGGGAATCCCACGTCATGACATGACGCCTTATGTAGACAACATATGGACAATTCAGCCTTCGTCAGGGGACAATGGCACCATCCGTAGTCACCAAACATCCCACAAGCGTCACCACGGTCCCGATAATTCCGAAGATGTGTTCACGTCATGACATGATGCATCATGTAGACAACCTGTGGAACACTCTCACACTTTAGACCCGAGGCCCTCATACTTGTATTTTTCTCTTACTTTCATCACATCTTCACTATTGTATTGTCCTTAGTTATTTGAATCATGAATAAAAATCAACACCCTAGAGTTAGCACTTCCTCTATACCGGTCTTAACCATCAATCAATAATAACGATCCAAACTTGGTCTTCCATTTCAATATTTTATCTCAAAAGAATTTATTCAATGCCAGTGATATGGCTAAAAATGGGGTTAAATCGGAACCGTTCAAATTGGGCCCGAATCTTAAAGTTACAGGGGCAAGATGGTAATTTCACTTACAGACGGGTCTGAATTGGGAACCGGGTCCCCCTCTTGGACTCGCTAACCCGTGAACGGATCTATTCAAACTAAGAACTGGTCACAACCTGTTAAGGACCAGTTCAATGGGATATGAGGAAATTCTGGCTCGTCCTTATCAACTGGAGGTGGTTTTAACCACTTCTATCCAGTCACACCAGGAAGTAGGGATTCATTCTTATCCCGAAGCAGATCCCCACGATGACTATAAATACCCTCTACCTCCTACCGTTACAAGGTGATCACTCTTTGTTTACCAAAGCTCTTTTCCCTTCCTTTTCTGAGTATTGACAAGAGCGTCGACGGTTCATCGCCGGGATCTATCCCGATGTTTCGAACGTTTGTGCAGGTCCACGAGAGCACCAAGGAGTCGAATTGTCAACAAGGGAATAGGTCAGATCCAGCCCGTTTGAGTTCTTGCGAATCCATAAATTCTATCTGTTACCCCCACACTAGATTCAACGGCAACAGATTGGTGTCGTCTATGGGAATCTCTCAAATAGCAATCTAACCCACCTTCTTCAACCAAAGCTACTCCTAGCAATGCCTCCCAAGAGGAAGTCCACGACCTCCAACCGTAGAACCACCTCCACTATTCCTCCTCTTCCTCCTCCGAAGAGTCTCCCTCCGTCCGTCCAACCGGTCCTACAGCTCGAACAACTGAACCCTCTGTCTATTCAGCAGCCCCTAGGGCCCCAAGTGACTGTTAGGGAGCCTTCTCGGTGAAGCCGCCAGAAGCAACCTCTGCACCAAGTTCGGGTTTCCATCCATAATGCCTCCACAGATTCTATGGCTTCCCATAGCCCTCCAATGCCAAAGGATCTGCAGGATGTGCTCAACAACAGGCAGAACGAGCCCTGAGCCCAACCTTTGGATCCGTTTGGAGGAGAGGTAGACCCTGCGATGCGAACCCTGGCCTAGAGCACCAGAGGGACTGGTCACCCCGCCGAACAGATCGCAGAGGGTCCAACTCCCCTCGGAGGCGAAGAGAGTAACCCCAGCATCGCCCAAGACGAAGTTGCTCCCCGGCTGGCTGCCCTGCAGCTCGAGCTCATCGTGAGCAGGAGGCCCCCATCACGAAGGCGGAATTTCAAAAATTCCACGAGGCTATCCTTCGGGCCCTCAACGCCGCTCCCAACAATGGCCATCAGTCTCCCAGCCCTCAGCCAGATCCTCGCCATCATCGCCGCTCCCGCAGTCCTCGGCCGGCTCCGAGCTGTCACCACCATTCCCTAAGTCCTCAGTCCGGCTCCGAGCCATCACCACCATTTCCTAAGTCCTAGGCCGGCTCCGAGCCATCGCCGTCCCTTTCCCAGTCCTCGGCCAACTCAAAGCTACCGCCGTAGCCCTAGCCCTCTTCGACTTGAAGACGAGTCTCGGGGTTCAGCGAGGCCAGGACCGAATGGAGGACTCGGTCTACTGCCGTCTCCATGAGATGGAGAGGCGCCTCGGCTAGCTAGACAGAGACGAAGAGCAGCGGGTGAGGAGCCTCCGCCCGAGCAGGCCCCCATTCTCCCGCAACATCATGGAGGCTCCTGTCCCGGACAACTTCAAGCCTCCACACTTCGAGACTTATACCGGGGAGTCGGACTCCACAGATCACATTGAGAGTTTCAAAACTCTCATGATGATCCATCATGCTTCCGATGCCTTCCTCTGCAAGACCTTCCCGACAAAACTCAATGGGTCGGCTCGGGAGTGGTATTCTCGACTTGCACCGGCACCCATCTTCTCCTTCGACCAGTTCGAAGGCCTCTTCCTCATACATTTCGTAAGCAGTCGCTGCTCCAAAAAGACGAGCACCTCACTGCTCTTCCTCAGCCAAAAGAAGGGTGAACGGCTGAGAGATTATGTCAAGCGGTTCACCGCAGAAGCTAGGTCCATAGCCTCCCTGGATCAGCCGGTATCTTCGACTGCCTTCCAATCCAATGTCATCAACCCCGACCTCAGGGCTTCCCTGGCCAAGAAGCTTCCTCGGGACTTCACCGAGATCCTCCTTAGGAGCAAGAAGTACATCTGAGCTGAAGAGGCTCTAAATCGCCCCACTCTGGAGGGGTCATTTTTCGAGAACAAACGGAAGGCTGCAGAGGAAGAAGGAGCTAAGAAGCTCCAAAAGGATAACGGAGGTCAGCGGCACCCTCTCCCTCGCTTCGAAAAGTTCACTCCACTTAATGCGAGTGTCTCCGCGATTCGGATGGAGATCAGGAACGAAGGTATCCTACCGCCGCCTCCGAAGATGAACACTCCTGGGAAGAAGAGAAACCGAAATAAGTGGTGCCGCTTCCACCGGGACCCGTGGGCACGACACAGACGACTGTTGGGCCCTGAAGGACGAGATCGAGGCCCTCATCTAGAGGGGGCAGCTCGCTCGGTTTGTAAGAAGGGACAGAGCTGATCCGCCGCCACCGCCCAGGGGGGCTAACAGGCGAACGGAAACAGCACATGGAAGCCCCGAAGGCCAAAGCAGAGACCATCTTGCACCTCATACACGAAGGCCCTAATTGGGGGAGATTCTAACTCCTCCCGAAAAGCCCTCGTTAGGGAGGTAAACTCCGTGCAGAGCCATCCTCCCCCCAAGGGCCTCGGAGTCCCTGTCACGTTCTCCGATAGAGATATGGAGGGTGTCCTGCACACCCTACTGTGACACCCTCGTCATTAACCTCCGAATGGCCAACTTTGACGTATGTCGGGTCTTGGTGGATAATGGCAGCTCAGTCAACATCCTCTTCTTGGAGGCATTCAAGGGCCTCTAGCTATCAAGGGACCGGCTCAAGCCAGCTGGCTACACCCTTCATGGATTCACAGGGGTTCCGGTGATGATTGAGGGAGTTATAACTCTCGATGTCACTGCTGGCAAAACCCCGGTCACTCGCACAGAACCGATGGACTTCATGGTGGTGGACGTCAAAGCTGCCTATAATGTGATCATGGATCGACCAGGCCTCGCCGCACTCCAGGCCATCCCTTCGACTTATCACATGAAGAAGAAGTTCCCTATTCCCGTAGAGGTGGGAGAAGTGAGAGGGACTCAGGAGGCAGCTCACAAGTGCTATATGACCTCAATGGGAGGCCCTGATCCTCACCCTAAAAGCCCTCGAGCTCCACCGAAGAGTAGTCAGACCATCTCCGAGCCAGTGGACGAACTAGAAGAAGTGCCCTTCTCAGAGGAAGATGCCACCAGGACGTTCCGGGTCAGCAAGGCCCTTTCCCCCTCCATCAAGAAAGACATCTCCCAGTACATAAGGGAGAACCGCGATCTCTTCACCTGGACCGCGGCTGACATGAGTGGGATCTCGGGGGAGCTCCTAATGCACCACCTAAGCGTTGCCCCGGGAGTCAAGCCCGTTCAGCAGAAGCAACGCAAGTTCGCTCCCGAGCATCAACAGGCAATCAAAGAAGAGGTCGAAAAGCTCCTTAACACCTGATTCATCCAGGAGCTGAACTATCCCGAGTGGTTATCCATTATGGTGATGGTCAAGAAAGCCAACGGGAGCTGGAGGATATACATCGATTTCACCAATCTCAATAAGGCGTGCCAGAAGGACCCTTTCCCCCTTCCCAGCATCAACGCCCTGATCGATGCGACCTCCGGACATGAGCTCCTTAGTTTCATGGACACCTTTTCGGGGTACAACCAGATTCAGATATTCCCTCCCGACATCCCGAAGACCTCGTTCGTGACGGATCAGGGCCTGTATTTCTACCGAGTTATGTCGTTCGGCTTGAAGAACGCAGGAGCTACTTATCGGTTCCTCGTGAACAGGGTCTTCCGAGACCAGATTGACCGAAACATGGAAGTCTATGTAGATGACATGTTGGTCAAGAGCACCCAAGGGAAGGAGCAAGTTCTCGACTTCCAAGAAGCCTTCGGGGTGCTCAGGAGGCACAATATGAGGCTAAATCCGAACAAGTGTGGGTTCGGAGTCTCATCCGGCAAGTTCTTGGGATTCATGGTCAGCCAGAGGGACATAGTGGCCAACCCCGAGAAGATCCAGACCATTCTCAAAATGGCTCCCCATCCAGTGTTGAAGAATTACAGAGGCTTATTAGGCGCCTCGCGGCAATTGGGTGATTCTTCTCCAAGTCCGGGGAGAAGTGCCTCCCCTTCTTCAAGGCCCTCAGGGGGGTTAAAGGTTTTGAATGGGGGCAATAGCAACAAGAGTCCTTCGACAATCTCAAGGCATACTTAGCTAACCCCCCACTCTTGAGCAAGCCAGCACCCGGGGAGGTCCTCTATCTATACCTTGCCGCTTTGGAGAAGACCCTCAGCACAGTCCTTGTAAGAGAGGAGGATAGAACATAGAGGCCCATCTACTACAAGAGTAAGGTCCTCTGGGATACTGAACTTCGTTACCCAAAACTGGAGAAGATGGCTCTTGCCTTGGTTATGGCAGCTAAAAAGCTCCGCCCCTACTTCCAGTCTCATTCGGTTGTCGTTCTTACCGACCAGCCGCTCAAACAAGTTCTCCATAAGCCCGAAACCTCTGAGCACCTTATGAAGTGGTCCATCGAGCTAAGCCAACATGACATCAGCTACCAACCCAGAACAGCTATCAAGGCCCAAGCTCTGGTAGAATTCATTATGAAAAGCACCACCTCCAACCCTTGCAAGTCATCTGCCGACCCCCTGGTCTGGACCATTTATGTGGATGGATCTGCTTGCACTGACGGAAGTGGGGCTGACGTCATCTTGACCGGCCCAGACGCGTTCGTCCTCCAATACTCCTTATGCTTAAACTTCCCGACATCAAACAACGAAGCAGAGTATGAGGCCCTCATAGCGGGGCTCCCTTTGGCTCACAAGGCAGGAGCCCAGCGTGTCAGAGTCTTCAGTGATTCGCAGTTGGTCGTCAACCAAGTGTCGGGGGAATATGAGGCAAGGGACGAGCGCATGGCCAGGTACCTGGCAAAGGTTAGGGAGCTACTAGCCTTGTTCGAAGATATTCAACTCCAGTAGGTTCCTCATGAGGAAAATGCACAGGCGGATGCTCTCTCCAAGATTGCCTCCTTGTCCCTCCAGGATTTGGAATGGACCGTCTTGACAGAGGTCCTCCTCAGACCAAGTATCGATGAAGATAGCCCCGAGCCAATGGAAGCCTTGCCCTTAACAATTGGGGAGAAATGGATGAAGCCCCTCCTCGAGTACCTTAGAGACGGCATCTTTCCCGAAGACCAGAGAGAGGCGAGGAGGATCAGGATCTGCGCCAAGCAGTACACACTCCTTGACGGAGTCATGTACAAACGCTCTTACACTCAGATTGACGGTCGGCCTTATCTGAGGTGCCTCTCCCCGGAGGAAGCGCTTTATGCCCTAAAGGAGGCCCATGATGGTATGTCCGGCACACATTTGGGAGCGAGATCCCTCGCCCGCAAACTCTTAAATTTCGGCTACTTCTAGCCCACACTACTAAGTGACTCCGAGGAGTACGTCCGCCAGTGCAACTCTTTCCAGAAATTTGCCCCGATCCGTCGCCTCCCTCAAGCACAGCTCACCTCCTTAGCGAGTCCAATCCCTTTTGCAATGTGGGGGATGGATTTGCATGGACCCTTCCCTCCAGCGCCGTTCTAGCTGAAGTTCTTAGTCGTGGCGATAGACTACTTCTCAAAGTGGATCGAGGCTGAACCTCTTTCGACGATTACCGAGCACAAGGTCCAAAAGTTCTTTTGGAAGAACATCATTTGCCGATTCGGGATACCCTGCATCCTCGTAACCAACAACGGGACTCAATTCGTAGGAGCAACCTTTCGCAACTTTTGCGCCGACCTCAGCATCCAGCAACGGTTCTCCTCGATAGCCCACCCTCAGTCCAATGGCCAAGCAGAGAATGCAAATCGACAAATCTTTTCCGACTTGAAGAAGAGGCTTGATAAATCTACCAATGGGTTGTGGGTCGAACAGCTCCCCAACGTGCTTTGGAACTACCGCACCCCCAAGAAAACTTCGATAGGGGAGTCCCCCTTCAACCTCACATATGGTTCTGAAGCCCTCATCCCCTTAAAAGTGGGCCTGCCTTCATCTCGATTGATAGCATACAGTGAAGCACAAAATGTGAACCAGCTTCGCAACTGCTTAGACCTCATAGAAAAGGTCCACAAGAGAGCGGCCATTTGATAAGAGACCTACTGCCAGAGGATCACTCAGTCTTACAACAAGAAGGTACAACTAACTAATCTTAAAGAGAGAGACCTAGTGCTCTGGAAGTTGTCGATCTCCAATACGAGCAAAAGGGCAAGTTGGCACCCAATTGGGAAGGACCATATAGGGTCTCCAGAGTTATTCGCCCAGGCACGTATCAACTTGAAGATCCAGGGGGCAAGAAGATACCGAGGACATGGAACGCAGAGCACGTGATGAAGTACCAAGAGGGTAGCTAAGCACCGCTCCAAGCAACTTCCCCAAGACCACTCCATAAAACATGTCAAAAGTTTTTATTTTGTATTTTCTTTGTCAAAGTGTAAGAGCAGCTCGCAACTTAGAAGCGACCGCCTAATTATTTTCAATAAAAGCAATCTATCCTTACAAGTTCTCTGTTTTTTAGCAAGTCTAGTTGTACTTACAAAAACTTTTTGCATCAAAACGGCATGCTCGGAGTCCAACACTTGGTTCGACTCTGCTTCAACTACTTCTAAGCGAGTATGAAGTGGCTCCCCATTCGGAATTGCTCTCACAGCTACTGAAACTCCTCAAACGACATGCTCGGAGTCCAATACTTGGTTCGACTCCGCTTCAACTACTTGCTTCTAAGCGAGTACGAAATGGTTCACCATTCGGAATTGCTCCCACAGCTGCTGAAACTCCTCAAACGGCACGCTCGGAGTCCAACACTTGGTTCGACTCTGCTTCAACTACATGCTTTTAAGCGAGTACGGAGTGGATCGCCCTTCGGAATTGCACCTATAGCTGTTGATAATCTCTAAACAACATGCTCTGAGTCCAACACTTGGTTTGACTCTGCTTCAACTACTTGCTTCTAAGCAACTACGAAGCGGATCACCATTCAGAATTACTCCCACAGCTGTTGAAATCCCCTAGACGACGGAAGCCGAACTTCGGCTATGGATGCTGAGCATTCTTGCCACCGATGCCAAAATACTAGAATCCATTCTTGTGGTCTTCGACAACATAATCCGAGCGTTCTTGCCACCGACGCCCAAATACGAGAATCCATTCTCGTGGTCTTCGGCAACATAAGCCGAGCGTTCTTGCCACCGACGTTCAAACGTGAGAAGAAAACCTCTTGGACTTTGGCAACATGCACCGACCATTCTTGCCACCGACGTCCAAACATGAGAAGAAAATCTTCTGGACTTTGGCAACATTCGCCGAGCGTTCTTGCCACCGATGTCCAAACGTGAGAAGAAAATCTCCAGGACTTCGGCAACACACGTCGAGCATTCTTGCCGCCGATGCCCAAATACATTTATCCAATCTCTTGGACTTTAGCTATCCGGGCCGAACATCCTTGCCCCACGACTAACAAAGCACACAAGTTCGCAAAATGAATTCGCTATTTCATTAGAATTTGAGGTGCAAGTCTTCTTACAGACCAACGACTCATCTATACATCAAGGTGCAATTCATTGAAAGCAGAAGTTTACAAAGTTACAAGACGCTGCCTTAACCCCTCCTAGGGATCGGGATACTTCTCTTAAGTGACAGATGAGGCCGGCGAACACCATGCTGCTGGGGCCTTACTCCTGCCGAGGTCTCCAGACCATCGAGCCGGGTTGCATCGTCGGCACTGGAAAGTCTGAGTGTCACCCCAACGGACGCTCTGCTCAAAGAACCAGCTACCTCGCTCTGTGCATCATCGGGACGTCCCATGATGGGGGGCGAGTGTACCGTCAACTCATGAAACGACCTCCCCATGACGTACTCACCTCGGGGACAAGATGTGCTCCTCACGTTGCTTCCTTCGGAAAGCCGTCGCAGTCGGTGGACCTCGACCTCTAGCTCTACGACCCGTGCCTTCAGAGACTCATCCGTCACGTTAACTTTCAGTCGTGGCATTCGGCTCGAGCCACCCACACGAGAGGCTTCGGTGAGTGTCCTTCGAAGTTCTACAGCCTCGATGCCCTTCACAAGTACCACATTCTTCAGCTCATCTCACTTAATCCCGACCTCAACCAGAGATTGACGAAGCAATCTTAATCGTAACCCCTGACTAACTGCCATCGAGGGGCACGTATCTTCCTCTTCTGGGGGCACTTCGCAAGTCTTCTCCTTCAGCCGCTTCAGCTCAGATGTTCGACGGGCCAAAGTCAACTTGAGATAGTCGAACTCTGACTCGGTTTTGAACAACCTTTCTCAAGTCCGGGCATGGCTCAACCTCATGATCACGAGTGCTTTCCGAAGGCGTGACACTTCGGCAAGGTTGAATGCTTTGACCAACTGAGATGCTGCGACGATCTGAAAGAGCCAAGTCAAAGTACTAAGTTCAAACATAGCCACTACAAAACTCGAGAGTAAACCAAACAAAGCCACTACAAAACTCGAGAGCAAACCAAACAAACAACAATGAACACTTAGCCAAAAATTTCAAAAAAGTTTTTCATTCCATTGGAATTCAAAAAGATACAAGCGGTGGCCAGTCCGCGATTAGGCGATACACTGCTTATCGAAAAACTGAAGTTACAAGTCAAGGCCCGACCTCACTGCAAGATCCGACCGCTCATGAGCCAGTGAAGATCGCTAGGGGCGTAGCCTCTGAGTCGGGCTCTTTGTCGGCACCCTCGACCTCGGCTTCCACATCGGCATCCCCTTCCTCGCCTTTATCTGACTCTTTGTCAAACCCCGGGACATGGTCGGGGAAGAGGTGCCATCCGGAGCAGTCGACTTCGGGGTAACTCTCCTTTCGCCTGCTCGATGGCGTGGGCTTAGGCCTTAGCAATATTGGCCGCAAGGAACCCTTGAGCCTTCTCTATGGTCACAGCCTCGGCCTCTTTTACAACGGCGATCTTGGCAGCCTCAACAGCCTCCTCCTTTTCCTTCGCTGCCGACTCTTTCTGTCGGAGCAGACCAGCGACACTGGCCTCCAGCTTCACCACGAGGCCGTCGAGGTACTCCATCCAAGTCTTCTTCCCGTCTACATCAGCCCTTAGTTTTTCAAGCTCATTGGTGATCCGAGCTTTTTCCGCCCGAGCTCTGTCCACCTCCTACTTCAGCTCCTTCTCAAGTTTGGTTATCTTCTCCATTAGATGACCGAAGTGGCAGGTTATCTGCGAGAGGAAAATAAGGCACATGAACCCCAAGAAAGTATAAGTATACAAGTGGCAAAACTACGCTACTTACCGACATGGCTGCTCGGGCGATCTCGAGCACATCGTCCCCAACACCACCGGTGTCCATGGCGGCATGGTCCTTCATCATCTCAAGGTGACGGACAGCTTGCATGCTCGACGTCGAGTCACCGAGGAACCCATTGAGCTTCTGGACCTACCAGTCCGGAATAAAAATCTTTTTGTGTTCCTCGGTCAGGAACACTCGGCCTCGACCGTCAGCGGAGCTGCCTGCATTCCCAAAGCTGCTGCCACTGGGAACTCACTTGTCTCCACTGAGGTCGAAGTGGCTACCGTGGTTGTCGCCCTCGGGACCACAGTGCCCGATGCCGTTGCTTCTTCGATAGCTGTGGCGACCGTTTTTGGCCTTGGGGAGGTCACCTTTGTGGCGACCCTCTTCCTCTTCCTTGGTGCCTTGGTACCAAGGGCCACACGCTGAGCCATCACCGTATCGTAGTCCATGGTTTCTGCACGAGAAGAAGAGGTGATTAAATGCAAGTAAAAACCGAACGAAAAAAAAAAACAACAACAAAAGGGGTAAACCATATACTAGGGTTTATGCGGCTGAGCCCCCCCTAAAGAGCACCTCCTCGGTCAGGTCCCTCCAGTCGAGCTTCGGTCGGTCGAGGAGAACCCGAACCATGTCTTCTTCGTTGGGGTAAAACACCGAAAGCTCCTTCACCCTCTTCGACACTTCTTCGACCCAGTCCGTCAAGATGCACCACGGATCTCGACCCCGGATGATGAAATACTTGTCTCGCCAATGCTTTATTGAGTCGGGACAGCTAATGAGTTGAGCCCCATGCCTCGGAGCTAGGGAGAATCTGAACTCTGACATGTGCTGCTGGTGAAGTCGGTATAGCGTCTGAAGCACCCTCAGATCCTGGCTTGATCTCCACTGCCTGACAATGGAGGATGGACCCGTCGATCACCTTCCACACGTTCGGCATGAGCTGAATCGGGCTGATTCAAAACCACCACAGAACTTGGATAGCGAAGGGGTGGAGTGGCAGCTGTGCCCCAGCTATGAAGGCATCGACTGGCCAGAAGCACATATCCACCGGCATCGGTGAATTGGCCCTCAGTCCATGTCCGGGCAGCATCAGCTCGAACTCCTCGGGGACCAAAAAACATTCCCGAACCGCTATCAAGTTGGCCTCGTTAAGGATGGAGATAGTATCATCAACTTCCGAAGTCTCCCTTGTGGTGTTCTCTTCAAAATTCCGCCCCCTTCCGTACATTATTCATCTGGCGTGCTCCTCCAGCAGTTTTCGAACCCTCTGAAGTCTGGTCAGAACACCAGGGAATCTCCCGAACTCCCCCATCCTGCGTGGGTTCTCGACTGCAGTCTCCATGATTATCGAAGTAGGTCCTTCAGCGCCTTTGCCCTTGTCGATAAGAGGAACTTGGCTCGGAGACGGTTCATCGGTAACAGGGGGGAGGGCTCTGTCCTCGGGGGAAAACTAGACATTTGCTAAAAAAATAAGCTAAGTGTTGAATTACCTTAAAGTGAGAGCGACGGTCGGAAAGATCACCGGAGTAGGTAAAATCTCGCCTGAAGTTCCCGTTGGTGAAAACTTGTCACCTGAGGAAAAAGCTTGAGAAATGAACAAGTGAAAGGTGGGGGTGAAGTTTTATAGAGGCTGCACGCAAATCGAGACCAATGGGCTTCAAGAACTCAAGATGCAGGCCCATTTACCACAAGACGACAAGGAGCTCAACAGGCTCTTGACTGGTCAACGGTCAAACGATCAGAGTGCCACATGTCTTTGACTAGTCATCGGTGAATTTTCAACGTGCCACACACATCTCTCCTGGACTTCGGTAGACCTCGCCGAGCGTTCTTGCCACCGACGTCCAAACGTGAAAAAAACATCTCTTGGACTTCGGCAAACCTTGCCGAGCGTTCTTTCCACCGACGTCCAAACGTGAGAAAAACATCTCTCCTAGACTTCGGCATACCTCACCGAGCGTTCGTGCCACCGACGTCCAAACGTGAGAAAAACATCTCTCCTGGACTTCGGCAGACCTCGCCGAGCGTTCTTGCCACCGACGTCCAAACGTAAGAAAAACATCTCTCCCGGACTTCGGCAGACCTAGCCGAGCGTTCTTGCCACAGACGTCCAAATGTGAGAAAAAAACATCTCTCTTGGACTTCAGCACACCTCGCCGAGTGTTCTTGCCACCGACGTCCAAACGTGAGAAAAATAACTCTCGTGGACTTCGGGAGACCTCGCCGAGCATTCTTGCTACCAACGTCCAAACATGAGAAAAACATCTCTTTTGGACTTCGGCAGACCTCGCCGAGTATTCTTGCCACCGACATCCAAACATGAGAAAAACATCTCTGGTGGACTTCGGCAGACCTCGCCGAGTGTTCTTGGCACCGACGTCCAAACGTGAGAAAAACATCTCTCGTGGACTTCGGCAGACCTCGTCGAGCGTTCTTGCCACCGAGGTCCAAACGTGAGAAAAACAACTCTCGTGGACTTCGGCAGACCTCGCCGAGCGTTCTTGCCACTGACGTCCAAATGTGAGACAAACATCTCTTGGACTTCGGCACACCTTGCCAAGCATTCTTGCCACCGACATCCAAACATGAGAAAAACATCTCTCGTGGACTTCAGTAGACCTCACCGAGTGTTCTTGCCACCGACGTCCAAATGTGAGAAAAACATCTCTAGTGGACTTCGGCACACCTCGCCGAGCGTTCTTGCCACCGACGTCGAAACGTGAGAAAAACATCTCTCTTGGACTTCGGTAGACCTTGTCGAGCATTCTCGCCACCGACGTCCAAACGTGAGAAAAATATCTCTCTTGGACTTCGGCACACCTCGCCGAGCGTTCTTGCCACCAATGTCCAAACGTGAGGAAGACATCTCTCGTGGACTTCGGCAGACCTTGCCAAGCGTTCTTGCCACCGACGTCCAAACGTGAGAAAAACATCTCTGGTGGACTTCAGCACACCTCGCCGATCTTGCCACCGACATCCAAACGTGGGAAAAACATCTCTCGTGGAGTTTGGCAGACCTCGCCGAGCGTTCTTGCCATCGACGTCCAAACGAGAGGAAAACATCTCTCTTGGACCTCGGCAACCCTCGCCAAACCCCTTTGACACGTGTCACCATATCGAAGCACCACTAGACCTCGGCAGCGTATGCCGAACCCCCTCGACTTCGGCCTCCACCCAGACACGTGGCAGCCAACCGAGGTGTCTAATGGGGGTCGGCAACCGTTGCCGAGCGTTCTTGCCACCTGACCTCCAAACGGGAGAAAGTATGCCTTCATACCACGCAAGCGGTCGGATCACTCCAAAACTCGCGCGACAATCTGATCAACGTCTCAAATTTATCCACGTCATCGTGTGCTGATCCACCATTCGATCATCTAGATTTTCACGCCCAGGGCAGATAGACGATCCAGATCGTGCCACAGTCATAAATAGGTGATAAAATCTATTTTTTATTTTATTAATTCAAATTATCTGTTTTAAAATTGCAAAAAACTGATTATAAATTCGGGAAAAATAATTAAAAATTCTAGAAAATAATTATAAATTTGGGCAAACATTTTTGAGCCTCTGGATAAATAATTATTGGTTTGAACAGTTAATTGGTGCTCCCGGAAAACAAATCATTGCTTTACAAAATTGAATAAATGGTTCGAAAAAATAATATAAAATTGGAAAAAATCTCTGAAAAATCCAGAAGAGCCTAAGAACAATCTTGAGCACGTTACCAGCTCAGAAAAGCACCATCACCGCTCAAACGAGATTCGAACACCCTTTGAGAACTCTGATAAAGTCTTATACGCCATTAAAACAACAAAACTAGCCCCCAGAGGCCGTAGCACACAGTCTTCCAGAGTGGGGGGCTCGTGATTTGGCTAAAAATGGGGTTAAATCGGAACCGTTCAAATTGGGCACGAATCATAAAGTTACAAGGACAAGATGGTAATTTCACCTACAGACGGGTCCGAATTGGGAACCGGGTCCCCCCTCTTGGACCCGCTAACCCGTGAATGGATCTGTTAAAACTGAGAATGGGTCACAACCCGTTAAGGACCAGTTTAACGATATATGAGAAAATCCTGGCTCATCCTTATCTACTGGAGGTGGTTTTAACCACTTCTATCCAGTCACACTGGAAAGTAGGGATTCATTCTTATCCCGAAGCAGATCCCCACGGCGACTATAAATACCCCCCTACCTCCTACCGTTACAAGGTGATCACCCTTTTTCTACATAAGCTCTTTTCCTTTCCTTTTCTGAGTATTGACAAGAGCATCGGAGGGTTCGCCGCTGAGATCCATCCCGGTATTTCGAACGTTTGTGTAGGTCCACGAGAGCACCAAGGAGTCGACTTGTCAACAAGGGATGAGGTCAGATCCAGCCCGTTTGAGTTCGTGCGAATCCACAAATTCTATCTATTGCCCCCACACCAGATTCAGTGGCAACAACCGGTATAAGGACTTAGCTACACTCTAGTCTTTAATCTCATTTCATGATCATAAAAATTTGAGAATTTACACTCACAAATTTTCCTCATAATTTCTCATGATTTTCCATTTCATTTTCATGCACAAAGTTCATGTATAAAGTGACGAATTCATTTTTTCAAGCTTACCACATTCATAATAGGTTTCACAAATTTCATTTACTTTCATAATAACATTCTTTCACTTATTAAGCCAAACTCCCAATTATCTTTACTTAAATTTTTCCATGACACAATTTATTTAAACTATCTATTCAAAATTTCCTTTAAAAGAAAAGTACAAATTTTCTTTTAATTACTCAATATTTCATTCTAATAATTTGAATCAAGTTCCTTTCCCAAATAGCCTTTAATTCTCATTATAGTAGGTCAAAAAGTTATAGAAAAATTCTCATGAAGTCTAGGTATTTTTAGAATATTTAGAATATTTTTTCTCAATTTTTAAAATACTTATAACAATAAAAAAATAAATAATGACATATGAAAAAAATCAATTTCTAAAAGTGGCCGAAGCCGGAATCGAACCCACACACAACAGGCCCCACCTAGCTATAGTAACCGCCCTAAGGCGCCACAGAAGACGAGTATGGCCACAGTGGCTGACTATTAACTGTAGAACTTAAATTATATTTATGTTCTGGGTTCCAGTATTTGAGTTAAAACTGATTTCAAAAAAATAAAGTCTCTGGAGAGACTCGAATCCAAGCACACAGTGCTTCCGCCATTGCTACAGTAACATTTTTAAAGCACACCCACTGGCCAGTAGGTCTGAGTGACTAACTTGGTGTGAGATGAATTGAGTTATTTTTAACTCGACTCTATGTTTGTTACTAATATTCCATATTTCAAAAACTCTTAAACTCTTTTCTCCTCTAATTTATTTCATGAAAATTTCCAGATTACTAATCTTATGAATTTGCAACATAACAGTATTTTAAAATTATTATTTTGACATAAAAACATGAATTTTACTTTCCAATTTGCATTCTATGTCTACAATTTCGACATTTAAAAGCAACCATGACCTCCACCAAATTTAGAACTACAATTATCACATAAGGTTTTTTTCTTGCTTTCTTTTATTTGCACAACATTTATAGAACATAATCTCTTTTATCATACTAGTGTAACAATAATTAATATAGCATATAACCAATATTTCAATTAACCAACTGGCCATTTACCAACATATATTCTACATCTCGCATGGTTCAAAATTCACATTTTCATAGCAACATGATAATTCTAATGTAATAATCACAATTTATAGCAACTATGAATAAATTCATCAAGCATTCACTTTATTTCTAACTAGTCTCTTTTAAAGCAACACATGGCCAAATTAACTAGTTTTTCGTAGCAATTCATCAATTTAATCCCTAGCATGATGTCTACATTAGAAGCTTGAGAAATCACCCACCTTTTCGAAGAAAACAATTAGAAAGCTCCTAGAAATCTCCTTGAACACACGAACGGTTCCTTCTCCTCCTAGATTGTGCCACCAAGAATGCATCTTCTCCTCCTAGCTTGATGGAAACCCGAGCTCTCCTTCTATCCTCTTGATGAATAGCCGACCTCCAATGGGTGCAAGAACACACAACAAAACAGCACTCAATCTTTTCTCACAATCGCTCTCAATCTTTTCTCACACTTGTTTCTTTCTTTCCTTTTCTTTTACCAAATTTTCTAGTGTATTTCATGAAGAGAATGGGGGGGGGGGGCGGGGGGGGGGGCTGTATTTATATATTTTTCAAAGCAAAATGGATGGCCAATATTGATCTAGATGGTTGTAAATTAGTGGCTAGGATGAATTAGGGAGTTAGAACAACTACCCATGAACCAAAAACCACCTTTCCACTACTCCATCACTCCCACCTCCACTTGATACCATCCGGCCACCCCTATGCATACAAAAGACACGTGCTAGTGCAATGCACGTGTCACACCAAGCACACCTAGTTACTAGTTATACATGTTTAATTTAATTTATTTGGTTACAAAACTAGTCTACCTTACCAGTTGTGATATTTAAAAGAGAATTAAATTGGTGGGCTCAATCTAGTGGGCTAAAAGTCTATGGGCTTCTAATTAAAAAATTAAATTAATTAGAGTGAGCTAGAGTTAGAAAATTAGGCCTAGAATATAAATAGGCTTTTAAATTAAAAAGAGAAGAATTAAATTACTTATTCATGATATAAAAATAAATAATTTTTAAGAGAAGATGTGCATAAATTTGCACCGTGCAAAACACATGAAATCTAACAAAATTATATTAAATTATAATTGAAAACTCAGGATGTTACACCAACTTGGATGTCAAACACCTCGACGGAAGTCACAACGATCCTCCACAGGAGTCAACACCAACAAGAGCAGCAAATAGACACCATTCATCCCCAAACATCGAGTCATCAACTCTTAAGTACCAAAAGGGGAAAGGTTCTACCAACGCTTAGTCAAAACCATGACTAAACAACTATGGAGTTTCTTCCTGAACTTAAAAAGATCATAACTCCCACAATACAACTCAAATTTGGGTTTTCAAGCCCAATCTGGAAAGGTAAAGACCTAGGCTACAAATCTCTAGTTGATCATCACCTCAGATTCAGTCATCTAAATCCTCAAATTTGCCTCAAAAGCCTCCGCCTGTGTACTTCCTGTACACTAGCTGCATTTTACCGATAGCAAAAAACCTTACCTGCTCATCGGAACGATACCAAACTAGGTTCTGTGAAAGGTGTGAATGTCCTCTACAACTTCCTAGTTGATCATCAATCCAAATTATATCATTTGATCACCTTAAAACAGACATTACTCTCAGGTATATATATAACCACACACTAAGCCTTACTCAAACAGAGCCATCAGCTCAGAACCTGGTTTCTGTCCGATCTTGCAAAAATCATATTTAATAATCTACTCACAGGAATTTCTTTAAATAAGGCTTGTTAGAAAGCTCTAGAGGTCTACTACAATTTCCTACTATAACACTCCCTCAAATTTTGCTCTTACAGAGTCTCAAAAGTATCATCTTATCAAAGTGTCCATTCTGACTGAGTTAAGCACATTACATGCTAAAATATTCATCATAAATCACATACTGATCAAATGGTCACCAAATTTGCATTACAGAAACTAGACATCATTATGAACAACATGCAAAAAGTTTCATATCCAAATTCCAAGTAGTCAATGAGTTCTACCTATTTTTAACATGCATAAAAATACTGCTGTTCTTCTGTTACAATCTTGACTACTGTTGATTAAATAATTTTGAACATGCATGAAACTTCATCCAAATAATTTCATGATTTTTCCGTAGAATCTAGATTCATGCAAGAAATCATGGTAAAAATTGCAGAACTAGATCATTAGCCAATTAATTATAAGAATTCCCACAAGCTCAGTTATCACAATAGACAGTTCCTGTTCCTGCCTTACGGCTCTGTTCTCAAACAGAATTTTACTAAAATATCAAACATCATCAGAAAATTCCAAAATAAATCATGCATGTACTACACATGTATAAGATTTACTCCTTCCACTCTTTCTTTTTCTTTCTTTTTCTCTTTTTCTTTTCTGAAATTTCAGAGCTCAAGAGTGGGAGAAGGGGGTTTTATTGAGAGGGGAGTGAGGGAAAGAGGAGGGAAAGGGGGGCCGGCAATAGGGGTAGGGGAGTAGGGGGTAGGGGCTATGTGGTTTTCTCCAAAAAACCATGGTCTAGATCATGGTTTTTGAGTTGGAGCTTGGGCTGAATTTGTTTGGTCTTGATCAAGATCTAAATGAGAGACGAGAGGTTAGATTTGAGTGCATGCAAAGTATACCCATTGTAGTATCATAAAATTACATATTTGCGTACGTACCACACCAAAAAGTAGAGTATGTACTAGTATCAGTTAGTCTCATTCTTGCACATTGTAAAGAACGCAACCACCCACACGAACCACCCTGCAAACAATAAACACACCTCACATCAATCATATGTATAATCAAACCAGCACTGCAATATACATATACATACAGACAATATATACATACAAAAGCATTATATTATCCGGGGTATTACACTACTACTCTTATAACAGGCCGAAATCTGGTATTAAGGTTTTGAGAAGATTTTGCAAAATATTCTTTTAGAATATCTCTTTACATATATAAATTCTTATACTAGGAAATTAGATTAACCAATTCAATTGAGATTTAAAATTAAAAATAACCACCCAGATCTGGCCGACACTGTTTTCAAGCCTAGAAAAATAAATTTTGTAATTTTGGCCTCCAGTGGCAATTTTGCAAAAAAAATCCTTCTTTAACAAAATTTACGAAATAAACCAAATGTATTAGAATAAAAAGTAAACTCTTTACCTCTGAGTTTGCTAGCCATCATGCTCAGCCTAGAAAAATAAAATTCTGGAGTTTTTACTCCAAGTGGTAATTGTCCACAAAACCACCTCTTTTCGTAATATTTGCAAATATGCCAAATAAATATCAGAAAAATCCCGAAAATTTATAAATATTACCTACTAATAAATATTAATTTTTACCAAAATAATTTCAGACTTTGAACTTCCCAAGAAAATATTTGGACGTGTTTTGCACGTGCAAAAAGATAAATTTCAAAAAAATGTTTATTAAACCACCAAAAATCACTTTAATTCATTTATTAATCACAAAAATATTATTTAAAAAATATAGGGTTACATAGGTCCATATTTGTTTTCTTAGATAATAGCTGTCACAGCGCTTACAGAATTGCCTGTATATCCTCTCTCCTTTCTTTAAAAAATATTTTTTAAAATATTTTTTTAACATTTATGCCTACACCAGTGTTTCCAAAATGTTATGGGTACGTACATATTTTTTTTCTTAGTAATAGCTATCACGGCGTTTGTATAGCATCTCTCCCTTTTTTTAAATATAATTTTTCAAATAATTTTTTAACATTATTATTATTATTATTATTATTATTATATATATATATATATAAAGAAGATATAACATATAAACAACTCATAATTGAAGAAACTCTGCAGTAAACGAAAAATCAATATATATGATATTTTTTTTTAAGGAAAAGGTGGAGTCTGGCCACCTTGTTTCATTAATAAGAGATTAATAAAACAAAACTCAGGGTTCTGAGCTTACAACAAAATCCTAGAAATAAAACAGGAAAACATACTCCACCCCGAACATGGGGGGTGGGACAAAAGACAGAACATAAAGTAACCACAAAGTAAGACATCATTCTGATGGAACTGCAATGATTCCCAGGACCACGGATTGGTGTGCGTATCGATCATAGGGTTCACGAATTATACCTGCGATGAGAAGAAGACGATAGTTTCTAGCAACCTCGAGCCGTCAGCGACCCCAAGATCTTCTGCACGTATTCCTTCCTCGGGTTGGACGTCGTGTGGGGCGACGGTCTCCCAACCTTTCTTCTCCTTGGCTGACCTCTCTTTCTCTCCTTACGTGAATCACGAATTTAGAGAAAACTTCTTATCTCTGATAATGATATGACGGCCAGAGAATAGAGGATACATATATAAGGCTACGGCAGGGACCATGAGGAGAAATTAGGGTTAGGTCTCCTAACGAATCTGGGTATCCCGTGTTCAGCCCGAACACACAACCCAGGCCCATTAACAATAGCTCGGTCCACTAAAGAGCTATTGTTGCACTACCTTCCTAATCCCAAATTATATTTATGGGCTCCTTTTATTATATGCTCGTTTAGCTCCCCATATTAAGATATCGAATGTCTGTCGATCAAATTAAGTTACTGACAACTATATTGATCAACATCTTTTATCCTTAAGTAGTACCACTCAACTTTATTTGTCATGTCGGATGTAATCCACCTGCAGGGTTTACATGACAATCCTTATGAGCTCCTTAAGGGGACATCATCAACCCGACGTATCGGGACATGGATTCCTTTTACAATCAACAGCTCATCATACATACAATGCTATTACCCAATTCATAGAGGTTGTTGATCCATAATGAATCTCACTCTTTTATGAGTCAAAGTAATGCACACTGCATATACATGTCTGTTATTATAACTGGATTAAGAGTATAAGCATCCGTAATAACAGAGGTGTTTGTTCTCTTTTGTAGTCAGTACAAAGAGAATAACCTCAAGTGGTCATGTTCAATACACACAAAGTGTACTAGTGTAAACCTATAGTCAAGATAGACTAATACCAGATTACACTACAACCTTTCCAATGGATTGTCCAAGTCCGTCTAGGTTGTGAACTATTTATATATTCCATAGGGAACTGATAATATGATCTTCTGTGTGTCTCCTCACACCATATTATCAACCTTATAGAATATCAGATACTTGCATTAATATTATAATAAACACAATATGCAAACATATGCCCATATGATTCTCATTCAAAAAAAAAAAAAGGAAATAAAGTTAATACAAAAGTGATGCTTTCAGTATATAACCCTAACAATCTCCCACTTATACTCAAAGCATTGCTTTTCAGTATACTGTTACAAATCTCCCACTTATACTTAAAGTCATGCTGCTACGCATCTGACTCCCATTCCTTCAACATGACTATCAAAAGCCTTAGCTGGTAAGCTCTTAATGAAGGGATCAGCTAGGTTGTCTGCTGATGCTATCTTGATTACAGCAACTTTTCCTTTACGAAATCTCGTATCAGGTGGTACTTACGCTCAATGTGTTTACCTGTCTTATGGGCTCGTGGTTCCGTTCGAATTTGCAACTGCACCACTATTATCACAATAAAGTGTAATAGCCTTAGGCAAATTAGGTACCACATCCAAGTCCAATAGGAATTTTCTGAGCCAAACCGCTTCTTTGGCTGCCTCAGAGGCTGCCACATACTCGGCTTCCATGGTAGAATCAGCAATACATTTTTGCTTGATACTCCTCCATATAGTGGCTCCAGCTCCCAAAGTAAATACATAACCTGAGGTTGATTTCCTGGAATCCCTATCTGACTGAAAATCTGAGTCTGTATACCCCAAGGCAACTAAACTATCTGCCTGGTAAACTAGCATGTAATCTTTAGTCCTTTTCAGGTACTTCAAAATATGCTTTACGGCAGTCCAGTGCTCTTGTCCCGGGTTAGACTGATATCTGCTAACCATACCAACGGTAAAGCAGATATCTGGTCTCGTACATATTATTGCATACATTAAGCTTCCTACTGCTAAAGCATAAGGAACTGCTTTCATGTTCTCTATCTCTTTAGGTGTCCTCGAACACTGCTCCTTTGATAGGACAATTCCATGCCTAAAAGGTAAGAAACCTTTCTTAGAATTTTGCATGCTAAAACGAGTTAGTATAGTATCGATATAGGAAGCTTGGGACAAGCCCAACATACTTTTCTTGCGATCTCGTAGAACTTTGATCCCAAGGATGTGACCTACTTCTCCCAAGTCCTTCATATCAAACTGTTTGGATAACCATACCCTTACGTTAGATAATACCTTCACATTGTTTCCAATGAGCAAGATGTCATCCACGTAAAGTACTAGGAATACCACTACGTTTCCGTCACACTTTTTGTATACACACGATTCATCTTGACATTGATCAAATCCATAGGATTTTATCACCTGATCAAAACATATGTTCCAAGATCTGGAAGCTTGCTTAAGTCCATAAATGGACTTCTTGAGCTTACAAATAAGATGCTCTTGGCCCTTTTCAATGAACCCGTCTAGTTGCTTCATATAGATTTTCTTCCTCAAGACTTCCATTAAGGAAAGCTGTCTTGACATCCATTTACCAAATCTCATAATCAAGATGAGCTGCAATAGATAAAAGAATCCGGATAGACTTAAGCATGGCTACTGGCGAAAATGTTTTCTCATAATCGATACCCTCTCTTTGAGTAAAACCTTTTGCAACAAGCCGAGCTTTAAAGGTTTCAACCTTACCATCTGATCCTCTTTTTCTCTTATAGACCCACTTGCATCCAATGGCTTTTAAACCAATAGGTGGTTCTACAAGCTCCCAGACTTGATTAGAATCCATAGATTCTATTTCAGATATCATTGCTTTTTGCCAAGACTCTGCATCTTTATCTTGGAGTGCTTCATTGTAGGTACAGGGATCATAATCTTGTTCCTCAGGGACAAAGTCTGACGACTCTCCCAAGAACATATATCTATCAGGTTGTATTACAACCCTCCCACTACAACGAGGCACTATCGGTTGTGGTGTAACATTTGTGACACGTTGTGCAGTTATTGGTGGTACATCCTGTTGTACTGTTGGTACTGAAGTATTTGGTGTCTCATCTCTCAGTTCTTCTAAAACAGCTCTACTTATGGGTTTATGGTTCATCACATAGTCTTCCTCTAAGAATCAAGCATTGGTGCTAACAATGACCTTCTGATCCTTAGGACTATAGAATAAACCTCCTTTCGTTCCTCTTGGATAGCCTACAAACAAGCGTACTTCCGTACGAGATTCCAACTTATCGGCTTTCCCATTCAGCACGTGTGCTGGACTACCCCAGATCCGAACATGTTTCAGATTAGGCTTATGCCCAGTCTACAGTTCTGTGGGAGTAATTGGTACTGACTTAGAAGGAACCAAGTTCAAAATATAAGCTGCAGTTTCTAAGGCATATCTCCAAAACGAATCTGGTAAATCTGAATAACTCATCATTGATCTAACCATCTCCATAAGAGTCCTATTCCTTCTTTCTGCTACACCATTCTGTTGGGGTGTTCCAGGTGCTGATAATTGGGATGTAATCCCAGCCTCTGACAAATAGTCCCTAAAATCCCCAATGAGATACTCGCCACCACGATCTGAACGTAATGACTTGATACATTTTCCATGACGTTTCTCCGTTTCTGCCTTGTACTCTTTGAATTTCTCAAAGCACTCAGTCTTACGGCGCATCAAATAAATATATCCATACCTTGAATAATCGTCAGTAAATGTGACAAAATATTCAAAGCCACCTCTAGCCTGGACAGTCATGGGCCCACACAAATCAGAATGAACCAATTCCAACACATCTTTGGCCCTATACCCCTTTGCCTTGAAAGGCCTTTTGGTCATTTTACCTACCAAGCAGGATTCACAGACTGGTAGTGCCTCCACTTCCAATGAACTCAAAGGTCCATCTTTAACCAGTCTTTGAATCGTTCTTAGGTTAACATGCTCCAATCGCAAGTGCCAAAGATATGTTTGGTTCATACAAGAAGGTTCTTTTCTCTTATTTATGTTAGAAGACATATTATTCATTTCCATAAGTTGCATCGTGGGCGAAATAGGACTAATGACATATAGATTATCAACCAATGCACCAGAACAGATAAAATGCTTATTTTTTCTAATAACAATATTGTCATTAAAATAAACTGAATATCCATCCTTAACTAGCATGGAAACAGAAATTAAATTCCTTCTAAGTGAAGGTGCATAAAGACAATCTCTCAATGTCAAAGACTTATTTCTACCAAAGGATAAAATAACATCTCCTATTGCAACGGCCGCTACTCTTGTAGCGTCACCCATAATCAAGCATATCTCTCCATCACTGAGCCGTCTGGTTTCCTGGAACCCCTGCAATGTATTGCAGACATGATTAGTGGCTCCTGTATCTACACACCAGATGCCGGTAGATAACACCGCTAAACATGTTTCAACAACTAGTAAATGAGATATACCTTCTTTGTTCTCTTGTTTGAGAAGTGGACAGTCAGTCTTCCAATGTCCTGACCCTTTGCACTTGAAACACTTGCCTTTCGGCTTTTTCACAGCGCCTTGAGGTCCCATGCCCTTCTTTGCTGAGTTTACTTGTTTCTGAACTTTCTTCTTTTTACCACCTTTCGGCTTAGAAGAAGAGTCCTTTTCAGTCACATAAACATGGGCATTCTGCTTGAAGAGAGCTTCAGCATCCTGTAGTTCTTTTGTAAGTTCTGCCAAACTTTTGTTCATGTTGTAATTAAGGCAAAACGAGTCAAAACTTTTAGGCAGAGTCCCGAGAATGATATCGACCTGGGTTTCCCCATCGATTTCATCACCAAGGATCTCCATCTCATTTAGATGACCCATCATCTTGAGAACATGATCCCTTACTGGTGTCCCCTCAGCCATAGATGCTCTCATCAAACTTTTCATAGCAAATTGCCTAGCTGCTCTACTCTGATGTCCGAAGAGTTCCTTAAGGTTGTACATCATATCATAAGCTGTGGGCATGGCCTGATGCTGATGCTGTAGTACATTTGACATAGATGCCAAAATGTAACACCGCGCCATCTCATCTGCCTTTTTCCACTTCTTATAAGCCTCTTTGACCTCTTCATCAGAGTTAGCATCAGGCTTAGGTGGGCATTCCTCATTGAGTACAAATTTGTACTCTTCAGCAGTTAAGACAATATCCAAGTTACGTTTCCAGTCAATATAATTAGGTCCAGTAAGTTTGTTTTCTTTAAGAATCACCATAAGTGGACTGAAAGAACCCATTTTTGAAATCCTGAGAATCACAAAAAAAAATTATGTAGGGCAAAACTTTTTGAATTAATTAAATATTGATTCCCTCAAAACAATAAAAAAAATTCACCAACACCTTAAACACAATGAATTTAGCATGCCACGATAGTGTGGACGTATACAAATTCAATATTTTTTCAAGTAGGTTTTTCCTATTAATTTTACTATCATGTCAACACAACTTTATGACAAATAAAATTAATCTGTTGGTCTTGCTCTAGTCCTACAAATAATAGCAGTGACTCCGATGGGGAGGATACCATTATTTGTATCTAAGTGTATACCATTGCTTAATACTAAGTCCATTATCTTATATTGAGTTCCTTCAGATGGAGAAGTAAACACATACTAGGTAACTTTCTACAATTATCCCTAAGGAAGTTTGTACTGGTGATCCATAATTATACTCATCCGATACAGAGGAAAGCACTAAAGCCAACACGCAAGTATAATTATATCACCTATAAACCAGCAATGGAGACCATGGGATTCATGTTAAATGAATTCCCTCTCCCACTTAGTTATTTAACAATGAGGGTTTTTCTACTAGTTAATTTATGTCCATGTTGTCCATTATTAATGTGATCCTATTTTTTTTTTTTTTTAAATCACAAAATAATAAACATGCATAATCAGAATAAGCAATAATGGCAATAAATTTGAAAATAAATATCCAACTATTATGGCCATCTTTCCTGATTCTTCCCCGACTGTGCGAATCCCAAATCTGACCCTGCGCAGAGTTATTCGGGGTTCGACCTGCCCGGTCAGGTCGCGGGGTTCGGGGCAGCCGATTTCTTCATCGAAAACCATCTGTCGATCTCCGGACTGCCTAAAAACAGCATCTCCTCTGGCGTCAGAAACAGTCACCACCGCCATCACGATCGATCGAAAAAAAAATAAAATTACATCAATCATATGCCTCCCGAAGGAGTTCACACATAATCTAGATTGAAAAATTAAAATTATAAGCACGATCAACCCTCGTGATATTAATTACATCCACAAAACAACAACAACACAAACAAAACATGCATTGGACCATAATAGTTGGATCTAAGATGCCTGCAAAACCAAGTTAGAACAGATCTACATCTACCAACTATCATACAATGCAAGTTTTATTGGACAACATGGATGTAACAATCAATACGCAGATCCAATACCGGCTCTGATACCAATTGATGGAACTGCGATGATTCCCAGGACCACGGATTGGTGTGCATATCGATCATAGGGTTCACGAATTATACCTGCGATGAGAAGAAAATTATAGTTTCTAGCAACCTCGAGCCGTCAGCGACCCCAAGATCTTCTGCACGTATTCCTTCCTCGGGTTGGACGTCGTGTGGGCGACGGTCTCCCAACCTTTCTTCTCCTTGGCTGACCTCTCTTTCTCTCCTTACGTGAATCACGAATTTAGAGAAAACTTCTTATCTCTGATAATGATATGACGGCCAGAGAATAGAGGATATATATATAAGGCTACAACAGGGACCATGAGGAGAAATTAGGGTTAGGTCTCCTAACGAATCTGGGTATCCCGTGTTCAGCCCGAACACACAACCCAGGCCCATTAACAATAGCTCGGTCCACTAAAGAGCTATTGTTGCACTACCTTCCTAATCCCAAATTATATTTATGGGCTCCTTTTATTATATGCTCGTTCAGCTCCCCATGTTAAGATATCGAATGTCCGTCGATCAAATTAAGTTACTGACAACTATATTGATCAACATCTTTTATCCTTTAGTAGTACCACTCAACTTTATTTGTCATGTCGGATGTAATCCACCTGCAAGGTTTACATGACAATCCTTATGAGCTCCTTAAGGGGACATCATCAACCCGACGTATCGGGACATGGATTCCTTTTACAATCAACAGCCCATCATACATACAATGCTATTACCCAATTCATAGAGGTTGTTGATCCATAATGAATCTCACTCTTTTATGAGTCAAAGTAATGCACACTACATATACATGTCTGTTATTATATCTGAATTAAGAGCATAAGCATCCATAATAACAGAGGTGTTTGTTCTCTTTTGTAGTCAGTACAAAGAGAACAACCTCAAGTGGTCCTGTTCAATATACACAAAGTGTACTAGTGTAAACCTATAGTCAAGATAGACTAATACCAGATTACACTACAACCTTTCCAATGGATTGTCCAAGTCCGTCTAGGTTGTGAACTATTTATATATTCCATAGGGAACTGATAATATGATCTTCTGTGTGTCTCCTCACACCATATTATCAACCTTATAGAATATCAGATACTTGCATTAATATTATAATAAACACAATATGCAAACATATGCCCATATGATTCTCATTCAAAAAAAAAGGAAATAAAGTTAATACAAAAGTGATGCTTTCAGTATATAACCCTAACACATTCCCCCCCAACAAACCCTGGGGTGGTGGGTATCAATATCCATCATAGCTCGCGCTGGCTCTCAGTCAATCGTGGGGCCGATCTCAATCTCCTCATCATCAAACTCCTGTACCTGGAATACAGTCGCAATCCTGCCCCTCGGACATGCTGCTGCCACATTAGCCCAAAATGAAATTAGATGCATAATATGATTTAGATTGCTAGAAATACTATTGCAAGTTCTATGAAAATATAGATTATTTCTGTCTAGCCAGAGAACCCAGGTCATTGCGGCAATCGCGATATACCACGCCTCTCTCATAGCACCTCTCTCTGCCGCGAACTTGGTTCCTACCCACAGGTCCTCGTATGTAGTAGGGTATTGAGATGTCCCTAGTGCGCTGAGAACCTCTACGATAACCGCTTTGCTCCTAGGACAGTCAAGGAAAGATGATCTCTAGTCTCCAGGGTAGCTTGGCAGAACCCACATTGAGAATCCATGTTTGGTTGACGCTTACCTAGGTTTTCTCTAGTCAGGATCGCATCGTTTAGCACCAACCATAGGAACACTTTGGTTCTTAGAGGTGCTTTCGTTTTCCAGACAATGGCCAACCACTTTGGTGAGCATCCCCTAAAATGGATGCGATTGTACATGGAACGGACCGTGAACTTGCCGTTCTTCTCTAAACCCCAGGTTTTCTTGTCGGACCCATGAGAACAACCAATTCTGGCATTGGTGATGTAGGTCTGAAGTTCCATCAGTTTGCACTGGGAGCTTATGCTAAGCAGTTGTTTGAAAGCTGGATTCCATGCGCCTCTCTTCCAGGCTGCTGCCACCGTGCAGTGTGGTTGTGTCACTTGCTCGTATAAGTCAGGGAACATGGACCTGAGTGTGTGATCAGCACACCACTTATCCCACCAAAATCTAGTAAGTTTGCCGCTACCTATGGCTGATTTAACACAGCTGTTGAAAGGTTCGTATGCCTTAGTGATACCTTTCCAGAAGCAGGATACTCTAGGGCCTATCCTGAAGCCTAGATTTCTAGTTCCATTCCCATGCATGTATCTCTGAACAAACTGTGCCACCCTTCTCCATTAGGGTGGAAAACTTTCCACCACCATTTACCCAGTAACGCCAGATTCATGTCTCGAAGATCAATTATACCCAGACCTCCATGAATCTTTTTCATACATGCCTTCTCCCATCTAATGAGATGATATCCTCCTCGGTCTGGGTCTGCTCCTTTCCATAAAAAATGCTTTCTAGTCCGGTCAATTCTTTGTATCACCCATTGTGGCATCTCAAAGAAGGAAAGATAATAGGTAGGAAGGTTTGAGAGGACTGCATTAATGAGCGTGACTCTCCCTCCTAGAAAGAAGGCTTTCCCTTTCCATCCTGCTAGCCATTTCTCGACCCTATCAATGATGGGTAGCCAATCTGCCTTTTTGAGTTTCCCAGGTCTGAGCGGCAATCCAAGGTATTTAATGGGGAACCTCTCAATGGGGAAATTGAGGATTGTGGCATGATCCACTGTCTCTTCTGGAGTCAGAGCAATGAGAATTAGCGCACTTTTGTGGAAATTAACTCTGAGTCCCGACCAAGCTTCAAAGCAATATAGAATTCCTTTGAAGACGGTAGTTTTTCCCTGGGTTTCCATTGCCGAATAGGAGGGTGTCATCTGCGTACTGGACTATAGAGCATCCTTGACGCTGTACCCCTTTAGCCACTGGAACAATCCAGCCTGCTCTACTGCACTTGGTCATCACAGATCTTCGGACGTCTGCCACGATGGTGAAGAGGAGGGGTGATAGCGGATCTCCTTGTCTGAGCCCCCGTTTGCAAGAGAATGGGTGACCTGCTGTTCCATTTATCAAAATATCCATCTTGCTAGTGGTAAGACACGTGTGGATCCATCTGATCCATCTGTCCCCGAATCCCCATCCAGTAAGTGCTTCCAGTAAACAGTCCCATTCCACAGAATCATAGGCTTTGTCAAAATCCAGCTTCAGGAGGTAGCTCTTAGCGTTGGAAGCGTGACACTGATGGATAGTCTCTTCAGCTGTAGCGATGTTGTCCTGAATACATATTCCCTTAATGAAGCCCGTCTGGTCCTGACTAATAAGGTCGTCCATTACCTTCTCCAGTCTGTTAGCGAGAGTCTTGGTAATGATCTTAATCGAACAGTTAAGGAGGCTTTTAGGGTGGAAGTCTCCGACACGTCGTGATTCTTCTTGCTTAGGGATCAGCACCACCTCTGCGTAGTTGAATCTCCCCAACTTGAGTTTATGCTCATAGAAGTCCTCGAACAGCTTCAGCAGGTCACCTTATATTTCCTCCCAGATTATCTGATATTACCAGCCAAGTTTAGAGTATCAATTTGCAGGAATACAAATACATGATTCGAATATTGCCATACATAAAAAGTACCTGCGTGGTCAAAATAAAATCAATTTTACAAATAGTACAAATTACAATATTTATAAGTATCAACACAGAGATCAACCTAATCATCTCTAGCTCTTACGGTCATGTCCTCTACCACCTCTCACTCTCACTATGACTCTGTGCTTGATCTCCTTCCAACCTATCAAAAATGAAGCTTTATCAGTAAAAGAAAGTAGATAGCATTTTACATGAGCAGCATACATCAAGGAAGATAATGTAAGTCAAAAGTTAAAAGAATAAAAATAATTTAAATTATAGTTCAAACGAACGAATGAACAAGCTAACTTTTATCTTCCCCTCATCTTCCAAGAGAAGGAACAAAAAGTGCACTATCATGACCTTCTTCATTAGAAGAGCTCCAGTACGAGAACATTCAAGACGATGAAACTTACACTATCTCCGTGTAGTGCATTCTCCAAGCCAGAAAACCCTAAATGACATCTTGCAGGTCCATACAGGAGAAGTAGGTCAGGTTCCAGGTCCATCATAGCCTAAAATAAAAGGAATTGAATGAAATCTGAGTGACTAGATCAATGCACAAACAGGAGATATATAATGTTGCTATATCTACAATAAAAAGCATGCACATAAGTGAAACTATCTTGCATCTATAAGAAGAATTACATACCCACTGCCTTGAATGCAGCTGTGATGTCAGCTTCTTGACTGTTGGCTCTATCTTGCTATAGCAATTTCTGGTATCATCCTTCAGATAATTGGAGTAGATGAAGCTCGCGACTTTGGTGCAACTCTATTGTCATTTTTTCGTAATGAATATGTCGAATCACTTGCTCCGAACCAGTATCCTCTATTTTGTATAAAATTCTATGGAAATAAGAGAATTAGCACTTCAAATAGTCCTTGGCTTAAAGGAAATAGTCATATATTAGTAAACTAAAAATTAATTGCAATAACTCACAGAGCATGATTTATTGCCTGAATTAGTTAAACAACTCCAATCAGTTTTCAAGGATTTCTTCAACAAACCTACAACAATTATATAAAATAAAATGAGAAACGACATTTCAAATAAAGCAAAGGGCAAAAGCCAAAGTACCCCCCCAACGTTTGAACCGAGTACAAAATGCCCATACAACGTTTGAAAAAATACAATAAACCCATTTTTCCGTTAACTTAACCCTTTCCGTTAAGTTATAATTATTAAATTACTTTTTTACCCTTACACTATTCCTTCCCTTTCTTCATTCCTTTTTTCTTCCTTAATTTTGTATGGATTTTGTACTATACTCAATTTTGTGTTCCATGAGTTACTACTCACTTCAATGGAAATAGGCATTTAGTTTATGAGCCAACTAAATCAACTAAGTTAGCATAATAATAAGTTAGTTCAAGTGGTTTTGACCAGCTTCTAGTTGCAATGGACAGATTACTTGAACAAAATAACAGAGAATATGTGCGCAATACGATGATGAGGCAGGAAGCGATCTTCAAAGAGCAGGTGCTTCTGAATCCATCTTCATTCTCAGCTCGTTATTTAATGATAACATCTTTCACAAGTCGAATGGTAGTATAATTCATTTTTTAATGGGATTTACTTCTTCACGACTATTCGTCTGAAGCAGGGGATGATCCCAGAAAGAACAATATGTTGTCTTCTTTTCTCTCTAAATCCTGTTAGCTCTTAACATTCAGGATATTATTTACTAGGTACTAGCTCTAATTATATATTAGCTCATAAAATATAAGATATGTACTTTTGAATCACTAGTATCTTAAAACTATATAGGACTTGAATTAATTTATCATGAACTGAATCAATAACTTACCGTTCTACAATACATTGGTGCACTCAAATTTAAGGTTGTATTTTTAAAATGATTTTAACGTAGACTTTCATAATAAAAAAACTCAAAACAGCCAAATAACATCACTTTTTATTTGTATGTCACCTATTTATTTCAATTAAATTCTGAACACACTCATTTTGTTAATACTGCAGGTCCGTGAACTCCACCGACTATATCAAGTTCAGAAAATTATAATGGCTGAATTGAAATCCAAGGATATTGCAACTGCTAGATCAAACTCAGAGCCCAATTATCTACATCAATACAGTACAGTTTCTGAAGAGTCTTCTCTAAAACACAGAGGCTTTGATCTCGAATGGCCTTATGAAGAAAGTGATATTGAGCTGAGTTTAGGTATTAGGGTGTAGCTCATGCAAGACGAAGGCGAAGCATTGGAATCATACTGAACCAACAAGTGAATCAAAACCACTGATCTTGTCGAATAAGGGAAGTAGACCCGAGAGAGGAGATGAATGCAGTGAAAGAGAGAGCAAAATACAGCGGCCTCCGAGGCTCTTCCAACCTCTGAGTTTGAACAGAACATGAGAAGATACAAAAAACTAGCCGATATACCTTGAATTTGAAGTTGTGTATCATATGGAACTGAAGCTCCAGAAAAGAGCAAGACGGCCGGAAATCGGTAATCGTTTTTTGAGCTGTTCCCGTTGGCAATCTTATTTATGGAATTTTCTGATGAGTTGGATTTACCTACATTGCTTTTCCTGATGAAGTTGTTCTTGCAACAACTGAGGATCAGAAGAAAAAAAAAGAAAAAGAAAAGAAAAACTTGGTCTTTTGATTCTGTCTGACATGAAATTGCTTAGCATGTACATGTAAACCACTGGAAACTTTTTCATGGATATAATTCTTATTTCTTTTTGCTTTCTCTTACTTATGTATTGGATAATTGTTCTTCTGATTTTGTGGTCACTTATTTACTTAATAGGAGTTAACTAGTTTCATCTCACGTGCAATTGTTTGTACAAGATATGGTTTCTCTTCGACATATTAAATATCAAATATAAACTACAAAATCTATATAGTAAGGTTTAAATCTACAAAATCTATATTCCATTCACGAAATTAAGTATAGTACAAAATCCATACAAAATAAAGGAAGAAAAAAGGAATGAAAAAAGGGAAGGAAGAGATTGAATATGAAAGGGTAAGGGTAAAAAAGTAATTAATAATTATAACTTAACGAAAAGGGTTAAGTTAACGGAAGAATGGGTTTATTGTATTTTTTCAAACGTTGTATGGGCATTTTGTACTCGGTTCAAACGTTGGGGGCGGGTACTTTGGCTTTTGACCTAAAGCAAATGACATACCATTCCATTCCTGCCAAATTATTACAAAAACACATCGAGAATTTCCCAAGATAAACCACCATAAAATCATACAGTCCTGCAAAACCTATTAGTTATATGAAGCCCATCAATCAGTTGTCTTAAGGTGCAGTTCCAATCACGAAGGGATCTGCTGAGCTGTGCCACTGCGGGTTTGAACCACCATGACAACGACGATAGCTACGAGGGAGATAGAACAGTAAAAAGAAACGAAAACGAAAAGAAAAGGAAACTCAATTCATTCAAATCATAGCTGCCTCTGTCATTACACAAGGATTTAAAAAGCAGAAAAAGAAGGTGGACGAAATTATCTACAAATCCCATTCTGACGCGTGGCACGTGTAGTGCATGTACGTCTACAGTGATAACGGATTGCTGACATCTCTAACAACCTGGGGCCCCACACTGGAACAAGTGGAAGGGGATTATTACAAATTTAGATGATACATATGAAAAATAGACCCTGGAAGAATTAAAATGCTCCGAGGACTAAAACGTAAGCTCTGGGACTGATACGCAAGTTTTAGACTTCTTCAAGCTTCACCTTTCTCAGCATCAGCTTCACCTTCCCCAGTAGCAGCTTCACCTTATTCAGCAGATACAGGAGGAAGCCCTGTATCCTTCCTTCCCCCATAAAACGGAGCTTCCAACACTGGACGAAAGCTATGGAAGCGACGGTGAACATCCCAAAATTCCTCCCACGTTGCTTCCACATCTGCCCCTCCTTGCCACTGGATGAGCACCTCCACAGTAGCTACGCCTTTCTCCCCCACCACCCGCTTGTTGAGCACTTGTGTAGGTTGGAGGGGGCTCCCATAGAAGTAAGTAGGATGAGCTGTCTGTAGCTTGCTAGGGTCACCGAGGTGCTTCTTGAGCTGCAATACGTGGATGACATCGTGAATCTTCGCCAATGAGGGTAATTGTAACTTGTAAGCGACAGGACCCATTCTTCTCCACAATCCGGTAAGGGCCGTAATACAGCTGTGACAGCTTATGGACTCGCTTACCTCCAACAGAGCTTTGCCGATAGGGCTGTAGCTTAAGGTACACAAAATCCCCAATTGTATACTTCGTATCAACCCTGTTCTTATCAGCCATACTCTTCATTCGACTTTGGGCTCTCTTAAGATTATCCTTCAA
Source organism: Hemerocallis citrina (assembly GCA_017893485.1). Lineage (NCBI taxonomy): Eukaryota > Viridiplantae > Streptophyta > Magnoliopsida > Asparagales > Asphodelaceae > Hemerocallis > Hemerocallis citrina. The sequence continues at coordinate 341,100,596 of CM030358.1, read as the reverse complement.
GAGTTGCAATACCACATCCCGCTCGATGAGATTTTCTTCCACCTCAGGTAGCTTGGCTGTTTTGGGAATGTAAGGAGCAAGCGTAGGTGGGGGTTTTCCATAGAGAATCTGATAAGGGGTGAATTTGGTGGCACTGTGAGAGCTAGTATTATACCAGTATTCTGGCCAAGGAAGCATATTAACCCAAGTCGATGGCTTGTAAGCGCAAAAACACCGAAGATAAGTCTCGAGTGTCCTGTTTACCACTTCCGATTGGCCGTCGGTTTGGGGATGGAAGGCGGTGCTCATGCGGAGTTGGGAACCTTGTAGTTTGAAGAGTTCTCTCCAGAATGCGCTTGTGAAGACGGGGTCCCTGTCGCTCACAATTGTAGAGGGAATACCATATAGCTTGACAATGTTGTGAACAAAAACCTCTGCAATCTGCTTTGCTGTATAGGGGTGTGAAACGGGAATGAAGTGTGCGTACTTGGAGAGCCGATCGACCACCACTAGAACAGTCTTGCCCCAGCTTCTCGGTAACCCTTCAACAAAGTCCATGCTCAAATCTTCCCACACTTGCTCAGGGATAGGCAAAGGCTGTAGCAGCCCTGATGGTTTTTGGTTGTTGTATTTGCAATGTTGACACACCGCACATTATATGATGTAGCTTTTAAGCATCCCTTTCAATCCCTTCCAGTAAGCAACCCTCTTTATCCTCGAAAGAGTCTTTTCATACCCTGAATGGCCTCCTTGGGGAGAATCATGGTGCATCTTAAGGAGCTGAGTAGTGAGAGGGGATGTGGGGTTGAGCAACACTCTTCCCTTGTAGAAACATAACCCTTGCTGACAGCTGAGCTTGGATTGGGAGGGACCTTCTTGGCTGATCTTCGCTTGAACCTCAGCATAAAATGGGTCTCTCTTCACTTCTTCCCTCAACTCATCTAACCACGCAGGTTTAACAATCACCAAAGTTTGCAGTTGAGGTTCTTCAAAGACTGTAGACAACCCATCGGCGCCTTTGTTATCTCTTCCCTTCTTGTATTCCACTGTGAACTGATAGCCGTGGAGCTTCCATAACCATGTGTGTTGAGCCTCCGTCTCCAATCTTTGCTCCAGTAGATGCTTAAGAGGTTTATGGTCAGTCCTGGTAAATTCCCTTCCCAAAAGGTAATGTCGCCATTGTTTGACAGCTAGGAGAATCGCGAGCATTTCTTTTTCGTAGGCTGATAAGTGTTTACTCCTTTCCTTCAACTCCTTGCTAAGGTAAGCTATGGGATGCCGAGATTTCATTAGAATAGCTCCAATGCTCGTTCCTGTGGCGTTACACTCCAGAGTGAAACGATTGTTGAAGTTGGGCAGGGCAAGTACTGGAGGTGATGTCAAAGCATTTTTTAAAGCTTCAAATGCTGACTGAGCTGATGGTGACCATAGGAAGGCTCCCGTTTTGGTGAGAGCAACCAAAAGGGCTGAAATTGATGCATATCTCTTTATGAACTTGCGATAATACCCCTGCGAGGCCTAGAAATCCCCTTAGAGCCTTCAAAGATCTGGGTCTTGGCCATTGCTGAATAGCAGAAATTTTACTTGGATCTACGGAGACTCCCTGGCTAGGAGACAATGTGGCCCAAATATGCTACCTCATTAACCGCGAACATGCACTTACTTCGCTTGGCACTCAAGGAATTTTCTTCTAATAACTGGAGGACCAACTTCAAATGAAGTACATGCTCCTGAAGGGATAGACTATAGACTAAAATGTCGTCGAAAAAGACCAAAACAAACTTCCTAAGATGAGGTCTAAAAATCTCATTCATTAGGGATTGAAACGTCGACGGGGCATTGGTGAGGCCAAATGGCATTACAACATACTCGTAATGTTTTTCGTGCGTCTTGAATGCTATTTTTGGAATATCCTCCTCCTTCATTCTAATTTGGTGATAGCCGCTTCTGAGGTCCAGCTTACTAAATACCCTGGCTCCTTGCAACTCATCCAAAAGCTCGTCTATGACTGGAATTGGGTATTTGTCCTTGATTGTCATCTTATTGAGGGCCCTGTAGTCGACGCAAAGTCTCCACGTTCCATCAGGCTTCTTCACCATAACTACGGGAGAGGCATATGAGCTCATACTTGGTCGGATGACCCCCTGAGTGTAGCATTTCTTTAATGAGTTTCTCTACCTCATTCTTTTGGTGCCATGGTTGCTTGTAGGGTCTGAGACTGATAGGATGTGAGTTGGGAAGCAGTGGGATACTATGGTCTTGGGCTCGTGGTGGAGGGAGAGCAGAATTTGGTTGAAACACCTTGTCAAAGCTGAGGAGCAAGCGAGATATGTCTGTAGGTAAAGAGGCTTTAGCTTTCGAATTTTCTCCATGCTTTGTAGGCACAGGACAGGCTTTGATCTCCAGCAGATACCCCCTCTGCAAATGAGCGAGGGTCTTCAGAAAAGACTTGGAGGATGAGACCTCCAATCCCTTACTATCGATCCCCTGTAGGACCTTGATTTTGCCATTTTCCTCAAAGCGTAGGGAATGGTCCTTGTAGCTGAGCCAAACCCCACTTAATGTCTTAACCCACTCCACTCCCAATACTAATTGGCTGCTTCTCAATGGTAGCACATGGAAACTAGCTTTGATGGTCATGCCTTGACACTTGAACTCTACACCTTCACATACTCCTTCGCATCTTAGCTTTTCTCCTCCTGCAATGGTCACACCAAAGCCTACAGTCTTGGTGACAGGCAACCTACATCGCTTTGCCACTGCCATGTCAATGAAGTTGTGAGTGGACCCCGTGTCAAGCAAAGCGTACACCTCCCTTTCCGCAATAGTTCCTTTCAACCTTTAAGTCTGTGGAGCTTCAGTACCAGTCATGGCCTCTAGGGAAATGGTTGGGTGCATAGGTTGCTCTATTTCTCTTAGGAAGACACTACCATTGCCTTCCAGGGTTTCTCCTTCAGAGGGTGCCAATGCAGTTGGGACATCTTCTGAATAAGCCGTATCAACGCCATATTCTCCCTCAATTTGCATGAGTGATCGCCCAGCACACCGGTGCCCTTTCACCCACTTTTCGTCACATCGTAAACACAACCCTTGAGCCTTCCTCTCTGCCACAATTTTATCAAACTGTGTCAATTTTGGTGTGCTCAATGAGGAAGTTCTGTTGTCTGGGGAAGCAATGGGAGGGGTTACCTTATTTGGTGTAGAGGCTATGAGATTAGGTCCTGGTTTGGCAATGTATCCCTGGAACTTCGAGGCCTTCCTTTGGCACATGAGGATTATCTCTCGAGCGACAGCTTCTCTATATGCTCCTGTCACAGTACTGGGGTGCTTCAACAACACCTCTTGCTGAATTTCCTCCTTCAATCCAGACACAAAACAGTCGACAAGCACTCCCATGTCGAGGGGTTTGCTAAGCTGACTGTACTTTATGAATTCCCTATGAAATTCGTGAACCGATCCAACCTGTCTAAGCTTAAGCAAGGTTGCTGTGGGGGTTGTGCAATTCTGTTGGACCAAATTGGAGCATCAATTCCTTCTTCAAGGATGCCCAATCACTTTTACCTCCACACTGCCTCTTATACCACCTCCACCAAAGAAGAGCATTTCCTTTTAGAAAATAAACGCCAAAATCCACTTGAGATTGAGCATCTATTTGCTGTGTTTCAAAGTGATGTTCTAGATGGAAGATCCAACTGCTAATATCCCCCGTGCCATCGAACAAAGGGATCTCTAATTTGGTGTGCTTTAGGAAGATGGATTGGTACCTGCCTGTGTCCCCTTCACCTCTGGCCCATCGGTAAAGCCGGATGTGGGTGTGGAAGTGGGTCCTCCTAGCGTTAGAAGTCTTTGTCAGCTAGACATCGGAGAAGAGTGCAAATATCGTCGTTGGCCAAATGCAACCCAGTGATCTGGTTCTGGATGGTTCCCAACGTGATCTCTAAATCTCCCACCCTCTGAGTTAAATCGGTCAACTATTGAGGACCAGCACCACCAGGGCCAGGTCCTCACGTCAACTGGCTTGGTGACCCAAGTCCGGAGTTGCCTCCAGACTCAAAGGTTTGTAAGCGCTCGATTGAAAGAGGGGTGGTTAACGGATCAGTAAGCTCTGATACCAATGATGCAGTTCCAATCACGAAGGGGATCTGCTGAGCTGCGCCACTGCGGGTTTGAACCACCGTGGCAATGACGATAGCTACGAGGGAGATAGAATAGTAAAAAGAAACGAAAACGAAAAGAAAAGGAAACTCAATCCATTCAAATCATAGCTACCTCTGTCATTACACAAGGATTTAAAAAGCAGAAAAAGAAGGTGGACGAAATGATCTACAAATCCCATTCTGACGTGTGGCACGTATAGTGCATGTACGTCTACAGTGATAACGGATTGCTGACATCTCTAACAACCTGGGGCCCCACACTGGAACAAGTCAAAGGGGATTATTACAAATTTAGATGACATATGCAAAATACACCCTGGAAAACTTAAAATGCTCCGAGGACTGAAATGTAAGCTCTGGGACTGATACGCAAGTTTTAGACTTCTTCAAGCTTCACCTTCTCAGCATCAGCTTCACCTTCCCCAGCAGCAGCTTCACCTTCTTCAGCAGATACAGGAGGAAGCCCTGTATCACAGCTGATTTCTCTATAACCCATGATTCTAACTAGCAAAATAAACATTTTGAGCATTACAGCCCAACAAATATTTTCAACATCTACGAGAATATGAACAAATTCCCTTTATGGGTTTCTAACCTCATAGCTCACAATCATAAAGAAATCAAAAAACCCAAAAGGGCAAATTGGGAGAGAGTAAACCACTTACTCGTAAAGGGCCAATTGGACACTCTATTTTGTCCCTGAATCCATATATCTGCCATAAATAATGCAAAATTTACATGAAAAACACAAAATCAATGGGTATTTGCTAAGAAAGAACTAAAGCTTAATCTGACATTGATCTCATTAGTTTGGTGGTGCTCATGGTAACAAAACTAACATTGATATTAATTCACACGTAAGAGTTTGCCTATAAGAGCAGCGGACACTACCATAAGTCACATGGGAAAATGAATTTCTATTAAGCATAACAAAAATTTGCATACACCATGTTTGAAATCAAGAATATGGACTATGAGCATATGACTCGATGCAAATTCATTTGCCCTGCAAAATTGAAAGACAAATACCGGTTCATCGTACCACCAATAATATTGTAGCTAAGAATTAGAATGATTAAATATTTTTAAGAGAAAGAAGAGGAACCCCATTCTCCTAGTTTTACTATGAATCTCTGCTTCAAAAATGATGAGCATCTCAGATCAAGCCCATTGGTGCAGATAGAGGCCACTAGTGCTGGACTGCATATCGCTAAATGTATTAAAACTTAGTGTCAAAACTATTTTATGGGAGCAAAGAGAGGGGAGAAAGATCCATTTTTAGTATAATGGCACTAGGTTGGAAACCAATCAAGAAACTAACTCCAATTTGTACATTCATGCAGACAAGCTCTCTTGTAGTTACAAGTATTCAATGAAGAAATGATTGCAAAATAGTCCACACTTCACCGTATTAATAAAAAAGTTCCCCAAATGCTTTAGAATTCTTTCATCTAATAACTCTACAAATCAACTCAAAACCACATTCAAAATATCAGTCTATCTCATTCAATATTTACCTAAATAATCACAAATTTCCTAAAACCCCTTGAGACCCCTTTAAGAAACAAAATGGGATTTTTTCCATTATCATTTGGAGAAGAAAAAAGAAATTGGTATTGGAAGAACTAAGAAATCCCTAATTAACCATTTAAACAAGATAGAATTATGGAGTTATTAAATAAGATATACAACTTTTTTATTACCTTCTAACTAGTAATTTACACATGCGATGCACGTTTTATTATTATTTTTTAATATAGTAAATAATAAGACGTAATCTGGCCTCGAACCTAAGACCTTCTTTACTCATCACATACTCTTTATAAATTATCCCTAGTGGCACAAACTTTTATTTTATATGACTGACACTTTGTAAATAATTATGTCGTAAAAAATTCGAACTTTGAGGGTATTATGGTTATTAACAAAAGTTGAGTAAATAAATGGTTGAGATTAGATGGTTCAATGTCTACAAATTACAGGTTGTCTACAAACGACAACCCCAACTCTACCATTATAATATTAGAGATTATATATAAATGAGTACCTGCAATGTGACTCTTAATGTGAGAAATACTAAGGCCTCTCACATTCGACATCTGAAGAACCGATTTTGGAGTTTCTCCTGCATCATCATTTGAAGAACCCTAATTATTCTACTCACAAATTTTTTTCCCCACAAAAAAAAAACCTTAATTTTTTCACAATTCCAAAAATCATAATTGTCGGCAACCATTCAACATTGGTGGGTTGGGGGCCCACCATATGGGCCCCACCACACCTACTTTGGTTGAAAACCAAATGAAATTAGCACCTTTCGGTGCCGAAATGGTTGACTATTGAAATCCAACCCCCCATGCTTTGGCTATATAAGGAGGACATCAGGAGAAGGAAAGTGCAGTGAGTTGCAGCAGAGTAAAGAAACAGAGCAACAAGAGCTCAGTGAGGATTAAAAAAAGAAAGAGGGATCAAGAAAGAAAGAGAGTATTACAAGAGTGTTCTCAAGAGGAATAAAATTGTATCCCCTTAGAGATAATTTGTATACTTGTAATTTTCCTCAAATTTGTGAGAAAGTGTTTCTCCTATTATAAGAGAGAGTAAAAATTGTACTCTCCTTATATTTAGAGAGAATATTGTAATCCCTACTTTCAGTAGTAAAATTCCAGTACCTTGCCCGTGGTTTTTACCCCGTCTCCTTTGCAGGTTTTCCACATAGAATATTTGTGTCCACTTTATTTCTAAATTCTCAATTTTTCTTTAGTTGTGGGGTAGCTTCTGCCCATAACTTTCCTAATAGTGGTATCACAGCTTTGGTTGTCTGGGATGGAGCAGCAATGTCGACTATAACAAAGTTTGATGTTGAGAAATTCAACGGGAGCAATTTCTTGTTGAGGAAAATGAAGATCAAGGCGTTCTTGAGGAAGGACAATTGCTTGGTAGCAATCGGAGATAGACCCGCAGAGATCACCAACGACGGCAAGTGGAACGAGATGGATGGCAACGCAATTGCCGATCTGCACTTGGCACTAGCTGATGGTATGCTATCCAGTGTGGCTGAGAAAAAGATAGCAAAGGAGATTTGGAATACTCTGACAAGATTGTATGAGGCAAAGCACTTCACAATAAGATCTTCTTAAAGAGAAGATTGTACTCTCATCGAATGAGGAATCAACATCGGTGACCGACCACATCAACACCCTGAACACCCTATTTTCGCAACTTACATCAATGGGTTGCAAAATAGAGACAACAGAATGTGCGGAGCTTTTACTTCAAAGTCTACCTGACTCGTATGATCAACTCATCATCAAACTGATGAACAATATCCTGATGGACTATCTAGTCTTCGACAAAGTTGTAGCTGCTGTTTTGGATGTAGAAACTAGGTGCAAGAACAAGGAAGACAGATAGGGAAGTTCGCAGCAAGTGGAAGCTTTGATGGTGATGAGAGGAAGATCAACGGAACGTGACCCCAGTAGGAGTCAAAATCATGGTAGATCAAAATCCAGAAGTAAGAAGACTTACAAGTGCCACAACTATGGCATGAAAGGGCACTTTAAGAAGAATTGTTGGTTCAAGAAGAAGAGTGGAGACCCTGAGTCATCAAATGCTCAAGGTAATGTGGCAAGTACCCGGTATGATGGTGAAGTTCTATACAACGAGGCAACAACGGTGGTTGGAGGCAAAAAGCAGTTCTCTGACGTCTGGTTACTGGACTCAGGAGCAACATGGCACATGACTTCTCGGAGAGAGTGGTTCCACACATACGAACCAATCTCGGGAGGCTCTGTACACATGGGAGATGATCATGCATTGCAAATCGCTGGTATTGGTACTATCAAAGCTAAAAATGTTTGATGGTACGGTTCGCACCATTAAGGACGTACGGCATGTGAAGGGCTTGAAGAAGAACCTATAATCTTTGGGACAAATAGATAGCCTTGGATGCAAGACCCATGTCGAAAATGGGATCATGAAGATTGTCAGAGGCACGCTTGTGGTCATGAAGGCATAAAAGATCGCGACAAATTTGTTCATGCTTAATGAAGAAACACTGCAGGAAGCTGATGCATGTGTCGCATTGACTAGCAAGGGAAAAGAGTTAGCAATGATGTGGCATCTCAAACTAAGCCACATGTCTGAACGAGGTTTGAAGATTCTCTCCGATCGGAAGCTGCTTTCAGGGCTCAAATCGGTGAATCTACCATTTTGTGAGCATTATGTTACAAGTAAGCAGCACAGATTGCAGTTCAGCAGATCTGAAACTAGGAGTAAATGCATTCTAGACTTGATCCATTCTGATGTCTGGGAATCACCGAAAATATCCCTAGGAGGAGCAAAGTACTTTGTGTCCATCATTGATGATTACTCTAGGAGATTGTGGGTGTACCCAATCAAGATGAAGTTAGATGTGTTTTCAGTGTTCAAAGACTTCAAAGCGCAGGTGGAACTAGAATCTGGGAAGAAGATCAAGTGCTTGAGGATAGATAATGGAAGGGAGTACACAGACGGCGAGTTTCTTGCACTTTGTTAGCAAGAAGGTATCACAAAACAGTTCACAGTCCCATATACACCTCAGCAAAATGGCATGGCAGAGCGGATGAATAGGACTCTTGTAGAAAGGATGAAAGCTATGTTGCGGACTGCAGGTCAGCCCAACTTTTTTTGGCCAGAAGCAGCCAAAACTGCTTGCTATGTTATAAATCGTTCGCCATCAATGGCAATTGAGCTGAAGACACCGATGAAGATGTGGACTGGCAAGCCAGCAAATTACTCTACTTTACATTGGTTCGGATGTCCCGTGTACGTGATGTACAGTACCCAAGAAAGAACGAAGCTGGATCCGAAACCTAGGAGGTGCATGTTCTTGGGGTATGCTGACGGTGTGAAGGGGTATCACCTGTGGGATCCCACTACCCACAAGGTTGTTGTCAGCAGGGATGTGATCTTTGTAGAAGATCAGCTACAAAAGAAAGATGGAAGCGATAGCACGTCAAAGGAGAATCCAGAGACTACTATAGTTCAGGTGGAAGATAAACTAGATGAAGATCTAGTTTCTTCTGAAGCAGCACCAAAGCACGCTGAACAAGAACCAGTCGAGTCCGAGGCTCCAGATGTTCGTCGGTCAACTCGTGAGAGAAGACCGCCAACTTGGCACTCTGAGTATGTTACGGAGAGCAATGTTGCATACTGTCTTCTAACAGAGGATGGGGATCCATCATCCTTCCAGGAGGCAATCACAGGCTCAGATGTATCCCTGTGGATGACAACAATACATGAAGAAAATTGAAGCTCTATAAGAACAAGACATGGGATCTTGTTACGCTACCACAAGGAAGGCAGGCCATCGGCAACAAATGGGTCTACAAGATCAAGCGCAATGGAAATGACCAAGTGGAGCGGTATCGTGCAAGATTGGTGGGGAAAGGATATGCTCAGAAAGAAGGTATCGACTTCAATAAAATATTTTCACCTGTGGTTCGACTCATGACAGTCAGAGTAGTCTTGGCGATGTGTGCTATGCTTGACCTACATCTAGAGCAGTTAGATGTGAAGACTGCTTTTCTTCATGGAGATCTTAATGAAGAAATCTATATGCTCCAAACAGAAGGTTTTGTTGAAATATGCAAAGAGAACTTGGTTTGCAGGTTGAACAAATCTCTGTACGGTCTCAAACAGGCACTGCGATGTTGGTATAAGAGATTTGATTCCTTCATTATTAGCCTTGGATACAACAGACTTAGTTCAAACCATTGTACGTACTACAAAAGGTTTGATGGTGATGATGACTTCATTATCCTCCTGTTGTATGTGGATGACATGTTGGTAGCAGACCCCAACAAAGATCGAATCCAGGAAATGACGGCACAGTTGGCTAGGAAGTTTGACATGAAGGGCTTGGGACTCAAAAACAAGATTCTAGGGATGCAGATTCACCAAGACAGAAGTAACAGGAAGATTTGGCTTTCCCAGAAGAATTACTTCAACAAGATCATGCGGCGCTTCAACATGCAAGATTGTAAGCCAATCTTAACCCCACTTCCTGTTAATTTCAAGTTATCCTTCATGATGTGTCCTAGCAATGAAGCAGAGAGGAAGGAGATGTCTCTAGTACCATATGCATCAGTAGTGGGAAGTCTGATGTTCGCTATGATATGTATAAGACCAGACATTGCACAAGCAGTGGGAGCAGTTAGTCGATACATGGCGAATCCTGGTAGAGAGCATTGGAGCACAATGAAGAGCATCCTGAGATACATCAGAGGAACCTTAGATGCTGCATTATGTTATAGAGGATCAGAATTAACTGTCAGAGGCTATGTGGACTCAGATTTTGCACGCGATCTCGACAAAAGAAAATCCAATACGGGCTATGTATTTACACTTGCAGGAGGCGCAGTAAGATGGGTTTTGAAACTACAGGCTGTTGTGGCTCTATCTACAATAGAAGCAGAATACATGGTGGCTACAGCAGCTTGCAAGGAATCAGTATGGATTCAAAGGTTATTGGAGGAGCTCGGGCACAAACATGAGAAGATTGTTCTGTTTTGTGACAGTCAGAGTGGCTTGCACATTGCAAGAAATCCAGCCTTTCATTCACGGACAAAGCACATAAGAGTTCAGTATCACTTCGTTCGAGAAGTAGTGGAGGAAGGAAGTGTAGATATGAACAAAATTCACACTAACGAGAACCTAGCAGATGTTATGATCAAGCCAGTCAACACTGACAAGTTTGAAAGGTGTAGATCCTCGTGTGGTCTAGCTGAAATATAAGCAGCATGAGAATGGAAAGGTAGAAAGGATTGTGTGGAGACATGATTAATCCTCTATCAAGTCTCCAAGTGGGAGAATGTCGGTAACCATTCAACATTGGTGGGTTGGGGGCCCACCATATGGGCCCTACCACACCTACTTTGGTTGAAAACCAAATGAAATTAGTACATTTTGGTACCGAAATGGTTGACTATTGAAACCCAACCATCCTTACCTTGGCTATATAAGGAGGGCATCAGTAGAAGGAAAGTGCAGTGAGTTGCAGCAGAGTAGAGCAATAGAGCAACAAGAGCTCAGTGAGGATTAAGAAAAGAAAGAGGGATTAAGAAAGAGAGTATTACAAGAGTGTTCTCAAGAGAGATAAAATTGTATCCACTTAGAAATAATTTGTATACTTGTATTTTTTCTCAAATTTGTGAGAGAGTGTTTCTCATATTATAAGAGAGAGTAAAAATCGTACTCTCCTTATATTTAGATAGAAGGTTGTAATCCCTACTTTCAGCAGTAAAATCCCACTACCTTGCCCGTGGGTTTTACCCCGTCTCCTTTGGGGGTTTTTCACGTAAAATATTTATGTCCACTTTATTTTTACTTTCTCAATTTCACTTTAGTTGTGAGGTAGCTTCTGCCCATAACTTTCCTAACAATAATTATTCTTCTCAATATCTCAAATTCTCAAATTATCAAATTCACAAATTAACCTATTCTCCAATTCTTCAATTTATACCTAGGATTTGAGAGAGGGATGAAGATGATGATGATCGGAAAAATGGCGTAGGAACGACGATGGTGACAGGAATGGGGACATGGGGGCACGATGGTCAGGGCTAGAGTTTTTGAGTGAGAGAGAGACATTGGGGCTAGGTTGGTCAGGGCACGACGACGTGGGAGTGGCACGGGAAGCACGACGATGCTGGGTTGTGGTCGACGACGGCGGGGGATAGCGACTTGGGTGGGGAGCGGAGAGAGAGAGAGTGCAAAAATGTTAGCAGGGGAGAAATGAAAATGGAGGTATGGGATATCTTTTGGGAGGGGGAAATGAAAATTGGAGAAATGATCCCCTATCTTGAAATTCTTTTAGAGAAACACCGGTATATGTCTCCCGATACCCCAACGTTTAGATTAAATGCCGGGTAGGAGTGTAATATCCCGAGCACATATTAATAATATTATTTTATTATTTTTATTTTCAGAATTGAAATATTTTTGTTAGATATTACTCAGTTTAATTAATAAGAGTAAAAGAGATATGAGCAACTTGCTCATTTAATAAATGAGTAAATGATGAGGTGGCATGCATGTGATACATTGAGTATCTAACCACTTTTAGGATTTCTCAATCACATGCATGCCACCTCATCACTTGCTCATTTACTAAATGAACAAATTGCTCATACCCTTGTTTCCCAATTAATAATGATTAACTGTATATATATATCCGTCTTTATAAATATGTATTGTATCAATTCGGTACTGAAATCTTCCAACCCGATAATAAAATTATTTTTATTATTATTTTATTTTATTCTCGAAATTAGATTATTTTTTGTGTAGATTGCTTGGTTTGACGAATAAGAATTATCGGTATATATAATAATATATATACGCATACGTATTATAACGATTCCGTACATTTATACGAAATCATGTAGTAAGTGTTTTATACAAAAAAATCTTTATTTTGTTATGATGGATAAAAAATGAATGGTTAGGATTTATTTGCGGGGGGGGGGGGGGGGGGGGGGATAAATATAGATATTTTATGTTTATTTGTATTATGAATTGTGTTAATAATTATTACCTTCATAGAAAAGTTAACTCAAACTTACACTCACCCTCCCTTTCCCCATCTTTTTGGCAGGGGCCAAATCCCCAAGGCAAGCAAGGCCAGAACCCTAACTCAACTCCTCACCCTATCATACACTCACTCTCTTATTTTTCCTATCAATACCCCATTCCTTCACCCTTTGCTTCATTTACCAAGAAAAAAAAAAGAAAGAGAAAGCAAAGAAAGAGAGTATTAACTTGAGAGTTTTCATTTGTAGGTTCAAGTAGGAGCTAGGAGGAAGGAGAATAAAGCTAGGCTAGTTCTTCCTACTAGATTAAACAAGGTGGGAGTTTCTCTACTCTTTTTGTTTGTATTGATTGTTTGTTTTCTTCTTATTTTTTGTGTGTTATTCTAAAAATTTGGACTAAATCTTGTGCATATGATGGACTTAAAGTGTTTTATGAAGGATTGAGGTTGTAAGAACGTAACAAAACTAATAAAGACCTAATCTTTCATAACATGATGTTGTTATTTGTTGTTATTTGTTGTTATTGTTGTTATTATTGTAAATAAAAAATACTAACAACTTGGGCTAAATCATCTACATATGAGAATTGATGGATTAAGAATATTTACATACCAAGTTTGAGGTTGTAGAACTCTACAAATGTAATAAAAATCCAATCTTTAACCAAATTGTTGTTGTTTTTTTATTCTTAATAATTGAACAACTTGGACTAAACCATGTGCGTAGAAAAATGGATGGGTTGAAAAATATTTACATACAAGTGTGAAGTAGTAGAATCGGATTAGAATGCTAAAGATTGCTTCTTTAAGTTATATGTTATTTTTTTATGGATATAATCTAAAAAACTTATGCTAAAATTGGAATTTTGACTCCAAATTATTATGAGAAGTTCTTATACATGTTTTTATCATTTTCTAATTTTATGGATTTTTCCGGGTTAATTAACCATGTTAAATAATTCCATTTCTTGAAAACAGTAAGTATAAGAAAAGTTGCTGTTTTTTGGATTTTGTAAGCATGTGTTTAAAAAATCAATGACTTGAGTTGTATATGGAATTTTAGAAAGTTGTCAATTAGAGATGTGTAGTAAAAGTTCCTAGCTTTATAAAAAGTCTAATTTTGTTAGATTCTGATAAGTATAGCATCTATTATGAATTTTACATAATTCCAGCAGTAGCTTTCTTTTTGCTGAGTTTCTGTCTGGAATGATTAGGAGATTTCTACCTCCTGTTAACTGATTTTGAGAAATTTGTCAACTAGAGAGTTATAGTAGAAGTTCTTAGCTTTCAAAAAAGTCTAATTTTATTAGATTCCAACACGCGTAGCATCTGTTATGATTTTTCTAGTTCACAGTAGCCTGTTTTTCTAGCTGAGTTCACTGTCGGTATGTTAGGGGCTTTTTCTACCTCTTGTTAACTGAGTTTGAGAAAGTTGTCAACTAGAGAGTTGTAGTAGAAGTTCTTAGCTTTATAAAAAGTCTAATTTTATTAGATTCTGATATGTGTAGCATTTTTATGAATTTTATTAGATTTCGATATGTACACGCACCGAGTGGTTTGCGTGTCTGGAGCGCAAGTGCGTTGAGCTTCAGGCACAGATCACCCAGCTCTGGCACTATTAGGACCGCCACCTACTGCAGGACGCCTTGCAGGAGACACCAGTAATAGTGATTAGGTGTATAGGTGCCTATCAGTTGTTTTGTTGTTTTGTCATTTTGTTGTTTATATCTATGTTATATATAATGTAATGGAAAAATGCAAGTTATAAGATAAATGGTTTTTAATGAAATGAAGTATAGCCTTGTGTTCACATTATGAGATTGGATGAATATTATTTTTGCAATATCATAATATGATGCCTATGTTTATTCCATTATTTTCTAACAGATGTCTTGTAGAACCAGCAGCGATAGAATCGACCAGAATGAGGGCGAGGGTAGTGGTGGCAATGGCACATGTCTTGATGTAGGGGCAGAGTTCGCTCGTATGTATCAGGTGTTCGGAGACTTTGTAGAAGTAAGCTGAAACAACATTCAGAACCAAGGAGCAGCCGCAGGTAACCTAGGGGTTGCAACTACCGACCCTGTCAAGATGGTCGAATCTTTCCGTAGAATGAGGCCGCCTGTTTGAGGGCAAGGTAGACCCGACAGCAGCTGATGACTGGATTCATCAGGTAGAGACAGTATTTGAGGTGATGCTGACACCGGATAACAGCAAGGTCAGGTTGGCTAGTATTCTACTAGAGAAGGATGTCGGGGTCTGGTGGCAGTCAGTTAATAGGGGCATAGGCAAAGGACCCATTGCCTTGGAAGACTTCTTGGAGGAGTTCAGGCAGCACTACTTTCCTTTGGATGTGCAAGAGGACAAGACCATGGAGTTCTTCAACCTGAAATAGGGAAGCCTGATGATCCGTGAGTACGAGACCAAGTTCACTCAGCTTTCCCGGTATGCTCCAGAGATGATATAGGATGAGGTCAAGAAGGCCAATAGATTCGAGCAGGGGCTCAGGCCTATACTTAAAACCAAGATGGTACCCTTATGCATACGGAGGTTCGAGAAGTTGGTCCACCGTGCAGCTACGACAGAGTTAAATATGAACCGAGGACCAAAACTGCAAGTGAACACTGGAGGATGGAACATGGGAAAGAGGCCTGCACCAGCATCAGATTCAGGAACCAAGGCCAGAATCATAAACTCCAGAAAACTGTTGGCAAGACCGGAGGCACCAAGCTAGGGAGTTGTTTCCTATGTGGCGAGCAAGGAAATTTCAAGGGCCAGTGTCTGAAGAGGAACTCTCAGAGTGAGACCCGTACATGTTACAAATGTGAGAAGATTGGTCATGTTCGTCCAGACTATCCCCAGCTTCAGAGAGGCAGCAGTAGGCCAGCTCCGAAGATGAATAACAAGGGGAAGGAGATTGCCCTCCAAGGGCGAGTGTTCCCGCTTACGCAGGAAGATGCCGATGAGGACAAGCGACTCATCACTGGTTGGTGAAGATGAATTATGACTAAGTTTATTATTATGTTTTGAATTTCTTTTTGGCATAAGGCAATGAATGATGTAAACATTTTTGTAATATGATGGATTAATATAAATGGAATCCAGGAAACTATTTTATTTGATAATGGTTCATCGCATTCTTTTGTGTCGGATTTTTTTTCGAAGAAGTTGAAATGCACCCAGGAGGAACTTCGGATTTGGTTTTGTTGGTTGCTACCCCATCTGTAGCAACTTTCCCTACAAATTTGTGCTATGAGGGATGTAAACTCCTTATTGGAAGAGAGCTCCTGAGTATAGATTTTCTAGAGCTAGGCTTTGTAGGGACGGACGTGATTATTGAATGGATTGGATGTCTAGGCATAAGGCTAACATCGATTGCAATGCAAAGAGGATAGCCATTGCATCATCCGGAAGACCAGAACTCGTGTTTCAAGGGAAGAAGAAGCAGAGTGAAGAAATTCTTGGAGCTGCAATTGGAGTACGTGTGCCAGGTGAAGTCAAGAAGATACCAATTGTATGTAAATTTCCTCGCATATTTTTGGAAGAATTACACGAAATTCCACCATAAAAGGATGTTGAGTTCAACATTACTATCCAGCCAGGCAGCGCACCAGTGTCAAAGACACCATATTGAATGGCACCAATTGAGCAGAAAGAAGCTAAGGATCAAATTGAAGAGCTGCTACATAAGGGATGCATCAGGTCGAGTGCTTCACCCTGGGGAGCACTCGTGCTACTTGTGAAGAAGAAAGATGGAACCGTAAGGATGTGCATCGATTACTGGGAGTTGAACAAGGTTAATGGTAGGAACCAGTACCCAATTCTCAGGATCGATGATTTGATTGATCTGCATTCGGGTTATCATCAAGTTCAGGTCAAAGAAGAAGATATACCCCAAGACAGCATTCCGAACCTGACACGGTCATTAGGAGTTTTTGGTGATGACAGTCCGAGTGACCAATGCTCCAGTGATTTTTGTGGACATGATGAACCGTATCTTTGTGGCCATTCATCGATTCATTTGTGGTTGTCTTCTTAGACGACATCTTGGTGTATTCAAAAATAGAAGATGAGCATGCTGAGCATCTGACTGCAGTACTAAGCAAACTACGGGAGTATCAGCTTTATGCCAAAATGTCAAAGTGTGATTTCTGGAAATCAGAAGTGGCGTTCTTAGGCCATGTCCTTTCTAAGGAGGGAGTGAATATAGACTTGCAGAAGATCGAGGCTGTACAGGATTGGCCTCAGCCGAGAAATGTGAAGGAGGTCAGGAGCTTCTTAGGCATGACGGGGTACTACAAAAAGTTCATCCAGAACTATGCCAGAACTGTTGTACCACTTACAACACTGACCAAGAAGAACGTAAGCTTTGATTGGACTGAGAAATGTGAAGGGAGCTTTCAAGAGCTGAAGAGAAAATTGATTTCTGCACCGATTTTGTTTCTGCCTCAACCAGATAAGGGGTATGTGATCTATAGTGATGCTCCGATTTTGGGATTCAGATGTATTATGATGCAAGAAGGGAAGGTCATAGCATATGGATCAAGGAAACTTCGACCACATGAGAAGAATTACCCAACACACGACTTGGAGTTGGCAGCGATAAGTTTTGCTCTGAAGTTATGGCGGTACTATGTCTATGGGACCAAGGAAGAGATGTTTACCGACCATAAAAGCCTAAAATATATCTACCAGCAAAAGATTTGAATCTCAGGAAGAGGCGATGGTTAGAGGTTTTGGAAGATATCAGCCCAGAAATCTTATATCATGTGGGAAAAGCCAATGTCGTGGCAGATGCACTCATCAGAAAGAGGAGTATAGCAATGCTCATTGCAACAAGAAGGGAGCTAGATGAAGAGATCAGACAGGCCGGTATTAAAGTGATCGTTAAAGATTGGAGCACAGTTTTGGCACGTATGGATTGCAACCGAGTCTAAATGACCGAGTCATGAAGACTGAGATAGGAGATGAAGAGATTGAAGCACTAAAGTGGCAAGTCAATGAAGGAGAAGTCTCAGAGTTTAGTGTGAAGGAAGGGTCGCTTTGGTTTGGTAACAGGTTATGTGTGCCTAAAGTTGATGAATTGAGGGAAGATATCATGAAAGAAGCACACTCCACCTTACTCACAGTTCTCCCAAGAAGCACAAAGATGTATAAAGATGTGAAGCAACATTTCTGGTGGACTGGAATGAAGTGGGATGTGGTAGGATTTGCGGCCAAATGCCTTACATGTCAGAAGATTAAGGCAGAAAACCAGAAACCGAGAGGTCTATTGCAACCATTGCCCATTCCGGAGTGGAAATGGGAGAAAATCAGTATGGACTTCATCATAGGACTGTCCAGAAGTTCGAAGGGGAATGACTCAATTTGGGTTATAGTGGATCGTTTGACAAGGTCTGCACATTTTCTTCCGGTGAAGACGACTTGGTCTCTAGAGAAGTAAGAAGCAGTTTACATCGAGGGCATTGTAAAGCTACGTGGAGTGCCAGTGTTGATCATTTATGATCGAGATGAAAGGGTTACCTCTCGATTTTGGCAGAGTCTGCAAGAAGCATTGGGAACAAGATCAGAGTTCAGCACAGCTTTTCTGTCACGCCTCGCTTCCCAAAAAGAATACGGAATATGGATACGAGACAAAAGCCCAGCGAATGATTTTCATCATCCATAAGCTGTTCAAGAATCTTTACAATATTTCACAAGATAATCTGAGTCGGAAGCAAAAGATACAACCAGGCATGCATAATTGAAACAAGATACCAACAGAATTTACTTGAAACCAAATATAATAATCTCAAATAATCAAATTCTGAATAAGTCAAATATTCTGGGTCACATCGCCAAAATACAAGATAAATATCCAAGTAATCAAGTGCATCTTATTCAAGTTCAAGGAACAATAATAATAATAATCATAAAGCAGAAAATGCAGCGCTAATACATCATCTTGCCAATACCATCTGGCAGCGACCATCCTGATCTGCAATTAGTAAATTTGCAGGAGAAGGAAGAAGAAAAACAAGTACCCATCAATTGCAAGTTACGAGCCACTATAATGTAGGATACAAGTACATGGGATAGATAAATCTAAGTAACAACCTAGCGTGGTATAATCATGATAACAGAAATATAAATCATAGCATGGAAAGATGAGCAAGTATAATAGCATGTGTCGAGTGTCAATTAAACAAGTGTCATGCATCAATTAACCAGTATCAAGAATCATACAATCATGTAGCATGTATCAAGTATCAAATCTCATGTAACATGTAGTCAAGTGTCAAGCAAGCATGTATCATGTTCAAGTATCATGTTCAAGAGTCATGTATCAAGTCTTGTAGTTATTACTCTAGGTAGCATTTCATGCACCCCAAAAACATAACACATGGTTGCTGCAACAAACAGTTTCACTTTATATTTCATAGGGGACCATACAGGGCAGTGTACTCAGGGACAAGCTCCAAGTATAATGTAATCATGTATCATGTAAACAAGCTCCAAAGTCCAAACAAGCTCTAGTGTCATGTGTGTACGTGTCATGTATATGGTTTCAAGCTCCACATTTAAACAAGCTCCAATAACTCCGAGTACACGTTTCTGCACTATCCACTACTAGATCTTTCCCTTAACCCCGGCTTGGTTATTTTATTATTAAGTGATACAAGCATGTAGATGTGCAAAACATATCAAGTATATCATGGCATGATCATGTGACAAGTGCAAGTTTCAAGATAAACATGTACGTGTGCAAGATATCTCATGAAAGAATAAAATTGTCAAATCTCAAGTTCAGGACAGCAAAACCATACTGTAGTAAAACAGTGATTCCTAGTGTTACAAACAAGTAAATCTGGATCCGTTGAAGGATATGGAAAATAGACTTCCACACGAATCCAGTGAATATAAATAAGTCATATAGTATTTTACAAAATCATAACTCAAAACTGATTTTTATACAGAAACTAGGTTCAGCCAGAAATCATGAAAAAGAACCCAAGAACAGAAAAACTGCATGGAAACACATTAAATAAATCCACAAAAAATCAAGGGTATTTCCATTTATGCCCAGTAGCTAAATATAAAGTTTCAGAATTTTCTAGTGAAATTAGATCAGTCATCAAAAATAAGAAAACATCGATAAACCATAGTTTGGCAATTCTGGATTTCCCAACATTGCTGTACGAAAACTAAGATATCTCGCAACCAGTAAAACAAAATCCAATTCCGCCAAAGGGATATGAAAAAAGATAAAATATACTAACTTTCACATTTCATAAACATTTTTCATACAGTAAAAGGAATCATAGTGAAAATAAGGTTCTTTACAGATTAGCGAGCAAAATACAGCAAGTATGGATTTCATAAACGAGCATGAAAAAATACATAAAACTCATCAATAAAATTCACCAAAATTCTGGATAATTCCTAACATGATAAAGAAACACTGACCAAAGTTTTGGATCAAAATAATATATGTAGCATAGTTCTTTAAATGATTTGTCATCAAAATTACCGAAAAACAGAATCTGGAAAAGGTCGACACCTCTGTAGTAAAACAGTCATAACTCAGTCATACGAAAACGAAATCAAGCAAGGTCAGAGGGGTTTGAAAATAGACGAGATTCTCTAAAACTCATGTTTTATACTGAAATGAATATACTTACTTTAAAATAGCCCAAAACAGCAAACAAAACAGATCTGCGACAAAAGACAGATTTTTCCCTTAAAAACAAAATCAACATAGATTCAAGAAAATTGATCCAAACACACCCAAACATGAAATCAAGTCTACCAAGTGTCTAAACATCATGAATTTGGGTATTTAGCATGTCCACACCAAGAATATCACATGGGTCTCAACCAAAATACAATTCTCACAAAAGTCTCACATACATGATCAAAATCAAGAACGGATAAATCCTAAGTTAATTCATGTCCATATTGTGTTGTGAGTCATCTATGGTCAAATTTTCACAATAGAGATGTCACGCCCCGCTTCCCAAAAACACGGAATGCAAGCACGTGACACGGCCCAGCGAATGACTTGTGTCATCCATAGGCTATCATTGATCTAACTCAACAATATAAACAAGTAATAAAACAACCACGAAATAAACAAGCAATGAAAGGATAATCACATAAATAACAACATTGGAAATTAATGCATAAAAATAACCAACATCAAATAATCCAACATCTGGAAATTTAACAAACAATATTCAGGTCGAAGCCCACAATACAAAGAAATAGCATTTGTCCAATTTTATTAAAGTCATCAAATAAAACAACATTTATTTTAATGGCGCAGTAAAACATTTCCTTCACCAATGCTGCTCTCCTACTCCGTCAGGTAAATCTCCTTGATTACTTGTAAGTTGCTCATCTAAAGAGAGAAAAAAGAAAGTCCTTAGAGCAAGTCGTGGACATGCAAGTGGAGAAACAGAGAAGCAATGGTGATAGTGGTATAGCAATGAATTCAATGAATGACGAAGTCAATAGTGTTGAACAGTGACAAAGCAATAATAGCATAATATGCAATAACTATGATTTATCACGATAACGATGAACAATATCAATAATGGAAATAATAACGATAACACTATTCAATAAAGATAACAATATGCAATGTTAATGTGATGAGAGCCTTAGGTCTATTATTCATTTTTAATCCTAACTAATGCGCGTACTACTGTGTCCCATGTGTGTCGTACCACAGGTTTGATGCATACAATCAATTTCGTTTAGACTAAGGTGGTAGATTCTATAGTTCATGTATTGGGTATGATGACGATAACGGTAATAACACTGGACATTGTGTAATTTCTTACACGATGCCGATAACGATAAAACACTGGACATGTGTAATTTCTTACACGATGCCGATAACGATAAAAATACTGGACATGTGTAATTTCTTACACGATGCCGATAACAATAATATTCACTGGCCATCATCTGAGTACACTTACTATATTGTTAACTACCCTAATCAACCCTTAACCCCGGCTTGATTTATTTTCTTTATTCAATTAACACACAATAATGCAATTAATAAGGAACGCTAGAAAAGGTGACAAAATAACCCTAGGATCATTCAATATACTCTACACAATTAAATGCACGAATTCAACATTATAGGTATAATTATATATTATAAAAC
Source organism: Hemerocallis citrina (assembly GCA_017893485.1). Classification (NCBI taxonomy): domain Eukaryota; kingdom Viridiplantae; phylum Streptophyta; class Magnoliopsida; order Asparagales; family Asphodelaceae; genus Hemerocallis; species Hemerocallis citrina. The sequence goes on along the minus strand of CM030358.1, from coordinate 341,078,734 downwards.
ATAGAATCCCAATTTTGGACAGCAGTAGGTTGCTGTACCAAAATCAGAATTCCCCTTTCTATAAGACAGCAAATGTGGATCCGTCAGGTGGTCTAGAAACTAGACTCCTGCCCGATTCCAACGCATACTTAAAGTCTACATTCCGACAACGATAGTTAGGTGAAATTCAGTGTTCTTTATAGATTTTAGTTTCTGGCTGGGTGTCGATGTTGACTAATTTCAATTATAAAGGCAGTAAATAATCATTAAAAAAAATCAGTAAAAATAATTTTTATCACCCTAAACATGTTATCTACAAATCTGGAATTTATCTTGGCCATATTTGATCATTAGTCCACTTAATTTATTAGCCTAACATGGTATGTATATGACTCTAAAATTACAGCGTAGTTGTAGGAAAAGGGTCATACTCGGGCAATACATGTCGGAATTCGAAAATTCAGGAGTCTATTGACTTCTAGACACATAAGGCTACGTTTCATATTCAGGGAGTGACTGATTTTAATGAAGTTATCTAGGTTGAAACAGTACAGCAAGGTTCAGGTTGGTGTAAATTTCAGAATGTCAACATGTTTATTTTGAATAAAACGGTTAAAAGTTAAGAATGATCAATTGGAGTTCAATAATCATAAATCATAGCGAGTCATTCCTATGTGAACATGGTATTAAGGTAGATGATGCCCATAATTCTACTAATTACAATTCCACTAATTTATCAATAGTAATCACATGAACGATTAACCCTAATATACAATCTACAATAGTTGTCTTTAATGTCATGAGATGAAATGTGATAATAATTTCCTATTCTTATATTCTATAACTAACTACACGGGTGCATGTAAGATTCATATACATTAGAGGCAAAAAGACGGTACAAAGTCGAGATTACCACTTGGATTCGCTCATGTAAATCCGTGGTATCCCAACGAAAGATACAATAACATTTTACGATATTCAATACAGATCCACTTGCGGAATTCAATAAAAATATCGAATATGATACAATAAATATTCGATAAGAAATGACTTGCCTTTTTGACGATTTGATCCGATAAATATTAGAATCCGAGACACGTGCGAGTTACGTGCCAACACTGAATAGCAAAATACCAAACGGCTAGAGCGCAAGACAGCAACACAACACTCTCAGATCTGGCCAGAACACGGGACAACTATTCTGGATCCGATGTGCCAAAACACGGGACACCGAATCGAACCAATCACACTCCAACTTCACACCGGATCGGGATCCAAACAGGGGATAGCTAAAGTGATTTGGTGCGGCCGAAACACGGGACAGCGAGATGGACCACTCGCTGGTTGCCTTCTTCCTTCGATCGGAGAGAGAGAATGAGGGCGAACGGTGCGATGACTGTACTGGGTGCGGCAGGACTACGATGGGCGGCGCACGATGGCGAAGGACGGCGGCACTGGTCGGGAAGCGATGCAGCGGCGAGAACTTCCGACGTAGAAAGCGACTCTGTTTTCGCTCGAAAACAGAGGAGGGGAACTGGGCATCTTCGGGCTTAGGTGGCAGCGAACCTTCTATGGGTTCAAAGAAGTTCTTCGTCAATTGGGGACGACAAGGTGAGTGAAGACGGTCGCGGTGTAGAGGCTGAAGCAGGGTTGCGACTGAGGAAGCGGCGATCATGCGAGAGGGAGAAAGGGCAGACACAGGCGGCGTTGATCGCGATCGGAGGGGCAACGCAGCGGAGGGAGAAGATGGCGCTCGTCAGGGCTGAGGTCGAGCAGGGGTTGAGCGGTAGCCATGGCGGAGGGCGAAGCTCGATGGGTTTGAGCGGGAGGAAGAGGAAGCTGAGTTGGGGATTGGGTTTGTTTTGTTTGGGTTTTAATCAGTAAGGAGAGAGAGGGTACGGCAGAGAGATAGATATTATATTATTAAAAATTAATGCTGATATGGTATTAAAGAGAGGAGAGATTATAGGGAGGGGGGGAGTTACGGAAATCAATGACTATTAGTGGAGGAGAATTAAAGGAGATACAATTTGTTGTAACTGAGAGATTTTATGGCTAATAGATAGGGATTAAATTTTGGGGGTTATAGGAGAGATTCTCGGGATTGATTAGGAGTAGATCTGGTCAACACACAATTAAAAAAAATTGGGTTAATGGGTTTGAGTTTAAAAACAGTTTGGCTTTATATTTGGGCTTAAAATAACAATTGGGTTGGGCTTGAAATAATAATACAAAATAGGTCAAGATCAATTAGGCTCTAATTAAAAATAATAATAATAAAGATCATGAAAATAAAGTAATAACAACATCACTAATATTAATAATAATAATAATAATAGTAATAACAATAATATTCATAATAATAATAATGATAATGATAATGAAAAGGAATAACAAAATAGTAATAACAAGGTTGTATAAGGGAATTGGGTTTACCAAATTATTAAGGAAATTCCGAATATTTTTAGTTTGGCTAGAATGAAAATAGTCGATCAATTACAAATTAGAAAGTAAAGTAAAATTATACTTTTATTCGAAATAAACATAATTTCCGATCAGAAATATTTTGGATAGAAAAGTTAAAATGAATTTAACACAACTAAATTCATAAATAATTCGAAATACAGAAAATTATTCAGAAATTATATATTTACGGAAACGAGGGTTACAAGAGACAAAACCCATCAAGCATATCACAAACAAGAGTCGTCTCTAGACCCAACTACATTATAGGTGGTATTTTTTGACTTGTATCAAACAAATGAATTGGAGTACAAGTTACTTGCCTTAATCGAGATGAAGAACAAAGAAATCCAAGAGTAACGAGCAAAACCCACGAACGAAAATCCACGAATCAACGAATCCAAGCAACTATAGCGAAAATCTCCACACGAACCAAAAACTCCAAAAGCGAGATGATAAAGTGGCTTGCAGCCACAGGAGAACACCAAGAAGAGATTCGAGGGATTATACGGTAGTGTGAGGTGGTCGGGATGGCCAAAGAGAGACTAGGCCGATCGGGAGACGTGAGAAGTGGGCTCGGGTAAAGGAGAAGGGGCTGTCGGGTGTGGGGGGAGGTGGCTCGGCCTGGGGAGAGATCGGGCTGGTGGTGTGCGGCTGTGCAGCCGCAAACAAGGAGAGGGGGAGAGAGAGGGAGAGGGAGGCCAGGATTGCTTGAAGTTAGGGTTAGGGTTTGGATGAGAGGGACTAGAGAGAGTATATATATGGGGATTAGGCTTTAGAAATACAAGTTGGGTTAATGGGTATTTGGGTTGTGGGTCAATCAAATAGGAATACAATTAGGATTGGGAATTTTATTTGGCTTTGGAAATCTTATTAGTTATCAAAATAATAGGATTGGAAAAATAGGACAACCAATCACCACCACAACACCCAAGAACAATAAAATTAAAGAGAACGAGACTAAAATGAAGAAAGAACAAAATAATGAAGAACGAAATAAAAGAGACAACCAATCAAACACAAAGAGCTCAAAATGAAATAAAACGAATATATATTGAAAACAAATCCAATATACGGTCCAGAAAAAGAATACAAGGTAGAAAATACACTGAAACGAAAAATACACTCCAAAATACACAAAATGAAAAAAACAGGGGTTACAATCCTACCCACCTAACAAGAAGAATTTCGTCCTCGAAATTCAAAAAGAAGATACATAGGATAACCCCAAAACAACCAAAAGAACAAAACAATACTACACAAACTAATGAGTAAACTTCTCCTGAATCTCCTCCTCCAGCTCCCAAGTCGACTCACTAGGCGAGTGAGGATTCCAAGCAACACGAACCAACTTGATGACCTTGTTCTTAAGCACTTTCTCCCGCCGATCAACAATAACAACTGGCAGAATCTCATAGGTCAAATCCGGCCGAACAGTCAACTCAGAATAGTCAATCATGTGGCTCTCATCTCGGATATATCTCCTGAGTTGTGAGACATAGAAAACATCGTGCACTCCTGATAACGCTGGCGGCAATGCAAGACGATAGGCCACCTTGCCTTCTCGCTCCAATATCTTAAATGGTCCAATAAACCTAGGGCTAAGCTTGCCCCCATCACCGAACCGAATGACACCGCACCACGGCGATACCTTTAGGGAAACATGGTCACCAACACCAAACTTCAAAGCTCTCCGATGGACATCAGCCCATCGCTTCTACCGATCCTGAGCTGCCTGCAAATGCTTCCTGATCTGAACCACAACATCCACTGTCTTGGTGATCAACTCCGGACCCAACAACTTCCTCTCACCAATGTCATCCCAGCACACTGGTGATCTGCACTTCCATCCATAGAGTGCCTCAAACGGAGCAGCTTTAATACTGGCTTGAAAGCTGTTATTGTACGAGAACTCTACAAGATGAGAATGATCCTCCCAAGACCCACCAAACTAAAGCATACAGGACCTCAACATGTCCTCAAGAATCTGAATAGTCCGCTCTGACTGTCCATCAGTAGGAGATGAAAAGTTGTACTCTACTTTAATTTACTCCCCAAACTATTCTGAAGACTCTCCCAGAACTGAGATATGAATCTCGTATCCCTGTCGGATACAATACTGACTGGAACCCCATGAAGTCTAACAATCTCTTGCATATACCTCTCAGCTAGGCTCTCAGTAGACTGATCGACACGAAAAGGAATGAAGTGAGAACTCTTTGTCAAACGGTCGACAATCACCCAAATGGCATTATGACCCTTAGGACTCCTCGGCAAAGCGGTCACAAAATCTATAGCGATATGTTCCCACTTCCACTCAGGAATAGGAAGCGGTTGAAGAAGTCCAGCTGTTCTCTGATGCTCTACCTTAACCTGCTGGCTGACCAAACACTGAGAAACAAACCGAGCAACAGCCCTTTTCATACCATGCCACCAGAAATGAAGCTTCAAAATCCGATACATCTTAGTACCGCCAGGATGGATGGAATACGAAGATTGATGAGCTTCTTCAAGCAACCTCTGACGAACTTCACCCTTAGGAACACACAACCGGGAACCAAAACAAAGCGACCCATCTGCATGAATAACCATGTCCGTCCTGGATCTAGACTCAACCTCAGCTCGAAAACTCCACAACTACGCATCACTAGCCTGCACCTCCTTAATCTGATCAACAAGAGACGACTGTAGCTGGAGCGCCAAACAACTCCGACCAAAACTCGACAACACAACATCCAAATCCAACCTCCTCATATACTCAATGAGATCACTCTGCTGAGTAAGAAACATAACTACTGGTCTCCTGCTCAAAGCATCAGGCACCAAGTTTACTTTACTAGGATGGTATTGCAAACTGATGTCATAATCGACCATAAGCTCCAACCAACGCCTTTGCCTCATGTTTAACTCCTTCTTCGTTAAAACGTACTTGAGACTTTTGTGGTCAGTAAAGATCTCCACTCGGTCTCCAAGTAAATAATGCCTCCACAGCTTCAAAGCAAAAATCACTACCGCTAACTCCAAGTCATGAGTCAGATAGTTCTTCTCATGCGGCCTCAATTGCCTCGATGCATACGCAACGACTCGGCCCTTCTGCATCAAAACTGCTCCAAGACCCTTACCAAAAGCATCACAGTGAATTACAAATCCGCCTGAACCATCGGGAATAGTCCAAACAGGCGCTGACATCAATCTGTTCTTCAACTCAACAAAAGCCCCATTGCACTCATTAGACCAATAAAACTTCTGATCCGTCCCAGTCAACTTAGTCAACGGTCCTGCTATCTTCGAAAAGTCTTGGACGAACTTCCGATAATAGCCAACCAAACTGAGAAAACTCCTGACTTTAGAAACTGACTTGGGAATAGGCCAATCCTTCACAGCCTCAACCTTGGCCGGATCCACAGAAACACCATCGCTAGAAATAATGTGCCCCAAGAAAGAAACTCTGTCGAGCCAAAACTCGCACTTGCTGAGTTTTCCATAGAGCTGATTCTCTCAAAGTCTGCAGAACCACTCTAAGATACTCAGCATGATCTTCCCGATTCCGAGAATACACCAAAATATCATCAATGAAGACCACAAATCTATCCAAGAACTGAGAGAAAACCCGGTTCATAAGACTCTTGAATACAGCCGGCGCGTTCATGACCCCGAATGGCATCACAAGATGCTCATTGTGCCCTCCTAAAAGCAGTCTTCTGTATATCTGTAGCCTTCACCTTGACTTGGTGATGCCCAGAACAAAGATCCAACTTCGAGAAAACAGCAGTCCCACACTGTTGATTAAACAAATCATCGATCCTGAGCAACAGATACCGATTCTTCACAGTAACTCTGTTCAGTTCTCGATAATCTATGCACAGTCGACGACCACCATCCTTCTTGTCAACAAAAAAGGACCGGAGCACCCCAAGGCAAAACACTAGGTCTGATGAAACCCAAATCAAGCAACTGCTGAATCTGCACCTTAAGCTCTGCTAGCTCAACCGGTGCCATCCTGTAGGAACTTTTTGATATCGGCGTTGTTCTAGGCTGAACATCAATACCGAATTCCACTTTCCTATCAGGGGTAAGCCATGAAACTCCTCTGGAAAAACATCCAAGAAATCCTTAACTACTAGAGGTGCAGCCTACAGCCCGAGTGCAATTCCATCACACAATCCACCTGTTCAACTGCAGTCTTTACTCGGCCAAGGAAAGACTCCCCGGCATGGAACTCAAATTCTGCTCGATCTGGAATTCTGAAGACAACTTTCTTGGCACGGCAATCAATAATGGCAAGGGATTCACCCAACCAATCCATACCGAGAATAATGTCGAATCCTGAATTTCCAATTATAATTAGGTTGGCTTTGAAATCTGCATCCCCAATAACAGCGGAACATTGCCTACACTCACGGAAACATATGTCAACTCCACCACCTGTCTCAATGTTCCAACCCTCTGACATGTTGCTGCATTCTAACTGATGGCGAGTGAAAAATCGAGAGGAGACAAAAGATTGGGTTGCTCCAGAATCAAAAAGAACATAGGCAGGAAAAGAGAAAACAAGGATGATACCTAAAAGGAATCAAAGACAAGGAGAAAGAATAAACAATAAGGGTGAGGGAAAAACAAAAATGCAGAAAGATAACATAAAGAAGCAAAGCAAGACCAAAAGAAAGAAACAATAGAGAAGCAAAACAACAAAACAAGATATACCTGCCACAACTCCTTCAGCTGTCTCAGCATCTGTAGAAGTCAAGTTGAAAGCCTGACCTCTCCACGGAGCAGCGGTCCTCTGATCGACAATCTGATGCTACGGAGGAAGCGGTGGCCTAACTGGACCACGAGCTGGAACTGCTGGCTGGACAGGACCACGAACTGGAAGAGTCGCCCTCTGCTGTGGATAATCCCGCAAAGTTTGGTCAGGAGCACCACAAGAAAAACAGCGGTGATTGGCCCGCCTACTGTCCTTGCGCTCATGCCCGGTAAGTCGGCAAAAGTCACAAAAACTACCCCTCTGGGAACCAGCAGAAGAGTAAGGAACTGCTCTAACTGGGTGGGCAGAAACAGGCCTCCGAATAGGCCCACCAGAAGGCCTAGCAACAGCAACGGGAACAGTCCGCTGAGAAGAAGACGAACCACCACGAGCCTGCTCCTAAGCTCGGCTGGCTCAAGAGCTCAGTGTAGGTACGCAACCGAAGAGAGACAAGATGTCTCTTGATATCCTACTCAAGCCCATTTGTGAATCTACGAGCCCTATCCTCTTCGGTTGCCACAAGAACGGCAGCAAAGCGGCTAAGTCTAGTAAATTCAGCTGCGTACTCATCCACTGACCTGGAACCCTGTTGCAAGAAAGTCCAAGTTACAACATTTCATGAACAATTATGGAACAAATCCAAAATGGAATAATGACTTAACCTGTTTTAGGGCTAGGAATTGTGTTCCATCTCAACTCGAGTACTACTGGGGAAGAATTTCTCCAAGAATCCCCGAGTAAAAGTAGCCCAAGCAATAGGCCTCTCAAGTCGCTCAGACTCGGCCATCCACCAGATATGGGCCAGATCCACCAGCTGGATGGAAACCACGTCCACTCGATGAGCCACGACAACACGAGCCGCTAACAACAAGCGCTCAATTCGGATCAACCACTGTTCAGCCTCTAAAGGCATCTCAGTGCCGAAAAAATGGTCGGGATGCAGCCTCATAAAATCTGTAACTGTCCCTGGACGAGGCAGAAGATTTGCCTGCACAGGCACAATAGGAGGCAGAACCCGGGCAGCTTCAAGAGCAACTATCACAAGATCACTGTGGTTTTGCTGCTGATTAATCAGCCGCTCAAGGACAGTAGTGACAACCTCAATCGGATCAACCTGCGACTGAGAAGTAGAACCTCTGTGAGCCATAGTCTACACAAACCAAAAACAATTAGCATCTAAAATCAGAGTTGGTATAAATTCATTTATGTATGCATGGTTGGTGAAATGTTGAGTAGATCCCAGTACAAACCAAGCTTGTCTAATATATTAAGCAACTAATACATTAGCCAAACCTGGTGCTCTGATACCACTAAAAACCCTGTCACGCTCCGCTTCCCAAAAAGAATAGGAAACACGGATACGAGACAAAAGCTCAGCGAATGATTTTCATCATCCATAAGCTGTTCAGGAATCTTTACAATATTTCACAAGATAATCTGAGTCGGAAGCAAAAGATACAACCAGGCATGCATAATTGAAACAAGATACCAACAAAAATTACTTGAAACCAAATATAATAATCTCAAATAATCAAATTCTGAACAAGTCAAATATTCTGGGTCACATCGCCCAAATACAAGATAAATATCCAAGTAATCAAGTACATCTTATTCAAGTTCAAAGAACAATAATAAAAATAATCATAAAGCAGAAAATCCAGCGCTAATACATCATCTCGCCAATACCATCTGGCAGCCAACCATCCTGATCTGCAATTAGTAAATTTGCAGGAGAAGGAAGAAGAAAAACAAGTACTCGTTAATTGCAAGTTACGAGCCACTATAATGTAGGATAGAAGTACATGGGATAGGTAAATCTAAGTAACAACGGAGCATGGTATAATCATGATAACAAAAATATAAATCATAGCATGGCAAGATGAGCAAGTATAATAGCATGTGTCGAGTGTCAAGTAAACAAGTGTAATGCATCAAGTAACCAGTATCAAGAATCATGTAATCATGTAGCATGTATCAAGTATCAAATCTCATGTATCATGTAGTCAAGTGTCAAGCAAGCTTGTATCATGTTCAAGTATCATGTTCAAGAGTCATGTATCAAGTCTTGTAGTTATTACTCTAGGTAGCACTTCATGCACCCCAAAAACATAACACATGGCTGCTACAACAAACAGTTTCGCTTTATATTTCATAGGGGACCATACAGGGCAGTGTACTCAGGGACAAGCTCCAAGTATCATGTAATCATGCATCATGTAAACAAGCTCCAAAACCTAAACAAGCTCCAGTGTCATGTGTGTACGTGTCATGTATATCGTGTCAAGCTCCTTATGTAAACAAGCTCCAATAACCATTAGGTTCTTCCGAGTACACGTTTCTGTACTATCTACTACTAGATCTTTCCCTTAACTCCAGCTTGGTTATTTTATTATTAAGTCAAACAAGCATGTAGGTGTGCAAAACATATCAAGTATATCATGGCATGATCATGTGACAAGTGCAAGTTTCAAGATAAACATGTACGTATGCAAGATATCTCATGAAAGAATAAAATTGTCAAATCTCAAGTTCAGGACAACAAAACCATACTGTAGTAAAACAGTGATTCCTTGTGTTACAAATAAGCAAATCTGGATCCATTGAAGGATCTGGAAAATAGACTTCCACACGAATCCAGCGAGTATAAATAAGTCACATAGTATTTTACAAAATCATAACTCAAAACTGATTTTTATACAGAAACTAGGTTCAGCCAGAAATCAGAAAAACGAACCCAAGAACAGAAAAACAGCATGAAAACACATTAAATAAATCCACGAAATATCTAGGGTATTCCCCTATATGTCTAGTAGTAAATATAATGTTTCAGAATTTTCCAGTAAAATTAGATCAGTCATCAAAAATAAGAAAACATCGATAAACCATAGTTTGGCAAATCTGGAATTCCCAACACTGCTGTACGAAAACTAAGATATGTCGTAACCAGTGAAACGAAATTCAATTCCGCCATGAGGATATGAAAATAGATAAAATATACTAACTTTCACATTTTATAAACATTTCTCATACAGTGAAAGAAATCATAGTGAAAATAAGGTTCTTTACAGATTAGCGAGCAAAATACAGCAAGTATGGATTTCATAAACGAGCATGAAAAAACACATAAACTCATCAATAAAATTCACCAAAATTCTGGGTAATCCCTAACTTGGTAAAGAAACACTGACCAAAGTTTTGGATCAAAATAATATATGTAGCATAGTTCTTTAAAATGATTTGTCATCAAAATTACCGAAACAGAATCTGGAAAAGGTCGACATCTCTGTAGTAAAACAGTCATAACTCAGTCATACGAAAACGAAATCAAGCAAGGTCAGAGGGGTTTGAAAATAGACAAGATTCTCTAAAACTCATGTTTTATACTGAAATTAAGATACTTACTTTAAAACAGTCCAAAACAGCAAACAAAACAGATCTGCGACAAAAGACAGATTTTTCCCTTAAAAACAAAATCAACATAGATTCAAGAAAATTGATCCAAACACACCCAAACATGAAATCGAGTCTATCATGTGTCTAAACATCATGAATTACGGTATCTAGCATGTCCACACCAAGAATATCACATGGGTCTCATCCAAAACACAATTCTCACAAAAGTCTTACATACATGATCAAAATCAAAAACAGATAAATCCTAAGTTAATTCATGTCCATATTGTGTTGTGAGTCATCTATGGTCAAATTTTCACCATAGAGACAAAACTCATCAAGTGTATCACAAACAAGAGTCGTCTCTAGACCCAACTACACTATAGGTGGTATTTTTTGACTTGTATCAAACAAATGAATTGGAGTACAAGTTACTTGCCTTAATCGAAATGAAGAACAACGAAATCCAAGAGTAACGAGCAAAACCCACGAACGAAAATCCACGAATTAACGAATCCAAGCAACTAGAGCAAAAATCTCCACACGAACCAAAAACTCCAAAAGCGAGATGATAAAAGTGGCTTGTGACCACAAGAGAACACCAAGAAGAGAGTCGAGGGATTATACGGTAGTGTGAGGTGGTCGGGATGGCCAAAGAGAGACTAGGCCGATCGGGAGATGGGAGAAGAGGGCTATGGTGAAGGAGAAAGGGATGTCGGGTGTGGGGGGAGGTGGCTCGGCCTGGGCAGAGGTCAGGCTGGTGGTGTGCGGATGTGCAACTGCAAACAAGGAGAGGGAGAGAGAGAGGGAGAAGGAGGCCGGGATTGCTTGAAGTTAGGGTTAGGGTTTGGATGAGAGGGATTAGAGAGAGTATATATATGGGGATTAGGGTTTTGAAATACAAGTTGGGTTAATGGGTATTTGGGTTGTGGGTCAATCAAATAGGAATACAAATAGGATTGGGAATTTTATTTGGCTTTGGAATTCTTATTAGGGATCAAAATAATAGGATTGGAAAAATAGGATAACCAATCACCACCATAACACCCAAGAACAATAAAAATAAAGAGAATGAGACCAAAATGAAGAAACAACAAAATAATGAAGAACGAAACAAAAGAGACAACCAATCAAACACAAAGAGTTCAAAATGAAATAAAACGGATATATATTGAAAACAAATCTAATATACGGTCCAGAAAAAGAATACAAGAGAGAAAATACACCAAAATAAAAAATACACTCCAAAATACACAATGAAAAAAAATAGGGGTTACATTTTCACCCACAGACTGATGGACAGACGGAGAGAGTTAACAGAATTCTTGAAGATATGCTGAAGGCATGTGTAATGGAATTCGTAGGGAGCTAGGAATGACACTTAGAATCGGTAGAGTTTGCATATAATAACAGCTATCAAGCAAGTATTGAGACGGCTCCATATGAAGCATTGTATGGGAGGAAGTGTAGGACACCCGTGTGCTAGTTCGACGTAGGAGAAAGGCAGATGTATGGGCTTGAAATAATGCAGCAAACATCCGAGAAGATCGAGCTAATAAGAAAGAGGATGCAAGTAGCACAAAGCAGGCAGAAGAGCTACGCTGACAACCGCCGACGAGATTTGGAATTCGAAGAAGGTGATTCTGTCACGTCCTGCTTCCTAAAAATACGGAATATGAGCATGTGACAAAGCCCAGCGAATGATTTTCATCATTCATGAGCTGTAGGATCGACTCAGCATCATAATAAGAATATAACAAAATGTACACAACCACGCATGCATGAATAATTTATTAATCAACAGAAAACAATTGAAATAAAATAATAATATACCAAGTAGTTTTCAAATCTGAATCAAAAGATAAAACTCGGGACTGTATGCCCGTTACATGGTTCATGTAGCCAAAGAATAAATAACTAAAAGAAACAAATATTTTAAGCAAGTCCTTTCTCCAAGCGAAACCTAGAATGTCTGCTTACAAATTCCAGCAGGCAACTCGTCTCCAAAGTCTGTATATCTATATAATAAAACACAAAGAAAGCTATCAAGTGGCTCTCCTTCAATCCCCCAAAAATTAAAGTCACGGATCTAACCTCACAAAATATATTTCCCCCCCAAAACTCAAATTCAAATCCCCCACCCAAAACAATTCCAATATTTATTTAATTTTTTTTTTCTCTCTCTCTCTCCTTCCCTCCTCTATTCAAGAAATTAAGAAAAAAAAATTTTTAATTTTTTTAAATAAAAAAAAATTTAAAATTTAAAAACTTTAAAAATAATTCAAAAAATCATATAATATGTTTTTTGCTCTAAGTTTTCTACTTCAATTAATTTGCTGGACCTCCAAAACTATTTTATATGATCAAACAAGGTGCACCGTGCTGAAGACGTGCCGTAGGCACGTGTCAATGGGCAAACCTAGTATAAATATAAAAAGGAAAAAAAATAGGGAAAACAAGATAAACGCCCTTAGTGCAAGTTAGGGCCGCAAATAGTACAAGCAAGGGTATGAAAAAAACTGCAAGAAATATGGAACAAGATTTGGAATCGAGAATGTAACATAATATAATAGGGATGCAACGAGTAGGGGAATTCAAGAACTAGCTAGCAAAAAAGACAACTCGAGTGATAAGATTGGGTGAAAAATACTATAAGTAGAACTAGTGGCTAGTGAACATGTAATGGTATCAAGTATCAAGTAACAGGTATCACGTATAAGTATCGAGTAACAAGTAACAAGTCTCAAGTGTCAAGTATTATGTTCAAATATCAAGTCTCATGTATCATGTAATCAAGTATCAAGTAAGTATGTATCATGTTCAAGTCTTGTAGTTATTACTATCTAGGTAGCACTTCATGTGCCATACTTTTATCACATGGTTGCTACAGTCAATGCAATTTTGTTTAGGCTTAGTGGTGAATTTTATAGGGCGGTGTACTCAGGTCATGTAGGAAATACGAGCATGTGACCAAACCATGGGCACTAGAGGTGGCCTCCGCAGGCACTAGAGGTGGTCCCCATCAACCCTTGACGTGGTATTTAGTTCTATGTGTCACTTAGTTCCATCTGATTACAAATACATATCATTAATCATATAATAGGCACTAGAGGTAACCTCCGCAGGCACTAGAGGTGGCCCCCGTCACCCATGACGTGGAACTTTGTTCTACGTGGCACTTAGTTCCATTTATCGTAAAATCATGAAGAACACGGGCCCCCTTCCGAATACACTTACCTATATTGTCCACTACTATGGTTTGTCCCTTAAACCCCAACTTGTTATTTATTATTATCATCAAGCAAGTATGAAAGTGTGCAAAACAAGTTAAGTAAACATAATTAGAACATGGAACAAGTCTAGGCTAGGCAGGATACACGTTCGAGGGTCAAAACAAATCAAAGTATCAAGGACAACGAGAATTCCAAATCTGGACAGCATGACGTTGCTGCACCAAAACTGCGATTCCCGTTACTATAAGATAGCAAATGTGGATCAGTCAGAAGGCCTATAAACTAGACTCCTGCCCGGTTCCAACGCATATAAGTTACATAAAAGTTGTGGTAACATTTGTCAAAACACCAAACTATACAGCATTTGTGTTCAGCCAGAATTTATAAAACTGAGTTTATACATATGAAACAGGATTGGAACATCATTAATTAATTCTAAGAAAATTAGGTAATGATCTCTAGGGTTTTTAGTATCAGAATGCAAAATTTCAAGTCATTTACTTACTGGTAGCATAGTTAAAATGATTGTAACCCAAAGATGTGCATCAGTTTTTATAAATCTGTGATTACCGACACAGCAGCAGTAAAACTGCAGTATCTCTTAAACCGTAACTCAAAATTCAAAAATTCTGAATGTTATTGGAAACTAGACACTTAGGGCTGCATTTCATGTTCAGGACTCAAGTTCAGATTTTGGTTTTATCAGGGTCGAAACAGCAAGGCAAGACAGAAACAGAAACCAAGTAAAACACCTTTTGTATGAAGTGAATCAAAATTTTTCTAGTTGTGAACAAGTGTATCAACGAAGGGTTGTGACTCTTAGATCATGTAATATATAAGGAGAAATATGAGATCATCAACGATAGAAAAAGATGAGTCACATTCACAAACTATTTGCAGTATTTTCAAGGAAGAGCTTGTACTAGAAAATGAAATGTACAAGAGATACTTGCCTTAGGGATGATGATGAATCCGAACATGAACAATATGACGGGATGAGAATCCCGAGAGCCGAGGCACGAGCACGGACACACGCACGCACGTGCGAGACACGTGCGAAGCACAGACATAGCAGATCTACCCCGGATCTCCTCTAGACACCAAACAGCAACACAGCAATCAGATCTAATCAGATGGAGGCTCGGATCTTGATGCGATCGGGTGGCTCAGATTTGAACAGCCACTCCCTCTGCCTTCTTCTTCTCTGCTTGATCAACCGTAGCAACGGCGGTGGGCACTTCGACGGCGATTGCGACCAGCGATAGTAGGAGGGCGGTCGCGGCGGCGACCGGTGGCAGGCGGTGACGACGTTGAGGGAAGCTCGACACAGGAGGTGGCGTGGCATGGTGTGGCCCTATTCTTGATGGGAAAATAGAGCAATGGCAGAGCTTGGGGGTTCGACGAAGGGAGGTGGGTGACGACGAGGACAATGGCGGTGAGAGCGAAGGTTGAGGGCGAGAAGGTGATGGGTTTCAGTAGTGGAGCTAGGTGAGGAAGACGATGAAGCCAGTAATGGCGGAGAGAGAAGCAATGGGTGGTGGTGGTTGCGAGGTTGAAGACGAGCAGGTGACGTGGGCGAGGAGACAGTGGGGTCGAGGCGATGGTGAGGATGAGCAGGGAAAAGGGGACGACGACGGGGAGATGAGGCATCGGGAAATGGGTGCAGAGGTCGAAATTGGGTTTCGATGAGTGGAGGAAGAAGGAGACGGTGAGAGAAATGGTAGGCGGCTGCTGTTGGAGTTAAAACAGTATTAGGTTAGGGTTAATTAGGGTTAGGAGGGTTTAGATAGTAGGATTATGGGTTTTGGGTATTAGGATAGCGGGTTTGAGTGGGATCCAACAAAAGATTGAGTCCAAATTCATTATAATCAGGGGAAATGAAATAGATGAGGCGAAACAATCAACTCTTCATGAAGAACAGCAAATCAGAGCTGATAAGAATGATGTAATTGAAATAAATACTGGCACAAAATTGAGTTGAAACAAATAAAATGATTTTCTATTAGAACTGGAACAAAATACAGATCTCAAATTGATGGATGGAGTACAAGGAATTGAAATACAGTAGAAAAATACAAATACGGAAAATAGGAGTTACAAATCCTACCTACCTAACAAGCAGAATTTCATCCTCGAAATTCAGACAAGTTTTACATAGGGCAACCCCTCCCCCCCCCAAAGAAAAGGAAAGAACAACAACAAAACAAAAGTTACTGAAACGGATGGGAAAACTTTTGCTAAATCTCCTCCTCCAATTCCCAAGTCGACTCACCCGGCGAGTGAGGATTACAAGAAACTCGAACGAGCCTGATGACCTTGTTCTTCAGCACCTTCTCACGCTTGTCTAAGATCGTAACCGGCGGAATCTCATAAGACAGATCCGGTTGCACAGACAACTCTGAGTATTCGATCACATGGCTCTCATCCCTAATGTATCTCCTGAGCTGGGAGACATGAAAGACATCATGCACCCCAGATAGAGCCGGCGGTAATGCAAGTCGATAGGCCACCTTGCCTACTCTCTCCAAAATATCAAAAGGCCCGATGAACCTGGGGCTTAGCTTGCCTCCACCTCCGAATCGGATAAAGCCTCTCCACGGTGATAACTTAAGGAACACATGGTCTCCCATCTCAAACTCCAAGGGCCTTCTGTAGACATCTGCCCATTTCCTCTGCCTGTCCTGCGCTGCCAGAAGGTGCATCCTGATCTGAGCCACTGCATCGACAGTCTTGGTGATCAATTCTGGCCCCAACAATTATCTCTCACCAATGTCATCCCAGCACACTGGCGACCTACACTTCCGACCATACAATGCCTTGTACGGTGCAGCTTTAAGACTGGACTGATAGCTGTTATTGTACGAGAACTCAACCAAATGCAGATGATCCTCCTAAGACCCTCCAAATTGAGGTACATAGGACCTCAACATGCCCTCCAATTGAAATACCCTAAAATTTCTTTTTAATAAAAATATTTTTTTTCACGTGTTATGCACGTGCAAACTTCATGTGTATATTATCTATTTATTTTATATAAAATCTCGTTTTGTATGAACAATTATTTTCCTTTATTTTTCAAAAAATGCCTATTTTCCAAAAGCCTAAAACACTAATTAATTATTTTAGCCCACTTTTATTAATTATTAATTTGTTGTTTTGGACCACAAGCCTAAGTCCACTATTTATGAAGCCCACATATTTAATTAATTAATTAAATGGCCACACTTGTCACGTAGAGACAAAATGTGAATAATTTGATTAATTAAAATTGTACAAACTTCTACATAGGGGACTAGGTGGCACGTGCATGCACGTAGTGTGCAATGCACACCTTTTGGGCCGGTTTGTGCATAGGAGTGATGGGAGTGTGGGTGAGTGTGCATGGGTGGTTACTTAGTGTATGGGTAGTTGCTATAACTCCTACTCCTATCCATCATCCTACAACTATCCAATAAATCCTAGCCCTCCAATCTATCCTAGGATTAGTATAAATACCCACCCTATCTACTTGTATTCTACACTAATAATCTGTTGAAAGAAGAAAGCATTATATAGGAGATATATATTAGTGTTTGAGTGTGAGTTTATGTGTGTGTGTTCCCCATTGGATGTCGGCCATCATCACCACTTGGAGCTCTCGGTTTTTGCAAGGGAGAAAGGAGAAAGAGATCGTGCATCACAATCTAGGAGGAGAAGGCACTCTCTCGCATTCTAGGAGGCTCTAGGAGATTTTCTTATTGGTTTTCTTCAAAAAGGTGGGTGTTTCTCATGACTTCTAAAGTAGAAATCATGTTAAGAATAAATTGAATTTGTTATTAAAAAAAGTAATTAGTTGAGATGAAATACATGTTGCCTATTTAGAGTAGAAATTGATAAACTAGTAAATGTGTGTTATTATGATGGTTAGATTCATTTAATATAAGTGAAAGTGTATGTTCTCATTGTTTATAACTTTAGAATGCATGCTAATTATGCTTTAATTGCAATTATGTGAAATTCGCTAGTAAGAAGTTAGAATCATGTTTATTGATTAAAGTGCTAAAGTAGAATGATGTGTTAAAGATGAATTGATAGAATAATTTGCTAAGAAATGCTTGCTAATGGATGTAATGAAATTCCCCATTGCTATATATACCATGTGAAAATTAGAATAAATGGAAAGAATGTATTTTTGGCAAACAAATAATCGAATGCTTCATGTGTAGACTAATTGATAAAAATAGAAGTTTTATTCACTTGTAAAGATTTTTTTTTTGTGCTCTAAAAATATCATAGTTGTCAAAACCTTATAGTAGTGAATTTAGTGTGAGAAATCATCTTTATTTATGAACAAATATGTGTTAGTTTTCAAATGTCGAAATAGTATTATAAAATACAAATTAAGGCTAAATATATGTTTTATAAGAGGGAAAAATACCTTTAAAAATATTGGTTATTGTTAAATTAAATGTATTTTTTATTCTGGATATTTTGTTTTCAAAAGAGGAGAAAATGAGACAAATTCGTTTTTGAGAAATTTTGAAGTATAACTTTGAACAGCGAATTATGATCAAAACCTATTTTAAATACCTGCTGCCAACTCCAATATCAAAACCTATTTTAAATACCGGCATGTCGGTTAGGGAGTATGAGACCAGATTCACTCAGCTCTCAAGGTATGCTCCCGAATTGGTGATGGATGAGGCGAAGAAGGCTCGTAAGTTCGAGCATGGACTAAGGCCGAGCTAGAGGTCCAGGATGATACCCCTCGGTATCAGGAGGTTTGACGAGCTGGTCAAACGAGCAGTAGCCACAGAGGCGGACATGGAGCTGTTCCACGCTGTTCAGAATAGGAGGAACAACTGGAATGCGGGAAAGAGGTCCGCAGTTGCTGGCAATGTCAGGGGACAGCCACCGGATCAAAGGTTCAAGCCTACGGGTGCGAACGCTGTTCAAGTGGTAGGAAGACCCAGGAATACTTGGGCGAGACCTCCAGTGACTTGTTTCAACTGTGGAGAGACAGGCCACTACAAGTCTCACTGCCCCAAACTGCAGGATGTCGTCCACAATGGACCAACTCAGCAGACCGGGAAGAAGCCATACCAGCAGGGGCGAGTATTTGCCTTGACTAAAGCCGATGCTGATGAGGTGGATCACGTCATCACTAGTACGAGGGAGGATGTTTAGGAGTGTTTTCTGTTGTCTCTTTTTCCTGTTAATTAGTGAACTGTTATATGACGAGTGAGTGTTATGTAATAGGAGAACTTATTTTGAATGGAAAGAAAGCTTTTGTTTTGTTCGATACTGGATCCTCTCACACTTTCGTATCACCTAAATTTGCTAAAGTTCAAGGAGTCAAACCGAAGATATTTCCAGGCAAGGTTTTAGCAGTAGCTACTCCGTCAGGGGAGACTCTAACCACTGATCGGTACTATGCTGACTGCGAGATTGTGATTGGAGATCGAATTTTCGGGATCGATCTGATCGAGCTGAATGTTTTGGGAGTCGATGTTATCATTGGCATTGATTGGATGTCGGTGTACAGTGCGAACATCGAGTGCAAGACCAAGACAGTAACAGTGAAGGCTCCAGTGGACCTAAAGTCACTTTCCAAGGGAAGAGAAGATGTTCAGATTTGGTTGCTGCTATCAGCCAGAAGAGAAGGATTCCTGCAGAGGTGTAGCAGATTTCTGTGGTCGGGATTATCCGACCGTGTTCTTGGAAGATTTGCCTGGGTTACCCCCGCATCGTGATGTGGAGTTCAGCATCACTATTCAGCCAAGGAGTGCACCTATTTTCAAGGCACCGTATAGGATGGCACCTGTGGAACAGGATGAGATCAAACGGCAAATTGAGGAACTGTTGGAGAAGGGTTTTATTCAACCTAGTGCGTCACCTTGGGGAGCACTAGTACTGTTGGTAAAGAAGAAGTATGGTTCGATGAGAATGTGCATCAATTACCGAGAGCTGAATAAGGTCACTGTTCAGAATAAATATCCTATTCTGCTAATTGATGACTTGTTCGATCGTCTACAAGGAGCTGCAGTTTTCTCCAAAATAGATCTTCGATCAGGATATCATCAAGTTTGAGTGAAAGCTGAAGATGTGCATAAGACTGCGTTCAGAACTCGACACGGGCATTACGAATTCTTAGTTATGCCGTTTGGAGTGACGAATGCGCCTGCAATCTTCATGGACATGATGAACAGAGTTCTGAGGCCGTTCATTGATTCTTTCATCGTGGTATTTATCGACGATATTCTCGTGTACTCCAAGTCGGAGGAGGAGCACACGGAGCATTTGGCAGCAGTTTTGAGGAAGCTTCAGGAGCAGGAGTTGTATGCCAAGTTGTCCAAGTGTGATTTCTGAAAATCTGAAGTGGCATTCCTAGGTCACATCCTTTCTAAGGAGGGAGTGGCAACTGATCCTCAGAAGATAGAGGCGGTGAGAGATTGGGCAAGACCTACTACAGTGAAGGAAATCAGGAGTTTCCTTGGGCTAACTGGATATTATAGGAGGTTTATCCAGGGCTACGCTCAGAAAGCCGTGCCGCTCACTGGTTTGACCAAGAAGAATGTGAACTTCAAGTGGACTGAGCAATGCGAAGCAAGATTTCAGGAGTTGAAAGAGAGGCCGACTACTACACCCATTTTGGCTTTGTCTAGAGCAGGTGTCGAATATGATGTCTATAGCGATGCTTCACATCGTGGGCTTGGTTGTGTCTTAATGCAAGAAGTAAAAGTAATCGCTTATGGATCTAAGCAACTAAGACCCCATGAGAAGAATTATCCGACTCATGATCTAGAGCTGGCTGCAATTATCTTCGCCTTAAAGCAATGGAGGCATTATGTGTATGGCAAGAAGCTGAACATGTACACAGACCATAAAAGCTTGAAGTATATCTAACAGCAGAAGGATCTGAACCTGAGGCAAAGGAGATGGCTGGAGGTACTTGAGGACATTCGTCCGAAGATTAAGTATCATCCTGGGAAGGCTAATGTTATTGCTGATGCACTTAGCCGCAAGAGCAGTCTGGCGAGTTTGATTACAACTCAGAAGCAACTGGTAGAGGAGTTGGATCGAGCTGGAATTGAAGTTGTTCTGCAAGGCTTGGGATCATCTTTAGCTCAGTTGAGGCTTCAACCGACGCTGAATGGAAGGATTATTGCAAGTCAGAAGGAAGATGCAGAGATTCAGAAGATGATAGAGCAGGTTGGTGCTGGCAAGTTTCCTGGATTTCAAATCAGGGATGAAGTGCTATGGTTTGGTGAGAGGCTTTGTGTTCCGGATCAATCGGACTTGAAAGAAAGTCTTCTTCAGGAGGCCCATGCTACTCTTTTGTCAGTACATCCTGGAAGTACCAAGATGTATAAGGACATTAAACAGCATTTCTAGTGGTCAGGTCTGAAGCGGGATGTGGCTGAATTTGTGTCAAGGTATGAGATTTGTCAAAAAGTCAAAGCCGAGAATCAGAAACCTGAAGGTCTATTGCAACCGTTACCTATTCCAGAATGGAAGTGGGATAACATCAGTATGGATTTCATCATGGATTTGCCTAAGAGTCCTAAGGGCAATGATGCGATTTGGGTCATAGTCGATCAACTAACCAAGTCCGCTCACTTCTTGGCAATGAAACTCACTGCTTCGATGGACAAGTTAGCTAAGATGTATGTTGGTGAGATCGTCAGGCTTCATGGCGATCCGTTGACCATTGTGTCTGATCGAGATGTGCGGTTTACTTCGCATTTCTGGAGGAGTCTTCAGATAGCTTTGGGTACCAAGACAGATTTCAGCACTGCTTTTCACCCCCAGACTGATGGGCAGACCAAGAGAGTCAACCGTATTCTTGAGGACATGCTTCGGTGTTGTGTACTAGACTTTGGAGGTAGTTGGGAAAGGCATTTACCTTTGGCGGAGTTTGCCTATAACAACAGTTTTCAGACTAGCATTGGGATGGCGCCGTACGAAGCTCTGTATGGCAGGAAGTGCAGGACGCTTGTCTGTTGGTTCGAAGTTGGGGAGCGTCAGATGTTTGGGCCTGAGATTGTGCAGCAGACCTCTGAAAAGATTGGTGGTTGCTTAGAGTAGGCAGAAGAGCTATGCAGACAATCGAAGGAGGGACCTTGAGTTTGAGGTTGGTGACTTTGTCTTTCTGAAGGTATCGCCCAGCAAAGGCGTGATCCGATTCAGCAAGGGTGGAAAGTTAGCCCCGAGGTTCATAGGCCCGTATAAGATATTGAAAAGGATCGGGAAAACTGCTTACCAGCTTGAGTTACCGAAAGAGTTGTCTTAGGTGCACAATGTCTTTCACGTGTCTATGCTGAGAGGTTACATTCCAGATCCTAGTCACCATTTGCCCGAAGTGCCAGAGGGTTTGCAGTTGGATCTGAATAACATTGAGCTTCCAGTTGAGATTTTTGATCGTCGGGAGAAAGTCTTGAGGAATAAGACAATACTGATGGTCAAGGTAGTCTGGAGAAACCAATTGGTTGAAGAGGCTACTTGGGAATCTGAGGAGAGGATGATGAAGGATCATCCTAAGCTGTTTGCTTGATTGTATTTTTCTTCTTGTGTTTTGTTTTCTCACTCATTAATTGTAGTTCCGGGGACGGAACTATTCTAAGAAGGGAGTGTTGTAATACCCAAAATTTTATTTTAATAATTTTTTTTTTCACGTGTTGTGCACGTGCAAACTTCATGTGTATATTATCTATTTATTTTATATAAAATCTCATTTTGTATGAACAATTATTTTCCTTTATTTTTCAAAAAATGCCTATTTTCCAAAAGCCTAAAACACTAATTAATTGTTTTAGCCCACTTTTATTAATTATTAATTTGTTGTTTTGGACCACAAGCCTAAGTCCACTATTTATGAAGCCCACATATTTAATTAATTAATTAAATGGCCACACTTGTCACGTAGAGACAAAATGTGAATAATTTGATTAATTAAAATTGTACAAACTTCTACATAGGGGACTAGGTGGCACGTGCATGCACGTAGTGTGCAATGCACACCTTTTGGGCCGGTTTGTGCATAGGAGTGATGGGAGTGTGGGTGAGTGTGCATGGGTGGTTACTTAGTGTATGGGTAGTTGCTATAACTCCTACTCCTATCCTAGCCATTCATCCTACAACTATCCAATAAATCCTAGCCCTCCAATCTATCCTAGGATTAGTATAAATACCCACCCTATCTACTTGTATTCTACACTAATAATCTGTTGAAAGAAGAAAGCATTATATAGGAGATATATATTAGTGTTTGAGTGTGAGTTTATGTGTGTGTGTTCCCCATTGGAGGCCGGCCATCATTACCACTTGGAGCTCTCGGTTTTTGCAAGGGAGAAAGGAGAAGGAGATCGTGCATCGCAATCTAGGAGGAGAAGGCACTCTCTCGCATTCTAGGAGGCTCTAGGAGATTTTCTTATTGGTTTTCTTCAAAAAGGTTGGTGTTTCTCATGACTTCTAAAGTAGAAATCATGTTAGGAATAAATTGAATTTGTTATTAAAAAGAGTAATTAGTTGAGATGAAATACATGTTGCCTATTTAGAGTAGAAATTGATAAACTAGTAAATGTGTGTTATTGTGATGGTTAGATTCATTTAATATAAGTGAAAGTGTATATTCTCATTGTTTATAACTTTAGAATGCATGCTAATTATGCTTTAATTGCAATTATGTGAAATTCGCTAGTAAGAAGTTAGAATCATGTTTATTGATTAAAGTGCTAAAGTAGAATGATGTGTTAAAGATGAATTGATAGAATAATTTGCTAAGAAATGCTTGCTAATAGATGTAATGAAATTCCCCATTGCTATATATACCATGTGAAAATTAGAATAAATGGAAAGAATGTATTTTTGGCAAACAAATAATCGAATGCTTCATGTGTAGACTAATTGTTAAAAATAGAAGTTTTATTTACTTATAAAGATTGTTTTTTTTGTGCTCTAAAAATATCATAGTTGTCAAAACCTTATAGTAGTGAATTTAGTGTGAGAAATCATCTTTATTTATGAACAAATATGTGTTAGTTTCAAATGTCGAAATAGTATTATAAAATACAAATTAAGGCTAAATATATGTTTTATAAGAGGAAAAAATACCTTTAAAAATACTGGTTATTGTTAAATTAAATGTATTTTTTATTCTAGACATTTTTGTTTTCAAAAGAAAAGAAAAGGAGACAAATTCGTTTTTGAGAAATTTTGAAGTATAACTTTGAACAGCGAATTAAGATCAAAACCTATTTTAAATACCTTCTAATCGATATGTCTACTTAAACCAACTGGTCGGAAGAGACTTGGGTTTGCTACAGTGGTTGGAGGTCTTGAGTTCGATACCCCGAAGCTCTGTTTTATTTTGTCGTTTTTGTTAAAAATCCAAATCACCGAGAACTGAACATATATGGACTTTAACCACTAGTTAAATTGATGGGCGGCTTTGGCGCATTGGTCTGTGCGCTGTCTGTTTCGCCGCTGGTTGTGGGTTCGAATCTCGGTGGGGTTTGAGTTTAGAAAAAAATGTTTTTTTTTGAGAATTTTGGATTAAATTGAATTTTTAAATAGAATAAAATTGGGAAAATATGTTTTAATTACTGGAAAAATTATTAGAACTTATTAGGAAATATTTATACAACTTTTGAAGAAGTGTGAATAAGAAATTGAGGTTTTTACAAGAAAGGACTCACTTTGAAGTTAAATTACTCTTTTAAACGAAAGAAAAATAAAATGGAAAATTTTGAGTTATAAAAGATGAATTTTTTAAGTTTGTGACTAGCATGATTAAATGGAATTATAGAAAAATGTGTTGTAGTAAA
This sequence comes from Hemerocallis citrina, assembly GCA_017893485.1. NCBI lineage: Eukaryota > Viridiplantae > Streptophyta > Magnoliopsida > Asparagales > Asphodelaceae > Hemerocallis > Hemerocallis citrina. The sequence continues at coordinate 341,054,117 of CM030358.1, read as the reverse complement.
ATTGTGAATTTGTGAATAATAGATTTGTGGAATATATGAAATTGTTGGTGACTATTAAGTGAAATTTATTCTTGCACATGGATTGCACGCGAAATTGAATTATTGATTGTGATGAATTATGAAAGATGTGGATACATGAATACTATACTATTGAAATATGAATTGTGATTAATCATGAAAAGATCTTATGTGTATGACATTGTAATTATGAGTTGAAATTGAGAATTAGGGTACAGCCAAGCCTTATACCGGCAATGAAAGAAATGAGAAAATGATATTTTGAAATGAGAAGACCAATGTTTGGGTCATGTGAATTAAATGAATAAGACCGGTATAGTGGAAGTTATACACTCTAAGAGTTGATTTTATTCATGATTCAATTAAACTAAGGATTAGATGCATAGTGGAGATGTGATGAAAGTAAGAGAAAAACATTGAGTATGAGGGCCATTGGATTGGCAGCGTGAGAGTATTCACAGGGATGTCCCATGATGAGTCATGATAGGGCGTGGATACTGCTCCAGAGTACCGTCCCGGTGGCGATGCTCGTGGGGTGTTTGACGACTGCAGGGTGGTGTCATGTCTATGGTAGGAGCTGAATTACCACAGGATGCCTGCATGATGAGTCATGTGTCAGTGCGTTGGGATTCCCTCCAGGGCGCCTAGACATGAGTTCGTAGGTCAGAAAACATCTAGGATACTTACCGTAGTTACAGTAGTAGATTAAGTCATGGCGAGGTATTGAACCCTACAAGATGAAGAACGATTAAGGGCTTACCCTCGGACCTATGTAGTATGGGCTGCATAGAATCCGAACAAGTGCGCATTAGTATCATATAATATAAATAATTGCATTAAGGACTAAGTGCACATTCACAACACGACAATAATAGGATAGTCCCTTTAGCTTTGTTGTGACAAGTTTGTGTTTGTTAAGAAATGAGAATCGTTATACTGTTTTTGGCATAGAGAGGATGGCCGTGTATAATATTTCGTCAGTTGAATGAACTGACATGCCCACAGTTTTATATGCAGGGTAAAGATGCTTGACTATTGAAGTATACATGCTGCGCAGGATTGAGTTAAATATTGTTTCATGTAATTTATTGTAATATTGCTTCCGTTGTGATAATGTACAAGTGTAAATGTAACTCTGATAAAAGAGAAGTTTTTATTTCCTTGTAAAATTGTACGAAAGAAGTGTAAAGATCCTGTGGAACTCGAATTCAGTTGTATTTTGTAATTCGGGGTGTTACACTAATGTCTGAATGGTCCTTTCAGACTGTCCATCTGTCTGAGGGTGGAAAGTTGTACTGTACTTCAACTTGCTCCCAAGACTGCTCTGAAGGCTCTCCCAAAACTGAGATATGAACCTGGTATCCCTGTCGGTTACAATGCTGACCGAAACCCCATGAAGCCTGAAAATCTCTTGCATGTACCTCTCTGTGAGACTCTTAGTAGACTGACCAACTCTGAAGGGGACGAAGTGAGCACTCTTCGTCAGCCTGTCAACAATCACCCAAATGGCGTTGTGACCCTTAGGACTCCTTGGCAAGGTGGTCACAAAATTTATGGTGATATGCTTCCACTTCCACTCCGGAATGGGAAGAGGCTAAAGAAGTTTGGCGGTCCTCTGATGTTCTGCCGTCACCTACTGGCAGATCATATGCTGAGACACAAATCTGGCTACGGCCCTCTTCATACCATGCCACCAGAAGTGGAGCTTCAAATCCCGATACATCTTGGTACCATCGGGATGAATAAGTATGCCGACTGGTGGGCCTCCTCGAGCAATTTCTGCTTGACTTCACCCTTTGGGACACACAGCCTAGCCCCAAAGCGAAGTGATCCATCTGAGTGAATGACCATATCGGTCCTCAAACCTGCCTCAACTTCTGCTCTGAACTTCTATTAATGCTCATCACATACCTGTGCTTCCTTAATTTGCTCCACCAGAGACGACTGCAACTGCTGCATCATAAAATTTCGATCGGTGCCCAGCAAAATCACATTCAAGTCCAACCTTCTCATCTGCTCAATAAGCTCCTTCTGCTGAGTCAAGAACATGGCGACTGGCCTCCTGCTCAACGCATCTGGCACCAAGTTCACCTTACCGGGGTGATACTGCAAACTGATGTCATAGTCGGCCATCAACTCCAACCAGCGCCTCTGTCTCATGTTGAGCTCTTTCTGAGTAAAGACATAATTGAGACTTTTGTGGTCGGCAAAGATCTTTACTCGGTCTCCAAGTAAGTAGTGTCTCCACAACTTCAAAGCAAAGATCACTGCTGCCAACTCCAAGTCATGAGTAGGGTAGTTTTTCTCGTGCGGCCTCAACTGCCTGGATGCATAAGCAACAACCTGACCCTTCTACATCAACACTGCACCTAGACCTCTACCTGAAGTGTCGCAGTGAATCACGAAACCACCCGAACAATCTGGTCAACACTGGCGCTAACGTCAACCTGCTCTTCAACTTGCAAAAGCTTTACTACAGGCTTCATCCCAAGCAAACTTCTGATCCTTCCCTGTCAGTTTAGTCAACGGCCCGGCAATCTTCGAGAAGTCTCGGACAAACTTTCGATAATACCCTGCTAGCCCGAGAAAACTCCTCACCTCTGAAACTGACTTAGGAATTGGCCAATCCTTCACTGTAGCAATCTTGGACAGATCTACAGAGATTCTCTCGCTCGAGATAATATGTCCCAAGAATGTGTCTCAGTCAAGCCAGAACTCGCACTTGCTGAGTTTTCCAAAAAGTTGATTCTCCCTCAGAGTCTTCAAGACTAACCTCAGATATTCAGCATGCTCTTCCCGGTTCCGCGAATACACCAGGATGTCATCTATAAAGACCACCACAAATTTGTCTAGGAACTGGGAGAAAACTCTGTTCATCAGGCTCATAAACATTGTTGGGGCATTCGTGACTCCGAAAGGGCATCACTAAGAACTCGTAATGCCCGTACCTGGTCCTGAACGCATTTTTCTGCACATTTGCTGCCTTCACCTTCACCTGATGGTACCCCGAGCGAAGGTCCAACTTCGAAACGACTGCAGCACCGCCCAACTGATGAAACAGGTCGTCGATCCTGAGTAGTGGATACTGATTCTTCACAGTGACACTGTTCAGCTCTCGGTAATCCATGCATAACCTGCGGCTTCCGTCCTTCTTATTGACGAACAGAACAGGAGCTCTCCACGGTAAAACACTAGGCCTGCTGAAACCCAAATCCAACAAACCCTAATCTGCACCTTCAGCTCTGATAGCTCAATCAGTGTCATCCTGTACGGGCTCTTCGATATCGGCACTGTACCCGGCTGAACCTCAATTCCCAACTCCACCTCTCGATCTGGAGGTAACCTGGGCAATTCCTCTGGGAACACGTCCAGGAATTTCTGCACTACAAGAGGTGCAGCCTCACAGTCTGTGTACAACTCCATTGCACAACCTCCCTCATCTGACACCTTCTTACCACACCCAAGGGGTGTCTCCCCAGCAAGGAACTCAAACTATGCATGTCCCGAAATCCTGAACCCAATCTTCTTCGCTCGGCAATCAATAACAGCATGAGACTCTCCCAACCAATCCATGCCGAGAATCACATCAAACCCTGAATTCCCAATCACTATCAGATCTGCCTTGAAATCTGTGCCCCCAATAACCATAGGGCTCTGCTTGCACTCCCTAGAGCAAACGACAACACCGCACCCTGTGATGATGTTCCAAGCTACCGGCATAGCATTGCACCCTAACTGATGCTGATCCACAAAGCGGAAAGAGATGAAAGAATGGGTTTCCCCAGAATCAAATAGGGCATGAGCAGGAAAAGTATGAACTAGAATGGTACCTATGATAGAATCAAAAAGCATTGGAAGAGATGAATAGTGCAGGATAATAAGGATTAAGAAATACTGATGTGAAAAAGACTACATGAATGGATGATGCAATAAGAAACAAACAAAGCAGGGAACATATAATAAACAACAAAACACATAAAAATACCTACAACGACCTCCTCTGCGGTCTCAACTTCCTCTGTCGTCAGGTTGAAGGCCTAACCTCTCCTCGAGGTAGCAGTCCCCTGATCAACGATCTGATGTTAAGGAGGAAGTCGGTGGCCTGACCTGACCAAAAGCTGGTACCCTGGCTGAACTGGTCCTCCGGCTAGTGGAGCCAACCCCCTGTGCGAGCACTCACGGAACATGTGATCACTAGCTCCGCATGCGAAGCACTGATGATTTGCTGTTCTGCAGTCCCTGCGCACATGACCTGCCTTGTGACAAACGTCACATCTCACATCCCTCCTCGGAGCCGTAGGTAGGAATGGCAAGGCCCTTGGTACTGAGGTTGGAGCTGGCCTCCGAATCGGACCTCCAGTGGGCCTAGCAGCGACAGGGTGCGGAACGGACCGTTGAATGGTGCGCTTCCGCCTACTGGTCTGTTCTTGGCTTCTAGCAGCCTCTAGGATGTCAGCATAGGATCGAAGTCTCAAGGTAGCTAGGCGATCCTGGATCTCCATATCCAAGCCCAGTAAGAAATGGCGGCTCTTATCTTCATCATTCTCCACCATGGACGTGGAAAAGCGACTCAGACGGGTGAACTCCCAGCATACTCGTCTACAGTCCGACTCCCCTGATTCAAGATAGTGTCTCAGTTAAAACATTGATATATCATGAATTAACAATGAAATTTGCATAATAAGAACCTGAGTAAGCGCAACAAATTGCCGCTCCATTTCATTCCTAGTGACATCGGGAAAGAACTTCGTGAGAAAGTTCTCTGTGAAGATGGACCAGGCGATGGGGCACCCTAGCTGTTCCATCTCAGCTCGCCACCAGATGTGGGCGAGGTCAACAAGCTGGATACTCATGACATCCACGCGATCCACATCAGCTATTCGTGCTGCGATCAAAAGCTGTTCAGTCCCGATGAGCCATTGCTTGGCTTCCAGCGGACCTTCAGTACCTGAGAATTTGTCTCGGTGTAGCCTCATGAAGTCCGCTACATTGCCAGGTCTCAGTGGTAGCACCCCAGGCGCAGGTACAAGGGGCTCTCTGTTGGCAGCTTCCAAAGCTACCCTCATCAGTTCACCATGTTCTCACTGCATCTGCATCATTTGTTGCATCAGCCGATCATTCTGTTCATGCTGCATTTGCAACACTTGCACAATAGCGGGCTCCTCTGACTGATCACCCCCAGTTTGGAAGAAGGAAACATTCTTACAAGCCATAGCCTGCACAAACCCAAAACAATCAGTATCCAGATCAAGTTGATAATCAATTTTTAATGCAATTACATGGCCTGTTAAGTGTTGAGTTAATCCTGACTGAGTCAAGCCTGTCTAATGTATTAGTCAACTAACACATTAGCCAAACCAGACTCTGATACCACTAAAAATCTTGTCACGTCCGGCTTCCCAAAAATACGGAATATGAGTGCATGACAAAGCCCAACGAATGATTTCATCATTCATGAGCTGTAGGATCGACTCAACATCATAACAAGAATATAACAAAATGTACACAACCACGCATGCATGAATAATTTATTAATCAACAGAAAACAATTGAAACAAAATAATAATATCCCAAATAGTTTTCAAATCTGAATAAAAAGATAAAACATGGGACTATAAGCCCGTTATAAGATTCCTGTAGCCAAAGAATAAATAACTCAAAGAAAACAAACATTTTAAGCAAGTCCTTTCTCCAAGCGAAGCCTAGAATGTCTGCTCACCAATTGCAGCAGGTAACTCATCTCCAAAGTCTGTATATATAAATATAAAAAGGAAAAAAAGTGGAAACAAGATAAACGTCCTTAGTGCAAGTTAGGGACGCAAATAGTCCAAGTAAGGGTATGAAAACAAGTACAAGAAATATGGAACAATATTTGGAATCAAGAATGTATAACATAATATAATAGGAATGCAACAAGTAGGGGGATTCAAGAACTAGCTAGAAAGAAAGACAACTCGAGTGACAAGATTGGGTGACAAATACTAGTAGTAGAACAAGTGGCTAGTGAACATGTAATGGTATCAAGTATCAAGTAACAAGTATCACGTACAAGTGTCGAGTAACAAGTAACAAGTCTCAAGTGTCAAGTATTATGTTCAAGTATCACGTCTCATGTATCATGTAATCAAGTATCAAGTAAGCATGAATCATGTTCAAGTCTTGTAGTTATTACTATCTAGGTAGCACTTCATGTGCCATCCTTTTATCACATGGTTGCTACAGTAAATGCAATTTCGTTTAGGCCTAGTGGTGGATTTTATAGGGCGGTGTACTCAGGTCATGTAGGAAACACGAGCATGTGATTAAACCATTGGCACTAGAGGTGGCCCCCGCAGGCACTAGAGGTGGCCCCCATCAACCTTTGACGTGGCACTTAGTTCTACGTGCCACTTAGTTCCATCTGATTGCAAATACATATCAGGTAATCATATAATGGGCACTAGAGGTAACCCCCGCAGGCACTAGAGGTGGCCCCCGTCACCCATGACGTGGCACTTAGTTCTACGTGGCACTTAGTTCAATTTAACGTAAAATCATGGAAAACACAGGCCTTTTCTGAGTACGCTTACCTATATTGTCCACTTCTATGGTCTTTCCCTTAAACCCGGGCTTGTTATTTATTATTATCATCAAACAAGCATGAAAGTGTGCGAAACAAGTCAAGTAAACATAATTAAGAACATGGAACAAATCTAGCCTAGGCAGGATACACGTTCGAGGGTCAAAACAAATCAAAGTATCAAGGACAACGAGAATTCCAAATCTGGACAGCATGATGTTGCTGCACCAAAACTGCAATTTTCGTTGCTACATGATAGCAAATGTGGATCGGTTAGAAGTCCTAGAAACTAGACTCCTGCCCGGTTTCAATGCATATAATTAAGTTACATAAGAGTTGTGGTAACATGTGTCAAAAAGAGCAAACTATACAGTATTTGTGTTCAGCTAGAATTTATAAAACTGAGTTTATAGATTTGAAATATGGTTGGAACACCACTTAATTAATTCTAAGAAAATTAGGGAATGTTTTTTAGGTTGTCCAGTATTTGCATGAAAAATTTCAAGTTATTTACTTACTGGTAGCATAGTTAAAATAATTGTAACCCAAAGAGGTTCAGTAGTTTTTATGAATCTGCGATTACCGACACAGCAGCAGTAAAATTGTGGTATCTCCTAAACCGTAACTCGAAATTCAAAATTTCTGGACGTTATTGCTAACTAGACACTTAGGGCTACATTTCATGTTCAGGACTCAAGTTCAAATTTTGGTTTTATCAGGGTCGAAACAGCAAGGCAAGACAGAAACAGAAACCAAGTAAAACACTTTTTGTATGAAGTGAATCAAAATTTTTCTAGTTGTGAACAAGTGTATCAACGAAGGGTTGTGTCTCTTAGATCATGTAATATATAAGGAGAAACACGAGATTATCAACGATAAACAAAGAGGAGTCACATTCACAAACTATTTGCAGTATATTCAAGGAAGAGTTTGTACTAGAAAACGAAATGTACAAGAGATACTTGCCTTAGGGATGACGATGAATCCGAATACGAACAATATGATGGGATGAGAATCCCGAGAGGCGAGCCATGAGCACGGACACACGCACGCATGTGCGAGACACGTGCAAAACACCCATACAGCAGATCTACCCCAGATCTCCTCTGGACACCAAACAGCAACACAGCAATCAGATCTGATCAGATGGAGGCTCGGATCTTGATGCAATTGGGTGGCTCAGATTTGAACAGCCACTCCCTCTTCCTTCTTCTTCTCTGCTTGATCAACCACAGCAACGGTGGTGGGCACTTCGACGGTAATTGCGAGCGGCGATAGTGGGAGGGTGGTCGCGACAGCGGCCGGTGGCAAGCGGCGATGATGTCGAGGGAAGCTCGACGTAGGAGGCGGCATGGCATGGCGTGGCCCTGTTCTTGATGGGAAAACAGAGCGATGGCAGAGCTTGGGGGTTCGACAACGGGAGGTGGGTGACGACGAGGACAATGGCAGTGAGAGCGGAGGTCGAGGGCGAGGAGGTGATGGGTTTCGGTAGTGGAGAGTGGTGAGGAAGACGATGAAGGGGGTAATGGCGGAGGGAGAAGCAATAGGTGGTGGCGGTTGCGAGGTTGAAGACGAGGGGGGGACGAGGGCGAGGAGACAGTAGGGTCGAGGCGATGGTGAGGATGAGCAGGGAAAAGGGGACGATGACGGGGAGACGAGGCGTCGGGAAATGGGTGTAGAGGTCAAAATTGGGTTTCGATGAGTGGAGGAAGAACGAGACGGGGAGAGAAATGGTAGGCGGCTGCTATTGGGGTTAAAACAGTATTAGGTTAGGGTTAATTAGGGTTGGGAGGGTTTAAATAGTAGGGTTATGGGTTTTGGGTATTAGGATAGCGGGTTTGAGTAGGATCCAACTGGAGATTGAGTCCAAATTCATTATAATTATGGGAAATGAGATAGATGAGGCGAAACAATCAACTCTTCCTGAAGAACAGTAAATCAGAGCTGATAAGAATGATTTAATTGAAATAAATACTGGCACAAAATACAGATCTCAAATTGATGGATGGAGAACAAGGAAATGGAAATACAGTAGAAAAATACAGATATGGGAAATAGGAGTTACAGATTCAGTATTTTTGAAAGTCTCACCTGCTAATGTAATGCCCTGATTTCCATACACTGGGGAAACCGTGACATAAGCCGGAATCTTTTCTTCAATTAGCCACAATACACAGAAAAACAGGAAAATTTAAAAACTTTTTATTCAACATAATGTATTACAAGTCCGAATGTTACAAAATTGCAATACATTACAACAGTGTTACAATAATACCTTTACAATCCCAAGAGTTACAACTTTCAGCAATTTACATTAGACTACAATAAATAAAGAACAACACTTGGTACCTCACTTGGATGCTTTCCAATAATAAATAAATTACAACAATTATTACAAAAGAAACAATAGTAATCAACATATATTATAGCAGAAAATTAAATAAAATCGACTCTTGCTTCTCTTGCCTTGAGTCATCCTGAATCCTGTACCTGTACTTCTGCAATCCAATACCTGTAATCTTGTAATCCAGTACCTATAGAAGTAGGGACGTCAGTACATATACTGACGCTTTAAAGCTGATGACTAGCAGCGATTCTCAACTTTAAGCAAACAGATTGATGAAAAGAGAAATGTGTATATACAGTTGATGTGTCAGTGTATGCTATGACTTAGACTCTAATGCAAGACTTATTAATGCAGGGATGCTCTTATTCTAATGCAAGCGAGTCTCCGGAACAGTATGCATCCCATACTACATACGCCCCATCTCAAGCCGTTTCATCATATATAGGGATTGGAACCCGCGCCATGAATTCTACTCTTGTACTCGACTTGTTTCTGAAGATACAGCATGACTGATGAGGTTGCTCTGAATGGTCTAATCCCGTCAATGCAGTACGCACATGGTGTCTCCGTTTTCCACTACTACCTGGCGCATCGGACCTCACTCAAAAACCAGACAAACCTTCGGAGATAACTACAACACAGGTTAGCTCGAAGCATTCCCTGTGGGCCCCCTAGCTCATAGACCGTAGTCTATGGCCTGTTTGCTTCCCCAGCATAGAACATGACGGAGTTCCGGGGGTCCATCGCCTAGCTCCGCCCGCCCTTATCATGACACTTCAAAAATTAACAGACGAGATACGGATCACATGCTCCCAACCCGTGAGAAGGCATAGATCGTATCCCTTTGACAAGAAGGGTACAACCCAATAACACCACATAGTGCCGGCATATAGGACAGGTCAGATCATAAGGTATCACCCTTAATACTAACTCTTTCCCTTCGGCGAAAAAATGATAATAAATATAGGTTCAGTAGTAATAGCCATAAGTTACTACCCTAACAATGTCACTAACCCTAAACAAACTAAAGGGCGACAATAGTATTAACACAACATGCAAGGTCTTAAGTTAGACTTGCAAGATAATTCTACTAGATGCTCACCCTAGACTTTCCAGAATCCCTAAGGATCTGGTTCATGGCCTATCGATCTAAGACTCCCGCAATACGAACGTATTCGCATGCTACTACCCTGAACTTGGATTTCGTCAACACTCCGGTCCACGATCAACCAACTCAATTAAGATCTGATGGTACACGTGAAGTGACTCGTCAAGAGTCCCTCGGGAGTAAGGTAAACACACGTCTTGATGGTCGATAGCCGCTAGGGCAATGATATCACCCTAGACGAGCACAACAAATTGGGTACTAACTAATAGGATACATACGAGTAAACAAAACACATACGAGCTAAACAAGGCTACGTATGAAACCAACAACTACATACGAGCTAGGTGAGCTACGTATGAGACAACAACATACATACGAGCCAAATAAGCTACGTATGAGATCAACAGCCATATAGGCCAAGCGAGCCACGTATGAGATAACAACATACATACGAGTCAAATAAGCTACGTATGAGACCAACAGCCATACGGGCCAGGCGAGCCGCGTATCAGCAAAACCACATATAAAAACAACCATACAGGTATTCCAACAACCTAGAAATAACCAAACGTGCGTACTAGAAAAACTTGATCTTCTATATTTAGAAGCAACAGAAGAATCTACTAACAGTCTAAAATAGGCATACTACCAATGAGAAGCCCAAAATCGAAATAAAAACCTTCCGACAGTCTAGAAGCAACCAGTGCTGCGTTTATCGGAATTCGACAGAAATATACTTTTTAGAAAAGTAGAACATCTACCACAACTCTTTAGTAGAACACTTTTTCATATTCCATAAGGAATCCAAACTCCGGTCCATCGGACCTATGCAAACAGTTTAACCCAACTGCAGATTTTCAACAAAAAGCTGAAACTTCGCAAGCTTGTAACTTTTGTTCTACTTGTCGGAATCTAACGAAACTAGACATTTTGGAAAGGTGGGAACCTACTCAACTCTCTAGTTGACCACTTTGACAGATTTCGTAAGAAATTCCAAATTCCTGACATCGAACACACGCAAATGCTAACGAAGACAGCCAAGGCTACAACAAAGCTGAAACTTTGAAAGCTTGTAACTTTTGCTATACTTGTCGGAATCTAACGAAACTGCACAATTTGGAAAGATGGGAACATCTACTAAAACTCTTTAGTTGACCACTTTCTCAGATTCCGTAAGGAATTCCAAATTCCAGACCTCGAACACACGCAAACAATTAACCAAAGATAGCCAAAGATAAAGCAAAGTTGAAACTTTGAGAGCTTGCAACTTTTGCTCTACTTGTCGAAATCTAACGAAACTGGACAATTTGGAAATGTGGGAACATCTACTACAACTCTCTAGTTGACCACTTTCTCAGATTCTTCAGGAATTCTAAATTTCTGTCCTCGAACACACGCAAATGCTAATCAAAAGACAGCCAACGCTATAGCAAAGCTGAACTTTGAGAGCTTCTAACTTTTGCTCTCCTTGTCAGAATCTAACGAAACTGGACAATTTGGAAGGGTGGGAACATCTACTACGACTCTCTAGTTGACCACTTTCTCAGATTCCGTAAGGAATTCCAAATTCTTGACCACGAACTATGCAAACAGTTAACCAAACTACAGAATTTCAACAAAAAGCTGAAACTTCTATAGCTTGTAACTTCTGCTCTACTTGTCAGAATCTAACCAAATCATACAATTTAGAAAGGTGGGAACATATAATACAACTCTCTAGTTGAACACTTTTCCAGATTTCTTATGGAATTCAATCCACCGTCTCTTGAACACAAAACCTAATAAAAGCAACAGATTTGACAAAAAGACTGAAACTTGCAAAGGTCGTAACTTTTGCTACGCTTATCGAAATTTAACCAAATAGGGCAATTTGGAAAGGTGGGATCGTCTACTTCGACTTCCTAGTTGGTCACTTCCTCTGATTCCGAAAGTAAGACACTCAAAAATAACAAGGAAGCAAAACAGTGAGCGCTTCAACCAAAGCTGGCTTCGCTGTTTTGTAACGGCCATAACTTGTGCGCCTCTTATCAAAATCTAACCAAATAGGACATTTTGGAAAGGTGAGAATGTCTACTACAACTTCCTATTTGGTCACTTTTCCAAATTCCGTAAGGAACACCAAGTCCAGCCCCTCGAACCTAGACCGTTGTTCACCCCCAAAACAGCAAGTGCGGTCTTTTGCCCGCGCTCGCTGTTTTGGGGGAAACAGTCGTTTCACCCATCAAAATAACTCCAAAAAATCTTTAAAAATTATAGCAAGCTAATAACACATAGGAGAACCTCCCACATAAATTTCGAGTCAAGACTCCTCTTTTAACATAGTTAAATAAAATCAGCCCTACAACCATAAAAATCGATTCTTTATGCCTTATTTTGGTTCTACCACTTCAATCTCTACATCCCCTTTGTTCTAGTCCATACACAAACATAAGAACATGATTTTAATTCAAGCTACAACTACATACAACAATAATAGCCCTAATAATAGCTAAAACACACATGAGATAAGAAACCCCCACCCAATCGGTTGTAGGAAGAACTTGCTCTTCTTCTCCTTGCTTCTTGTTCTTGCTCCTCAAGAACACCTCCCATGAAACAAACCCATGAACCCTAATTGAATTGATCTCTCTTTCTTTTCTTTCTACTCAATCTTTTTTTTTTCTAATTAAAACAAGTAAAAAGGTAGAAGAAGAAATATGAGAAGATGAGAGGGGGTGAGATGAAAAATGAGATGAGAGAAACGAAAAAATGGGCTTTGCCTTCTTGTGTTTGGCCGGCCACTTGAGTAGAGGGAGAGAGAGAGAGCTTGTGGTATATAGAGAGCTACTTGTCTCTCTCTCTTTGTGGCTCAAAATAATTTGGGTTTCATTTGCAAATTTAAATTGCAATGAAACCCTAATCCATTCAATTTGCAAATTTTAAATTGCAATCAAATTCTAATCCAATCTCTACCCTCCATTTGATCATGATTGATCAAGAATAAGAGACATTTTTCAAAAATCACATACTACATGATTTCGTACAAACGTACGAAATCGATACAGTACATATACGTACACATATCTATTATACAGATAATTTGTATTAGTTAAAATGAATAATCTGTACAAAAATAATTTAATTACGAGAAATAAAAATAAAATAATTTTATTACCGGCTTAGAAGATTCCAGTATCAATTTGATACAAAACAGTCCTATACCGACAAGTATATTTACATAGATAATGTTTGTTAACAAAACCGGGAGATATCCACCAAAAATATTTCATTTCTGAAAATAATAATAAAATAATATTTTTTAATATCTGTCCGGAATTTTCCAGACATTTTATCAAAAATGCATTTTTCAAGATTTTGTACAAGTGCACAAAACTGATACAATATCTGTATATACTTACTAGTATATATATCCAGATAACTTTTTATTAGAAAAATCAAGTAATTCGTAATAAAGTATTTTAATTTTAAAAATAATAATTATATAAATATAATATCCGTCCGGGATATTACAACTAAGAGAGTGATCAAGTTCGGGAAGGGTGGCAAGTTAGCACCAAGATATAATGGACCGTACCAGATTTTGAAGAGAATCGGAATGATGGCATAAAGACTAGAGCTGCCAGCCAAATTGTCCCAAGTACACGATGTATTTCACATTTCGATGCTAAGGAAGTCTGTGCCGGATCCGAGTCATCAACTGCCAGATATTCCTGAAGACCTACGAGTGGATCTTTAATACAAAGAGCAGCCAGTCAGAATTATTGATCGTCAGGATAAAGTTTCAAGGAACAAGATTATTCCAATGGTCAAGGTTCTTTAGAAGAATCAGTTCGTGGAGGAAGCCACTTAGGAGCCGCAAAACCGGATGAAGGTTTCCTTTCCCGAGTTTTTTTGAGTGTTGCTTTTGTTTTCTTGTTTTTTTAACTAAATAGAGTTCTAAGGACAGAACTATTTTAAGGAGGGAGTATTGTAATATCCCAAGCAGATATTAATACTATTATTATATTATTTCTATTTTCATAATTGAAATATTTTTGGTAGATATTACTCAGTTTAATTAATAATCATTATCTGTATATATACGAGTCTGTATGTATATGTATTGTATTAATTTGGTACTGAAATCTTCCGAGCCGATAATAAAATTATTTTTATTATTATTTTATTTTATTCTCGGAATTAAATTATGTTTTGTGCAGATTGTTTGGTTTGACGAATATGAATTATCGGTATATATAATTGTATATATGTGTACGTATTATATCGATTCCATACATTTGCACGAAATCATGTAGTATGTGTTTTAGACAAAAAAATTATTTTTATTTTTTCATGATGGATAAAAAATGAATAGTTAATATTTAATTGGGGGGAATAAATATTTGATATTATATGATTATTTGTATTATGAATTGTATTAATAATTGTTACCTTCATTACAAAGTTAACTCAAACTTACACTCACCCTCCCCTCCCCCATCTCTTAGGCCAGGCCAAATCCCCAAGGCAAGCAAGGCCAAAACCCTAACTCACCTCCTCACCCTCTCATACAGTCACTCTCTCATTTTTCCTATAAATACCCCTTCCCTTCACCCTTTGCTTCATTTGCCAAGAAAAAAAAAGAAAAAGAGAAAGATAAAGCAAAAGAAAGAGAGTATTAACTTGAGAGTTTTCATTTGTAAGTTCAAGTAGGAGCAAGGAGGAAGGAGAAGAAAGCTAGGCTAGTTCTACCTACTATATTAAACAAGGTGAGTGTTTCTCTACTCTTTTTGTTTGTATTGATTGTTTGTTTTCTTCTTATTTCTTGTATGTTATTCTAAAAATTTGGACTAAATCTTGTGCATATGATGGACCTAAAGTATTTTATGAAGGATTGAGGTTGTAAGAACTTAACAAAACTAATAAAGACCTAATCTTTAATTACTTGATGTTGTTATTTTGTTGTTATTGTTGTTATTATTGTTAATAAAAAAAATAACAACTTGGAATAAATCATGTGCGTATGAGAATTGATGACTGAGAATATTTACAAACCATGTTTGAGGTTGTAGAACTCAACAAAAGTAATAAAAATCAAATCTTTAACCAAATTGTTGTTGTTATTATTATCATTGTTGTTATTATTGTTCATAATTGAACAACTTGGACTAAACCATGTGCATAGAAGAATGGATGGGTTGAAAAATATTTACATGCAAGTTTGAAGTAGTAGAAACGGATTAGAACGTTAAAGATCGCTTCTTTAAGTTATATGTTTTTTTTATGGATATTTTCTAAACAACTTGTGGTAAAATTGGAATTTTGACTCCAAATTATTATGAGAAGTTCTTATACATGTTTCTATCATTCTCTAATTTTTACGTATTTTTCCGGGTTAATTTACCAAGTTAAATAATTCAATTTCTTGAAAAACAGTAAGTATAAGAAAAGTTGCTATTTTTGGATATTGTAAGCATGTGTTTAAAAATTAATAACTTGCGCTCGATAAGGAATTTGAGAAAGTTGTCAACTAGAGAGTTATAGTAGAAGTTCATAGCTTTGTAAAAAGTCTAATTTTGTTAGATTCCGATAAGTGTAACATCTATTATTAATTTTACAAAATTCTAGCAGTAGCTTTCTTTTTGCTGAGTTTCTGTTTGGAATGATTAAGAGATCTCTAACTCTTGTAAACTGATTTTGAGAAAGTTGTCAACTAGAGAGTTGTAGTAGAAGTTCTTAGCTTTCAAAAAAGTCTAATATTATTAGATTCCAATACACGTAGCATCTGTTATGAATTTTCTAGTTCAGCAGCAACCTGTTTTTCTGGCTGAGTTCACTATTGGTATGTTAGGGCTTTTTCTACCTCTTGTTAACTGAGTTTGAGAAAGTTATCAACTACATAGTTTTAGAAGAAGTTCTTAGATTTCTAAAAAGTCTAATTTTATTAGATTCTAATATGCGTAGCATCTGTTATGAATTTTCTAGTTCAACAACAGCATGTTTTTCTGGCTGAGTTCACTATTGGTATGTTAGGGGCTTTTTCTACCTCTTGTTAACTGAGTTTGAGAAAGTTGTCAACTAGAGAGTTGTAGTAGTTCTTAACTTTCCAAAATATATAATTTTGTTAGATTCCAATGTGCGTAGCATCTGTTATGAATTTTCTAGTTCAACAGCATCCTGTTTTTCTAGCTGAGTTCACTGTTTGTATGTTAGGGGCCTTTTCTACCTCTTGTTAACTGATTTTGAGAAAGTTTTCAGCTTGAGAGTTGTAGTTTAAATTCGTTAGATTCCGATAAGCATAGTAATTATTGTGAATTATACAAGCTTCTGCAGTCGCTTAACCTTTGGCCGATTCGCTGTTTGAATTATATGGTTTATTCCCTTATTCAAGCATTTGTTTAGGATTTCAATATGTTCCTATGTGCTTATAATGCATGTCATAGCATGGTTTAGGTTGGAAAAATATTTGTTCTGTTATTTAGCATTTAATTGGCTCGTATGTAGCATTTGTTGAGCTCCTCTAGGGTATTGTAGTTACCCTAGGGGCCATTCACCACCAAGACATGTATTTTACCGCCTTGGAAACTATGGTTAAGTCACACCTCATGCACTGGCAGATCTTAACCAGTGTAGGTTGATTGCGGGTCGAGAGTGTAGACGAGATCCGAGTTAGGGGTAGTGGCGAGTGAGGGAGATCCCGTAGCTGGTGTCTTGGATCGATAGGCTGTGAATGGATCCATGGTGATCTTTAGAAAATATAGGTTGAAATCCAGCATGTGGTATTAACATTGTGGTAACCCCGTTGACTGTTTAGGGTTAGTGACAGCATTAGGGTAGTAACTTGTAACTATTGTTACTTAACCATTTTATCTTCATCGTGCCAAAAGGGAAGAGTTGGTATTAGGCGTGATACCTTATGATCCAACCCATCCTATAGGCTGACACTAAGTGGGGTTATTTGGTTGTACCTTTCTGTTCAAGGGATACGTGCGGTGTCTTCTCACGAGTTGGGAGCACGGGTTACGTATCTCGCTCTATTAATTCCTCAAATTTCATGATAAGAACAAGGGTTTGTAACACCGTGGATTTTTTTTAAATAATGTTTTTGAGGTGTATAAATGAATTAAAATGATTGGTGATTTAATAAACAATTTTCTGAAAATTATCTTTTACACGTGCAAACACACATGCAAATATTTTCTTGGGAAGTTCAAAGTTAGAATTTTTTTTGGGAAAACCTATTATTTATTAGTAGGTATTATTTGTGAATTTTCTGGATTTTTTCTGATATATATTTGGCCTATTTGCAAATATTACGAAAAGAGAGACTTTCGTGTAAAATTACCACTTGGATTGAAAACTCCAGATTTTCAGATTTTTGGGCTAAGCAAAATGGCTATCCAACTCAGAGGTAAAAAGTTTACTTTTTTGTTTTAATAGATTTGGTTTATTTCACAAATTTCTTAAAGAAGGGTCTTTTTGCAAAATTGCCACTTAGAGGCAAAAATTGCAAATTTGTTTTTCTAGGATTTAAACCCAGTGCCGGCCAGTATTAGGGTGGTTATTTTTGTTTTCAAATTTAAAGTGAATTGGTTAATCTAGTTTCCAAGTATAAGGATTTATATATGTAAAGATATATTCAAAAGGGATATTTTTCAAAACCTATTCAAAACCCTAATTACCCTAATTTCCGGTCTATTTAAAAGAGAGTGCAGCCATCTCTTTGCTGTACTACACAAAGGTTTTTCTTCATAATTGATTTCTTGGAGTTTCGAAGCGAGGATCTTGGTTTTCTTGCGAAAGGAACGACTTTTATTATTCTCTTTACTATTTCGGTTTGATTCTTCAATAAGGTGAGTGACATATGTTTGATTTATTATTGTTTTATGCATATTGTATGTGATGATTTTTCAATTAGGAAGCATGTTAGAGGATTGTATGATGTTATTAATGGAGGGATAAATAAAAGATTGAATCTTTCCATGAAACTATACCATTGATGATTAAAACCTTATATAGACGACTTGTGATTGTTAAAAACCTAATAGAAATTATGGGTAGGCTACTTTCTTTCATAATCTTGCTGTTTTGATTGTTTATATTTAGTTTGTATGACGTTTATCTCAAAAAGTGAATAAGACTAGACCTTTACTGTGTATGTTTCGTGCATACTCTGTTTGATGCTTTTGATAAAGAAAAACTTGAATTATAGATGTTATAATTGTATATATTCATGGGTATACTGATGTGCGTAGTGGTGTATGTGTTTAATCAATTACAATAGGGGTTTTGGATCAAAAGAGATCAAGTTTGGAAGGGGTTGAGTTGTTGTTTTAATTCGGGTCGGATAATGTATGGCCGAAAGTTTGACTTTTGAGTTTTATGAAGTTTTTGTTTGGACCTTGAGTTGTCTTGATCCTGAGATTGATTAGGATAATATATTGCCTATACACGATGTTTTCTTGAAGCTTTAATTGATGTAAACGCACACATATATATATATATATATATATATATATATATATATATATATATATATATATATATATATATATACATACATACATACATATATATATATATACATATGTCCTGTTTTGAAGATTTTGTCGAAATTTGCTCTTTTATGAATTTGATAAAGTTTTCATTTGTTTTATAAACTCCAGTATGCTAAACAAGTTGTATTTGATCATCTCAGGAATTTTGTTTTACAAATTTATGATTTTACAAAGATTAAACGAAGTATCAGTTAAAATGTGCACGAAATTCAAAGCTGTGTTTTCTTGACATGTTAGTCGACCGGTTCCAATTTGAACTAAAATGTGCGGTCAAACGTCATTTGAAAAATTGAATTTTCTGGGCTTGTGCAGTCGACCGTCGTTATTTTTAACAGTTTTGACAGTCGACCGACACCTGCTGTCTGTGTTGTTTTTGTTGAGGTTTCTGTTGATTTCTTGAAAAATTATTTCTTTGAACTTATGGATTATTGATCTACTGTTTTAGATAATTGTCATACCCCGCTTTCCAAAAATACGGAATACAAGTACATGACATTGGCCCAGCAAATGACTAACGTCACCCATAAGCTGTTTATCCGATTAACTCAACAATATAATCAATACAGAACAAATACGTAGGCAATAATAATCTCATGAACAATAATACTTGGAATGAAACAATATAAAATATCCAAATACAATAATAATCCAATATTTGGAACAATAATAAAATCCAGGACATAAGCCCAATACAATAATAATCCAATATCAAATAATAATAAGTCTCAATACGTTAAGTCCAATAAAACAATAAGCAATTAAAAGCATTAAGTTTTTAGAATGTCTATTCTCCAATCCGAACAGGAAATTCTCTTTCATTACCTGTGAACACTTTATCTAAAAAGAGAAGAAAAATTATCCATAGAGCAAGTCATGGACAGCAAGTAGAGAAAGAAAGGAACAATGGAATAACGGTATAACAATGAATAAACGGATCAATAGGAATCAATAACATGAGACGATAATCAATATTCAATATCACGATAATCGATGCAATTGCTATAAACAATGATTCAATATTCGGTAACAATAATCAATGATCAATAACAATAATACTTAGCCAATATTCGATATCAATAGAAACAATGATGATCAATATGCAATGTCGGTGATGTGTCAATCCTTAAGTCTTTTAATCATTTTAATCCTAACTAATGCATGTACTACTGCATCCCATTCTACAGGTTCGATGCATACAATCAATTTCGTTTAGACTTGGGTGAAAGATTCTACAGTTCATGTACTAGGTATTTTGACGATAACAATATAACACGGGCCATGTGTAATTTCTTACACGATGACGATAACGATAATAACACAGGGCCATGTGTAATTTCCTACACGATGACGATAACAGTAATAACACGGACCATCATCCGAGTACAGTCCCCATATCATCAACTACTCTAGTCAATCCCTTAAACCCTGGCTTGCTAATTATTTATCAATGCAACAACACAATATGCAATTTGAGACATGAGATGAACAATAGTATGATAACGTGGAATAGGGCAATTAGAATGATGACTATAACTCATTGGGATCATGCAATGCAACATACATACTTTAATTCATGCAACAATACAATAGAGAAATAATTAATCTATTAAAATCTGGACTATATAATTCCGAACGGCAAGAGTAGTCTGTACAAAAATACAGTTTCCCACTGTTTCAGAAATCAAAAACTGAATCCGTCAGAAATTCTAGAAACTAGACTTCCACACGGTTCCAACTCATATTTAAAGTTCAAAATCCGACAACAGTAGCTAGGTCAAACACATTGTTCTTTACAGATTTCATGTTCAGGCAGAATATCGACATCATGTTATCTTATTTTTTGAATCAGCCAAAACTCAATAATAAATTCATTAAAAATATTTTCTAGACTCCTAAACATGATTACTAACAATATAGAAATTTTTAGAGTAAAATTGTATCATTTGATCAGCCTTTTTACTGTTTAAGCATGAAATGTACAAGAATATGGAAATCTGAAAGTAAAAACACAGCTATAGTAAAATTGGCATAACTTTTGCTACACAATTCGGAATTCAAAAATTCAAGATGTTCTGGAAACTAGAAAGATAAGGCTACAATTCTTGTTCAGAAAGTAATTCAATTTAATACCATTTACTGGGTCAAAATTAGCAGACAACATACAGCCAGCAAGCAAACAAGATACATGTTTTAGGGTATTTTTCATAGAATAAATTTAATTAAACGTGATGGGTATCGATTCTTTAGTCAATAATTTTATAATGAGCATGATGAGAGCAATAAAAAAAGGAATAAAATTAAGAACACATATATACATTAATTTATCTTCAATCAACCATCATTCGATCAAACAACATACAACCACGCAATTGTCTTACAATAATTAATCGTGTTATAAGATGCATGAAAATTTCCTATCATCAATACTGTATGATGTATGCAAGATTCAACATTTTTGGAATCAAAGTGGCACGATGTCAAGAATATTAGGGTTAGCTCGTGTAAACCCTCAATAGACCCAACGAAGGAGATGAACAATATACAATATGATAAATAAAGGGATCTACTTGCAAGAGTTTCAACAAAACTTGAATTTGATATAATTAACAATTCAAGAGGAAAATTGACTTTCCTTATAAACTGTGAAAATGAATACCAAGATTAACGGGATAAGGATCCCGAAGCAACGAACCCACGAACTAACAATTTAGCGCGTGCGAAATACGTACACACAAAGATCCAAGGCAACCACAGAACTTAAAGAGACAACAACGGAAGCAGCTAAAATAGAGGGGGAGAGAGTGGGCACGGTGGCATCGGCGATGGCATCACTGATGAGGAGCGACGACGGGGTCGTCGACGGAGCAAGGGGGCGGCACCGACGACGGAACAAGGGAAAACAACACTGGGGTTGGCTAGTTGTCAATGTCGAGGACAGAGGAGGAGGCTCAGGGGGGTTGCAGATGTGCGGGAGGCATTGACAGGAGGTGGCGACGAGGTGCGGTTGCCGGAGTTGTGGGATGGCCGGAGATGACGAACGGAAAGGGGGTTTGGCTGATTTGGGCGGGAAACGATCGGGAGAGAGAGAACGGGAGGAGAGAGGAGAGAGAATAAGCGATTAGGGTTTCAATTTGTACAATTTTTAGGGTTTGTACTAGGATTGTATTTATAGGGTACAATTAGGATATTGGGTTAGTGGTTTAGGATCCAATAATAGCAGTTTTGTGTCAAGAAAATTTGAAATTGTGTTTTAGGGTTCAATAAGAGATGAGTTTAAAAAAATTGGGTTTAAATAAAAATACCCACAATTAAATAAAAGAAACTAGAATCAATAAGAACATCTCAACAAGAAGAACGGAGAATTTAATGAACAAGTTTTAATTAAAATAATCAAGAAACAATAAAAATAGAGTATTCTATTCAATTACAAATAAAATATTACAAATAGGGGGAAAATGAAAATAGCGGAAACGGTAGTTGCAATCCTACCCACCTTACAATAAAATTTCGTCCTCAAAATTTAAGCAAGTGGTAGTAGGGTAACCCCGACAAAAGGAAAGGAACAAGAACTACTCAAAAAGATGGGTAAACCTCTTCCGAATCACACTTTCAAGCTCCCAAATCGACTCACCAGGCGAGTGAGGATTCCAAGCAATACGAACCAATTTGATAACCTTATTCTTCCAAATCTTCGCCCGCCGGTCCACAATCGAAAATGGATGAATCTCATAAGATAAATTGGTCGAACCGACAACTCCGAATAGTCCCGAACATACTTCCTGAGCTGAGAAATTTGGTCGAACCGACTATCATCCCGAACATACTTCCTGAGCTGAGAAATTTGGAAAACGTTATGCACTCCAGCAAGAGCTGGTGGCAATTGGAGTCCGTAGGCCACCTTGCCTACTTGCTCCACCACATCGAACGGACCAATGAATCTAGGGCTCAACTTGCCCCCACCACCAAAACGAATCACACCTTTCCATGGAGACACCTTGAGGAACACACGGTCATCCACTTCGAAATCTAACGGTCTCCTGTGCATGTCTGCCCTTTTCCTCTACCTGTCCTGTGTGGCTTGCAAGTGCTTACTTATCTGGGCCTACTACATCAATAGTCTTCGTGATCAATTCTGGCCCCAAAAGCTTCCTCTCACCAATGTCATCCCAGTACACTGGTGTAACCCCTGTTTTTCCAAAAACATATTTTTGTGTATTTTCTGTATTTAAATTTTTCGCAATTTTTTTTTCGGTTTTCATTTTCTTTTGTCAAATTGTATTATTGGATCTTTTATTAAAATCTTTCTTTTCGATCAATAATTTTATTTGTTTTCGGTTATTATTATTATTATTATTATTATTATTATTATTATTATTATTATTATTATTATTATTATTATTATGTTTATGTTTATGTTTATGATTATTGCTATTATTGTAATTAGTATTGTTTATTTAAAAATCTAGTTCTATTTATAAATTATATTTGTAGTTATTTCATGTAAATTCTATATTACAATACAAATGATATTTTGTTGAAAATCTCTATTTTATTGGTTTTTTTAATCTCTTTTGGATATTTCCCTTAAACCCATATACCCATTTAATACCCAAAATCCTATTCCTACTAGTTTTTATAAACCCCAAAACCCATTTCTATACCCTGTTAACTTAACCCATAACCCATTAACCCTTTTAATTACCTATTATAACTACCCATTTTCCTAAAACTACTCACAACCCGTTATTTAACCTTACCCGATATACACAGCCGCCAACCTATTATACTAAACCCTAAGACCCCTATCCCTATTATATATTTAAATCCCTACCCATACCTGTTCGTCCCCCCAGCATGCTCAGCCGCCCCTTCGTCTACCCCGCCCTCTCTCCCTTTACCCAACCTCCTTCTCAGCTATCTTCCGCTCGACCTCTGAGCACGCCGCCGTACTCCTGTGCATCGCCAGCCCTGTCCTCCTGCTCTCTCTCTCATCGACAGCGCGACTGCAGCCACTCTCCCTGCTTCCTGTCGTCGACAACAGCGTCGACGTGCCACCTCAGAGCCTGTGCCAGCCCCGTGATACTCCCCTGCACCTGCCCTCTCCTCCCTCATCTTCCCTTGTGTGCCCTCCTATGCCGTTCTCCCTGTTGCGCCATCTGTAGCATCAGGCAGCAAGTTCGCCTGCCTGCTGCCACCACTCCGCGCTGCCTGTCCGCCATGGACTGTCCCTGCCGCTGTTAGCCTTGCCTGAGCACTGCCACATCACCGGCGGTTGTCGCCAAACCGATGTTGTTGATAATGAGGTTTTGATCACTTTGATTGTTGGCCGTCCGATTGGATCTTTGATCATCTTGATCTTGATCATCAACGAGATCCGTGTTTGGTCTTCGTGATGGTCCGTGATCCGTTCGTTGATCTTGTTCATGGTTTTTCGCGTTCGTTGGTATTGTGTTCGTGCCCAGGGTCCGTTCCCATTATTCTTGCTCTTTGCTTCGTTTCCGTCATCGTCTTTTAGGCAAATAACTTGTACTAAATTTCTTCGTATGATACAAGTTATAGATACCACTTGTAGTGCAGTTGGGTTCTAGAGACAACTCGTGTGTGATGTATTTTTTATGAGTATTGTCTCTATAGTGCTATTGAACATAGTTGCCTCACGACACAAAATTTGACATGAAACAACTTAGGTTTTGACCGTACTTGATGTAATTATATTTATGAGACAATTATGAGAATTCGTCTGTTTGTTTGGATCCATGTAATATACTTGTTGTGGACAAGCTATATACCCTATTTCATGATGTTTGGATACTTAGTAGACTCTATACCATGTTTGGTTGTGTTTGGAACGAGTTTTGTATGGTGTATGTTGATTCGTTGTTAAGGGGAAAATCTTTACTTTATCGATGATCAGTTTTGATTGCTATTTTAGACCATAATAAGTTCAGCATCTTAACTTCAGCATTAAACATGATTTTTAGAGAAATCCGTCTTCTTTCCAAACTTTCTGACCTTGATCGATTTCATTTTCGTATGTGTGAGATATGATTGTTTTACTACAGAGGTGTATTTCATTTCCAGATTTCGTTTCTTAATGATTTCGATGACTAAACTATTTTGATATTAGTGCTAAACATATTATTTTGATCTGAAATTTTGCACAGTGTTTCTATATCTATTTAGGGATTACCTAGAATTTTGGTGAATTTTATTGATAAATTTTATATGGCATTTCATGCTTCTTTATAAAAACTGTACTTGCTGGATTTTGCTCGCTGTAATGAAAAGATTTGTATTTTCACCCTAATTCCTTTTCCTGTATGAAAAATATTTATGAAATATGAAAATATCTCCCATTGGCGAATTTGGATTTCGTTTCACGGTTTACGAGATATTACAGTTTTCGTACAGCAGTGTTGGGAATTCCAGATTTGCCAAACTATCGTTTCTTGATGTTTTCTGATTTTTGTTGGCTAAACTAATCTTACAAGAAAATTATGAAACTTTATATTCTGATACTAGACATATAGAGGAATACCCCATCCCAGATTTTTCCCGAATTTATTTGAGGTGTTTTGATGCTGTTTTCCTGACTGTGAATTCGATTTACTGATTTCTGGCTGAACATATTTTCTGGTTTCAAATCAGTTTTGAGTTATGTTTTTCTAAAACACTATATGACTTATATGTATCCGCTGGATTCAGTTGGAAGTCTATTTTCCAGATACTCAAACGGATTCAGATTTGGATTTGTAGCAACGGGATTCACTTTTAGTACTGTACTGTCTTGGTGTCCTGAATTAGAACTTACACTGTTTCACTCTTTTATATGATTTTCTGTCATCTGTACATGTTTATCTGTTACCCTGAACCTGTTACATGTTTATACCATGTTATTCTTGACCTGTCTATGACACGTACATGCATGTCTGATAATAATAATATGTCACGCCCCGCTTCCCAAAATGAATACGGAATACAGATACGTAACAAAAGCCCAGCGAATGATTTTCATCATTCATAAGCTATTCAAGAATCTTTGCAATATCTCACATAAATAATTAGAGTCGGAAGAAAAAGGATCAACCAACATGCATAATTGAAACAGATTACCAACAGAAATTTACTTGAAACTAAATACAATATTCTGAAATAAATCAGAGTCTGGACAAAAACAAATATCCTGGGTCACATCGCCCAAGTATAATAAATATCCAATAAACCAAATACACTTTATGCAGTGTTCAAGCAACAATAAAAATAATAATAATAAAGCAGAATCTCCAGCACTAATACATCATCTCGCCAATACCATCTGGCAGTCGTCCATCCTGATCTACAATTAGTAAATTTGCAGGAGAAGTAGAAAAGAAGAAAACAAGTACCCGTCAATTGTAAGTCGCGGGTCACAAATAATGTAGGATACAAACACATGGGGAAACTAACTAATATCATGGTAGTCAACTAGCATGGTATTCTATCTTAACAGTTGTTTTATGTCAAAGCAGTGTCACATGGCAACTAACAGTCTCTAGTAATAGTAAACTCAGTATATCAGTGAATCAGGATAATAGTACATCAGTATCAGTCCAACATTCTCAGTCTAACATTATCAGTCTAACAGTATCAGTCTAACAGTCTCAGTTTTATGTTCTTATAG
Source organism: Hemerocallis citrina (assembly GCA_017893485.1). Taxonomy (NCBI): domain Eukaryota; kingdom Viridiplantae; phylum Streptophyta; class Magnoliopsida; order Asparagales; family Asphodelaceae; genus Hemerocallis; species Hemerocallis citrina. Next base: position 341,027,888 of record CM030358.1, on the reverse strand, counting down.
TCTTGTGTGTATTACTAACTAGGTAGCACTTCATGCATCCCGGTTTTTACTACATGGTTGCTACAACAAATAGTTTCGCTTTTAGATTTCATAGTGGACCATGATGGGGCAGTGTACTCAGGTATCAGTAAAAGTAACAGTAGCAGTAATAGTAACAGTAACAGTAACAGTAATAGTAGCAGAAAAGTAACAGTAACAGTAACAGTATGGAACAATAGTTCCCTTCCAAGTACATGTTTCCATATTTTTCACTACTAGATCTTCCCTTAAGAAACCCCGGCTTGGTTATTTTTATTATGTTCATCAAACATGCATGAATGTGTATGAAATAGTTTCAAACTAACATGATATGATCAGTATTAGGTTCAGGAAAACAAATAAACAATCATAGATATTATACAGTCACATAAACGAGCAAAACAGTGTATGTTCATATTCAGGACAGCATGACAGTACAGTACTAAAATTGTGATTCTTGTCGTTACAAAAATGCAACTCTGGATCTGTCGAAGGATCTGGAAAATAGACATCCACACGAATCCAAAAAATATAAATAAGTCATATAGTACTTCACAACATCATAACTCAAAACATGTTCGGAATCAGAAAACATGTTCAGTCAGAAATCAGGAAAACGAATTCTCAGTCAGAAAAACAGCACTAAAACTCATCAAATAAATTCACAAAAAATCTGTGGTATTCCCCTGTATGTCTAAAATCAAAATATAAAGTTTCAGAATTTTCCAGTAAGAATAGATCAGTCATCAAAAATACTAAAGCATTAAGAAAACATAGTTTAGCAAATCTGGAAATCCCAACACTGCTGTACGAAAAGTAAGATATCTCGCAACCAGTGAAACGAAATCTAATTCCGCCAAAGAGATATGAAAATAGATATAATTTACTAACTTTCACATTTCACACATATTTTTCATATAGTATAAGGAACATAGTGAAAATAGGATTCTTTATAGAACAGCGAGCAAAATACAGCCTGTATAGTTTTTAGAAATGAGCATGAAACACCACATAAAACTTATCAATAAAATTTACAAATTAAAATAATATGTATAGAATAGTTCTTGAAAATAGTTTGTTATCAAAATTACCCAAAAACATAATCTGGAAACGATCGACACCTCTGTACTCAAACAGCCATAACACAGTCATAAAAAATCAAAATCAAGAAAGTTCAGAGGGGTTTGAAAATAGACGAAATTATCTAAAACTCATATTTTATACCAAAGTCAAGATACTGAATGTAGCTTAGACGAAAACAGCAAACTAAACAGAACAGCAAGAAAATACAGATTTCACCCTTAAGAACAAAAACACCATAGATTCAAGAATATTGGTCCAAACACTTTCAAACTTGAAACAAAGCCTACCAAGGATCTAAACATCATGATTTACGGTTATTAACATGTCCATACAAAATATATCATATGGGTCTGAATCAAAACACAATTTCACACAAATTTTCACATACACGACTAGAAATCAAGAACGGACGAATCCTAGGTTATTTCATGTCAAGATTTGTGTCATGAGTCATCTATAGCCAAATTATCACAATAGAGACAAAACCCAACAAGGAAAACACAATTAAGAGTTGTATCTAGACCCAACTACACTATAGATGAACTTTTTGACTTGTATCAAACAAATGAATTGGAGTACAAGTTACTTGCCTTAATTTGGGGATGAAGAACGATGCAATCAATCTTAGAAGCAAAACCCATGAACGAAATCCGCTACAAGCAACGAATCCAAGCAAAACGAACAAAATCTCCTCACGAACGATCTCCTCGAAGCGACGACGATCAAAGTGGCAAGCACCCACTTTGAGAACACCACGAAGAGATGTAGGGACTGATGCAAGATGTTTGTTGATGGTGGTGGTGATCGGCAACGCAAGGGGATGTAGGGGCTCGATTTTGTAGGTGTCAGAGATGAGATGGCCGGAGGTTAGGGTGTAGAGGTCACCGGCTATGGGGCTCGGCCTGGGAGGGATGGTGTCGGGTTTGGGACAAGTGTAGGCCGGGAAGCACAAAGAGGACGGGGGCTGGGATTAGGAGAGGGAGAGAGAGTATTAGGGTTAGGGTTAGGATTTAAGGATTAGGGGGTACATATATAGGGGTTTAAATATGGGTTAATGGGTTGTGGATAATAGTATCTAGTAATAGGTATACAAATGGGTTTTGGATTTTGGATCAAATAACAATAGGAATGCAAATAGCATTAGGATTTTTGGCTCTGGAAATCTTATTAGGAGATAAAATAATTGGAAAAGGAAAATACAACCAAAACACCGCCATAACACCAAAAAAAAGAAAAAAAATAAAGAGAACGAGACCAAAAATGAGGAAAAGATCAAAATGATGAAAAACAAGACAAAAGAGACAATCAATCGAACACAAGGAGCTCAAATGAAAAAAAAAGAATATATATTGAAAACAAATCCAATATATGGTTCAGAAAAAATACAAGAGAGATAAATACACAAAAATGAAAAATACACTCCAAAATACATAAAATGAAAAACAGGGGTTACATAATAAATAACCAAGCCGGGGTTTAAAGGAAGGATCTAGTAGTGGAAAATTATAGAAATGTGCACTCGGAGGAGGACCAATAGGTTCTGACTGTCTGATTACTGTTACTGATTACCTGACTGCACACTTCCCTATAGGAAGGTGTACTCGGAGGAGGACCACTAGGTTCTGACTGTTACTGTTACTGTTATCGATTACCTGAATGCACACTTCCCTATAGGAAGATGTAATCGGAGGAGGACCACTAGGCTCTGACTGTTACTGTTACTGCTACTGTTACTGTTACTGATACATGTGTACACTGCCCTATATGGTCCCCTACGAAATCTAAAACGAAACTATTTGAATGTAGCAACCATGCGATAAAAGAATGGCACATGAAGTGCTACCTAGTTAGTAATAGACACAATACTGTAAGAACATAACAATGATACTGTTATACTGATACTGTTATACTATTATACTGTCATACTGTTATACTGTTATACTATTACACTGATACACTGAACATACTGCTACTGATACTGTTATCTGATACTATCACTGGATACTGTTAGTTTCCATATGACACTGTTACTTGACACATGTTACTTATACCTGTTAGTATACCATGCTAGTTGACTTTGCTTTACTTATTCATGATAGATATTACTATTGATGTGTTATACCATGCTACATTCGTTTCCGCTATTATTTAGATTTGTTTCCAATGTACTTGTATCCTGCACTATAAGCGGTCCGTAACTTGCATTGACGGGAATCTTGTTTCTTTTTCCTTCTTCCTGTAATTTGTCAAGTTGCAGATTTTGGTGGTCAGCTGCCCGATGGAGTAGGTGATCTAAAGTTCTAGTTGGCTGGAGCTTTTGCTATCTTCATTTATTTCCTATTGCTCATTTTGAAAAATGTATCTGTTACTTGGATTCTTTGTGTTTGGGCAGTATGACCCAGGATTTTTGACTTGTTCAAATCTGATTTATTTGAGATTAATACATTTTGTTTCAAGTAAATTATGCTGGTATATTGATTCAATTATGCATGCGTGGTTGATTCTCTTGCTTTCGACTCTGATTATTTTGTGAGATGTTGTAAAGATTCCTGAACAGCTTATGGATGATGAAAATCATTCGCTGGGTCAAATCTGTCTGCGGATGGAATGCAGTACTAAACTTTAGCTTACTCCCAAGAAAATTATGAAGATTCTCCCAGCATTGAGATCTGAATCTAGTATCTCTGTCTGATATAATACTGACATGAACACCATGCAATCTCACAATCTCCTACATATATCTTTCTGCAAGGCTTTCTGTAGATTGACCAACTCTAATGGAAATGAAATGAGCACTCTTCGTCAAGCAATTCACAATCACCCAAATGGCATTGTGACCCTTGGGACTTTTAGGCAAAGCAGTCCCAAAATCCATAGTGATATTCTCTCACTTTCACTCTGGAATAGGAAGCGGTTGAAGAAGTCCAGCAGTTCTCTGATGTTCTGCTTTCACTTGCTGACAGATCAGACACCGAGAAACAAATCTTGCAACATCCCTTTTCAAACCCTGCCACAAGAAATGCAACTTCAAATTCCGATACATCTTCGTACCACCGGGATGAATAGAATATGGCGAACGGTGAGCTTCTTCAAGTAACTTCTGCATGACTTCTCCCTTCGGAACACATAGGCAAGTCCCAAAGCAGAGAGATCCATCTTCATGAATCACCATATCAGTCCTCGAACCAGCTTCAACCTCAGCTCAAAATTGTTGCAACTGCACATCACCAGACTATGCCTCCTTAATCTGATCCACCAAAGAAGACTGCAACTGAAGAACCATACAACTCTGCCCAGAACCAGGAAATACCACATCCAATTCGAATCTCCTCATAGCTTCCATAAGCTCATTCTGCTCAGTAAGAACCATAGCAATAGGTCTTCTGCTCAAAGCATCAGGCACTGAATTAATCTTGCCAGGGTGATACTGCAGATTGATATCATAATCCGCCATCAATTCCAACCATCTCCTTTGCCTCATATTCAGCTCCTTCTGAGTGAACACATACTTGAGACTTTTGTGGTCAGTGAAGATCTCTGCTCGGTCTCCAAGTAAATAATGCCTCTAAAGCTTCAAGGAAAAAATCAGAGCAGCAAGCTCCAAATCATGTGTAGGATAATTCATCTCATGCGGCTTCAATTGCCAAGATGCATACGCAACAACCTTGCCTTGTTGCATCAAAACAGCACCCAACCATCTACCTGAAGAATCACAGTGAATTACGAAACCTCCTGACCCATCTAGTATCGTCAACAGGTGTTGAAGTCAACCGATTCTTCAGTTCAGAGAAGGCTTCATCACAGGACTCGTCCCACACAAACTTCTGATCATTCCCAGTCAACTTGGTAAACGGTCCTGCAATCTTCAAGAAATCCCAAACAAACTTCCTGTAATAACCTGCTAGACCAAGAAAACTCTGAACTTTTGATATAGACTTCAGCGCAGCCAATCCTTAACTGCAGGGATCTTGGATGGATCGACAAAAACTCCACCACCAGAAATAATATGGTCCAAGAATGCCACGCGATCCAACCAAAACTCACGCTTGCTAAGCTTCCCATACAACTGATTCTCCTTCAAAGTTTGCAAGACAACCTTCAAGTGCTCAACATGCTCATCACGGTTCCGAGAATAGAACAGAATATCATCAATGAACACCACAACAAAATTGTCCTGAAAGGGAGAGAAAACCCAGTTCATCAAGCTCATAAACACAGCTGGAGCATTAGTAACTCGGAAAGGCAACACCAAAAATTCATAGTGTCCATCTTGTACGAAAAGAAATCTTCTGTACATCCTTGGCTTTCACCTTATCCTGATGGTAACCAGAACAAAGATCCAGTTTCGAAAATACAGAAGTGCCTCCCAATTGATCAAATAGGTCATCAATCCTTGGCAACAGATACATGTTCTTCACTGTGACATTATTGAGCTCACGGTAGTCAATACACAACCTGCGACTACCATCCTTCTTATTGACGAACAAAACAGGAGCTCCCCAATGCAAAATACTTGGCCTGATAAAACCTTTATCTAGCAATTCCTGAATCTGCTCCTTCAACTCAGCCAACTCAAAAGGAGCCATTCTGTACGGACTCTTAGAGATTGGAGCTATACCCGACCGAATATCAATACTGAACACCATTTCACGATCTGGCAGTAATCCCAGTAATTCCTTAGGAAAAACATCCAGAAAATCCTGCACAACCAACGGTGCGACAACATCATCAACACAAACTTTCTCCGTAACTCTAACTTCCTGACTGGCCAACTTCTCCACCCAAGCAAGCGGCGTTTCACCGGCACAAAATTCAAATTCCTGAAGTTTTGGCATTTGGAACTCCACCTTTTTCTTGCGGAAGTCAATAACAGCATGAGTGGCACTAAGCCAATCCATCCCCAGAATAACATCAAAACCGGAATTGCTGATGACAATTAGATCGGCAACAAAATCCACACCACCAATTTCCATGGGACTCTGCTCACAAATCTGAGAACACACGATAACACCTCCACCTGTAGAAATGTTCCAAGCTACTGGCATAATGCTGCTAGCCAAGTGATGCAGATCGACGAAGTGAGAAGAAAAAATGAATGAGTAGCATTAGCAGGAAGTCAATGTGAGAATACCTAGCAAAGGATAATGCCTAGCAAGAAGTCAAAATGAGAATACAAAAGGCATAAACAAAATTAAAGAAACATACATGAATGGAAGGCTAACATGAATAAACAACTGAATAGAAAACGAAATAGCAAGGAAGAAGGAAGTAAACAATACAAGGAAGGAGAAGCAACATGAGAATCCTGGGACCTGTGGGTTATGGGCCCACCACGCTTCCGCTGCGCTACTCTGATGGTGAAGCTCCAAGCTGTAGACCTGTCGTTGTAGATCTAGCAATACCGATCGGAGGACCAAGCAGGAACAAGAAGAATAGATGTCTCCGGAATCAAAAGAATATGGGTATGAAAAGTGTAACCACCATTTCCGTAAATACATATTTTTCTAAATATTTTCTGTACTTTGATTATCTATAAATTCATTATTATTTTAAACTCGATTTGGACCTTCTATTAAAATCTATTCGAACCGAAAATTTATATTTACTTCGAATAATAATATATTCTAACCTTATTTTTCTATTTCTAAGTGATCGACTATTTATATTTTATTTTATTACTAATTGGATTTTAGTAAACTTGTTTATCTCAAATCCTATTTTGATATGTATATCATTTTTATTATTATTGTTATCATTATAATTATTAATAGTATTACTATTATTATAATTACTAGTATTATTTTTCTTAGTGTTATTATTTTGCAGTATCATTATTTTGATTGTTAATAATAATAATATTATTATTTTATTTTAAGCCGAGCATACTCTATTTTATGCGTATTCATTATTAGACTTAATGTATATCTATCTATATAATAAAACACAAAGAAAGCTATCAAGTGGCTGTCCTTCAATTCACCCCAAAATTAAAGGCCCAAATCTAACATCACAAAACATATTTTCCCTCCCAAAATTCAAATTCAAATTCAAATCCCCCCCAAGACAACTTCTTTATTTATTTAATTATTTCTCTCTCTCTCTCACCTAGTTAAAAAATTAAGAAAATAAAAATTTTAAACTTTTTTAAAAAAATTTTAAAAAAAATTAAACTTAAAAACTGAAAAAAATAAAAACTTAAAAACTTAAAAAATAATTCAAAAAAATAAAAAAAAAATTAAAATCGTTTGAAAATTTTTAAAAATTAAAAAGTTCTAAAAAATTTTAAAATCATTAAAAAAATTATAAAATTTTTTAAATTTAAAAATATTAAAATTTTTAAAATAAAAAAATTTAATTTTTTTTGAAATTTTAAAAATTTTAAAATCTCAAAGCAAATCCAAATCCAACGTCGAACCCTAATCAAGAGGTCGTCGCCGCTATCTGATCCGCTTGATCAGCTGCTGATTCCGTATCGGTGACTCCCCTCCACCAAATCAAGCGCAATTATCAAGCGACTCCGTATCAGCAACTCCCCTCCACCGAATCGAGAGCATCTATATGCGATGCAACGACTCTAATTTCATCTCATTAACCGAACTCTCATTCTAATTTTTAATTTTGTGTGCGCAGGGGATTACTCAGTTTTTTGCTGACTCGAATTCTGTGTGTGCCTGAGATGCAAAGTTCAGAGTGGTAGATTGTTTTATTTTTGGGTTTAAAACATTTTAATTTGCTGATTTATTTGCTGGACCTACTTCAATTAATTTGCTGGATCTCCAAAACTATTTTATATAATCAAACCAGGTGCACCATTCCGAAGACGTGCCGTAGGCACGTGTTAACGGGCAAACCTAATATTTTATAAACCCCTGTAATGCTTATTATTTTTTCCCTATTGGATTTAAACCTATTAATGGATTTATAACCCAAAACCATATTCTCTTATTGGATCCTATCCTATTCAACCCATTAACCCAAAACCCATAACCCTATATATAAATACCCTATATAAACGTAACCTAACCCTACTCCACCTACCGTGTAACTGTAACCCCTATTTTCCTATTTTGGATTTATTGTATTTTTATTTTCGTTTCTTGATTATTGTATCTGATTCCTTCAATAATAAAATTTTGATTTTCTTGTGTTCTTTTATTCACTTTTGATCGTTCCGTACTCTTTTGGCATGAATTCTGCTATTTTTGGCTCATTGCAAATCTTTTCTCTTCGTGTTTTGAGTTTCAATTGTTCCGCTAAATGTTCATCCCATTGATTTCCATGTGTTTTTCTCTTTTTGGTGCATAAACCTGTACCCTAAACCAACTAACCCGCAACCCAAAACCCCTACTTCTTAATTACCCTATAAATACCCCTATAAACCCTAATTATTATTTAACCCTAAATCTATTTCTCTCTCCAAACCCCCTTGCCGCTCACCCCTCTCTCTCTGTTTTTTTTTTCAAAAACCCAACCCACAGACCGTTCGCCTCCCGTCCATCCCGATCATCATCCCCGTCATCGCCCAAGTCTTCAAACCCCCCATCGCCACCCTCTCATCCACCTCCAAAGCCCCGCCGTATTCACCCATCCCGATCACCACCTTCGTCCAACACCTTCGAAACCCATCCTTACCAATGTCGACGAATCTTCCCCGCTCGTCAACCACCGTCCTGGTCGTCTTCACCCCTTCACCGCATCCCCCTTACCCCCGTCGTCGCCCAGTTTCACCCCCGTCTCCTCCTCTGTTTTGGCAAAAAAAGGGTGTTGATCCCCTCACCGACGATAGTCGCTGCGTCGCTTCCAGACCGCCAGCGTCCCGCTGTCGCTGCCTTGCTCTCGTTGCTGCTGCCGCTTCCCGACCGGGAGTGTCGCCAGTCGCCGTTCCCCCTCCCGTCGTCTTGCTCTCTCTATGTCGCGGTTGAGAAGAAGCAGGGGATCCGGTGTTTGTTATTCGGGTATTGGAAGGAGTTGGTTAGGATGTATTTGCTGTTCTGTGAGTGGGTATTTGCTCGCGCTCGCACGTGTTTTTGTGTTCATGGTTTGTCGCCCGGGATTCTCATCTCGTAATTCTAGATATTCGAAATTAACAACTAAAAGGCAAGTCTCTTCTTGAACTAGTTATTGTTTTGTTCAAGATTCCTTGATCTCTGCAAGTAGATCTGAAATTCCGTTAAGTTTATTGAGGGTTTACACGATCTAACCTGATATATTCTTAACAACGTGCCTATGTCGTTGATCTAAAACCTAGTTCCCCTTGCACATTGCGTATGCACATTTACATGAAAAATAACTAGATCTATGTTATAGAAGTGTTTGATGAATAGGATATATTAGATTGAATTGAATTCGAATTGATTATCATGCCTGTTAAATTGCATCTTAAAACTGAAATTATACATGTTAAACATCTAGCGTCATTTTGATTATTAATTAGCATGAACTATATGTTTGTATGATGCGATTGTTTCTTATTCATATCAAATTATATTCTGGCCTACTGTTTGTTTCGTTTTGTATCAGATTTTCAACCATGTTGCTGTTGTAATTTAAAATAACTTTCTGAACATGAATTATAGCCCCATGAATCTATTTTTCAGAACATTTAACGGATTTTAATTTCGAGTTATAATCTGTTAGATATCAGTATTTTAATACTACGGTGTCTAAATTTTCAGATTCACAAATTCATGCTTATCTTTCTGTTTCAGAATTAAATTGAACATGTGAACAGTAAAATAAAAATATGAAAAAATTTTGGATGAGACTAGACATGTGCAGGAATCACCCTAAATTTTTGTTGATTTAATTGATGAGTTTTGTGACCTGAAACATATAGGTGATCATAATTTACAATTTGCGGCCTGGACATAAAACTTGAAAAGAATAGGAGTTTAAAACCTAGTTTCTGACGGATCAAGATTTTTTTTACTAATTGGAGTTTAAAACATATAGGTGTCTAGTTTCTAGAATTTCTGACGGATCAAGGTTTTTTTTATGTAGTAGCGGTAATTTTTGTTTTCGTACAACAACGTCATACTATCCAGATTGTGTGATTCATGTTAATTTAATATGCTTGCTCCTTGATTTGTCTGTAACGAGTAGAATTAGTTACACCTAGCATGCTCACCTTCTTGCATGCTCATATAGGATGAAAAAATGATAACAAGCCGGGGTATTATGGGATGACTTGGTAATGAACAATTGAAAACTGTACTCGGTCGGGCCCCACTACTTGACTTGTACTGATGGCCATAAAATACTACTTGATAATTACTGTTACTGAACATTAAACACCGATTAATGGACCGAGTACACGAACCATGAATTCACCATCAGTCTAAAGCAAACGTGGAATGGGACGCAGTAGTACGTGCATTAGATAGGTTAATAAAATGATTAATATCCTGCATTTGACATCTCATGTTTGATCCCGTATACTGTCACCAATATTGGACTTGAGTTGAAACTATTATTTAAATGCAAGATTAAACATAGACCCTTGACATTATTGTCATTCCTTGCCTTTCCTTTTGACTTTGATCCCATCCCCTTTTCTTTTGATATACCATGTTCCTATTATTCTCTGTTTCCCTCTACTTGCTGTCCATGACTTGCTCTAAGGACATTATTTTCTTTCTTTTTAAATCAAGAATTTACAGGTACTGGAGGAACAATACCAGAAGGAATTGGTGAGCAACGAATCTAGAAGATGGAGTCCAAGATTAGATTGCTTGAATTAATTTATTGCTAGATTTATTTCTTTGAACATTGTCTTGATATTATACTTTGTTTTTGGGCTTTATGACCCGAAGTTTGTTTTTTCCCCAGATGTTGGATATTATTATTTGGATTATTTCATTTATTATTGAAATTGATCTTTGTCTATGTGATTATGTCTTCTTGCGTGGTTATGATTGTTATTTAATAGTGTTGAGTTAGTCTGGCACAGCTTATGGATGGTGTTTACATCATTTGCTGGGCCTACGTTACATACTCGTATTCCATATTTTGGGAAGCGGGGCATGACAGTAACCCCAGCCGCAAAACCCCCATCTCGCTCTTCTTTTACCTCTCCTTCACCCCGTTCACCCCATCTTCTTCCCCGTTCATCGTCCTCATCGTCCCTGTGCTCTGAGTCTCCTCGACCCCTGATCGCCTCCCGCTCACCTTCAACACCGCTATCATCTCTACCGCAACCGCTCATCTTCCACGTCGAGCTCCGCCCGCAGTCGTCACCCCTTCGAAGCATCGACATTGCCGAACCTCTGAAGCCCTCGTCATTATCGCAATTGTCGCTGCCCCACTCGAGCACCCATGGTCGAGCCTCGCCTGCATCCCACTGTCGAGCTACCCTCGACGCTGCGGCACCCCATCTCTACCGTCGCATCCCCGCCGCCACGACTGTGCATCGCCAGCATGCCCTCCCCTATTTTCCCACCGAAACAGAGTAACCACAGCCACCTACTTCATCTCCTTCTCCCAATTGCCGTCGACTCCCCATTGTCACCGTCCTACCTATCATTGCCACGAATACACCACCGCGCCGCCCTATCGCCGCCAGCCAGCCACCGCGAACCAATCATCATCTGCCATCAAGCCAGTACTGAAGCCATTGACGTTGCTGTTGGATTCTTGATTGTTTGAATCTTGGCTGTCCGATTTTCTCTTGATCATCACGATCATGATGATCATCAAGCTTCCTTTGATCGTAGTTGTTCGATCGATCGATCTTATCATCATCTTCATCAACTTCTAAGTGATCTGAGCCATCGATTTTATTTGATATTGATCACCATCAAGATCCGTGCCGATCCGATCCACCAGATCTCGAATGTCGATGAGCGTCCTCGTCCAATCAAGGCAAGTATTTTCTCGTACAATTCATTGTTCTAGTACAAGCTTTTATTTGAAAATACCACAAGTAGATTGTAGTTGTGACTCCCCTTTGGCTTATCATTTGATGATATCATTTTACTTATTGTCATCCTTATCAATTTCATGATCATAAGAGTAACAATCTTTCGTTGATATATTCGTTTCACAACTAGTTAGATCTAATTATTATTTAATTATTTGAACACATGAAATTAAGAACTACCTTGACTTGTAGATGTATGTGTATGATGTATGTGTTGATTTTACTTTATTTTTGAGTTGAGAATAAAAATGTGGCTTGCTGATTTGATACTTATTACATCATGATTTGTGTCACACACTGATTTAGACTCATAATAGTCATTAATCATGCCACTATTTATATAAAAGAAATCTCTTATGTTATTGTTCCTGTCTTTGCTTACTATTTCGACCCTGTTAAAATCAGAATATGGACATGAGTTCTAAACATGAAATGTAGCCCCAGATGTCTAGTTTACTAATCTTTTGACGGAATTGAATTCTGAGTAATAGTTTGTGAATTATCACTAATTCAGTGCTGCTGTGTCTGAAATTTCAGCTTCATAAATTTGTTGTGTCAATTTGTTTCACAAATTAAATTGACTATGATAATGACTTGAAAATTTTCATGCTGATACTGGAAATAATAGAGAACCTTCCTTAATTTTTTTGGAATTAATTAATGAAGTTTCAGACCTGTTTCATGTTTCTAAACACAACTTTACAAATTTTGGCTGAACACGAATCTTGTGTAGTTTGCTGTTTTGACACCAGTTGCTACAACTTTCATGAATCTTTTTATATGCGCTGGATTCGGCAGAGAGTCTAGTTTCTAGATTTTTCGACAGATTCATATTTTCTTTCCTATTGGGGCGGGAATCTCAGTTTTGGTGCAGCAAGGTCATGCTATCGAGAATTGGAATTCTCGTCGGTTTTGATAATTATAATTTGTTTGATACTCGAATATGCATTCTACCTCACCTAAACTTGTTCCATGTCCTTGATCATGTTTACTTATCCTGTTTCGCATGCTTTCATGCTTGTCTTGGTAATAATAACAAATAACAAGCCGGGGTTAAGAGAAAGACCATAGTAGTGGACAATATAGGTAAGTGTACTCAGAAGGGGCCCGTGTTTCCCATGATTTTAAGTTAAATGGGACTAAGTGCCACGTAGAACTAAGTGCCATGTTAGGAGTTGACTGGGGGCCACCTCTAGTGCCTGCCGGGGTTACCTCTAGTGCCCATTATATAATTACATGATATGTGTTTGCAATCAGATAAAACTAAGTGCCACATCAGGGGTTGACGGGGGCCACCTCTAGTGTCCATGGTTTGATCAAATGCTCTTATTTCCTACAGAACCTGAGTACACGACCCTATAAAATTCACTAGTAAGCCTAAACGTAACTTGTTTGTAAGTAGCAACCATGTGCTAAATAAATGGGACGCCTGAAGTGCTACCTAGATAGAATTTAACTACAGACTTAAGTATAACATGTTCACTTGCACATTCTTGTTAACCGTTCCTGCTACTTGTTACATGTTACATGTTATTTGTTACTTGAGACTTGTTACTTGATGCTTGATACTCATTACATGCTCACTTGTTACATATTCCTGCCACTTGTATTTGTTACCCGATCCTGTTACTTGATTTGTTTCACTTGCTAGCTAGTCTCTTGAACTTCACTAATTGTTGCATCTTTGTCAAATCATGTTGTATATTTTTGATTTCATGTCTTTGTTTCGTACTTTCTTGCACTTATTTTCATACCCCTTGTACTGCGGCCCGCAACTTGCACTTAAGAGCGTCTGTCTTTGTTTCTCTATTTTTCTTCTATGTGATATATATATATACAGACTTTGGAAACGAGCTGCCAGAAGGAGTGGGTGAGCAGACATTCTAGGCTTCGCTTCGAAAAACTTGGTTTAGTTATTTTGTATTTGAGTTTATTAAATTCTTGTTGCAACTAAAAACTTGTAACGGGTTGTAGTCCCGAAGTTTTACTTTGATCCAAATCTTGAATTTATTTGGGAAATTTATATTTATTTCAAATGATTTCTATTGGTTAATAAATTATTCATGCATGCGTGGTTGAGTATATTGGTTATATTCCTTGTTATGATGCTGAGTCGATCCTACAGGATATGAATGATGAAAATCATTTGCTGGGCTTTGTCACGTACTCGTATTCTGTATTCCTTTTGGGAAGTGGGGTGTGAGAAAAAGAATGAAATCATACCCAAAAAGAAATCAATAAATGGAAGGGATCAAAGAGGAATCAAATAAGACTAGTTTCCAGATAATAAGTTGGATATCAATTGTTCATGTGATTCCTGTATTGCTCATACTGTTGGGTCAAATCGGTTAAACCCAAATCTGATTAATATATCAATCAAAGCCAAACTTTCTTTCGTTAGCCACGTTTGAATGATATATATTATCCAAACTCGAGCTCTTATACCACTAAAAACCTTGTCACGCCCCGCTTCCCAAAAATACGGAATACGAGTACATGACATTGGCCCAGCGAATGACTAACGTCACCTATAAGCTGTTTATCCGATTAACTCAACAATATAATCAATACAGAACAAATGCGCAGGCAATAATAATCTCATGAACAATAATATTTGGAATGAAACAATATAAAATATCCAAATACAATTATAATCCAAATTTGGAACAATAATAAAATTCGGGACATAAGCACAATACAATAATAATCCAATCTCAAATAATAATAAGTCTCAATCCATTAAATCCAATAAAACAATAAGCAATTAAAAGTATTAAGTCTTTAGAATGTCTGTTCTCCAATCCCAGCAGGAAATTCTCCATCATTACCTGTGAACACTTCATCTAAAAAGAGAAGAAAAATTTTCCTTAGAGCAAGTCATGGACAGCAAGTAGAGAAAGCAAGGAATAATGGAATAAAGGCATGACAGTGAATCAAAGGATCAATAGGAATCAATAACTTGGGATGATAATCAATAATCAATATCACGATAATCGATGCAATGGCTATAAACAATGATTCAATATTCGGTAACAATAATCAATGATCAATAACAATAACACTTAGACAATATTCGATGAACAATATGCAATATCGGTGATGTGTCAATCCTTATGTCTATTAATCATATTAATCCTAACTAATGCAAGTACTACTGCATCCCATTTTGCAGGTTCGATGCATACAATCAATTTTGTTTAGACTTGAGGGGAAGATTCTATAGTTCATGTACTAGGTATGATGACGATAACAATATAATACGGGCCATGTGTAATTTCTTACACGATAACGATAACGATAATAACCCGGGCCATGAGTAATTTCCTTCATGTGGAGATAACAATAATAATGTGGGCCATCATCCGAGTACATTCTCTATATCATCAACTACTCGAGTCAATCCCTTAAACTTCGGCTTGTTAATTATTTATCAATACAACAACACAATATGCAATTTGAGATATGAGATGAACAATAGTATCAATAGGGGAACAATAGGATGATAACGTGGAATACGGCAATTAGAATGATGACAGTAACTCATTGGGATCATGCAATGCAACACACATACTTTAATTCATGCAACAATACGATAGCGAAATAATTAATCTATTAAAATCTGGACTGTATAATTCTGGACAGCAAGAGTAGTCTGTACAAAAATACAGTTTTTTGCTGTTTCAGAAACCGAAAACTGAATCCATCAGAAATTATAGAAACTAGACTTCCACATGGTTCTAACGAATGTTTAATGTTTAAAATCCGACAAGAGTAGCTAGGTCAAACACATTGTTCTTTACAGATTTCATGTTCAGGCAGAATATCTACATCATGTTATCTTATTTTTTGAATCAGCAAAAACTCAATAATAAATTCATTAAAAAAAATTTCTAGACTCCTAAACATGATTTCTAACAATTTGAAAATTTTCAGATTAAAATTTTATCATTTGTTCAGCTTTTTTACTGTTTAAACATGAAACGTAAAGAATGTGGAAATCTGAAAGTAAAATCACAGTTGTAGTAAAATGGGCATAACTTTTGCTACACAATTCGGAATTCAAAAATTCAAGATGTTCTGCAAACTAGAAAGATAATACTACAATTCTTGTTCAGAAAGTAATTCAATTTAAGATCATTTAATGGGCCAATAAAAGCAGACAACATACAACCAGCAAGCAAGATACAGGTTTTAGGGTATTTTTCATAGAATAAATTTAATTAAACGTGATGGGTATTGATTCTTTAGTCAATAATTTTATAATCAGCATGATGAGTGCAATAAAAAGATGAATAAAATTAGAACACATACATACATTAATTTATCATCAATTGATGAAACAACATACGACCTAGCAATTGTCTCTACAATAATTAATCGTATTAGGAGATGCATGAAAATTTCCTATCATCAATACAATATGATGTATGCAAGATTCAATATTTTTGGAATCAAAGTGGCACGATGTCAAGAATATTGGGGTTAGCTCGTGTAAACCCTCAATATACCCAACGAAGGAGATGAACAATGTACAATACAATAAACAAAGGGATCTACTTGCAAGAGTTTCAACAAAACTTGAATTTGATACAATTAACAATTCAAGAGGAAAATTGACTTGCCTTATAAACGGTGAAAACAAAAACTAAGAATAACGGGATAAGGATCCCGATGCAACGAACCCACGATCTAATAATTTAGCACGTGCGAAATACATGCACACAAAGAGGCAAGGCAACCACAGAACTAAAAGAGACAGCAACGGCAGCAGCTACAGTAGAGAGGGAGAGAATGGGCACGACGGCGGTCGGCGATGGCGTCACCGATCAGGAGCGACGGCAGGTTCGTCGACGGAGCAAGGGGGCGGCGCTGACGACGGAACAAGGTAAAACAGCACCGGGGTTGGCTGGCTGTCAATGTCGAGGATAGAGGAGGAGGCTCAGGGGGGGTGCGGGTGTGGGGGCGGCGTCGACCGGAGGTGGTGACGGGAGGTGGCGACGAGGTGCGGTCGCCGGAGTTGGGGGCGGAGAAGACGAACGGAAAGGGGGTTTGGCTAATTTGGGCGGGTAACGATCGGGAGAGAGAAAACGGGAGCAGAGAGGAGAGAGAATAAGCGGTTGGGGTTTCAATTTGTGCAATTTTTACGGGTTTGTACTAGGGTTGTATTTATAGGGTACAATTAGGATATTGGGTTAGTGGTTTAGGATCCGATAATAGCGGTTTAGGGTCAAGAAAAATTGAAGTTGGGTTTTAGGGTTCAATAAGAGATGAGTTTAAAATAATAGGGTTCAAATAAAAATACCCACAATTAAATAAAAGAAAATAGAATCACTAAGAACAGCTCAACAAGAAGAACGGAGAATTTCGTGAACAAGATTTAACTAAAATAATCAAGAAACAATAAAAATAGAGTATTTTATTCAATTACAAATAAAATATTACAAAAAGGGGAAATGAAAATAGCGGAAACGGTAGTTAAAATCCTACTCACCTTACAATAAAATTTCGTCCTCGAAATTTAAGCAAGTGGTACTAGGGTAACCCCGAGGAAAAGAAAGGAACAAGAGCTACTTAAAAAGATGGGGAAACCTCTTCCGAATCACACTTTCACGCTCCCAAGTCGGCTCACTAGGCGAGTGAGGATTCCCAGCAACACGAACCAACTTGAGAACCTTGTTATTCAAAATCTTCTTCTGCAGATCCACAATCGAAACTGGATGAATCTCACGGGACAAATTTGGTCGAACCGACAAACTCCGTATATTCAATAACATGACAATCATCCAGAGCATACTTCCTGAGCTGAGAAACATGGAAAACGTCATGCACTCCAGCAAGAGCTGGCGGCAACGCGAGTCTGTAGGCCACCTTTCCTACTCGCTCCACCACATCGAACGGACAAATGAATCTAGGGCTCAACTTGCCCCCACCACCATAACAAATCACACCTTTCTATGGAGACACCTTGAGGAACACATGGTCACCCACTTCGAACTCTAACGGCCTCATGTTTATGTCTGCCCATTTCCTCTGCCTGTTCTGTGCGGCTTGCAAATGCTTCCTGATCTGGGCCACTGCATCAACAGTCTTCGTGATCAATTATGGCCCCAAAAGCTTCCTCTCACTAATGTCATCCCAGTACACTGGTGATCTACACTTCTGACCATACAAGTCTTCATACGGAGCTGCCTGAAGACTAGCTTGGTAGCTATTATTGTATGAAAACTCCACCAAATGTAGATAATCTTCCCAAGATCCTCTAAACTGAAGCACATAGGACCTCAACATATCCTCCAATATCTGAATAGTCCTTTCTGATTGACCATCCTGTTTGCAGATGGAATGCAGTGCTAAACTTCAGCTTACTCCCAAGACTATTATGATGATTCTCCAGCATTGAGATTTGAATCTAGTATCTCTGTCTGTTATAATACTGACAGGAACACCATACAATCTCACATTCTCATGCATATATCTTTCTGCAAGGCTCTCTGTAAATTGACCAACTCAGAAGGGAATGAAATGAGCACTCTTCGTCAAGCGGTCAACAATTACCCAGATGGCATTGTGACCACTGGGACTTCTAGGCAAAGTAGTCACCAAATCCATAGTGATATTCTCCCACTTTCACTATGGAATAGGAAGCAGTTGAAGAAGTCCAGCAGTCCTTTGATGTTCTGCTTCACTTGCTGACAGATCAGACACCGAGAAATAAATCTTGCAACATCCCTCTTCATACCCTGCCACCAGAAATGCAACTTCAAATACCGATACATGTTCGTACTACCAGGATGAATAGAGTATGGTGAACGGTGAGCTTCTTCAAGTAACTTCTACATGACTTCTCCTTCAGAATAAATTGTCTAGTCCCAAAGTGGAGAGACCCATCTTCATGAATCACCATACCAGTCCTCAAACCAGCGTCAACCTCAGCTCGAAATTGTTGCAACTGCACATCACCAGACTGTGCCTCCTTAATCTGATCCACCAAAGAAGACTGCAATTGAAGCACCATACAACTATGCTCAGAACCAGACAATACCACATCCAATTAGAATCTCCTCATAGCTTCCATTAGCTCTTTCTGCTCAGTAAGAACCATAGCAACAGGTCTTCAGCTCAAAGCATCAGGCACTGAATTAATCTTGCCAGGGTGATACTGCAGAATGACATCATAATCCTCGATCAATTCCAACCATCGCCTTTGCCTCATATTCAGCTCCTTCTGAGTGAACAGATACTTGAGACTTTTGTGGTCAGTGAAGATCTTCACTCAGGTCTCCAAGTAAATAATGCATCCAAAGCTTCAAGGCAAAAATCACAGCAGCAAGCTTCAAATCATGTATAGGATAATTCTTCTCATGCGGCCTTAATTGCCTAGATGCGTACACAATGACCTTGCCTTGTTGCATCAAAACAACACCCAACCCTCTACCTGAAGCATCACAATGAATTACAAAACCTCCTGATCCATTTGGTATAGTCAACACAGGTGTTGATGTCAACTAATTCTTCAGTTCAGAGAAGGCTTCATCACAGGAATCATCCCACACAAACATCTGATCCTTCCTAGTCAACTTGGTCAACAATCCTGCAATCTTCGAGAAATCCTGAACAAACTTCATGTAATAACCCGCTAGACCAAGAAAACTCCGAACTTCTGATACAAACTCGGCGTCGGCCAATCCTTAACTGCAGAGATCTTAGACGGATCGAAAGAAACTCCATCACCAGAAATAATATGGCCCAAGAATGCCACGCGATCCAACCAAAACTCACACTTGCTAAGCTTCCCATACAACTGATTCTCCCTTAATGTTTGCAAGAAAACCTTCAAGTGCTCAGCATGCTCATCATAGTTCCAAGAATAGACCAGAATATCATCAATGAACACCACAACAAACTTCTCCAGAAAGGGAGAGAAAACCTGATTCATCAAGTTCATAATCACAGCTGGAGCATTAATAACTCTGAAAGGCATCACCAAAAATTCATAGTGTCCATATCTTGTACGAAAAGAAGTCTTTTGTACATCCTCAGCTTTCACCTAACCTGTTGGTGACCAGAACGAAGATCAGGTTTCGAAAATACCGAAGCGCCTCCCAATTGATCAAATGGGTCATCAATCCTTGGCAACGGATACATGTTCCTCACTGTGAAATTATTGAGCTCACTGTAGTCAATACACAACCTGCGACTACCATCCATCTTATTGATGAACAGAACAGGGGCTCCCCAAGGCGAAAAAACTTGGCCTGATAAAACCTCTATCCAACAACTCCTGAATCTGCTCCTTCAACTCAGCCAACTCAACAGGAGCCATTGTGTACGGACTCTTAGAGATTGGAGCTGTACCCGGCCGAACATCAATATTGAACACCACTTCAAGATCTGGCAGTAATCACGGTAATTCCTCAGGAAAAACATCTAGAAAATCACGCACAACCAACGGTGCGACAACATCATCAGCACAAACTTCCTCCGTAACTCCAACTTCCTGACAGGTCAAATTCTCCGCACAAGCAAGCGGCATTTCACCGGCACAGAATTCAAATTCCTGACGTTCTGGCATTTGGAACACCACATTCTTCTTGCGACAATCAATAACATCATGAGTGGTACTAAACCAATCCATCCACAAAATAACATCAAAACCGAAATTGCTGATGACAATTAGATCGGCAACAAAATCCAAACCACCAATAACCAAGGGACTCTGCTCACAATTCTGAGAACCCACGACAACACCTCCACCTGTAGAAATGTACCAAGCTACTGGCTTAGTGTTGCTAGCCAAGTGATGCAGATTGACGAAGCAGGAAGAAACAATGAATGAGTAGCACTAGAGTCAAAAAGTGCATAAGCAGGAAAGTAATGAACAAGGATAATGCCTAGCAAGAAGTCAAAGTGAGAATACAGAAGGCAGAAACAAAATGCAAGAAACAGACATGAATGGAAAGCTAACATGAATAAACAACATGATAGAATAACAAAATAGCAATGAAGAAGGAAGTAAACAATGCAAGGAATGAGAAGCAATATGAGAATCCTGGGACCTATGGGTTATGGGCCCACCACGCTTCCGCTGCGCTACTCTTATGGTGAAGCTCCAAGCTGTAGACATGTGGTTGTAGATCAAGCAATGCCGATCGGAGGACCAAGCAGAAAGAAAGAAGAACGGATGCCACCAGAATCAAAAGAATATGGGTATGAAAAGTGTAACCCCCGTTCCCGTAAATACATAATTTTCTGAATATTTTCTGTAATTTGATTATTTATAAATTCATTATTATTTTAAACTCGATTTGGACCTTCTATTAAAATCTTTACGAACCGAAAATTTATATTTACTTCGAATAATAATATATTGTAACCTTATTTTTCTATTTCTAAGTGATCGACTATTTATATTTTATTTTATTACTAATTGAATTTTAAGAAACTTGTTTATCTCAAATCCTATTTTGATATTTACATCATTTTTATTATTATTATTATCAGTATTATTTTTGTTAGTGTTATTATTTTGCAGTATCATTATTTTTATTGTTAATAATATTATTATTATTATTTTATTTTAAGCCGAACATACTCTATTTTATACGCATTCATTATTTCACTTAATGTATATGTATATTTTATAAACCCTATAATGCTTATTATTTTTTCCCCTATTGGATTTAAACCTATTAATTGATTTATAACCCAAAATCCTATTCTCTGATTGGATCATATCCTATTCAACCCATTAACCCAAAACCCACCCCTACTATGTAACTGCAACCCCTATTTTCCTATTTTGGATTTATTGTATTTTTATTTTATTTTCTTGATTATTGTATCTGATTCCTTTTAATAATAATTTTTTGCTTTTCTTGAGTTCTTTTGTTCTCTTTTGATTGTTCCGTACTCTTTTGGCTTGAATTCTGCTATTTTTGGCTCATTGCAAATTTTGGTATTCGTGTTTTGAGTTTGAATTGTTTCGCTATATGTTCATCCCATTGATTTCTATGTGTTTTTCTCTTTTTGGATCCTAAACCTGTACCCTAAACCCACTAACCCACAACCCAAAATGCCTACTTCTTAATTACCCTATAAATAACCCTATAAACCCTAATTATTTTTTAACCCTAAATCTATTTCTCTCTCCAGAAACCTCTGTCGCTAACCCCTTTCTCTCTGTTTTCTTTTTCAACAACCCAACCCATCGACCGTTAGCCTTCCGTCCATCCCGATCATCATCCCCATCATCAGCCAAGCCTTCGAACCCATCATCGCCACCCTCTCATCCACCTCCAAAGCCCTGCCGTCTTCACCCATCCCGATCACCATCTTCGTCCAACACCTTCGAAACCCATCCTCGCCATTGCCGACAAAGCTTCTCCGCTCGTCAACCACCGTCCCGGTCATCTTCCCCCCTTCACCGCATCCCCCGTATCCCCATCGTCGCCCAATTTCGTTCACGTTTCCTCCTTTGTTTTGTCGAGAAACAGGGTGTTGATCCTCTCGTCGATGATCGTCGCTGCATCGCTTCCCGACGGCCAGCATCCCACCGACGATGCCTTGCTCTCGTCGTTGCTGTCGCTTCTCGATCGCAAGCATCGCCAGTCACCATTCCCCCTTCCGCCATCTCGCTCTCTCTCTATCGCGGTTGAGAAGAAGCAGGGGATCTGGTGTTGGCTGTTCGGGTAGAGGAAGGAGTTGGTTTGGTTGTATTTGCTGTTCTGGGTGTGGGTATTTGCTCGCGCTCGCACGTGTTTCAGTGTTCGTAGTCCTGTCGCCCGGGATTCTCATCCCGTTATTCTAGATATTCTAAATTAACAACTAAAAGGCAAGTCACTTCTTGAACTAGTTATTGTTTCATTCAGGATTCATTGATCTCTGCAAGTAGATCTAAATCTTTTTATCATATTGCTATTTGAAAATCAGTTAACTTTATTGAGGGTTTACACGAGCTAACCCGATATATTTTTAACATTGTGCCTACATCTTTGATCTAAAACCTAGTTCCCCCTTGCACATTACATATGCACATTTACATGAAAAATAACTAGATCCATGTTATAGAAGTGTTTGATGATTTGGATATGTTAGATTGAATTGAATTTGAATTGATTACCATGCCTGTGAAATAGCATCTTAAAAATGAAATTATACATGTTAAACATCTAGCATCATTTTGATTATTAATTAGCATGAATTATATGTTTGTATGATGAGATTGTTGCCTATTCATATCAAATTATATTCTGGCCTGCTGTTTGTTTCATTTTGTATCAGATTTTCGACCATGTTTCTATTTTAATTTGAAATAACTTTCTGAACATGAAATATAGCCCCATGAATCTATTTTCCAGAACTTTTAACGGATCTGAATTTTGAGTTATAATCTATTAGATATTAGTATTTTAGTACAACTGTGTCTGAATTTTCAAATTAACAAATTCATGCTTATCTTTCTGTTTCAGAATTAAATTGAACATGTTAACAGTAAAATATAAATTTGAAATAAATTTGACTGAGACTAGAAATGTGTAGGAATCACCTTGAAATTTTGTAGATTTAATTGATGAGTTTTCTGACCTAAAACATATAGGTGATCACAATTTATAATCTGCTCGCTGAACATAAAACCTGAAAAGAATATGAGTTTCAACCTAGTTTCTGTAACTTTTATATGTCATATATATATTTGCTGGAATCGACAGAGAGTCTAGCTTCTAGAATTTCTTACAGACCCAGATTTGCTTTTTTGTAGTAGCGGTAATCTGTATTTTTGTACAGCAACGTCATACTATCCAGATTGTTTGATTTGTGTTAATTTAATATGCTTGCTTCTTGATTTGTCTGTAATGAGTAGAATTAGTCACACCTAGCATCATACAACATTGACACCTTCTTGCATGCTCACATAGGATGAAATAAAATGATAACAAGCCGGGGTATTTTGGGATGACTTGGTTGTGAACAATCGGAAACTGTACTCGATCGGGCCCCACAGCTTGACTTGTACTGATGGCCATACAATACTGCTTGATAATTACTGTCACAGAACATTAAACACTGATTACTAGGTCGAGTAAGCAAACCTGTTAATTCACCATAAGTCTAAAGCGTACGCTATGTGCTTATGCCGAACCTGTGGAATGGGACGCAGTAGTACGCGCACTAGATAGGCTAATAAAATAATTAATAACCTGCATTTGACTTCTCATGTTTGATCCCATATACTGTCACCAATATTGGACTTGAATTGAAAACTATTAATTAAATGCATGATTAAACATAGCCCCTTGACATTATTGTCATTCCTTGTCTTTGCTTTTGACTTTGATTCCGTCCCTTTTCCTTTTGATATACCATGTTCATGTTATTCTCTGTTTCCCTCTACTTGCTGTCCATGACTTGCTCTAAGGACATTATTTTCTTTCTTTTTAGATCAAGAATTTAGAGGTACTGGAGGAACAATACCAGAAGGAATTGGTGAGCAACAAATATAGAAGATGGATTCCAAGATTAGATTGCATAAATTAATTTATTGCTAGATTTATTTCTTTGAACATTATCTTGATATTATACTTTGTTTTTGGGCTTTATGACCCGAAGTTTGTTTTTATCCCAGATGTTGGATATTATTATTTGGATTATTTCAGTTATTATTGAAATTGATCTTTGTTTATGTGATTATATCTTCTTGCATGGTTGTGATTGTTATTTATATTGTTGAGTTAGTCTGGTACAGCTTATGGATGGTGTTTACATCATTCGCTAAGCCTACGTTACGTACTCGTATTCTGTATTTTAGGAAGCGAGGCGTGACAGGTTTTTAGAGGTATCAGAGCCCAGGGTTGGATAATATATCATTCAAACATGACTATCTTTAGGAAGGTTTGGCATTGATTGATATATTAGTCAAGTTTGGCTCTTGCCGGGTTAACTCAGTAATGTGCACACCACAATGATCACATGAATGTATATATATTAACCAACATATAATCTTAGTACTAACCATATTTGATCGTGTTTCAGGCTATGGCTCGTCGAAATTCTTCTTCTTCCCGTCCGAGGGATGAGCAGCCCAACAATGATGCAATTCTCCAAACGATTCAGCAGATGATGGCTCTCCAGCAGGAGCACAATGACTTGATGAGGGCCACTTTGGCGGCCAATGGAACTGCCACTGAACCTGCACCTGGGTCACTGCCACCAAGGCCCAGTACAGTAGAAGATTTCATGAGGCTGCACCCAGATAAGTTTTCGAGTAATGAGTCGCCGCTGGAGGCCGAGCAATGGCTTATCCGGACAGAGCAACTATTGATCGCCGCCCGTGTTGCAGATGTTGATCATGTGGATGTGGTTAGCATCTAATTGGTGGATCTCGCTCACATTTGATGGTGGGCTGAAACCGAAAGGATGGTGAGACCCATCGAGTGGGCCACTTTCTGAGAGAGCTTCATGGCGAAGTTCTTTCCCAATGTTACCAAGGTAGAGATGGAACGACAATTCGTTTTCCTAACCCAGGTCAGCTAGATAGTGTTCTTAAATGTCATTGTTGTTGCCTACTTCACCTGTGACATTAATTTGAGCATTGTCTTAACCAGTGAAACCGTTCCGTGGACGAGTATGCTGCATAGTTTACTCGGCTCAATCGCTTCGCTCCTGCCCTCATAGCCGCTGATTAGGTTAGGGCTCACAGATTCCAGTTGGGCTTGAGTTTTCACCTCCAGGACCGCTTGGCTGCTCTTCGGCTTCGTGCTTATGCCGACATTCTGGATGCTGCTCAGATCCAAGAGCAGACCTTCAGCAGGTCAAGTGTTCTCTAGCGGACTGTTCCGCACCCTGTTGTAGTTCGGCCTACCGAGGACCTATTCGAAGGCCAGTTCCACCTCCTCCCACGAGAGCACAGCCGTACGCATCTGTTGTTCTGAGGAATGTCAAGATTTGTCGCTATTGCCATAAGGTTGGGCATTCACAGCAGGACTGCAAGATAACTAATCGACTATGCCTTGCTTGTGGCAACAATGATCATATGATTCGGGACTGCCCTAGAAGTAGGGCAGCTGTTCAGGCTGGAAGTATCGTTCAGCAGGGAGCACTGGCTCGTGGTCAGGGTAGGTAGACTGCATCTTCCACTGTAAAGGCGTGTGGCTCCTAGAGGAGGCCAAATGGGGAGTTGTGGTCAGGCTTGTAACCTGACAGCTGAGGAAGCGAAGGTAGCTGTTGGAGTGGTTGCAGGTATATCACGATAGTTGTACTTTTCATTTTCTTCATTAAAGTTTTCTACATATTATTTTCCTTATTTTGTACAATTATTTGTGTATATATCCTGCTAGCATCTAATTCTTTCGTTTAATCTTCTTCTAGGTGTTATTCTAGTCTTCTCCATTCCTGCTCATGTTTTATTTGCCTCTTGTGCTACCCACTCTTTCATTTGCTCCCGTTTTGTTGATCAGCATAGTTTGGCAAGCGATGCTATGACCGCGGCTTGGGACATCACCACAGGTGGAGGTGTCATTGTCTGTTCTAGGGTATGCAAGCAAAGCCCGTTACTGATTGGTGGTGTGGATTTCTCGGCTGATTAGATTTTTATTCCGAATTCTGGTTTCGATATCATTCTGGGAAAGAATTGGTTGGGTGTTTCTTGTGCCGTGATTGATTGTCGATAGAAGATGGTGACTTTCAGGATTTTTGGTCAACAAGAGTTTGTGTTCCATGCGGGTGAGACATCGTCAGGGCATGTCAAGAACTCGATGGACCCTAAGGCTGTTTCGCATGTGTCGTTAGGCTCTGATGGGATTGTTGCACCCTTAGTTGTGGGGGATTTCCTTGATTTCTTTCTCGAGGATTTGCCCAGTTTGTCGCCAGACCGAGATGTTGAGTTCAGCATTCATGTTCAGCTAGGTACGTCGCCTATTTCCAAGAGTCTGTATCGTATGGCACTGGTTGAATTGGCAGAACTGAAGGTGCAAGTTTAGGAGCTGCTTGATAAGGGTTTTATCAGGCCTAATGTTTAACGTTGGGGAGCCCTAGTTCTGTTCGTCAACAAGAAGGATGGTAGCTGCAGGCTTTGCATTGACTACAGAGAGTTGAACAATGTTACTGTGAAGAATCAGTATCCATCGCTGAGGATTGATGATTTGTTCGACCAACTGGGAGGTGCTTCGGTGTTCTCGAAGTTGAATCTTCATTCCGGGTATCATCAAGTTAAAGTGAAGTCAGAAGATGTTCCGAAAATGGCTTTCCGAACGAGGTACGGGCATTATGAGTTCTTGGTGATGCCTTTCGGAGTTACTAATGCACCGGCAGTGTTCATGAGTCTGATGAACTAGGTGTTCTCGAAGTTCTTGGATCAGTTTGTCATGGTCTTCATTGATGACATATTGGTGTATTCTCAGAATAAGGAAGATCATGCTGAGAATTTAAAGGTTTTTCTGCAGACCTTGAGGGAGAACCAGATGTATGGAAAGCTCAGTAAGTGTGAGTTCTGGCGAGATCGGATTGCTTTTTTGGACCACATTATTTCTGGTGCTGGTGTTTCTGTGGATCCGTCGAAGATCTCTGCGATCAAGGATTGGCCGATTCCGAAGTCTGTTTTTGAGGTGCGGAGTTTTCTTGGTTTGGCCGGGTATTATCGGAAGTTCGTTCAGGATTTCTCGAAGATTGCTGGGCCTCTGACCAGTTTGACGAAGGAGCAGAAGTTTGATTAAGATGAGGCTTGTGATGAAGCTTTTGCCGAGTAGAAGCATCGGTTGACGTCAGCGCCTGTGCTGACTATACCTGACAGTTTGGGTGGTTTTGTGATCCATTGTGATGCATCAGGTAGAGATATAGAAGCAGTGCTGATGTGGCGAGGCAGGGTTGTCTCTTGTGCATCGAGGCAGTAGAGACCTCATGAGAAGAACTATCCCACCCATGATCTGGAGCTTGCAGCCGTAGTTTTTGCCTTGAAGTTGTGGAGGCATTATCTATTTGGCGATAGAGTGGAGATATTCACAGATCACAAGAGCCTCAAGTATGTGTTCACACAGAAGAATTGAACATGAGGCAAAGAAGATGGTTGGAATTGATGGCAGACTTTGACATCAATTTGTAGTATCACCCAGGCAGAGTGAACTTGGTGCCTAATGCTTTGAGTAGGAGGCCTGCTGCCATGTTCCTTACTAAGGAGACAGAATTAGTGGAGGGCATGAGGAGGCTGTAGTTGGATGTGCTACTTCCTGGATTAGCTCAGCAGTTCATGATGTTGCTATTGCAGTCTTCCTTGATTGAGCAGATTAAGGAAGCCCAAGTGGGTGACCAGCAGTTGCAGCAGTTTCGAAGAGAGGTGGAAGCCAGTTTGCGATTTGGTCATTCATGATGATGGGTCGCTTTGTTTTGGCTCTAGCTTGTGTGTACCTAAAGAAGAAGTCAAGCAGAAGCTACTTGAGGAAGCTCATCGGTCTCCGTATTCTATTCATCCAGGTGGTACCAAGATGTACAAGGACTTGAAGCAACATTTCTGGTGGCATGGCATGGAGAGGGATGTGGCTAGATATGTCTCTTAGTGCCTGATCTGTCAGCAAGTGAAGGTAGAGCATTAGAGGACCGCAGGACTTTTGCAACCTCTTCCAATCCAGAGTGAAAGTGGGAGAATATCACGATGGATTTTGTGACAACTTTGCCAAGGAGTCCCAAGGGTCATAATGCTATCTGGGTGATAGTGGATCGGCTGACGAAGTATGCTCACTTCATTCTTTTCTGTGTGGGTTAGTCAACGGAGAGTTTGGTTGAGAAGTATGTTTAGGAGGTTGTTCGTCTACATGGAGTTCCTGTCAACATCGTATCGGATAGAGATACGAGATTCAGGTCTCAGTTATGGGAGAGTCTGCAGAAGAACTTGGGTACTAAGTTGAGCTACAGTACAGCGTTCCATCCTCAGAATGATGGGCAGTCAGAAAGGACGATTCATACCCTAGAAGACATGTTGAGATCCTGCATTCTTCAGTTTGGAGGTTCGTGGGAAGACCATCTTCACCTAGCCGAGTTCTCTTATAATAACAATTACCAGGCGAGTCTCAAGGCTGCTCCATTTGAAGCTTTGTATGGGCGCAAGTGTAGATCTCCGGTCTGTTAGGATTATATCGGCGAAAGGAAGCTTTTGGGTCCTGAGTTGATAACAAAGACAGTTGATGTCGTGGCTCAGATCCGAAAGCACTTGCAGGCTGCTCAGGATAGGCAGAAAAGGTGGGCTGACTGTCGCCGTAGACCTCTAGAGTTTGAGGCAGGTGAGCATGTGTTCCTTAAGGTATTGCCTTGGAAAGGTGTTATCCAATTTGGAGGGGGGGCAAGTTGAGTCCCCGGTTCATCGGTCCATTCGATATTGTGGAACGTGTGGGCAAGATAGCTTACAGGCTCGCGTTGCCACCAGCTTTAGCGGGTGTCCATGATGTATTCCATGTTTCTCAGCTCAGAAAATACATCAGTGATGATAGTCATGTGTTTGACTATTCAGACTTGTCTGTGCGGCTAGATTTGTCATGTGAAATTCATCCAGTCTCTATCTTAGACCGTCGAGAGAAGGTGTTGAAGAATACAGTCATCAAGTTGGTTCGAGTTTCTTGGGATCCTCACTTGCCTGTTGAGTCGACTCGGAAGTTGGAGGAGGAAATTCGGGAGAAGTTTCCTCATTTGTTTGAGTAGCGGTTTTGCATTGTTGTGTTTTGTTTTGGGGTTTCCCCCTATATACCACTTGTATGAATTTCGAGGACGAAATTCTTCTTGTAAGGTGGAATTTGTAACCCCTATTTTCCTATTTTGGAATTATTGTATTTTTTATTTTCTTTTCTTGACTATTGTATCTGATTTCTTTTAATAATAAATTTTTGCTTCTCTTGGGTTCTTTTATTCTTTTGATCGTTCCGTACACTTTTGGCTTGAATTATGTTATTTTTGGCTCATTGCAAATCTTTGCTCTTCATGTTTTGAGTTTGAATTGTTCCGTTATATGTACATCCCATTGATTTCTATGTGTTTTTCTCTTTTTGGAGCTTAAACCTGTACCCTAAACCCACAACCCGCAACCCAAAACCCCAACTTCTTAATTACCCTACAAATACCCCTATAAACCCTAATTATTATTTAACCCTAAATCTATTTCTCTCTCCAAAACCCCCTACCGCTCACCCCACTCTCTCTGTTCTCTTTTTCAAAAACCCAACCCATCGACCGTTTGCCTCTCATCCATCCCGACCATCATCCCCGTCATCGCCCAAGCCTTCGACCATCACCCTCTCATCCACCTCCGAAGCCCCGCCGTCTTCTCCCATCCTGATCGCCATCTTCATCTAACACCTTTGAAACCCATCCTCGCCATTGCCAACGAAGCTTCTCCGTTCATCAACCACCATCCCGATCGTCTTCTCCCCTTCACCGTATCCCCCTTACCACCGTCGTCACCCAGTTTCGATCCCATCTCCTCCTCTGTTTCGTCGAGAAACAGGGTGTTGATCTGCTCGTCGATGATCGTCGCTGCGTCGCTTCCCGACTGCCTGCGTCCCGTCGTCGCCGCCTTGCTCTCGTTGCTGCTGTCGCTGCCTGACAGCGAGCATCGCCATTCGCCATTCCCCCTCCTATTGGATCCTGTAGGCAAGGCAAGAAACACTAAAGGGGGGGTGAATAGTGTTGTATAAAAAATAATTGCAGAATTGAAAGTTATCTTCTGTCCAGTCGACTGTAAAAGAGATATCAGTCGACCGGAGCATCAGAGTAAAAGAGTATTTTTGAGACTAGTCAGATAAGTCAACATAAATAGGAGAGACAGTCGACTTGCCAGAAGAGTTTTTAAGACGATTGTTATACCAGTTTGATCAGTCGACTTAGGATGGAGATCCAGTCGACTTACCCGAAAGATTTCGAGTAAACTGAAATGCAAGTAATAAAAAAAGTTCAAAGAGATACAACCACAGAGATACCAATCACAGAGTACACATGATTTATCCTGGTTCGGTGCTCCCGACCTACATCTAGTCCCCAAGAAACCCACTTGAGATTTTCCACTATTCTTGAAAATGTACAAGAATACCCTACGGCGTTAGACAACAACCTTGTCCAACCCGTAGTCCTCTCTCACCACTAGAGAGAGCAAAACGCGCTCTTCTACCAAGAGTGGAAAACTTACTCTACACCCTAGAGTCCTACTCTCCAACCGAGAGGAACCACTCTCACAACCGAGTGTAAAAGAAAACAATAAAGATGTTTACAATCAACCTATAGCCTTGTAGTATTTATAATTTTGCAAGTGGCTATTCGATAAACTTCTAAATTCAGTCCAAAACGAATTCGATGTTATGCTGGACTGAAATCAGAGAACCAAGACTTAGAGAAGAGAGTGCTTTGTATGAAAAACTTTTTCTCTTGAAAGCAAAAATACTAAAACTTTTCTAAAAAATTCTTGGAACTTTTTCACAGTGATTTTAGAGCTTTATTTATAGAGTAAAATCTCTGGACGTTGTAGAAACAGTTGTGCAAACTGTCAACCAATGGAAATAAATCTTTTGAATTCAAAAAAATCAAGTTTTGAAATAAGTAAACTGTCGAAACGACTTGAACAGTCGACTGGGTTACCGTTATGAGTCGACTGGCCAGAGTTTGAAGAAGATCAGACAGTTTTGTACAGATTCAGTCGACTGGTCCTTAACGGCAGTCGACTGGTACTCAACAACTGATCTATTTCAAGCTGTTTCGACCTTTAGATTTTATAAAACACATAGTTATAGAATTATGTGTGAGTGTGTGTGTGTGTGACAAGGCTGTACATCAATCTAAGACTCAACAAAGAGAAAAATTACATTTGTTTTTACAAGACACAAAATATAAGACATTGAAGCTTTGGTTTTGAATTGAGTCTTGAGTCTTGAGTGAAGCTTTAGCCATTGTCTTTGTATGAAGCTTTGCTTGATCATTCTTCAGCTTTAGAACATTGTGACTTGCTTGATCAATTTGCTTTGAGGCCTTTGTGTATCATACAAGATAAGCTTTGATACAACCTGCAATATGTAAGAAATAGCATAACAAACTTTGCATTGTGTTGTAATCATCAAAATCAAGAATCAACATTCTCCCCTTTTTTGATGATGACAACACAATAGCTTACAATAATAGAAATAAATATTACACATGCTCCCCCTATCAAATGTACAACATGCATAGGTTTTAAAAAACATGCACAAAGATCATGCACAAAGATATGCTGGACAAAGATATGCTAAGATATGCTACTCAAAACAAAACAACACATAACAAAGCAACACATACTAGCACAAACAACACATAGCACATACTAGCGCTTTTTCTCCCCCTTTGTCATCAACAAAAAACAACAAAAAATAGGAGGGAAAAAATATATAGCAAAGCAAGAGAACAAAAGAACACAAACAAAGCCAAGTGTTAGACATAGAATAAAACTAAACCAAGTTTATACATGGAAACTTAAAAGACAAAGTTCAAAAGATTACATAAAGGTAGAAAATACATTAAAATGGAAAAAAATAGCTCATCAATCTTCTTCATCTTCATCTTGGCTACTATGAGAGGGAGGAGGAAACTGAGTAGTGAACAGGTGGGTAAGATGAGAGACATTCGTCTCAATAACATCTTGATGATCTATGAGGTAATTAATAGCATGATAAATACTGCGAGGATCATCAAAATATGCTCTAGGACGAGAGGAACTAGAGACTGAAGATGGACGGGCTGAAGTAGCTAAAGGGACAGGAGGGGAAGTCCTAGAAGGAGACCTAGGTGGAGAAGAGAGAAGCTTCATGCGTGCTAAACTTGCACGATCAAAAGACTCGTAGTGCCTTACTACATTTGTCTCAGCATCGAGATCAACGCCATAAGCACAAAAGACGCGAGTAAGAAGGGCACCAAAAGGAAGAAATGAAGTATGAGCCTTATGAAGCCTAGAGAAGATGACACGACCCTAATTGATATTAATTTTGCCGAATCTTGCATAAACGGCTTGTTGCAACTCCATGGAATACTAATCATAACTCCCTGTTTTGGGAAAAATATTATATGATAGTATGCGGACAACAAGTTTAGCAACAGGGGTAATGGACCTATTGGACATAGGAGGCCCATGATTCGGCAAATAAATTTTAGATAAAGTGGTGGCATCATCCATCTCAATTTCTCCTAAATCAAGCCCTTCATCATTCAAACCCAAAATGAGATTAATTCTTTCGGAGATGAGTTTCATCTTTATATTTTTGACAGAAGTGTAGACAAAAATCTCACTACCATTATTCGATTGAACCACTCTCATATTTGTATAAAACAAATTGATGAGTTGAGGGTAGTAGTAGGGTAGATTTAATAAGGATAAAAACTCATATAATCCACATTGTTGAAACAATGGGATGAGAGTAAACCTATCAAGATCCGAAAAATTGACAAAACGACCCAGAAAAATCATAATGGAACACATAATGTACCATTTTTCAACAAGGTCAGGACTTCTAAGATATTGGAGATAGTCTCGGGAATATTTCTCACCCTCTACATGAGAAGTTTTAGACCTCTTTGGAGCCATGAATAAAAACTACACAAACAAAAAGAGGGAAGGAAATATACCAACAAAGAGACTCTAGAAGAATCAAAAGAGCTTCAAGTGGACTTAAACACCACAAGAAATCAGAGCAGTTAGAGCTTCAAATGACTGGAAATCGACAACAGCAGCAACAACAGCAGCAGCACCAGTCGACTTATCTTCTTCAGATCTGGGAGACAAGGATAACGTAAAAGTGAAAGAAAGGGGGTAGGTTTAGGGTTTTTACACAGGAATGTATGGCTGAGATCAAGGAGAGGGATAGCAACGACTCAGATATGGTCAAAGAATAGTAAAAAAAAAGAACAGTCGCCTCAAATGATGTGCCAAAATTCGAATTGGAGAAAACTGATTCGCGACAGTCGACTGGTCTTAGAGGGTAGTCGACTTAATCGAGAGCAAAATAAAAAAAACAAACATAGCACTAATACAACTGGTCAGTCGACTGGGTACGGTTCACAGTCGACTGTCCAGAGCATAAAACTCAGACAAAAACTTAGAAAAATAAAGATACTTGGCAGTCGACTGAACAATACTTATAAGTCGACGTACCAAAGAAAAATTTAAGAAACATCATGAAAACTATAAATTTCTAGTTCTCTCATTAAGGTGATAAATGTGTCTTCCTTAAGTTGTTTAGAAAAGATGTCAGCTATCTGTTTATCAGTAGAAATAAAGTCTAAATCTCTGTAACATCTGTTTTTTTTTAATTCCTCAATTATTGTATTTAAATTATTTTTAAATCTGTTTCTGAGTATATTTACCCCTATTAATTGATTTTATTAGCATTAGAATGATTAAATTGATATTTTGGGGTAAACGGGAAAAATCGAAAATATAGGAGTTTTGATATGAGTTTTCTCGGAGGAGACAAATCCGATTCGACCCAAAATTTTTCTGGGGCATTTGTACATTATAGGGGGTCAGTAAAATACTAGAATTTTTAGTTTATGGTTTTTGGTTGTAAACTTCTCAAAATCGAGCTGAAATAACCTATTTTGGGTCATTTTCTTATGTATTTGGGCCTAAAGCCCATAACCCCAAACCCAAACCTTATTAAAAAACCAAAAATTGCAAAAATGCCATTCCCCTAATCTTTCTCTCCCTCCTCCTTTCCTGGCCGATCAGAACGCCTCCCCCTTTTGAAACCCAACTAGGGTTTTTTTTTGAAATCCACCTAATCTCCACCTCCAAGCTTTGATTTTTTGTGGTTTCTAGGAGAACTTTGAGTGCTCTTCCACGTGGTGGTATCGGTTTTTCTAGAGGATTCCAATAAGGTATAAGAAAGAGTGTGTTAGGTTATTAAATTGTATGCTTTTTATTTCTTTTACTAGAAATTGATGTAGGGAGATGTAGAGAGCATATAGAACATGTTAGGAGTTAGAAATTATGCATATCATGGTAAAAATGGGGAGTGGTGATTTTGGCATAAACTCGGATTTTAGGGTTGATGAAATCGGGTAGGAAACTCGATCCTAATAATTGTAGAAAATGCATATAAGGGTGTAGAATATTATGAAAGTATTAATATGAATTTAGAATGATTTTATAGACTTAGAATTTAGTGAAAATGATTGAGAATGAATGTATAATATATATGCACGCCGGGTGTTCGGTGGAATGCCCGAGCGAGACTGAGGTGAGAATTTGTTACCTTTGGAGGTGTAATTGAGTCTTATTATTATTGTTAATCCCTAATTTGAGATATTAGGAAAAAGAGATTAAAGAAATTAGGAGATGGGGAATTTTCCTAATAGGAAGCCTCCGATCAATAAGTGAGTTTTGTATTGGGACCCGAATTCAAAATCTATCGATGTAGCTCACTTACATATGTCATTTGTGACGCGTGGGTGAAGACGGATTTGAATTTGGAGGTTCGTAGGTCACGTTATGAGTTTTAAGCTAATAGGTTCTTTAATTTTCCAATTAGGTGGAAAAAGTTGAACTTCGACTGGCTACCGGGCGGACGTGGGACTTCGTTTGCTCGATCCGTCAGGTGAGTATGTTGTATCTATAAATATTTTATATTGTGGCCAAATTTTGTGGCTTTCTGATATATTTTGTAGAAGTTATGCCAAAAATTGATTTTCAATGAAAATACGAATTTTTAGGGGTCCGAAAATGGGTTTTTGTGATATTTGGTGAAATTAACTATTTTAAGTATATAAAACCTATATTATGGGTTAATGTGATGTGTTGAAGTATAAAAACTAAACATATTAAATTGTTTATGCATATTTTTTCCCCGTGCATGTTTCGTGCACGTTTTTGGGGATATATGCCGGTATAGATGAGTTGGTATAGGTGGAGCCTTGTGTATAGGCTAACATGCTATGGATAGATGTTATGAGATGTAATTAGATAAAATTAATGATTGTGGTCATATTTTGGAGACCCGTGTATGTTTTATGCTTATTTTGGGGCATATAGGCCCTTATAGGTGATTTTACTTACATAGAGCATCGTGTATGAGCTAGCATGCTATGATTGGTTATTATGGAGTTCAATTAGAAGAAATAAGTGATTGTGGCCTTATCTATTGAAAACCCGCAAATGTGATGTATGTTTGTGATATATATATATAGATGATAATGACTGGTGATGTGATAAAGTATATGTTTATATTCTAATTATGTTCGGAATAAATTAATGGGTAATAATATGATATTATAATGTGATGAATTATACATTTGGATACTCTTACGATATGGAATAACATAATGTAGTTCTTTTATTAATGTTATAACCTGGCATATGCCTATATATGATGCAATGAGGTAATGAATAATATGGTGTTCTTAATGTGGGATGTTATGGCAAAACAAATATAATAGCGCATTATATTATGCAATAATATGATATGATGGTTTTAATTTTGGAATGACAGGTTGTATGCATAATATGGTATAATGATACGGTGATTAATATGGTGAGTAACGGATATGCACCAATTGGTAAGATAAATGATAAGATGGTAAGTGCTAACAAAATGTGCTACTAATTCACGTGGTTAAAGTCAAAGACATGACCCGTTGTAAATCAAAAGTGAAATGCTTGTGTGATAAAGTAAGCTGAAAAGATGAAATGATTAATGCTAATAATAGATGGTTTTGTTGACCAATACCTACAGCAATCCTGGGGGTTTGGGCTAGACCTCCTAATACCCAAAGATCGGCTTGGGGTGCGGAGTTTTTCTCTCCTGGCTTCGGCTGGGAGGAAGTACCCAGCTTATCTGGGGTGCAGAGTTTTATTGCCTAAGCTATCGGCTTGAAGCCCGGTTTCCCTCGATGACAGCTGTCGCGAGGAAGTACCCAGTTTACCTAGGGTGCGGAGTTCCCTCCTAGCTATCAGCTGGGAGGAAGTATCCAGTTTACCTGGGGTGCGGAGTTTTTCC
Organism: Hemerocallis citrina; assembly: GCA_017893485.1. Taxonomy (NCBI): domain Eukaryota; kingdom Viridiplantae; phylum Streptophyta; class Magnoliopsida; order Asparagales; family Asphodelaceae; genus Hemerocallis; species Hemerocallis citrina. Next base: position 340,990,889 of record CM030358.1, on the reverse strand, counting down.
TTCGATGACAGCCGTCACGAGGAAGTACCCAGTTTACCTAGGGGTGCGGTGTTTTTCCCTCCTGGCTTCGGCTGGGAGGAAGTACCCAGTTTATCTGGGGTGCGGTGTTCCCTCGCTAGCATAGGCTGGGAGGAAGACGTAGCCTCGGACGAGTAAGACTCTATGTGAGCATCAGTCTGCGTGTTTTACTGGGCTATCGGCTTTCAGTATATTGGGATACTGTGGCTCACTGGTCAACAAACTAATAAAATAAATAAGTGTAAATAAGAATGTGTAAGTAAAGAAAGTGGATTGTGATAGTAAAGAAAGGGAAAAAGGAATTGTGAATGTGAAAGAAAGTGGTTGTGAATGAAAATAAATGTGAAGGAATACGAGTTATGAGTTTGTGTATGAAAAGAAATGATCATTTCAGTATGTGGTTAATTTAAAATGAAAAGTAAAAGAGACATGTGTTAATATGAATAGTATGAAGTAATTGTATTACGAAAGTGATTATTAAAGTAGAATACAGTATCATATGAGTTGTTACACCTTGGAATTGTGTCGAGCAACTACCTGGCCGCTATTTCTGTGGAAATGGTGGGAACTACCTGCCTTGGCATAATTCGTAGGGTGAGCTGGCATGATATTGGTAATGATTAATGGAAATAAAGAATTAAGTAAAGTGAAGATGAAAAGTAATTGAAGTGAATTGATAACCAAGCTATCGGCTTGGAAAGTGATGTGATATTGCCCAAGTTCTACTTGGGGTATGGTGATTAATACCCAAGCTATCGGCTTTGGGGTGTGATATGTGATTGCCCAAACTATGTTTGGGATATGGAGTATATTGTGATGAGAATGAAAGTAAAGGTGATGGCAATTTGTGTTATAAGTGAAAATGATAATAATATATTACTTATAAGAATGAGAAATTACTAAAGTAGTATAACGGGATGAGAATGAGTTATATAACATGCTTTTGATGCGATAAGAATGAGTATTCAGTAAGCGATATGTTAATGATGTGATGAAATGCGAGTAAATTGCAATGTGCAATGAGATTTTATATTTGTGTCAGAAGACATGAATGAATGTGGTAGTATGAGAATAGATGCATATGTTTATGAGGTGAAACGTGATACAATACAAGTAAATGAAGTGCATGGCTAATAAAGATGAAGAAAAGATGTAGTAACATCATGTGTATGTATATATATATATAAAGAAATGCTATTGTGACGATAATTGTGGAAGGATGAATATAGGTGTCAGGGAATTCAAATTGAAAAGTAATGGATCGTATGTGACTTTGTCTGATGCAAATGTAAAATAAAGATATAGATGCCGTTAGTGTGATGTATATAGAGAATTGTGTGAAGTTATGGATATGTATATAGTTGGATGCAGATTTGAAGAGTATTTTGATATAAATCGTATTGGTGATGTTTTTATGTTCAGATTTCAGGTTGCATCTTCTTATCTTGATGTTTGTAAGTTTAATTTATTTTCTTTATACAATTTAATAATTTATTAGATTAATAATTATACTCACACCAGAAATGGCTAACCCCTTATATTTTCTGGGGGTTAGGGGGTCCCTCCCTGAGGGTGGACAACCCTAACTCTCCTGCAGGTTTACTAGCAGCCTGGCGAGGTAGATATAGAGTTAGATATTATATTCTTGATGAAATGATAGATTCTATGCACTTAGCATATAAAGAAATGTGGACAGTTAATGTATTATTTTGTATTAAGGTAAAAGTACATATACATAGTGCTGTGATGAAGTAAGAAAGCCCGTACCCACCTCGTTGTGGAGTATTGGGTTCTGTGCTTGGCTTTTAAAAAGGTTTTACTAAATCTTTACAAAAATCTTATATGTTTTCAAAGGAATATATGGTTTTTATTTAATATTTAATATTCTGTTATGATTTTGGCCCCCAGGGCATGATATTTATATTGCCTGTGTGATTCTGCTCATTTTGGCCTGGAGAGCCCATGATTATATTACCTGTGTTGTGAGCTACGAAATTTAGAGCAGAATTCCGTAAGCCTTTTATGTTTCGGAGCAGAAATTTCAGGGGAGACTCTGCCAAAATTTTATTTGAAATATACCTATCTTAGTTTATGTTTAAAGTGATATAGAAATTGAAAGAATTGAATTTAGAGATTTAGTTTTAAAAAGAAAATAGGGTGTTACAATCTCCCTTTAAAACATGATCACGTAGAAAATGATGTCGAATATCAATATGTTTCATACGTGAGTGTTGGACCGGATTTTTAGATAAGTTAATGGCACTGGTATTATCACACATTATTGAAGATTTTTCAAATGAAATACCATAGTCTAATAGGGTTTGTTTCTTCCACAAAATTTGGGCAAAAGCCAAACTTGCAGCGATATATTCTGTTTCTGTAGTAGATAGGGATACCGAATTTTGCTTCTTACTGTACCAAGAGACTAGTGAATGTCCCAAAAAGTGACATGTCCCACTAGTGCTCTTGCGATCAGTTTTACTACAGGCAAAATCTGAATCGCTATAAGACAAAAGTTGAAAATTATCGTTTTGTGGATAAAATAGACCATATTCAGACGTGCCTTTAATATATCTTAAAATCCATTTCACAGCTTTTAAGTGAGACTCTTTAGGACTCGAATGATATCTAGCACATAAACATACACTAAACATAATGTCCGGTCTACTAGCAGTTATATATAAGAGTAAGCCAATCATACCTCGATAGAGTTTTTGATCGACACTCTTACCTAATTCATCTTTGTCAAGGGTAGTGGTAGTAACCATAGGTGTTGTCTTACTACTTGTGTCATCCATGTCAAACCGTTTGAGTAATTCCTTAGCATATTTTCCTTGATTAATAAATATGCCATTTGGTGACTGTTTAATTTGCAATCTAAGGAAATGGTTGAGTTCACCTATGTGACTCATCTCAAACTCGGTTTTCATGGTGTTAGCAAACTCTTGACAGAAATTACTATTAGTAGAACCAAAAACTATGTCATCTACATATATTTGTATGATCAAGATATCTGTATCTATTTTCCTAATAAACAGGGTAGTGTCTACTTTACCTATTTCAAAACTCGTTTCTAAAAGAAAAGTCTTCAATCGATCATACCAAGCACGTGGTGCTTGTTTAAGACCGTATAAAGCCTTTTTCAGTTTAAAAACGTGGTTTGGGAATTGTTCATGTTCGAAACCTGGTGGTTGCTTAACATAAACATCTTCCTTTATAAACCCATTAAGAAAAGCACTTTTAATATCCATTTGGAAGAGTGTAAAATTCATAAAACATGCAAAAGATAATACAATACGAATTGATTCTAATCTAGCAACAGGAGCATATGTTTCATCAAAATCTATGCCTTCTTCTTGATTATACCCTTGAGCAACTAGTCTAGCATTGTTCCTAACAACTCTTCCTGATTCATCTAACTTATTCTTGAATACCCATTTGGTACCAATTATTGTATGATCAGGAGGTCGTGGAACTATATCTCATACATCATTCCTTATAAATTGGTTTAACTCATCTTACATGGCATGTATCCAAAACTCATTCTCACAAGCTTCTTGTATATTCTTCGGCTCAAAATCCGACAAGAAAGCTGTGTGAGAAAATATATTAACATGTGATCTTGTTTGAATACCATGTAAAATGTCACCAATTATTAAGTCATGAGGATGATCTCTAACTTCAACAAAAGATTTTGGTAAAGTTGGAGACATCACAACAGGATCATTCGACTTGACCAGTTCATCAGTCAACTGATTTACAGCAGTCGACTTGACTTCCTTATCGGTCGACTTATCCACAAGGCTAGTTTGCTCTTAAGTTGTAATTACTTTATTTAAATGTGATGAATCAGTTTCATCATCTTCAATTAATGTCGATGAAGACAGTGATTCATCAAATGCAACATGCATGGATTCTTCAATAGTCATTGTTGACTTGTTGAAGATCCTATATGCCTTACTCCTATTTGAGTATCCTATAAAGATACCCTCATTAGATCTAGGATCAAACTTATCTAAATTATCCTTAGTGTTCAGAATAAAACACTTACATCCAAATATTTTGAAGTAAGAGACCTTAGAAATTCTATCAAAAAATAGTTCATAACATGTTTTCTTTAGCTTAGGCCTAATCAAAATTCTATTTAAAACATAACAAGCTGTAGCAACGGCTTCAGTCTAAAAATACTTAGGTAAATTGCTTTCAACAAGCATGGTACGTGCACATTCTTGCAAAGTCCTATTCTTCCTTTCAACCACTCCATTTTATGGTGAAGCTCTAGGAAATACAAATGAATGAGTTATACCATCTTGTTGCAATATTCTGTAAACGTTTCATTTTCAAATTCTCCACCATGATCATTTCTAATAGTGACTATGGTTAGAGACTTTTGATTTTGAATTCGTTTACAAAAATTAGCAAATTCTACAAAAGCATCATTCTTATGTTTTAAAATGAAAGTCCAAGTGAATCGTGAAAAATCGTCTACTAAAACAAATACATACCTACTTTTTTTTAAAGAAGCAACTCTAGTAGGGCCAAATAAATCTATGTGGATTAATTCGAGCGGTCTACTAGTAAAAATTACTTCTTTTGTTTTAAAAGTAGATTTATGTTGTTTACCTAGTTGACATGCATTACATAACTTATCCTTTTTAAAGGATAGTCTTGGCAGCCCTTTAACTAGGTTGTACTTAGACAATTTAGAGAGATTTTCATATTCACATGGCCAAAACATTTATGCCATAGCAAAGAATCATTATTAGAAGCTACTAAGCAAAAATCATTAGAAAAATCATATGCCTTTAAACAAAGTTCATAAATGTTATTTTTCCTAAATCCTTGAAAAATTATATTTTGCCTGGTAGAATCATAAATTAAGCATGTATCTTTTTCAAACATTATTTTATAACCCTTATCACATAGTTGGCTAATACTCAACAAGTTATGCTTAAGTCCACTAACTAATAAAACATCTTCTATAGAAGGGTTAGTGTACTTACCGACCATACCAATTCCAATGACTTTTCCTTTGTTATTGTCACCAAATGTGACTGTTCCTCCATCAATGTCTTGATTGGAAGATAGGAGGTTGGCATGACCAGTCATGTGCTTTGAGCATCCACTGTCAAGTATCCAACGCTCTCATAGGTACCTATAAAATATTTAATGTGAATATGGTACCCTTTTCAGTGGATCCAAAATAGATTAGTTTTTTGAAAACCAAGCCCAAGAAGAGGATGATTTTCCACCATAAGTAGAAATATGATTAGCAGAATTACATACAGTGAGCATATATGAATTAATATAGGCAATTCTATCTTTCGGACTCAGGTTGACTAGAACCCATACATTTTTGCTCTGTCCAGTTGACTTTGTTATACCTTTCAGTCGACTGTGACTGAATGCAGTCGACTGTGAGGTAGTATAGGTCGACTTATCTAAGGTGTTTGTTTCGTTGAATGAGACTTAGTAGCTCTGGACAGGCGACTTATGAGTGGGTTCAGTCGACTGGTCAGAACTATAGATTTGCCTTTATCATGAAAACTTACAGTTTTAGGCTTTTCAAAAAATTCATACAATTTATGCTTAATACTAGAAATAGATGCAGTGTAGCACCCCGGATCCCTGTTACCGGACATCCGTGACACTCCCTAGAATCTTTGCCTTCAAATGCATCTCAACACAGTAATAACACGGAAATTTAAAAACTTTTTATTGCCAAATAAGTCATTACATCATTGATTACAACCAATGTCTTGTTCTTGACAAGAATACCAATTACATAAACTCAGTACATCTTATTACAAACATACATCACTCCTTTCTATAGAGTTAACAACTTTCTCTCGGACTGGCAGTCGACGGCTCACTGCCGAAGCTCCGCTGAATGGTCAATCTGCTTCCATGGGACTTGCTCCTCGGTTTGGGTCTTCTACTGCGCGACTCTGATATTTCTGCATATGCTCGAAAGGTAGAATCAGCACCTAAAAGGTGGGGAACGTCAGTACTTCGACTGACGCAATACTGATAATAACAGTGATCCTCCAAACTGGCAATCATAAACCATCTTGAATGGAAAAGAAAACGTGCATCCTAAATTGTGTAGTGCTCGTGTATGCCATGATCTAACAACTAAATGCACCAATCACAAGCCTATTCTAAAACAAGCAAGACTTGGGAATCTAGATTCACGTGCATCCCATACTACATGCATTCAAGACCCAAGCATAGCCTAATCTAATGTACAAACAAGAATGTATACGATGCACCTACTCTAATGCAATTCAGTTGGGAATGTATGCATCCCATACTACATACTTTCCCAAAATCAACTTCGATGGAAACGTATGCATCCCATACTACATACATTCCAAGGAGTTCGCCTCTCCTGATTGTAGGGTTCAATCCCTCGCCATGCATCCTACCCTTGTACACACTCCAGTTCCCAATAGACTATCCGTCGCCTAAGGAGATTGCAGCGGTCGGTCTAATTCCGCCCTTACAGTGCCCAAGTGGTCACCCCCAGTTGGTACCCCCGCACGGACTTCCTTAGAAACCGTGTTGAATCTGATCCTTACGACCCTTGGTTCCACATGTCCACCAATGGACTTACACATGCGTGTTCACCCGTGGCCCAGGGTAATGAACTTATATATATACCAAAAAAACACAAAACACAAAACCCGCACTTTAGGGACGTGAGCACCACTGGAGGTCAAATCCTCTGGGCCTCCCGCACCTTACTTCGGCAAAACTTTGGGAATCAACAGATCGAGATACTAGCCGGGAACGCAATCCATTAGTGGCCGAGAACGTATTCCTACGACTGGAAGATACAACACCGACTATGGTTTACTAGGACTAATGTAATTTTCCAACCCCTTAATAACCATTCTAACCCCTACCTTACTCTAATTATTTCGGGTAAGAATGAACTGCTTCCACACTTGCCTATCAACCTCTGGCCCCTGGTGTTACCGGTCCGGTCTGCCACTTCCCCGGCTTGAACTCGTCCAGCATAATGGCCTAGGCCTGTCGCTACCCCGGCTATAAATATATAATTGCCCCGTGAGATCCACTCACTGGCATGCTCGGACGTCCTATGCTCGGCAGAAGTCTAATAATATAGGTTTGATGGGTGCAGGGTATCCTTTACCCTAGTGACTAACTCGAGTCACCCATCCCCCTCGGAGAGTCAACAACCTCAATACAAAGATCAACCATCCCTAGACATGAGTCCTCGACTCAGATAACACACAAGGGAAAATGTCTTCACAACACTCAGTCCAAACCAAGACTAAGCGACCTACGGATTTCTGCCCGAATCTCAAAATGGTCATAACTCTCTTGATACAACTCCGGTTGGAGTGTACGAGCCCAATTTGGAAAGGTAAGATCATAGGCTACAACTTCCTAGTTAATCACGAGCTTAAATTCAAACATCTAAGTCCTCAAAATAGCCTCTCAAGCTCCAGCCTGCGTGCTTCCTGTGCACGGGCTGCACCTTACCAGTAACACAAAATCTTACTCGTTCATCAGAACAACACAAACGCAAATTCTGTAGAAGGGTGTGGGTGTCCTCAATAACTCTCTAGTTGGTCATGAGTCCAAATTATACCATTAAGTCACCCTAACACACTCATTTATCATCGATACACCAATTCACACAATTGGTCTCTCCAATTCAGAGCACTCGGCTCTACTCTAGTTCTCTGTCCAGTCTTACAAAAATCATAGTAAATCAACAGTTTACTTGATTGCCTCAAATTGGTCTTGTTGGAAAGATCTAGGTGTCCACTACAACTCTCTAATGAGTCATGATCCTCAAAATGTGCTTCCAACAAGTCTCAAATTCCCAATCTCTACAGAGTATCAAAACTGGCTGAAAACAGCACAGTGCTTAATCATAAAATCATAGTAAATCACATACTTGTCCAAATGACATAAAATTTATGGTGTTGAAACTAGATATCACACCCAACATCATGCAAAAGACCTCATGTCAAAATTCAAATTATACAGTGAGTACTATCTATTGCAAGTTAGCACAGAAACCATCAAGTTCTCTAATTCGACATCAGCTACTAGTTATAGATCGATTTTTTTCATGTCTATAAACTCATCCAAATAATTTACTGATTTTTTTACATAATCAAAATGCATGCAGAAACATTGGATAAAAATTTCAGATCAATAGCATTCTTCAATAAATCATGAAAATTCCTACAATATCAACAATCCTGTTTATCGTTTTCTGAGTCTGCCTTACGACACAGATCCATCTCACGATTTTATTAGCATATCAAATGATCATAGAAAAATCTGAAATAAATCATGGATGATCCTAACACATATATGAACAAAATATTTTATTTTCATGGTCTAATTCATCATATTTTGCTCTCGGGAAAATCTACAAAATGCTACTCTGAATCAGTTTTTCTAGTTCAATTCTGACTTCAACTTTTAACCTTTAGATGATCAACCCTATGCATCCTACCATACATGCATGCAATCAAAATCAATTAAAATACAAGAAAATCAGATTTAGAGAAACTTCCCACCCTTGGTTGTAGTAGTGGAAGGATCTTCTTCAAGCTTCTTCTCTTGGAAATCTCTTTTTGAGCCTTCTTCTCCACTTCCTTCTTCTTTCTCTCCTATTTCTCTTGAGGAGGTTTTTTGATTTTTCCAGAGAAAAGAGGGATAATGGAGTGGGAAAATGAAGGAGAATGGAGGGGGTATATGGGCCGGATTTTATGGGGGGTGTAGCATAGGATTGTAGGGTGGTTTTAGGAAAAAACATGGCTTGTATCCAATGGTTTTGTGGCTGAAGTGTTGGCTGTCCTATTTAGCTTAAATGGGTTCCTATGGGTGCGAGATGAGCGGTTTTAACAAGTGCACGCAATATATATCCACTGTAGCATCATACAGTGTTATATTTGCATGGACGTCGTACCGAAAACTAGCGTTATACTAAATCGGTCCTTCTCGTTCTCGTGCATCTTTTAGAATACAATTCACCCATGAACCGTCCCATAACCCTAACCATATACCACGATATCAAAATCAAACAATACACTGCAATCGTGTGCACGCATACAGTCAATATACATACATACATATATATTCAGGTATCGTACAATACGGGGTGTTACATGCAGTTTTATTTACACTAGTGTTCTTAGAAGCATGAGATTTTTCAAGAGATTTTTGAAAACCAAGTCCAAACCTTTAAATGGATTGAACTTGATTTTGAAGAACATCATTTAAATTCTCCTTTTATTAAATTTAGATACGTTCTTGGATATCTCTTCATAATTTTTCTTTAGAGACACAAGATCTATATCTAAACTAGAAAGACGAGAATTTAAAGATTTCACTTCTTTATCAAGGTTAAGATTCTCTTGAGAAAGTGTTTGATTAACTTTCTCCAAGTCCTTAACTCTAATTTTTTATTTTTTTTAGTTCTTAAAAAATCTCGTTCAAAGCATCAAGTAAATCATCAGAATCATAGTTATTACTTACTTGATTTTGAGACGCCATAAAACACACATTAGCAACCTCGTTTGTCTATTCATTTTCTTCTCCGATGAAGAGTCGCTATCATTCCAAGTTGCTTGGTACGCCGTTTTGTTCTACATGGACTTGTTCTTTGTGTACTTGCCCTTCTTGAAGTTGGACGCCTTTCCCTTAGATTTCACGTTCTCTAGTGGGCAATCTATATAATAAAACACAAAGAAAGCTATCAAGTGGTTCTCCTTCAATCCCCTCAAAAATCAAAGGCCCAGATCTAACCTCACAAAACATATTTTCCCCCCAAAAGTTTCCTCCAAAACTCAAATTCAAATCCCCCACCCAAAACAACTCCTATATTTATTTATTTATTTATTTTTTCTCTCTCTCTCTCCCCCTCTCTCTTCCATTCAAAAAATTAAGAAAATAAAATTTTTAAAAATTTTTAAAAAATAAAAAATTTAAAAACTAAAAAAATAAAAAAATTTAAAAACTTTAAAAATAGTTCAAAAAAGTCATATAATATGTTTTTTACTGGATCCCCAAAAGTTCCCCATATAATATGTTTGCTACTTCAATTAATTTGCTGGCTCTCCAAAACAATTTTATATGATCAAACAAGGTACACCGTTCCGAAGACGTGCCGTAGGCACGTTTCAACGGGCAAACCTAGTCCTTCTTCATATGGCATGTTTTGTTACACCTGAAACAAGTTGGAAGTTCATTAGATTCCTTAGATTTTGAATTAAACTTACCTTTCCTTAGGAACTTTTTGAACTTTCTCGTGAACATGGCAATCTCTTCCTCATCTTTTTCTTCATCCTCAGAATCTAACATGGCCTTGAATGCTAGTGTCTTCTTCTTGGATTGTTGAGGTTCTTAATCCTTCTTGCGCTCTTCAAGTTGTACCTTATACGCCATAAGATTTCCCACAAGATTCTCAAGAGAAAGTTGTGTTAAATTGTTGGCCTCTTCTATGGCGGTGGTTTTCTTCTCCCATTCGGGGGTTAGTGCATAAAGTACCTTCCTCACCATCTTGGCTTGAGTATACGTCTTTCCAAGTGCCACAAGTGAATTGGTAATATTAGTGAACCTTGTAATCATCTCAGACACATTCTCATTCTCCTTCATGCGGAACATTTCAAACCTGTGAACAAAAACAGATATTTTAGATTCTTTTAGTTTATTTGTTCCTTCATGAGTTACCTCGAGTGTGTGCCAAATTTGATATATGGTTGTTGCATTGGACACACGGTTGAACTCCTCCTTTGTAAGGGCACAAAATAGTGCATTCATCGCCTTTGCATTGTTCATTGTTTGGTTATTCATGTCATCGTTCCATTGTGCATATGGAATGGTAGGAGTGGTGTACTCGGTCTCTGTCATGTTCCATATTTCATAGTTGATGGACTGAAGGTAGATCTTCATTCTACACTTCCAATAGTTGTAATTGGTTCCATCGAAGAGGGGTGGCCTTTGTGTAGATTGGCCTTCATGGTATTGATTTACATTAGAAGTAGTTGCCATTGCACTCAACCAGGCTCTGATACCAAGTGTTGGATCCTGTAGGCAAGGCAAGAAATACTAGAGGGGGGGTGAATAGCGTTGTATAAAAAATAATTGCGAAATTGAAAGTTATCTTTTGTCCAGTTGACTATAAAAGAGATATCAGTCGACCGGAGAGTCAGAGTAGAAGAGTATTTTTTAGACTAGTCTGATAAGTCGACTTAAATAGGAGAGACAATCGACTTGGCAGAAGAGTTTTTAAGACGATTGTTATACCAGTTGATCAGTTGACTTAGGATGGAGATCCAGTCGACTTACCATAAAGATTTCGAGTAAACTGAAATGCAAGTAATGAAAGAAGTTCAAAGAGATACAACCACGGAGATACCAATCACAGAATACATAAGATGTATTCTGTTTCGGTGCTCCTGACCTACATCCAGTCCCCAAGCAACCCACTTGAGATTTTCCACTATTCTTGAAAATGTAGAAGAATACCCTACGACATTAGACAACAACCTTGTCCAACCCGTAATCCTCTCTCACCATTAGAGAGAGCAAAACCGACTCTTCTACCAAGAGTGAAAAACTGACTCTACACCCTAGAGTCCTACTCTACAATCGAGAGGAACCACTCTCACAACCGAGAGTAAAAGAAAACAATAAAAATGTTTACAATCAACCTATAGCCTTGTAGTGTTTGTGATTTTGCAAGTGGCTATTCGGTCAACTTCTGAAATCAGTCCAAAACGAATTCGATGTTATGCTGGACTGAAATCAGATAACCAAGACTTAGAGAAGAGAGTGCTTTGTATGAAAAACTTTTTCTCTTGAAAGCAAAATTACTTAAACTTTTCTAAAAAATTCTTGGAACTTTTTCACAGTGATTTTAGAGCTCTATTTATAGAGTAAAATCCCTGGACATTGTAGAAACAGTTGTACCAACTATCAACCAACGGAAATAAATCTTTTAAATTCGAAAAATCAAGTTTTGAAATTAGTAAACGGTCGAAATGACTTGAACAGTCGACTGGGTTGCCGTTATGAGTCGACTGGCTAGAGTTTGAAGAAGATCAGACAGTTTTGTACAGATTCAATCGACTGGTCCTTAACGGCAGTCGACTGGTACTCAACAACTGATCTAGTTCAAGCTGTTTCGACCTTTAGATTTTGTAAAACACACAGTTATAGAATTATGTGTGAGTGTGTGTGTGTGACAGGGCTGTACATCAATCTAAGACTCAATAAAGAGAAAAATTACATTTGTTTTTACAAGACACAAAATATAAGACATTGAAGCTTTGGTCTTGACTTGAGTCTTGAGTCTTGAGTGAAGTTTTAGCCATTGTCTTTGTATGAGGCTTTGCTTGATCATTCTTCAGCTTTAGAACATTGTGACTTGCTCGATCAATTTGCTTTAAGGCCTTTTGTGTATCATACAAGATAAGCTTTGATACAACCTGCAATATATGAGAAATAGCATAACAAACTTTGCATTGTGTTGTAATCATAAAAATCAAGAATCAACACCACCCACCAGTCTCGCTCTCTCTCTGTCGCGGTTTAGAAGAAGCAGGGGATCTAGTGTTTGCTATTCGGGTAGAGGAAGGATTTGGTTTGGCTGTATTTGTTGTTCTGTGTTTGGGTATTTTCTCGCTCTCGCACGTGTTTCCGTGTTCGTGGTCCGTCGCCCGGGATTATCATCCCGTTATTCTAGATATTCGAATTTAACAACTAAAAGGCAAGTCTCTTCTTGAACTAGTTATTGTTTTGTTCAAGATTCCTTGATCTCTGTAAGTAGATCCAAATCTATTTATCATATTGCTATTTGAAATTTCGTTAAGTTTATTGAGGGTTTACACGAGCTAACCCGATATATTCTTAACATCGTGCCTACATCTTTGATATAAAACCTAGTTCCCCTTACACATTGCATATGCAGATTTACATGAAAAATAACTATATCTATGTTATAGAAGTGTTTAATGAATTGGATATGTTAAATTGAATTGAATTCGAATTGATTACCATGCCCGTAAAATTGCTTCTTAAAACTAAAATTGTACATGTTAAACATCTAGCATCATTTTGATGATTAATTAGCATGAATTATAAGTTTGTATGATGAGATTGTTGCCTATTCATATCAAATTATATTCTGGCATGCTGTTTGTTTCGTTTTGTATCAGATTTTCAACCATGTTGCTGTTGTAATTTGAAATAACATTCTGAACATGAATGATATCCCCATGAATCTATTTTCCAGAACTTTTAACGGATCTGAATTCTGAGTTATAATCTGTTAGATATCAGTATTTTAATACAAATGTGTCTAAATTTTCAGATTCACAAATTCATACTTATCTTTCTGTTTCAGAATTAAATTGAACAAGTTACCAGAATAATAAAAATATGAAATAAATTCGGCTGAGACTAGACTTGTGTAGGAATTTCCATGAATTTTGTAGAATTAATTGATGAGTTTTCTGACCTAAAACATATAGGTGAACACAATTTATAATCTGCTGCCTGAACATTAAACCTGAAAAGAATAGGAGTTTCAACCTAGTTTCTTTAACTTTTATATGTCGTATATATATTTGCTGGAACCGGCAGAAAGTCTAGTTTCTAGAATTTCTAACGGAACCTGATTTGCTTTTCTGTAGCAGCGGTAATCTGTGTTTTTGTACAGTAACGTCATACTGTCCAGATTGTGTAATTTGTGTTAATTTAATATGCTTGCTTCTTGATTTGTCTGTAACGAGTAGAATTAGTCAAGCCTAGCATCATACAATATTGACACATTCTTACATGCTCACATAGGATGAAATAAAATGATAACAAGCCGGGGTATTATAGGATGACTTGGTAGTGAACAATCGGAAACTGTACTTGGTCGGGCCCCACTGCTTGACTTGTACTGATGGCCATAAAATACTGCTTGATAATTACTGTCACAGAACATTAAACACTGATTACTGGGCTGAGTACATGAACCGTGAATTCACCATCTGTCTAAAGCATATGCTGTGTGCTTGCGCCGAACCTGTGGAATGGGACGCAGTAATACGTGCACTAGATAGGCTAATGAAATAATTAGTTACCTGCATTTGACATCTCATGTTTGATCCCATATACTGTCACCATTACTGGATTTGATTTGAAACTATTAATTAAATGCATGATTAAACATAGACCCTTGACATTATGGCCATTCCTTTTCTTTGCTTTTGACTTTGATCCTGTTCCTTTTCCTTTTGATAACCATGCTCCTATTATTCTCTGTTTCCTTCTACTTGTTGTCCATGACTTTCTCTAAGAACATTATTTTCTTTCTTTTTAGATTAAGAATTTACAGGTACTGGAGGAATAATACCAGAAGGAATTGGTCAGCAATGAATCTAGAAGATGGAGTCCAACATTAGATTGCTTGAATTAATTTATTCCCATATTTATTTCTTTGAACATTTTCTTGATATTATACTTTGTTTTTGGGCTTTATGTCCTGGAGTTTGTTTTTATCCCAAATGTTGGATATTATTATTTGTATTATTTCATTTATTATTGAAATTGATCTTTGTTTATGTGATTATACCTTCTTACGTGATTATGATTGTTATTTAATATTTTTGAGTTCGTTTGGTATAGCTATGGATGATGTTTACACCATTCGCTGGGCCTACGTTACGTACTCGTATTCCATATTTTGAGAAGTGGGGTGTGACAGTAACCCTAGCCGTAAAACCCCCATCTCTCTCTTCCGTTATCTCTCCCTCACCTCGTTCACCCCATCTTCTTCCCCGTTCATTGCCCTCGTCATCCCTGTGCTCTGAGTCTCCTCGACCCCTAATCGCCTCCCGCTCACCTTCAGCACCGCCCTCATCTCCACTGCAACCACTCATCTTCCATGTCAAGCTCTGCCTGCAATCGTTACCCCATCTAAGCGTCGCCATTGCCGAACCTCCGAAGCCCTTGCCATTATTGCATATCTCGCTGCCCCGCTCGAGCACCCATGGTCGAGCCTCGCCTGCATCCCACCGTCGAGGCTACCCTCGGTGCTGCGGCACCCCATCTCCACCGTCGCATCCTCGCCGCTGCGACTGTGCATCGCCAGCAAGCCCTCCCCTGCTTTCCTGCCGAAACAGAGCAGCCACAGCCGCCAACTTCGACTCCTTCTCCCGATCGCCGTCGACTCCCCATTATCGCCGTCCTACCCATCATCTTCGCTACTACACCACCTCGCCGCCCTGTCGCCGCCAGCGAGCCACCGCGAACCAGTTGCCGTTCGCCATCAAGCCAGTACCGAAGCCATTGATGTTGGTTGGACTCTTGATCATTTGAATCTTGGCCATCTGATTTCCTCTTGATCATCACTATTATGATGATTATCAAGCTTCCTTTGATCGTAGCCTGTTCGATCGATCGATCTTGATCATCATCTTCATCAACATTTGAGTGATCTGAGCCGTCGATCTTCTTTGAGCTTGATCCCCATCAAGATCCGTGCTGATCCGATCCATCTGATCTCGATCATCGATCAACATCCTCATCCAATCAAGGCAAGTATCTTTTTATACAATTCATTGTTCTAGTACAAGCTTTTATTTGAAAATACTGCAAGTAAAATGTAGTTGTGACTCCCCTTTGGCTTATCATTTGATGATCTCATTTTACGTGTTGCCGTCCTTATCAATTCCATGATCATAAGAGTCGCAATCTTTCATTGATATATTCGTTTTACAACTAGTTAGATCTAATTATTATTTAATTATTTGAACACATGAAACTAAGAACCACCTTGACTTGTAGATGTATGTTGTATAATGTATGTGTTGATTTTACTTTCTTTTGAGTTGAGAAACAAATGTGGATTTCTGATTTGATACCTATTACATCATGATTTTTGTCACACACTGATTTAGACTCATAATCGTCATTAATCATGCCACTCTTTATATAAAAGAAATCACTTATGTTGCTGTTCTTGTATTTGCTTGCTGTTTCAACCCTGATAACATCAGAATCTGGACTTGAGTTCTAAACATGAAATGTAGTCCCAGAAGTCTAGTTTACTATCCTTTTGACCGAATTGAATTATGAGTTATGGTTTGTGAATTATCACTGTTTCAGTGTTGCTATGTCTGAAATTTTAGCTTCATAAATTTGTTGCGTCACTTTGTTCACAAATTAAATTGATTACACTACTTGTAAGATAATGACTTGAAATTTTACATGTTGATACTAGACACACTAGAGAACCTTCCTTAATTTTTCTGGAATTAGTTAATGAAGTTTCAGACCTGTTTCATGTTTCTAAACACAACTTTACAAATTTTGGCTGAACACGAATCTTATGTAGTTTGCGGTTTTGACACCAGTTGCTACAACTTTCATGTATCTTGTTTATATACGCTAGATTTGGCAGAGAGTCTACTTTCTATATTTTTTGACGGATTCAGATTTGCTTTCCTGTGGTGGTGGGAATCTCAGTTTTGGTGCAGCAACGTCATGCTGTCCAGTAATTGTAATTCTTGTCGGTTTTGATAATTATAATTTGTTTGATACTCGAATATGCATTCTATCTAGCCTAAACTTGTTCCCTATCCTTGATCATATTTACTTGCCCTGTTTCGCACACTTTCACGCTTGTCTTAATAAGAATAATAAATAACAAGATGGGGTTAAGGGAGAGACCATAGTAGTGGACAATATAGGTAAGTATACTCAGAAGGGAGCCCATATTTATCATGATTATAAGTTAAATGGAACTAAGTGCCACGTAGAACTAAGTGCCACGTCAGGGGTTGATGGGGGCTACCACTAGTGTCTGCGGGGATTACATTAGTGCCCATTATATGATTAAATGATATGTGTTTGCAATCTGATGGAACTAAGTGCCACGTAGAACTAAGTACCACGTCAAGGATTGACAAGGGCCACCTGTAGTGCCTGCAGGGGTCACCTTTAGTACCCATGGTTTGATCACATGCTCATATTTCATAAAGAACCTGAGTACACCGCCCTATAAAATCCACCACTAGACCTAAACGTAACTTGTTTGTAAGTAGAAATCATGTGGTAAATAAATATTATGCATGAAGTGCTACCTAGATAGAATTTAAATACAGACTTAAGTATAACATGTTCACTTGCACATTCTTGTTACTCGTTCCTGCTACTTGTTACATGTTACATGTTATTTGTTACTTGAGACTTGTTACTTGATACTTGATACTCATTACATGCTCACTTGTTACCTATTCCTACCACTTGTATTTGTTACCCAATCCTGTTACTTGATTTATTTCACTTTCTAGCTAGTCTCTTGAACTTCACTACTTGTTGCATCCTTGACAAATCGTGTTGTATATTCTTGATTCCATATCTTTGTTTCATATTTTCTTACACTTGTTTTCATACCCCTTGCTTGTACTACTTGCGGCCCGCAACTTGCATTAACTGGTGTCTGTCTTTGTTTCTCTTTTTTCCTTCTATATATATATATATATATATATATATATATATATATATATATAGACTTTAGAGATGAGTTGCCAGAAGGAGTGGGTGAGCAGACATTCTAGGCTTTGCTTGGAAAAACTTGCTTTAGTTATTTTGTATTTGAGTTTATTTAATTCTTGTTGCTACTAAAAACTTGTCCGGGGCTTGTAGTCCCGAAGTTTTGCTTTGATCCAGATCTTGAATTTATTTAGGAAATTTATATTTATTTCAAATGATTTCTATTGGTTAATTAATTAGTAATGCATGCGTGGTTGAATATATTTTTTATATTCCTTGTTATGATGCTGAGTCGATCCTACAACTTATGAATGATGAAAATCATTCACTGGGCTTTGTCACGTACTCATATTCCATATTCCTTTTGGGAAGCGGGGCGTGACAAAAAGAATGAAATCATACCCAAAAAGAAATCAATGAATGGAAGGGATCAAAGAGGAATCAAATAAGACAAGTTTCAAGATAATAGTTAGATATCAATTGTTCATGTGATTCCTGTATTGCTCATACTGTTGGGTCGAATCGGTTAAACCCAAATTTGATTAATATATCAATAAAAGCCAAACTTTCTTTCGTTAGCCACGTTTGACTGATATATTATCCAAACCTGGGCTCTGATACCACTAAAAACTTTGTCATGCCCCGCTTCCAAAAAACGGAATACATTTACATCACATTGGCCCAGCGAATTACTAACGTCACCCATAAGCTATTTATCCGATTAACTCAACAATATAATCAATACAGAACAAATGTGCAGACAATAATAATCTTATGAACAATAATACTTGGAATGAAACAATATAAAATATCTAAATACAATAATAATCTAACATCTAGAACAATAATAAAATTCGGGACATAAGTCCAATACAATAATTACCTAATCTCAAATAATAATAAGTCTCAATACAATTAAGTCCAATAAAACAATAAGCAATTAAAAGTATTAAGTCTTTAGAATGTCTGTTCTCCAATCCCAACAGGCAATTCTCCTTCATTACATGTGAATACTTCATCCAAAAAGAGAAGAAAAATTATCTTTAATGCAAGTCATGGACAGCAAGTAGAGAACGCAAGGAACAATGAAATAACGGTATAACAATGAATCAAGGGATCAATAGGAATCAATAACATGGGACGATAATCAATAATCAATATCACGATAATCAATGCAATGGCTATACACAATGATTCAATATTCGGTAACAATAATCAATTATCAATAACAATAACACTTAGCGAATATTCGATATCAATAGAAACAATGATGAACAATATATAATGTCGGTGATGTGTCAATCCTTATGTATATTATTCATTTTAATCCTAACTAATGCATATACTACTGCATCCCATTGTACAGGTTCGATGCATACAATCAATTTCGTTTAGACTTGAGTGAAAGATTCTATAGTTCATGTACTGGGTATGATGACGATAATAATATAACATGGGCCATGTGTAAATTCTTACACGATGATGATAATGATAATAATACGGGCCATGTGTAATTTCTTATATGATGACGATAACAATAATAACACGGGCCATCATCCGAGTACAGTTCTCATATCATCAACTACTCTAGTCAATCCCTTAAACTTCGGCTTGTTAATTATTTATCAATGCAACAACACAATATGCAATTTGAGACATGAGATGAATATAGGGGAACAATAGGATGATAACGTGGAACATGGCAATTAGAATGATGACAATATAACTCATTGGGATCATGCAATGCAACACACATACTTTAATTCATGCAACAATACGATAGAGAATAATTAATCTATTAAAATCTGGACTATATATTTCTGGACAGCAAGAGTAGTCTGTACAAAAATACAGTTTTTCACTGTTTCAGAAATCAAAAACTGAATTCGTCCGAAATTCTAGAAACTAGACTTCCACATAGTTCCAACACATATTTGAAGTTCAAAATCCGACAACAGTAGCTAGGTCAAACACATTGTTCTTTACAAATTTCATGTTCAGGCAGAATATCGACATCATGTTATCTTATTTTTTGAATCAGCAAAAACTAAATAATAAATTCATTAAAAATATTTTCTAGACTCATAAACATGATTACTAACAATCTGGAAATTTTCAGAGTAAAATTTTATCATTTGATCAGCCTTTTTACTGTTTAAACATGAAACGTATAAGAATCTGGAATTCTGAAAGTAAAAATATAGTTGTAGTAAAATGAGCATAACTTTTGCTATACAACTCGGAATTCAAAAATTCATGATGTTCTGGAAACTAGAAAGATAAGGCTACAATTCTTGTTCAGAAAGTAATTCAATTTAAGATCATTTACTGGGTCAAAAATAAACGACAACATACAGCCTGCAAGCAAGATACAGGTTTTAGTGTATTTTCATGGAATAAATTTAATTAACCGTAATGGGTATCGATTCTTTAGTCAATAATTTTTTAATCAGCATGATGAGTGCAATAACAAGATGAATAAAGTTAAGAACACCGACGTACATTCATTTATCAGCAATCAACCATCAATCGATCAAACAACATACAACCTAGCAATTGTCTCTTCAATAATTAATCGTGTCATGAGATGCATGAAAATTTCCTATCATCATACTATATGATGTATGCAAGATTTAATACTTGTGCAATCAAAGTGGCCCGATGTCAAGAATATTGGGGTTAGCTCGTGTAAACCCTCAATAGACCCAACGAAGGATATGAACAATGTACAATACGATAAACAAAGGGATCTACTTGCAAGAGTTTCAACAAAACTTGAATTTGATACAATTAACCATTCAAAAGGAAAACTGACATGCTTTATAAACGATGAAAACGAATACCAAGAATAATGGGATAAGGATCCCGTAGCAACGAACCCACGAACTAAGAATTTAGCACGTACAAAATACATGCACACAAAGAGCCAAGGTAACCACAGAACTCAAAGAGACGGCAATGGCAGGAGCTACTATAGAGGGGGAGAGAGGGCACGACGTTGGTCGGCGTTGGCGTCACCGACGAGGAGCGACAGCGTGGTCGTCGACGGAGCAAGGGGGCGGCGCTGACAACGGAACAAGGGAAAACACCGCCGAGGTTGGCTGGCTATCAATGTCGAGGACAGAGGAGGAGGCTCAGGGGGGTTGCGGGTGTGGCGCGGCGTCGACAGGAGGTGCCGACGGGAGTTGGCGATGAGGTGAGGTCACTGGAGTTTGGGGATGGCCGGAGAAGACAAACGGGTTTGGCTGATTTGGGCGAAAAACGATCGGGAGAGAGAGAACGGGAGGAGAGAGGAGAGAGAATTAGCGGCTAGAGTTTCAATTAGTGCAATTTTTAGGATTTGAACTAGGGTTGTATTTATAGGGTACAATTAGGATATTGGGTTAGTGGTTTCATATCCAATAATAGCGGTTTTGGGTCAAGAACAATTGAAATTGTGTTTTAGGGTTCAATAAGAGTTGAGTTTAAAATAATAGGGTTCAAATAAAAATACCC
Organism: Hemerocallis citrina; assembly: GCA_017893485.1. Classification (NCBI taxonomy): domain Eukaryota; kingdom Viridiplantae; phylum Streptophyta; class Magnoliopsida; order Asparagales; family Asphodelaceae; genus Hemerocallis; species Hemerocallis citrina. The sequence goes on along the minus strand of CM030358.1, from coordinate 340,969,835 downwards.
ACAATTAAATAGAAGAACATAGAATCAATAAGAATAGCTCAACAAGAAGAACAGAGAATTTCATGAACAAGATTTAATTAAAATAATCTAGAAACAATTAAAATATATTTTTATTCAATTACAAATAAAATATTACAAAAAAAGGGAAAAATTAAAATAGCGGAAATGGTAGTTACAATGATGTTTTGCTAGAGATTATAGTATTTTACAGAAAGTTATATTTTGATTTTAATAGAATTTAAATTATATTTCTATAACCTTATAAAGTGAAATATATATGGTTTTTGAAGAAATTGATGTTTTGTGACTTTCTACGTCTTAAAAATATGATTCTCAGTTATATAATGGATTTACTACTTTATTTCAATTCTGGAATTTGTGAGTATACTGAATGAATTTGGTTTTGTTGATTAAAGAATTTTTCATTGATATAAACATTTTGAGATTTGGAATTAAGAGTTTTATTGAAAGTTTTGGTGTTGATATTCGATTTGTGAGTCTCTAGGAGTTGAATGAGATTCCTATGAACCGGCAAATGAGATTTTGTGGAATTTTGACCAGTTAGGTCTTGGAGTTGTTGTGGAATTAAGTCCGAAAGGATACACTAACTCTAGAGAGGGGGAATTTGTGTTTTAATAATAATCAACTTAAGGACATGCACTAATGGAGATGTGATAGAACTTGAGAAACGTAAGTATATGCTCTAGGGGTCTTGTCCAATAGATGCGTTCCAGGACTGTGTGTTGTTCTGTCTCGAGAGTACATTTGGTATGTTCGCGTGTCGAGGGTCTACAGGCCTATTCACGGAGCATACAGGTGCATTCGGGATCGGCAGGCCTATTCACGGGATGTACTAGTGTATCTGCACGTCGAGGGATTCGCAATTCTATTCGTGGGGTACACGTCAGGGCGGTGATTCTTCCTAGGGACCAGAGCTATTCTTACATGATGCTTGCGCGTCGAGGGTTGTGATGCCTATTCGCGAAGTATTCTGGATCTTGTTCCTATCACCGTAGTAGGATTAGTTGCATAACGAGGGATCTAACCATATAAAGTGGAGAACGATAAAGACTTGCACCGGACCTATGTAGTATGAAATGCATAGAATCCGACAAGTATGCATTAGAGAGTCATCATACTGTATTTGTATTTTCTTGACTTGGTTTTATGCATATTTGTTTTCCGTTTTCCTACACTTGACACTTAGTCTAGTTTCACATGATGTTTTCATGTTTTAGGTATTGTTAGTTCATTATCCAAGTGTTACTACTGTTAGTATGTATTGTTTATAACTTTATTCTTCATGTTTTATTTATATTGTATTTCCTTTGATGTCACTTACACCGTTATGGATGACCCCGTAGTTTTGGAGGTTAGGGTTATCTTTAGCATCATGTTTTACAGGTAGGTACCTATAGCATTGGGATATACATGCATGTGGTAGAATGATAATGTGGCATATGTAAATTGTAAAAGAATGTGTTGTAAAAGAAAGAAATTGTAATTCAAGGTGTTTAATTTTCCGCTGTGTTTTGTAAAGAATTGATGTAATAAAAGTTAAAAAATTATTCTGTGTTTTGGCTATGTTTACTATTACATTGATGTAGATGTTGAGAATTGTGCTATGTATTTCTGAGATATTATATTGGAAATTTGGGGTGCTACAAGGTTCTCCTGTCGAAACTAGGGGAAGGACCCCGGAATTCCGTCACGTTCTATGCCGGGGAAGCGAACGGGTCATAGACTACTGTTCTATGAGTTATGGGTGCCACAGGGTAGGCTTCGTGCTATCCTGTGTTGCGAATAGCCTGCGTTCGTCTGTCTTTTGAGTGAGGTCCGGTATGCCGGGTCGTAGTGGCAAACGTAGACACCATGAGCATACTGTATTGGTGGGACTTGACCACATCTGCAACCTCATCAGTCACGTTGTATCTGTCAGGAACAGGTTGAGTACAAAAGTATAATTCATAACGCGGGTTCAAATCCCTAAATATAGAGAGCGGCTTGATATGGACGTATGTAAATATGGAATGCATACAGTTCCAGAGTCTTGCTTGCATCAAAATAAGTGCATCCTAGCCATAGTTGACCTTGCATTAGATTCTAAGTCATAATACCCACTAACAATTAAACTAGACCTGCACATTTTACCATGCTTAAATATGTTTGTTTAATGTTGAGATTCGCTGCTAGTAATTAGCCTTTTAGCGTCAGTATATATACTGACGTCCCCACTCAATTAGGTCGTGGATGCAGGACCACTGATCCTGGAGAACTCTAGGCAAGGCGTAGCATCCAAGTAAAGAGCCCAGTGTTCTTTTATTTTTCATGTATACTCTGATGTAATTTATTGAAATTATTGTAGCACTCGGCTTGTAAGATATTATATTGAATAAAAAGTTTTAAATTTTCCTGCTTTTCTGTGTATTGCGGCTAATTGAAGGTAAAGGTCTTCGCTTGTATCACGAATTCTCCATATTGAAAATTCGGGGCGTTACAAGTAGGGGGTATTTTAATTTTTAATTTTTAATATCGGGGTTCTACCCCTGCGTTTGTACCCAAACACCGGGAAAAAATGCCTTGGTAGCCCAGTTTTGTTATAGTGAAGGATGCCAGTCTATAAAGAGTGGATATGAGTACGTGTACGTACACATGTGTGGGTATGGGTACAGGGTATGGGACACATCACATTTGTTAAAAGTAGGGTACGAGGACTTGACTATAATGTTATTCTACTTCAAACTATGTAATAATTTAAATAAAAATGGAGTTGAAACAATACAATTTGTTGTTCTTAATCAAAACAAAAAATATATTGTCCATGAAATTTTGTAATACTTCATTGTGCACCATAAAATTGGAGATATTTATGAAAGTAACTAGAGTGAGGTAGTAAAAGAATTATGATTATGTATATAAAATTTGTCAATTATCTAACTTTCAAGAAATGTTAGAGAAATGTCTAAAAGTAACATGTAAGATATATTATAAAATTTGGAACTACATGAGAAGTGTCAAACCAAGTTTTTGACCAGGTGTCCAAGTGTACAAGTGTCCGACACGTGTATGGTACGGATATGTCTCATTGCTACAAGTACCCGTGTAACATAGATGCCAATAGAAGTGCTACAGTGGAAGTTACTCTTAGACTCGTATTTTCACTGTCAGAAAGAAATGTTTGATATATAGGTATATTCTCAATATAATAGAATATTATTGTGTATAATGTTCTATGGGGGCAACATGTGCTTTGCATGTGTTGTATGCTAATTGTTCGGACCGGGTTGACTGGCATGAGGCCCAGTACCCTAAACACAGTTTCATCCTATATATATTGGTCTAGGGGTAGTGCTCTGTGATATTCCAATTATGATAAGCAGGGTATAATATCTTAAGTCAGTGGGATATTAAACTGTAACCCTAATTTCATGGTTATTGTCTCCCATAATCTCTAACAATCTTAAGATATTAGCTTTTATAATTTTTTGAGATTAAGAGAGAGGAGATCTTTACCGTACATTGTTCTCCATCACCAGTGTCGACTCCCGCTGCTGGTGTTGACTCCCGCCGCCGCCGCCAGAGTCGACGATGCCGCTGCCACCGGAGTCGATGATGTCGCTGCCGCCAGAGTCAACGATGCCACCGCCGCCAGAGTCGACGACGCCACCGCAGGCCACCCAGCGCACTGCCACCACAAGCAGCCATCATTCTTCACCACTTTCCCGAGCCCAAACAGTGGGTTCAGGATCATCTAGTCAGATCTAAGTTTCTCATTGGCTGATCATGGTGTTTGGTGTTCGGGGTGAGATCTTTGTGTGCTTGGTGCTGAGATCTTGGTGTATGGTGTATAGAGCCCAAACATTGTCATTGGCTAATCACAGTGTTTGGTGTTTGGGTGGTTGGAGTAGATCCAGATTTAGATCCAGTCCAAAAGCTGCTCTATTGGTTGGAGATTCGCTGTTTGGTGTTTGGACTATTGGATCAGATCCAGATCCAGCCAAAAGAAATCAGATCTGGATCTGACTAGTAGAGACAAGCCATTGGGTATTGTTTTGTGCTCTGTGTTTAAGACTGGATCTACTGCAGTGTACTTCCAATTCAGATCTAACCCTCCACTTTTCCTTGATTCTCATCAAGTTTGGTCCACTCTAAAACTTTAAGATATGAGCTGTTTTATTTGATTTAATTTTCTGTTTAATGTTTATTAGGTATTTTTATAGAAAAACCCTTCCTTTTACTGAAATTATGCTAGTAGTAATTATTCAGAATAAATCCTCTAGATTTTGGAATTTACTATTTATTCCTTTAAGATGGAAAAACTTAATTGTGCATACAAGATTCCTGAAACTAGAGATGCTTGATCTTTTTGAATTTAACAATTGAATAACTATTTTGGCTGCGTGCTAAGAATCAAATATTTATTTTGATAAATTATAGGCTTTGACTATAAAATTGAATCTCCAATTAAATTGTTGTAACTTAGATAGTGCTAATAATTTGTTTAGTTAGCTAATTTTAACAATTTGATGAATGTAGGAACTTCAAAGTTACTAACAAATTGTGTGTGTTGGAGACGATGGATATGCATCACAGTTGAATAAGTTTGCAGTACGCAGGCTTCTCCATTGAATTTGGAAAACACTTCTAACTTGAAGTGTCGGTATGATCTAGTCTAATCTTTCTTAATATTTTCATGTGATGAATGTGTTAACGTTGTGTGCGTTTGATTACATGATTGGAAGTTTTAGATCATAATTATTCTCATTTTAAAACTAGCTTGTTTTAAATTGTTTAGTGTACCTTGTCATACTATGTATATATATATATTGGGTGACACATCGTTTACAGTTTGTGTGACATTGTGTATTTTCTTCTCTAATAAAGATTGATGTATAAGATGTATATCAAATGTCTGTAACTTAGGAGAGAGCATCTCTTAATGTAGGATATGACTCCATTAGTTACATTTTGTTCTTTCCCGTTCATTGTACTATGTGTGCAAAGTTGAATTATAACATGTTAGTCATTATCTAATTTAGCGTTATGAAGATGATGGAGAACGAATAAAGGAAAGAACTCTTCACTCTATGTGGTTGAGCATATGGACATTTTTGAAACCATGAGAGGATGCAAACTATTCTGTAAAATGTAGTAGAGTAATTTTGTATTAACTCATATTATTAGTTTATAATGTGCTTGAATAATTAATGACATATGTAAGTTGAGTTTAACAAACAAAGCAATTGACAATACTATTTCCAATTTGTTAAGTCCTTGAACATGGCATAACAGGCTAGGACATGTGAACTATATATAAATTGTGAAATCTTGTTAAAACTCAAAACTCTGCTATACGACATCTCATTAAATACGACAATTGTGAAATTTGTGCTCAGATTATGATCACTAGAAAATTATTTAGTATAATCTCTCGGAGCACACAACTTCTTAAGTCAATACATTCTGATATTTGTGATCTCAGTAGCTTTCTGAATAGATGAGACGATGATTGGTCAGAAGTATTTACTCACCTATGTAGATGATTATTGAATGTTTGTCATATATATATATATATATATATATATATATATATATATATATATATATATATATATATTGAAGCACTCGTTATTTTAATGAATAGAAATCTAGTTAAATGCTATGATCAAAAGGTTTCAGATTTGATAGAGGTGGTGAATATGTTTTAACAATTTTAAAAGAAGTTTGTATTTGGCATAATCTCTAGTGCACTCTATTTACAACAGTCAAAACGGCATTAATAAAAGTTAGAATCAAATACTTAGTGAAATATTGAATTCTATATTATTGACTGTTATTAACGACTTTTTGTAATTATGAGTAATATTGTACTGTTAATCATATTCCTAATATGCTACTACACTCTAAATTATTTACACCTTGTAGACTATGGGATAGAAACACAAATAATTTTGTTAAAGTGAAAACATGTGGTGCGGTAAAGTTGTTAGAGTACATGACCCTAAAAGGCCTAAAGAATGACTTATAACAAATATTTGTGTGTACATAGAAAGTGCAGAATGTAGTTCTGTAGACAGATGTTGTATCTATCTAATTTGTGTTAGAAGAATCTGGACTTGCAGAGTTCTTTGAGGATGTGTTTATCAAAGATAAATGTATGAAATTATCTAGTCCTGCAAACATGATCAACAATTCACAGTTAGAATTGAGAACTAGCCTTACTGACACTTAAAAATTTCAATGGCAAATGAGCCAACGAGAGTCTTTAGTAGATAATGAAATAAATTTGTTGTTATACAATAATACTTTAATTTAGTTGATTTACCGAAATGGGCTAAAACTGTCGTAAGTAAGTTGTGTTTTGTAGACGAAACTTAATTTTGAAATGACCACTAGCAATTTTAATGCAATTTTAGTAGCTGAAGGATTGATTGAGACAAGTGGGGAAGATTTGTTTGTCATATACTCACATGTCTGTCATATTGCTACAATAAGTATTCTTCATGCTCTTACTTCTATTTAAAATTTTGTTATTCATGAAAGATGTTTAAACAATTCTATACTAAAAGTTTTGTACTTCATGTTTTGTATTGAAAAGATTTGTACTAAACAGTTTTGTACTGAAAATTTGCACTAATATATTTAGTGAATAAGATTTACATATTTGTAAAATCATTGTATGTTTTAAAAGATGTATTAAAATTGAGGAGCAAATAATTTGACAGACTTTTAAAGAGCTTAGATTTAATTAAGATAAATGTCTTTAATTCGATGGTGAGTCAAATATAATTGCCCTCATTTACTTGTATATTGTTGACATACTTGTTGATTGGAAGTGACATCTCTATTACAAAAGAAGTTAAAACTATGGTATCCAAAAATTTCAGCATGAAACAACTAGGTGTTGTGGACACCATATTAGGTATAAGAGTGAGTTTGAGTTGGTAAGGGATAACCCTTAGTCAAACTCATTAAATCAATAATGTGTTCCAAAAGTGGGAATATAGTGATTGAAAGTGTGTTTTGAAACACCTTATGATTATGATAAAGGTTGACACCTAATGATGGTCCAACTATGAGACAGTTAGATCATTCTAAACTTATTGGAAGTCTCATATATACAAAGATCTGCACAAACAGACATAGCCTTTGAGGTAGGTATGATCTGCAGATTCAGTACTAGTCCTATTAATACACATTGGACAGCCCTAAGAGGCTAATGAGTTCCTTAAGAGGTTCTCAAGAGTTTTCTTTGTGTTACTCTAGTCATCCTTCATGAATGAATGGATGATCTGATGTATTATAATGCTCAGAATTTAGTGAAAGTCGATAACTAGTGGATATGTGTTTACACTAGGAGGAATAGAAATGTTATGAAAATTAAAAGGCAAATAAGCACTGTGCTATCATCCATGAAATCAGACCTCTATGTGTTTATAGGGGAAGATGCGGAGTGGATTGAAGAACTTGTTGCTAGTCATTCATTAAGAAGTTTAAGTAACTCTCTAATTCTATTCGTCGACTATCAAGCTACAATACACTGTAGCTCATAACTCACTCTATAATAGTCAGAGAAGTATATTAAGCCTGAAAGAAGCCTAGTTGAACTTTCTCATAAATAAAGTGCAATTGATATAAAATATGGCTAATGCTCTAACTAAGAGACTTGAAAATGATCAAATTATCAAAATTGTGGAAGATATGGAGTTAAAAGGTATTGAGCCAAAAGTATCAACAACCTAGTTGTTTTGATGAATTAGAATCCAATTGGAGCCAAAGAGAAGTTCAAACTTACGCATCAATTTTAGGCAGTTGGCATGCTTTAGATAATTTGAAAAGTTCTATTTAAATTTTGTTAATATATAATTTCATTTCAATTTTGATGATGCTATATATTCTCATAATTTACTTAGAATCATCTCATTATTACAAAAGAAAGGATGAAAATTTATCGATGTGTTTCCGATGTTTAGAATTGTCATTCTATCATTCCAATTTTGATGATATATCTCTTTTATGGATTCATGTTTCATTCCAATTTTGATGATTCAGAATTAACCATAATTTGTTTGATTGTTCTATTATTCCAATATGAAATATAGTATAGTTCTTGTGTAGAAACTATAATAGTTCTTGTTCTTTACTTTGTTAAAAAAAACTTGATTGTAATACTTGCGTTACATTTTGCTAAGCTATCATTGAATTGTACTAAGTTCTTTAGTGGAACTAGATACTTTATGAAATTCGCTAGAATTCTTAAAATTGCGTCTCTTGATAATCTTGTTTTCAATAAGTTAGCAAAGATGGAGGAGTTGAATCTGTCAACATAGATTTCAGAATAATGATTTGCTCGAAATGAAGGAGTAAATATAAAGCAGTTTGCAAGAATATAGTTTGGTTTATTTCTCTCAAGAATAAATTTGTCACTTGCTTGGTAAAACTTTTGTTGAGTTTAAAACTCTTGTGTTCATGTTGTGCAAATCTAGTTCCCTAAATAAATAGATAAAACTAGACACAAATTATAAACCTCGCAAGTGCACGAATCGTTTAGAAAAGCGTAGCAATAGCAAGGGTCGATCCCACAGAGATTGTAGACTTTAACTTACTAATCAATAAAAAGAATAAAAAATCATAAAGAGTTGTTCTTAGAAATCTAAAAGAAATAATAAGATTAAAACTAAATGAAGAAGTGTTGAATCACAAATATCGATTAAGTAGTTGGGTTTAGATTTTCACCAATAGTCAGTAATGCTAAGTCACCTTCTGAACTTCTTCTTATTACTCATGTTTGTTCCCTTCAAGGGCATGGTATCTACTCCTTAAAGTACTGTTTTCCTAAGCCAAGAATTAGGCATGGTATCTACTCTAACTCGTTTCTTTCATTAAGTGTTCAACATGGTATCTACTAAGTTGCACTTAAAGAAAACATAAGATCAGTGGAAACGAACAAACACTCAAGGTTCTAGAAATTGGTATCAGATCTAGATCCCTTAAGTTGATTGAACCAGGAACCCCCTAAAGATTCCCTTGTTACTAGTTACGGGCACGAGATACGGGTCGTCTCAATATGCTCATCTAACAGATTCAGATGGATGGTAATGCAAACTTGATATTCTCAAGTTCTGTACTCATCTAACAGATTCAGATGGATGGTAATGCAAACTTGATATTCTCAAGTTCTGTACGTCAGTCGACTGGCTCTCACCTCAGTCGACTGCTCTCAGAGCTTCGAGAACAAGTTTGATTATCATCAATCTATACCAATACAAACGGATTCAATCAATAAGTAAATAGAAGAATTTTAGAAGAACATAACACTACATAACTACAGCTTCAATCTACCCAACTATAGAATTTAGTTCCACATATTAATACTTTTATTAATCAACAAGTTCAAATACATGACCAACATAAAGAATAGAAGAAGAAGAAATAAACTAATGAAGTCCGGCAATGAGGTCGACTGGCTGTCACACAGTCGGCTGCCTTCGAATACTTGATCTCCTATCTCCTTCCTCGATGCTGGTAGAATAATACCCCTGTTGATGACTTGAACGCTCAGAATCTTGTGATTCGGTGGTGTGTGTTTGTGGAAGATGATGATCAAAAGATGGAGTCCAGCGAGAAAAAAAAAAGAGGATAACCCTTTACTGATATTTATAGAACACGGCTGAAGAATTAGGGTTTCCCCTTTTTCAGGAAAGTCCCTCTCTTTGTTATTTCTTTCCTTATTTGATTGGCTGATTTATATCTTTCTCTTTTCTTCTTTTATTCCTTATCTGCTAACCACGTGCTCTTGCCAATCCCCTGTCTCTGGCTTGGGTTTGTTGGAGAATTCGCCTAAAATCTGGATTCAAATAGATTTGGAATTAGATGCAGGTGTATCTTTGAATATCTTATCTGTTAACTCCGCCGCGTATCAGTCGACTGCCTTGGGTGTAAGTCGACTGGTACTGAGACTTATGTGGCTTCACGATTTCTCGGTCAAGTCGACTGGTGTTTGGGGAAGTCGACTGTGCCGAGGCTTAGCAAACTCTCTATCTGGTCGACTGCTAAAGAGCCAGTCGACTGTTGCTTCTGCAGTTCCCTGTATATTATTCCTCAGTCTGTATTCGTCTGGAATCTGCTTCGTTTTGCTGCTTTTGGTTATTTCCTATTGAAAAGAGAAAATAAGAGTTAAATACCACATATAGAGCTTTTACATGTGCATTTATAATAAGATTATTGCTCCTAAATGTGAATATTCTTGTGTTCATCAAATACCCCCAAACTTAGATTTTTGCTTGTCCTCAAGCAAACTAGAATTACGAACAAGGGTATAATAATAATGACAGCCTCAACCACCAAGAGTTCTTATTATGTGGGTATCAAGATATAAACAATTTCAGATACAGTAAAGTTAAACATACCTACTTTCTCCAGTGCGATTATTTGTTCACAATTTCCAAACACAATCATATTTGTCATGCAATTAATGTAGTTATAGTATGCGATTACTCAAGTTGTGATTATCCCCTTTTCTCAACTACAAACCGGTAGCAAACTAGAGGTTTTTTTTTTTTTTTTTTTAGATAGAGTCGCTTCTTTAAAGTTGTCACTTGCCTTTTGACGCGAATGCGAAACATTTGTGATGAATCCACCCGGTTACTTAGCAAATCACAAACTTCAAAGTGCTTTGCATACTCATATTTCAAGTTGCCGTTTGACTAAAGGTAAACATTGGTGATGAATACCCCTAGTTACTAAGCACTCAAAACATTGGAGTAGATTGACTTTATTTGAATATATATATTTTTTTTACTCTATTTACTTAAACTCAATTTAGGACTAGATCTAAAGGGAATAATCAACAGAAAAGGCATCATATTTGTTTATTATGTACAATTGCATGATTCATATAACTTTGTAGGAACGTGTGAAACTCAACAATCCTAAAGTAAATAAGTATACTTACCCTTACTTTATAAGAAATTGTTTATCCTAAAAAAAATCAAAGGATTCCAAATGTAAATAACTACCTAATACCCCCAAACTTAGATGGAACATTGTCCTCAATGTTCGAAAGAAAATTTAAAAATAGGCATGTGTCACCATCTAATAAGGAGAAACTAAAAATAAAAATAACTAAAAGAAGGATAATAATAAATAACTGAAAGAAAATAAAGGGAAAGTGTAAATACTCCCCTGAAAATTGGGTTGCCTCCCAATAAGCGCTGTGTTTTCTGTCTTCAGCTAGACATGATGAGCTCATGCGATGTATTGAATGGATTGAAGATTCACATCTTCCTCTTGCGGTTCTATGCTCATCTCTATGTATGGCTTCGCTCTATGCCCGTTCACCTTAAACGTTTGATTCTTCTCTTTGCTATGAACCTCCAAAGCGCCATGTGGGAAGACTCTCGTGACAGTGTATGGCCCATACCATCTTGACATAAGCTTGCCTGGAAAAAGTCTCAATCTTGAGTTGTATATCAGTACCTTATGCCCTTCATAAAACTCCTTCCTTGCTAGCTGTTTGTCATGGTACAACTTTGTCCTTTCCTTGTACAATTTTGCATTTTCATAAGCGTCATGCCTCAACTCTTCAAGCTCATTTAGTTGTAATCTTCTTTTGTCACCTGCTTGTTTCATATCAAAATTGAACCTCTTAATGGCCTAATAGGCTTTGTGCTCCAACTCCACTGAAAGATGACAGGCTTTGCCAAAAACCAAACGGTATGGTGACATACCAATGGGTGTTTTGTATGCTGTTCGGTAGGCCCATAATGCATCATTCAAGCGCAGCGACCAATCCTGTCTCCTTGTGTTGACTGTCTTTTCCAAAATGCTCTTGATTTCTCTGTTGCTGATCTCCACCTGCCCACTAGTTTGGGGATGATATGGGGTGCCCACTCTATGTGTGATACCATATTTCTTCATCAAAGAAGCAAATGGAAAATTATTGAAGTGGCTTCCTCCATCACTTATTATTGCTCGTGGTGTCCCAAACCTAGTGAAAATATTCTCCTGCAAAAACTTGACAACAACTTTGTGATCATTAGTTCTTGAGGGGACAGCCTCGACCCATTTAGACACATAATCCACACCAACAAGTATATATAAATAACCAAATGAGTTAGGAAATGGACCCATGAAGTCGATTCCCCAAATATCAAAAAGCTCGATTACTTGGATGTTTTGCAGTGGCATTTGATTTCTAGAAGAGATATTGCCTGTCCTTTGGCATTTGTCACAAGTCCTGCAAAAAGAAAAAGCATCTTTGAATACTTTAGGCCAATAAAATCCAGATTGTAATACCTTGAGTGCTGTTCTTTTTGGTCCAAAATGTCCTCCGCATGCATATTGGTGGCAATGTTGTAGAATACTCATTTGCTCTTCTTCTGTCACACATCTTCTTATAATTTGATCAGGGCAAAATTTGAACAAATAAGGATCATCCCAATAGTAGTGCTTGCATATAGCCATCAGTCTCGTTCTTTCCTGACTTGTCATACCTGGAGGGAAAACATGGGCGGTTAGATAGTTTACAATGTCAGCAAACCATGGAAAATTTGTGCAATGAGATACCAGTCGACTGGTCCTGGTACCAGTCGACTGTCCCGAGGATATGTTTATTTGAAAGAGATGTTCATCTGGGAAATTTTCGTCAAGTGGGGGCACAATTCTCTCTTCCTCCTGCAGTAGCCTGGACATGTGATCTGCAACAACATTGTCGCTTCCTTTTTTATCTCTTATCTCAAGATCGAATTCTTGAAGCAACAGCACCCATCTGATCAACCTAGGCTTAGCATCCTTTTTAGCAAACAAATATCTTAAAGCAGCATGGTCAGTGAAAATAATAACTTTAGAACCAATTAAATATGATCTAAACTTCTCTACAGCAAATATAACAGCTAACATTTCTTTTTCAATAGTAGAATAATTTAGCTGTGCATCGTTTAAAGTTCGAGAAGCATAGTAAATAACATGGGGTTTCTTATTGATTCTTTGACCTAACACAGCCCCTAAAGCATAATCACTTGCATCACACATTAGCTCGAAAGGGTGGCTCCAATCTAGTGCCATGACAATAGGTGCAGAAATGAGAAGATTTTTTAATGTCATAAAAGCATTTGTGCATTCTTCTGTCCATACAAACTCAACATCCTTAGCCAACAAATCACAAAGGGGTTTGGAGATTTTTGAAAAGTCTTTTATGAATCTTCTATAGAACCCTGCATGTCCAAAAAAGCTCCTAACACCCTTAACTGTAGTTGGAGGGGGTAGTTTTGATATTATATCTATTTTCGCTTTGTCTACCTCTATTCCCCTTTTGGACACCACATGTCCCAACACAATACCTTGTTGTACCATGAAATGGCACTTTTCCCAATTCAGCACTAAATTGCATTCTTCACATCTCTTAAGTACAAGCTGCAAATGGTTAAGGCATTCATCAAAACAAGATCCAAAAACACTAAAATCATCCATAAATACCTCAATGAACCTTTCCACCATGTCTGAAAATATACTCATCATGCATCTTTGAAATGTTACTGGTGCATTGCACAATCCAAAGGGCATCCTCCTGTATGCAAAAGTACCAAAAGGACACGTAAAAGTGGTTTTTTCTTGATCTTCTGGAGCAATAGCAATTTGATTATAGCCACTATACCCATCTAAAAAACAATAATGACTATATCCTGCTAATCTTTCTAACATTTGATCAATAAAAGGAAGAGGGAAGTGATCTTTCCTGGTTTCTTTGTTCAATTTCCTGTAATCAATGCAAACCCTCCAACCTGTAGTCACTCTAGTGGGGATAAGCTCATTCTCTTCATTTGTCACCACTGTGACTCCACTTTTCTTAGGCACTACATGTATAGGACTTACCCATTTGCTATCTGAGATAGGGTAGAGGATGCCAACATCTAGTAGCTTCAGAATCTCCGCTCTTACCACTTCCTTCATGTTTGGGTTAAGCCTTCTCTGTGCCTCCCTGCTTGGTTTTGCGTTGTTTTCAAGGAGTATTCGATGCATGCATTTGGATGGACTTATTCCCTTGATGTCTGCAATGGTCCATCCTATTGCACTCTTGTGTTCTCGTAATACCTTTAGCAGCTTATCTTCTTCCTGTGCACTTAGGTTCGCAGCAATTATCACTGGTAGCGTCTGGTTCTCGCCCAAATATGCATGCTTCAAATGGTCGGGTAGCTGCTTAAGCGCTGGGTCTGTAAGTCTTGGTGCAGTCGACTGGTCCCTGGTAGCAGTCTGGACAGTCGACTGATCCTCTTCCCCAGTCGACTTGTCCAGTGCACCAGTCGACTTGTATGTAGAAACAAAAATGTCATCAGTCACCAATTTTTCAAATACTGGTGCAAACTTACCTGAGTATGACTGTGAAGTGTCAATGTGATGTATTGTCTCTGCAATCTCCCAGTCATCATATTCCTGTTCAACATTAGATAAAGTTAGAGATTGTGTAATTGTGGCTTGTAGTGGTTCAACGCTATGTACCTGAAATGTTTGATCAACAATCTCCTGAACCACATCAACATTATAGCATTCATGATCATCATGTGGAAATTTCAGTGTATCAAACATTTTAAATTCAACCTTCTCTCCATTTATTTTCATGCTTATAGTACCCTTTTTAACACAAATTTTTATATCAGCCGTACTCATAAAGGGTCTACCTAAAATGATTGGTAAAGAAGATGGCATTGAAGAGTCCTCCATGTCTAACACAACAAAATCAGCAGGCAAGATGAAATCGTTTACCTGAACTAAGACATCTTCCAAAATACCTCTAGGTCTTTTGATACTGCGATCTGCCAACTGCAACGTGATGGATGTTGGTTGGAGTTCCCCCAATCCTAACTTTTCATAGATGGTGTATGGGAGAAGATTGATGCTTGCCCCTAAGTCTAGCAGTGCTTTCTCAAAGAAGTGCTCACCAATCCTGCAAGGAATGGTGAAACTACCTGGGTCTTTTAATTTGGGAGGTAATTTTCTTAATAAGACGGCGCTCACTTCTTCTGTCAAAGCCACATCCTCCCTAACCTGAAATGTTCTTTTGTGAGTACAACATTCTTTCAAAAATTTAGCATAAGAGGGAATTTGTTTAATAGCATCAAGTAGAGGGATATTAATTTCTACCTTTCTGAGAGTTTCAAAGATGTCAAATAAATGTTGATCTTTCTTTTGTTTGACTAACCTTTGAGGAAATGGTGGCAAAACTGTTCTTTCTTTTTCACTTACCTTGTTGGACCCCACAATTTTTGATGATTGTGTTTCTGCTTCTTCTGTGTGTGTTCCAACCTTGTTGTCAATTATCTTACCACTTCTGAGAGTTGTGACTGCTTTGAGCTATTCTTGGCCTCCAGGATTTGGTATGGTTTGTGAAGGAAGTTCCCCTATTTTTCGTTCGCTTAATTCTTTAGCAATTTGGCCAATCTGTGTTTCCAACTTCTGAATTGCTTGCCCTTGTTGGTTGCTTGTTTGATGTTGTTGTTGGAGCAATTGAAGGACGGTGGATTCAAAATCCAACTTCTTTTGTTCTTGCACTGGCCTATCAATCCCACTTCCTACTTGAAAGTTCCGTGCATGTCCTTGTGTGAATTG
The DNA here is from genome assembly GCA_017893485.1 of Hemerocallis citrina. Taxonomy (NCBI): domain Eukaryota; kingdom Viridiplantae; phylum Streptophyta; class Magnoliopsida; order Asparagales; family Asphodelaceae; genus Hemerocallis; species Hemerocallis citrina. Next base: position 340,954,232 of record CM030358.1, on the reverse strand, counting down.
AGTTCCTTGATTATTCTGATTATTGCTCCAGGAGAAGTTTGGATGGTTCCTCCACCCTGGGTTGTATGTGTTTGAGAATGGGTTGTTCTTTGGTGGAAACACTCCTCGACCTACATAATTTGCATGCTCCTGATCTGTGAAAGAAGACATGGGACACGTATCAGTGGTATGATCTACATGAGAACAAATTGCACAAATTTCATTTGTTTGATTTTTAACTCCACCCATCATAGACATTGCATTAACAAGCATATCAATTTTCTTATTCATGTTTACCATTTCCAATTGAATGTTATTGCTACTAGAAATTTCATAAACTCCCTGTTTTTTCGAAGGGCCCCTCCTTGTTGAGAATTGTTGTGAATTCTCGCTGAGTTCTTCAAATAGTTCTATGGCCTCTTCGCCGCTTTTCCTCATCAAGATCCCGTTGCAAGCTGAATCCACAATTGCCTTATTAGTATCATTTAAACCTTCATAAAATGCTTGTACCTGATCATATTTAGGCATGTTGTGTGTTGGACACTTGAGAAGTTTGTTCTTGAAATCCTTCCATGCTTCGAAAAATAAGTCTCCATCCTTTTGTTGGAAGAGTTGAATCTCCCTTTTCAGCTGTTTGGTCTTTTGGGCTGGAAAGAATTCTTTTAAGAACTTTGTTGCCAATTGCTCCCATGAGTTTATTGATCCTGGTTCCAAAGAATTATACCATAGTTTAGCATAAGTTTTAAGGAAAAAGGAAACAAAATTAACCTGATTTGTTCAGGGGTGAGCCCTTGGACGCTTTGTGTCCTGCAAAGATCGAAAAAATCTTGTAAATGGAGATGAGGCTCTTCATCAGGTCTTCCACTAAAATGGGGAACCATACTAAGTAACTGAGGAGATAGATGCATGTTCTCTGTGACATTAGGTTGATACGCAATGCAAGAAGGTTGCTCGATGTTCTTAGGCGTGAACTTGTCTTGCATTGGCACTCGATTGGGTATTTCTTCTGCCATTGCTGTATGTGAACTGGGTCTCTGGACAGTCGACTGGTTCGTATGGACAGTCGACTGGTTGGTCGCAATCAGTCGACCTAACCTGTGCAAAGTGCGTTCTGTTTCTGCGTCAATTCGTAGTAGCTCTGGACGAAGTGATCTCCTTCCGTGCATCCACCAAAATCCTGTAACCTAAAAGAAAAATACTGATTAATAAAATTAAAAGAAAGAAAATAAAAACTTCCTACTGATCTGTAAGTTAAAATACTAGACAATCCCCGGCAACGGCGCCAAAAACTTGTTGTGCAAATCTAGTTCCCTAAATAAATAGATAAAACTAGACACAAATTATAAACCTCGCAAGTGCACGAATCGTTTAGAAAAGCGTAGCAATAGCAAGGGTCGATCCCACAGAGATTGTAGACTTTAACTTACTAATCAATAAAAAGAATAAAAAATCATAAAGAGTTGTTCTTAGAAATCTAAAAGAAATAATAAGATTAAAACTAAATGAAGAAGTGTTGAATCACAAATATCGATTAAGTAGTTGGGTTTAGATTTTCACCAATAGTCAGTAATGCTAAGTCACCTTCTGAACTTCTTCTTATTACTCATGTTTGTTCCCTTCAAGGGCATGGTATCTACTCCTTAAAGTACTGTTTCCCTAAGCCAAGAATTAGGCATGGTATCTACTCTAACTCGTTTCTTTCATTAAGTGTTCAACATGGTATCTACTAAGTTGCACTTAAAGAAAACATAAGATCAGTGGAAACGAACAAACACTCAAGGTTCTAGAAATTGGTATCAGATCTAGATCCCTTAAGTTGATTGAACCAGGAACCCCCTAAAGATTCCCTTGTTACTAGTTACGGGCACGAGATACGGGTCGTCTCAATATGCTCATCTAACAGATTCAGATGGATGGTAATGCAAACTTGATATTCTCAAGTTCTGTACGTCAGTCGACTGGCTCTCACCTCAGTCGACTGCTCTCAGAGCTTCGAGAACAAGTTTGATTATCATCAATCTATACCAATACAAACGGATTCAATTAATAAGTAAATAGAAGAATTTTAGAAGAACATAACACTACATAACTACAGCTTCAATCTACCCAACTATAGAATTTAGTTCCACATATTAATACTTTTATTAATCAACAAGTTCAAATACATGACCAACATAAAGAATAGAAGAAGAAGAAATAAACTAATGAAGTCCGGCAATGAGGTCGACTGGCTGTCACACAGTCGGCTGCCTTCGAATACTTGATCTCCTATCTCCTTCCTCGATGCTGGTAGAATAATACCCCTGTTGATGACTTGAACGCTCAGACTCTTGTGATTCGGTGGTGGGTGTTTGTGGAAGATGATGATCAAAAGATGGAGTCCAGCGAGAAAAAAAAAGAGAGGATATCCCTTTACTGATATTTATAGAACACGACTGAAGAATTAGGGTTTCCCCTTTTTCAGGAAAGTCCCTCTCTTTGTTATTTCTTTCCTTATTTGATTGGCTGATTTATATCTTTCTCTTTTCTTCTTTTATTCCTTATCTGCTAACCACGTGCTCTTGCCAATCCCCTGTCTCTGGCTTGGGTTTGTTGGAGAATTCGCCTAAAATCTGGATTCAAATAGATTTGGAATTAGATGCAGGTGTATCTTTGAATATCTTATCTGTTAACTCCGCCGCGTATTAGTCGACTGCCTTAGGTGTAAGTCGACTGGTACTGAGACTTCTGTGGCTTCACGATTTCTCGGTCAAGTCGACTGGTGTTTGGGGAAGTCGACTGTGCCGAGGCTTAGCAAACTCTCTATCTGGTCGACTGCTAAAGAGCCAGTCGACTGTTGCTTCTGCAGTTCCCTGTATATTATTCCTCAGTCTGTATTCGTCTGGAATCTGCTTCGTTTTGCTGCTTTTGGTTATTTCCTATTGAAAAGAGAAAATAAGAGTTAAATACCACATATAGAGCTTTTACATGTGCATTTATAATAAGATTATTGCTCCTAAATGTGAATATTCTTGTGTTCATCAGTTCATAAGCTTAAAACTCATATTTTGTTCTTGAAGTTAATTTGCTTTGGTTGATTTTGAAACTATGATATGTTTCTCTAGTTGGTTTAATCATTGTAAACTATTCTGTTTTGTGAACTATTTGATTATTTTTGTTTAGTCCCATTTAAATTATTCGAGTTATAATTTATTTAGTGTATGAACTATATTATTTTTTGATCCAATGATATAACATGGCATTGCCGAATATATTGAGAATATAGAAGGAGGTTGTTGGATATATAGGTATATTGTCAATATAATAGAATATTATTGTGTATAATGTTGTATGGGGCAACACGTGCTTTACACGTGTTGTATGCTAATTGTTCGACCGGGTTGACTAGCATGATACTGGTCTAGAGGTAGTGCTCTGTGATATTCCAATTATGATAAGCAGGTTATAATATCTTAAGTCAGTAGGATATTAAACCATAACCCTAATTTTATTGTTATTGTCTCTCATAATTTCTAACCAGAAATTCTACGAGTGCGTTTGGTACACTGTTTTGGAAATATTTTGAGAAAATAATTTTCTCAAAACGCGTTTGGTTTACTTTTGAGAACCGCATCTTTTCTGAAAAGATGCTTTCAGCTGTTTCGTTACTTTTGGCCGCTTCCCCCCATCTTCCATCCCCATCTGTCGAAAAAAAAAACCCTAACCCCAGCTTCTCCCCTCTCGTCTCTCCCCGGTCGTCACCTCTCTCTCCACCCTCTTCGCCACCCTTCCTCTATCGTTGCTTTCCCCCATCCTCTTTCTTCGCTGACCACGTTAGATCTGAAATCTATTAGATCAAATCGCCAGATCTGGAAAACCCTAACGCCATCTTTCACCCCTTCTCACCCCGCACCCTCATTCGTTGCTCTCTTCGGGCCCCTCCTCACCCCGCACGGAGCTCGATTCATGGTCTGCAAGACCAGATCTGCTTTTGCTAGAAGGTGTCTTCGAAATCGTAGCTCACGAATCCGACGCCGGTCGAGGGAATCCGTCGGAGACAACTTCTTCAGGTTTGGTAAGCAGGAATCCAGGGTATGTTTCATATTTTTGCCCAATTTTTTGATACTGTTATGGTAATTGGTCTATATTTGGACACTTGCTTCATAAAAAAATCCCTTTTTTAGGGTTAATTTAACGCACGTAGTGAAGAATTGAGGGTCGGATTTTTTTTTTTTTTTTGGGGGTTTGCTGTGATTTCGAAATCTTGGGTACTGATCTGTTTATGGAGATTTTGAATACTGATTCGGAGATCTTGAGTGCTGATCTTGAGTACTGATTTGTATATGGATAGTACACATCATCTACAATTTCTCTAGTAACCTCAAATTATAACTGTATACTGTTTATGCTCACCAAAATAATGACTGTTATTTATTACTGATCGTTAAGGAAAAGGAGATTGATATGGACAGTGATTTTGGGCTTTGGTCAGCAAATATTGTGCGTACATTTATTGAGTTGATGGAGGCCGAGGTTGATCGGAATAGTTTGATAAGTGCAAAATTCGATGCGAGACAATGGACTCAATTGATGACTTTATTGAACCAACAATGTAATCGTTCATACACTCTTAGACAAATAAAAGAAAAATATGGACGACTTAAGATGCAGTGGAGAGCCTTTCATGATTTGAAGAATCAAAGCGGTATGGGTTGGGATGAAGAGAATCAGACAGTGACTTGCGATCCCGAAGTTTGGAAGTCATATGTAAAGGTTCTCATCTTAAATTTTTTTTTTTTATGCTAATGTAGGATTATGATCGTAATATAATTTTTATTTACTTTTATAGTTGTAAACTAACAACACAATAACTTATTAATAGGCACACCCTAAAGCTTCTGAATTTAAATCGAAGGGTTTGCCCAACTATGATGTGTTGACCAAAATTTTTGCTGATTCTACCGCCGAGGGTCTGCTATCTAGGGCTTCATCCCAAAGGGTGTATGACCTCGACGAGGAACATAGGGTCATGTTTGAGTTCGCCCACCCCACTCCCCCCAATGCACCGCATGTAAATTTGGATGATGATGATGATTACGAGCCAATGTTTACGGGGTCGGGGTCTCGTAAGAGACGCTCTAGTGGTGGGTCCAGTGGCCGAGCTACAAAAAGCTCAAGAATGGATGTTGCTGTTTCTGCCAACGCAGAAAAGTCCATTGCTAAGGCTGAATACTATAAGAAGAAGGCCGGCATGGTTGATCGCTCCGCCCCAGACGATCAGTACTCCATTGAGAATGCCATGTTAGTACTGAATGGTTTGGATGGGCTTGATAATGCTATGATTGATTTGGCACTGGAGAACATAACTCATGACCCAAATTGGCGTAAAACCTTTATGGTAATGAAACCGGAGTGGAGAGTTGGGTGGTTAGAGAGACTTTCGAAAAAATAAATGTAATTTATTAAATTCCATAACGTAGAACCTTCATTATGTATTATTTAAATGTATCAGTTTTTTGACATTTTTCTGTACTATTAGTTGGGTGATTATATGCAATGGCAGAATGGTGGGCATTGATAATATATCGGTTTTAATTTCATCTGCACTCGTTTTCCTACATTTGGACTGTTTGTTATCACTACTTATGTTTAAATTCTATGGGTAACTGTTATTATTAATATGACATCCATTATGGTCGTAGAGTATTTAAAATTAGAAGTATTCTTTATGCAAATGTAATCTAATTGTTACAGTGTACTGCACTACTGCACTTGCCACCATACTGATGGACTCTTCAAGCAATTCGTCGTCAAGTTCTGATGAATCCGATCTTGAGGACTTGTTCTTTCTTCAACAGATGGAACAGTTTTATAATAGTAAAAGTCCCAACTCAACGTCCAAACTATCAGGACGTGAATACCTACAAGAACTCTTAGACGGTCCAGATGCCAAATTCTTTTGGGTGTTTCGCATGAATAAGGACTGGTTTATGGCTTTGTGCCAATTTATAATAAATGACAATTATCTTCAGGAAATGCCCGAGAAAATACAAAGAAGGCGTATATCACATTATGAAAGTGTTGCTATTTTTTTATTCATTGTCGCTCATAGTACTAGGATGAGGCTTGTCTGTGGTCGGTTTGATCATTCGTTGGAAACAATTGATAGACATTTCACTGATGTGTTGTATGGTTTGGTAAGAGCATCAGCAGTTCTTATTAAACACCCAGACCCGGAACATGTCCATGATAAGATCAGGGGTTCCCCAGATTTCTATCTATGGTTTAAGGTAATTTGTGCATTTCATGTTTAAAACCGTTTATTCTAATGATTCAAATGTGTTCAATAAAGTAGTAGCTTTCTACCTCAATAATGTAGGGAGCAATTGGTGCTGCGGATGGTACTTTAATACCTGCTACCGTACCCGCCAGTCGACAAAACAGTTGTCGTGGTCGAAAAGGTGACATATGTCAAAATGTGTTGGCAATTTGTGATTTTGACATGAATTTCACTTTTGTTTATGCGGGTTGGGAAGGAAGCGCTAATGACTCCAGCGTAATACATAGTGCAATAACAAAAAATTTGTTGCCAATCCCGCCTGAAGATAAGTACTACTTAGTAGACTGTGGGTATACAAACATGCCAGGATTTTTAGCTCCCTACCGTGGACAGCCATATCATTTGCAGGATTTCCATGGTCCTAACTATGCACCCACCCAATATAAGCAACTCTTCAACAAACAGCATGCTAGGCTACGAAATGTAATAGAGTGAACCTTTGGTGTATTCAAAAAAAGGTTTGCCATATTCAAGTCTATGCCCAATTACTTCTACACAAGACAAGTTATGATGGTAACTGCATGTTGTGCAGTCCATAATTTTATACGTAAGTATTCTGCCGATGATTCATTGTTTTTAGACATAGAAGAAGAACAAAATAATCAACTACACAATGAAGATAATGCTTCCACATCTCGGGGGTTGGATATGTCATCTTCTCAGTTGAATCGCATGAATAATAAAAGAGATCAAATAGCCATGGCAATGTGGAATGCCAGACATTGATGTAAGCATCAGCATGTACTTGTTCGTGGTTACTTTCTGTTCTTGTAATATATGGTTGTAAATTCTTTTCTTTCATTTGTAGCCCATCTATTTGATGATCATGTATGTTATTGTATTAAGCAGGCGATATATGATGATGATATTTGTATGCATGCAGGTTGGGGGACCATCGTGTGTCACTGAGTTTCTGGAAATGATGGATATGGTATATTCTGATCCAGAATTTATTATAATTTGTTACGTTAGAAGACGACATTCTAATGATCTTATATTCTCATTATACTGACTCAATGAATGATGTATTCAACTATGGGTGATGGATGGGGTGGGTACAAGACATTAGTAGTAGCTGGCATGGCAATTTTAAAAATTGCAGCTCTACACTAATCATGATGATTTGCTTGAACAATTGTTCTATGACAATATGTTTTAAGGATACGGCCAATTAGGGATGTGATGATGATTCATTCTGATCCTATATAACATTATTTGGGGGACTTTTATGATTGATTAATAGTATTCAAAACATGGATATGATGATGTTATATTCTGATCCTATATAATTTAATTTGTGATACCTTTCTGATTGATTACTAGAATTCAAAATATGGAAGTGATGAACATATATTCTGATCCTATCTGCCACTATTCTTGAGGCTTTTGTGATTGATTACTAGAATTCAAAGTACGGATATGATGATGATATATTCTGATCCTATATAACATATATTTGTAAGGCTTTCGTAATTGATTACTAGTATTCAAAATATGGATATGACGATATTATATTCTGATCCTGCAACTATTATTTTGGATAATGACAACCTTGTTGCTTCGTTGTTCTGGAACTGCACATGTTATCTTACATTTGGAGTGTCTGACAACTTTCAACATGGTTATCATTGATACTCATATATATGATATAACACCTTTTGGAATTCAAATTATGATGGGATATAACACCTTCGGTGACACCTTTGTGATTGACTACTAGAATTTACCATTATGGATATGATGACGCTATATCTGATCCTACAGTTCTTATTTGGGATAATGACAACCTTGTTGATGTTGTCCTGAACCTACAGTAGTTGTTTTGTTATATTTGGAGTACTGGCAACTTTCATAATAAGCATGTTGTTACTAATATAAAAAACTAAAAATGAGGTTTCAAAGAATACAACCCAGTTAGGATTATTTCTCATGGTCTCAAAATAACTAGTACAATGGTTTCAAAATAACCATTTTGTTACTAATATATAGTAGGTGATAATCTCCCACCATGGTGGGCATCAATACTGATCACACTATTGTGCTGGTTTGTGTACACAGCATGGAAATTACAACCCAGTTAAACTGCAACCTTCCTCAAAGAAAGAAGAAGTCATCGTAATTTTGAGGTAGACATCAGAATATATTGGAATTTGATAAGGCAAACAATGGATATGATGAATTTATTAATGGATACTACACTTTCAAAATTTGATAGTGATGATGCTTTATTCTGATCCTATAATACTCTTTGGAGTAATTATTGTTGTTTGCCTTAAAAGAAGATAATAATTGGGTTGTTGCTTCCATGCTATGCATAGAAACCAGTAAAACGAGGTGATCAGTATTGATGCCCTAAATGGTAGGAGATTATCACCTCCAATATGTTGGTAACATCATGGTTATTTTGAAGAGAGAGGTGACGAGTATGGGTGACGAGAGAGGAGAAGATGGTGATAGGGTTTTTTTTTTCGACAGTAAAATGGGGATGGAAGAAGGGGAAGGGGCCAAAAGGGGAAAACAGCTCAAATCATCTTTTGAGAAAAGATGCCATTTGGAAAACGTAACCAAACGTATTCTTTGATGAAGGTTTGAGTTTAACTGGCTTGTATTCTTTGATGAAGGTCTCAGTTTAACTGGGTAGTACTATTTGATGAAGGTTTCAATTGAACTGGGTTCTAATTTCACAGCAGTTTACACAAACCAGTACACTGCTGTGATTTTAATTCCATGTTGTTTACACAAATCAGTTTAACTGGGTTGTATTCTTTGAGAAATGTTTCAGTTGAACTGGGTTGTATTCTTTGATAAGTGTTTGAGTTTAACTGGCTTGTATTCTTTGCTGAAGGTCTCAGTTTAACTGGGTTGTACTATTTGATGAAGGTTTCAGTTGAACTGGGTTCAAATTTCCATGCTGTGTACACAAACCAGTACACTGCTATGATTTTAATTCCATGTTGTTTACACAAATCAGTTTAACTGGGTTGTATTCTTTGAGAAAGGTTTCAGTTGAACTTGGTTGTATTCTTTGATGAAGGTATCAGTTTAACTGGCTTGTATTCTTTGATAAAGGTTTCAGTTTAACTGGGTTGTACTCTTTGATGAAGGTTTCAGTTGAACTGGGTTCAAAATTCCATGCTGTGTACACAAACCAGAACACTGCTGTGATTTTAATTCCATGTTGTTTACACAAATCAGTTTAACTGGGTTGTATTCTTTGAGAAAGGTTTCAGTTGAACTGGGTTGTATTCTTTGATGAATGTTTGAGTTTAACTGGCTTGTATTCTTTGATGAAGGTCTCAGTTTAACTGGGTTGTACTATTTGATGAAGGTTTCAGTTGAACTGGGTTCAAATTTCCATGCTGTGTACACAAACCAGTACACTGCTGTGATTTTAACTCCATGTTGTTTACACAAATCAGTTTAACTGGGTTGTATTCTTTGAGAAAGGTTTCAGTTGAACTGGGTTGTATTCTTTGATGAAGGTATCAGTTTAACTGGCTTGTATTCTTTGATAAAGGTTTAAGTTTAACTGGGTTGTACTCTTTGATGAAGGTTTCAGTAGAACTGGGTTCTAATTTCCATGCTGTGTATACAAACCAGTATAACTCTGTGATCTAATTACCATGCTGTTTACACAAATCAGTTTAACTGGGTTTTGATTCTTCGAGAAAGGTTTCAGTTGAACTGGAACTGTATTTTTTGATGAAGGTATCAGTTTAACTGGCTTGTATTCTTTGATGAAGGTTTCAGTTTAACTGAGTTGTACTCTTTGATGAAGGTTTCAGTAGAACTGGGTTCTAATTTCCATGCTGTGTATACAAACCAGTATAATTCTGTGATCTAATTTCCATGCTGTTTACACAAATCAGTTTAACTGGGTTTTGATTCTTTGAGAAAGGTTTCAGTTGAACTGGAACTGTATTCTTTGATGAAGGTTTTAGTTTAACTGGCTTGTATTCTTTGATGAAGGTTGCAGTTTAACTGAATGCTATATTCTTTGAGGAAGGTTTCAGTTTAACTGGGTTGTAATTTCCATACTGTGGACACAAACCAGTACAATTCTGTGGTCAGCATTGATGGCTAACATGGTGAGAGATTATCAGCAACTGATGGCTGCTGGTGTTGGCTTCTGATACTTGTGAAGGATGTGATGGCTGCTGATGGTCTTATGTAATGTGTGCTTCGGGGTACGCAATTTTTTCTGTCACTTTCAATATGTAAAATATTGATAGATTGTACAATTACCATCCTATGATGAGTTCTGATGCTGCTAGTGGCATATGATGGACACTGATGGATTGGATTTTTTTTTTTTTTTTTTTTTTTGGGATTTGTAAGAAGTGCAGTTGTAATTTTCACAAAGTAATAGTTCTGATTCTTGTTACTATGTTAGACATTTTGAAGGTTTCTCATGCTTGTAATGCGAAATTGATGGTTGGGCTATTCCAGTTTGTGAAATAAATGTAACCAAACAGAAATTTGTAATGGATATTTTGTACATTTATTGGAAATTTGCATACTGTGTCCAATTGCTGTATTACCAGACTCCACCACAATTCAAATAAAATTTTACATGGTCGAAAGACACTAATGGGAAGCTCCCAAGAAGGAAAAAAAAAAAAATTCATAGCGGACAAAACTTCCATGTTGTAGCACGTTGCTTGTTTGTATATTGATAGAAGTTGGGTCTATATCTGCAAAAAAAAATAACAAAAAACTCATAAGAAAAATAATGTGAATTCATTAAATATACACCTTAGATAATAGTTTTCAGCTAGGAATATAACAAAACAGCTTTTAAACTTGTTTTTTCAGAAAAACATCTTTCAGATAACAGTTTTCGGCAAGAAATATAACGAAAAAGCTTTTAAACTCGCTTTTTCAGGAAAACAGCTTTCAGATAACAGTTTTCAGCTAGGAATATAACAAAACAGCTTTTAAACTCGTTTTTTCAGAAAAACAGCTTTCAGATAACAGTTTTCAGCAAGAAATATAACCGAACAGCTTTTAAACTCGCTTTTTCAGGAAAACAGCTTTCAGATAACAGTTTTCAGCTAGGAATATAACAAAACAGCTTTTAAACTCGTTTTTCAGAAAAACAGCTTTCAGATAACAGTTTTCAGCAAGAAATATAACCTAACAGCTTTTAAACTTGCTTTTTCAGGAAAACAGCTTTCAGATAACAGTTTTCAGCTAGAAATATAACAAAACAGCTTTTAAACTTGTTTTTTCAGAAAAACAGCTTTCAGATAACAGTTTTCAGCAAGAAATATAATCGAACAGCTTTTAAACTCACTTTTTCAGGAAAACAGCTTTCAGATAACAGTTTTCAGCTAGGAATATAACAAAACAGCTTTTAAATTTGTTTTTTCAAAAAAACAGCTTTCAGATAACAGTTTTCTGCAAGAAATATAACCGAACAGCTTTTAAACTCACTTTTTCAGGAAAACAGCTTTCAGATAACAGTTTTCAGCTAGGAATATAACAAAACAGCTTTTAAACTCGTTTTTTCAGAAAAACAGCTTTCAGATAACAGTTTTCAGCAAGAAATATAACCGAACAGCTTTTAGACTCGCCTTTTCAGGAAAACATCTTTCAGATAACAGTTTTCAGCTACAAATATAACAGCACAGCTTTTAAACTGTCTTTTTCAGATAACAGCATTTTACAGTCTAGTTTTAAGAAAACAGCATTCAGGTTTATTTTTTAACTCAAACAGGTTATACAATTTCATTATCAGAAAACAGTTTTCAGAAAACTATACTAGACAGCTTTTACACTCTCATTTTCAGAAAACAGTTTTCACAAAACAGTTTTCACAAAATATTTTCACAAAATATTTTCACAAAACTATTTTCAAAACAACAAACCAAACGCACCCTCTTTCTTCGACAAATCTATATATTATGATTTAAGAATAGGTTGCTTAAGTTTCTGTTCTAAATTCCCATATAATGATAATAATTTGAACAATAGGAAATGGTGCCATACCCCATCTTTTCCATCCAGATTGTGACATTTAGCACAATCAGTGAGCACTCTTCCTCTCAGTGGGTAGCCCAGCCCCCTTTGCGTGTAACGCCACTTGTGTCCCATCCTTGGTTGGAGAGTAAATCAAACTGCCAACAAAGTACCTCTTTATACAATCCAGTATCAGTTAAATACGAATAACATTTACTTCCATTTGGATTAATTCTCTGATAGACTATTTAGAAACTGTTGAATAGTACCAACAGACAATGTGATGATCGATATTGAATAGGGTGGGCAATTTAGTGGCGGCTCGAATTCAATATTCTAGTTCGAGCCAAGATTTTTCAAAAAAAAAAAAAAAAAAAAAAAAAAAAACTGTTGAATTGTAATGCGAGGCATATTGATGCTTCTCAATTTCTTGCTTTATTTATGTCTAACTTGCATTTTCTATATTGTAGCACATTCTTCAAGGAATTCCACAAAAGCCTTGCTCGTACAATCAAATCCCTTTTGAAATATTCGGAGTCCTCTGAAGCCATCTTCCTCAGCCCCAAGAGAGGTGATTCGCTTGACAAGTTTCTGTAAGTAGTCAAAGATACTGGGTTGCACTATGAATTAGTAGAGAAATATGATAATGTAGTAGAATCTTCATCAGAAGTTCCTTAATGGGAATGAAAGCTCTTGGCCTAATTATGACAGAGAACACTGCCATCCTTTTCTAGTGAGGTTTACGGTCTTTCCACGTGCATCTGGTCATGTTGCAAACTGATTTTATCTTTCGATTCTATTGCAAGGTATGACAATTTTATTGTTCTGAAGCTTTTCAATTTGTGCAATATACTTTCTATTTATTGAATTTTTCTCTCTTGTGCGATGTATATGCTGAGCAGCTGATGCCTAGTATTTCTTATAAGTTTTGCATGGGATATAAGTTTTGTGCGCGAAATTTTGAGGAGTTTGTTTCTGGTGTAGTTATGCATCTCTTTCATGCAACCTCTTAACTATTTCCCAACTCATTATATATGTTCTCATCACCTTTATGAAATAGGTAATTATTAGATAGGGTAAAAGGGATCTGAGCAACTTGCTCATTTAGTAAATGAGCAATTGATTATGTGTCATGCATGTGATACATTGGACAACTAATCCTTTGAAAGATTTTCCAATCACATGTATGCTACATCATCAATTGCTTATTTACTAAATGAGCAAGTTGCTCATACCCCTTTTTCCCTGTTAGATATTATATTATATAATTAGTTCCATATCAGGTTATGTATATGTTTGCTATTTTTAGTTCCCTCCTATATAGGAGATATTGTTCTCAGTTATAATCAATCCAATAATCCTATAATACTTTTCAATCTCTCTATTAACCTTATCATGGTATCATAGCACTAACTCTAAATTCATTTTCTCCCTTACTAATACCTAACCCTACTTACACAAATTCTATTCTACTCCGGCAACATCAACTCCAACCACTACCACCACCAACAACAACTCTGGCCACTATTTCCGACTGCAGCACCCAAAAAAATCCCAAAAAATCCTCCCTTTCCTCGTCGTCGACTGCGGCAACTTCGGCAACCCCTAAAATCCAACAATTTTCTCTCTTTCCTCGTCGTCGACTCCGAAAACTTCTCCCTTTCCCGACGTCGAACTTCCCGATTGCAACAAACTACATCAACAGCGAAGAAGGAAACATCTCACTCAATCGCCGACCGAACCCATCTTCCTCCAAATCCTGATCCCATTTTTCTTTAAACTCCTGAACGAAACCCACCTGAATCCAATCTTAACTTATCTTCGATCCTACCACCAGGCTGTCTACCACATGTTTCTGTCTATTTCTTGGTGATTCGTTAATCTCATGGCGAAGCAAGAAATTTGTAGTTGTTTCATGTTCTTTCACCTAAGCTGAGTACAGAGTAATGATAGCTACTACTAGAGAGATTGTTTATGTTCTTTAGCTGTTACCAGATATGACTGTCACTCTTATAGGAGCTACTCATCTTTATTGTGATAACCAGAGTGCATTGTACATTGCAAGCAATCCGTTCTTTCATAAGCGAACGAAGCATAGAGAGATAGATTGCCACTATATTCTTGAGCGCTTTGAAGCAGATACCATTTCACTTCATTCTGTTACCTTTTCATAGAAGACAGTAGACTTCTTTACCAAATCTCACACTGTTCAGAGGTTTCGTGACTTGGTGGGCAAACTCAAACTGCTCGACCCACCTGTGAGTTTGAGAGGGGTGTTAGATATTGTATTATATAATTAGTCTCAAATCAAGTTTAGTATTTTTGGTTCTATCCTATATATAGAAAACATTGTACTCAGGTATAATCAATCCCATAATCCAATAATATTTTCCAATCTCTCTGTTAACCTTATCAGTAATCTTTACTAATTCAGGAATTCTCTGTTAACTCTAAAAAAGTAGTACTTGAAAAGTTTCGATAAAATAATACCCACAATGAAATTTTTTTTTGAGTTTGTTGCAATTTAGTAATTCAGTTAATGGATATTTATGATTTAGTTCTTTAAATCATAGCAATTTCAATTTAGTCACCCAAAACATTGCAATTGGGATCTAGTCACCCCACTAAACCCATTCATCAATTTAGTACCCAACTTTAACTGAAATTAAAAATTTTAACTGAATTTAGTCTCAAAATTAGAATAAATTATTTAATGATTGCCAGAGATGTAGTTGAATATAATGAATTGAAAATTTAGTGAAAAGTCTTACTCTAGTTGTGAACTAAATTGAGTAGAATTTGCTAGATTTATCTAAAATAGGTATTAAATAGATGAATGTGTTCTAATTGGGGAATTAAATTGCAATTGCAATACAATTTTGGGGACTAAATCACAATTTCTATACAATTTGGGGGACTAAATTGTAATTGCTATATCATTAGAGGGACTAAATTACAATTGCTATGATTTGTGGAACTAAATTGTAAATACTTGTTAATTTAGGGACTAAATTGCTAAAAACATCTTTTTCCCTCATGCAGAAACGTTTAGTTTAAGAGCATCCACAATGGTTTGCTAAATTGCTATTTTTTCCATATTTTGGCTAAAATCCAACTACAATGGTTTCTCATTTTGCCATTTTTTGAGAAAGTAGGAACAATAGCTTCTCAAATTTGAGAAACAATTTGGCGATTCTCAAAATATTATATATTTTTTATTCGATCGGATGATACAATTTGTATCGTCCGAGAATATTTTCATTTTCCTAAAACTATCGGACAGAACAACATGTCCTGTAAAAAAAAAAAAAAAAATGAACAAAGGCAATAGACAAGACATGTTGTCCCGTCCGCGTTCAAATGTGCTCAAATATCGCTTTCATGCTTGGTTTAACAATTAATTTAAGACTTAATCACTTGGTTTATTAATTTAATTATGGTTTAGTGTTAATTTAATAATTAATTAATTTTGTAATGATATTTTAATAACTAATATGGTTTTAATTGTACTAAAAATTACTGTGACAACCTCTCTCTGATAAACCTTTTTTTTCTGGGATCAAATTTTGTTAAATGACCACTGCAGGCAACACAAATTTTGCAATTTCGCATTTTGCCATTTTGGCAAAAATTAGCACCAACCATTTTGGATGCTTTAACTATTCTATGTAAAACCGAAGGGGCTAAAAAAAATCCACCATGGAATGTGCAGCTTAGAACAAATTTCAGCTTACACTTTTTCTTGATCACATATTTAGTTTATCATTTAGTTTCTCACTTTCTCACTGCACTCCAGAAACTTATAATTATCTTTTCGGTGACCAACACCATCCATAAGATTTTAACAAGTAGCCGTAAATAGGAGAGTATATCAGTGATTTCCCACCAAGGGAATTATGTGGTCCACATTGCTGCTAGAAGCAAAGCCTAATGACACTTGCATGTAAAGTAATATAGTTTAACTAAGCGTCGAAATCATTATGGAATGTGATCGGTATTTAGTTGGCTGTTAATTATTATTTTTAGGCATCAGATGCCTTTCCATTTATCATGAATTGCTTGACAGAAGGGGGAGTGATGTCCTGTGGGGTTATGCGACAATGATTTTTTTGTTGCTTTTGACAACTTTGTCCAGAGTTGTTTTCTCCTACATTATTAGTAAGCGAAGATGTGGGATTTAGAAAGGGGTTTAGGGTTGGGATCAAATCTAATTAGCTGATAATGTAGTTTAAAGAAGAATACGGAGTTAGGTGGTAATGTATCATTGTCATTGGTTGGACTTGAACTGTCGGTGATCGTCTTGTGGGGTTTGTTACTATTTAACTATTTAACTTTGGCTTTTGACGTTTGGTTCATTTTCAACTAGTTATTTGCACGAGTGCGATGCACGCCTTAATATTTTTTTTTCTTATGTAAATACTATGATTGTTTGAAAAAAGTACGATAAAGTACATGTAAAGGGTTGGTGCATTCATTTTTCACTGCTGGAGAAAGCCAGACATGTAAGCAGAATAAATTTGGCATAAAGCTTATTATGTTTCATTGTAACCTATTTGTACAAATGTGACTTTTTTTTTCCTTTTTTTTTGACCCAACATTCATTTGTAACATCAATTCAGTTCAATCAGAAGACTACAATGTGCACTAATTTCAAATCAAACACCAGAAATTATAAAGCAACACAGCATTAATTTTATAAAAAATTCAACAAAACAAAAAATCAAACACTTACCAGGCATCTTGTTTAGACTCAAACGAATCACAGCTGTACTTCACCATCGGAATTGCCGCAAGTGCAACCGCATCCAATCCTTCAAGCCTGTTGTAGTACCCCGTATTTTCAAATATTATTTTAAAGATTTGAAAATAAATTACAATGATTTTATGGAGATTTAATAAATATTTCCGAAGGTTTATCTTTTTACACGTGCGAAACACGTGCAAATATTTTGGTGTAAATATTCAATTTTATACTTTTAATAAGTTCTCGTACTTATTATGGAGTATATTCTAAAATTTGGGATTTTTCTGAGTAGAGAAACTATTTTCATAAATATCTCGAAAGAGAGGGGTTTTTATGTAAAAAGCCATTTGGATCTGAAATAAATTATGAAAATTCATTTTTACTGATTTTTGGGCATTTCATGATCATCATTTAAATTAAAGTACATTTAAATTTTATTTGGAGTTGATTTGGTAAAGATTTATACAAATATGGTGTTTTTGCAAATATGAAATTTATATTGGATCTTGTGCAAATATTTTTTGGAAAGTAAAAGTCAAATATTTAGATTGGAAAATATAATATGTATTATTATATATTATTTCTGATTTTTCTGAATGTTTATGAATATTTTATGATGTATTTACAAATATTACAAAAGGGAGGGTTTTTGTGCAAAATCGCCATCCTGAGTTGTAAATCCGAATTTTTCTTATTTACTGGGTTGTACTGGATTGCTGGAAAACTCAGTGATAAAAAGATTTGATTTGGTTTTGATTCAGTTAACCTATTTCAACTAAGAAAGGGGTTATATATGTAAAGTTATATTTGGAAGGATTCTTTTACAAATATGTTTCTAAAATACTAATCTTTCAATCCCGGCCTGTATAAAAGAGGGTGTGCAGCCGTCATTCGCTGCACAACACAAGTTTTATTATAATTCTTATTTTCTTGGTGATTGAAGAGGAGATCTTGGATTCTTTGCAAAATAGAGGATTCTTCATTTTGCTTCGTAATATTCTCTTGATCTCTCCAACTATGTGAGTGACATTGTTTTGTTTTATTTTGTTTTGTGTATGTTGTAGGTAAATGACATAATTGTTTGTTGTTTTGTTTGCTTTCTTTGATTTGTGTATGACGTATGAAAATGATATGAATGTTTAGATTGATTTGGATGTTGATTATGCATATTATGAATTGGATGGAAAAAATTGGATCTTGTGAAACCCTAGTGGTATGTGGTTACAATTTGATTATGGTTGTGGTAGGAATTCAGTTTTTAAGAAACTTGAGTGGTAAAGTTATGAATCAAGAGATCTTAACATGAAAATTGGAGAATTGAGAATTTAGTTGAGATTGAGGAATTACACCCAAATTGGGATTTTCTTGAGTTTTTGGTATTCAGATGGTTTGGATCTGAATACAAACTATTTCAGCGATCAGTAAATTATTTTAAGAAAACCCTATTTTGATCATATGCACAATTTAGGTTTTATTTTGAAGTTCATCAAAAAGTTATTTTTATCAATTCAAGTGATTTTGGATAGTCGACTTAGACCCTTGTTCAGTCGACTGGTGTACTTAGAACTTATTTTGCAAAGTTATTGCAGTATCCTTTCTGGACAGTCGACCTATGACCTCTTAAGTCGACTTATAATACTTAGAATATTTCTTGAAATTATTGGAATTTACCTCGGGTAAGTCGACCGATGACCTTTTAAGTCGACTTATATTACTTAACTTATTTTCTTAAAATCATAGATATTTTTCCTCTGGACAGTCGACTTACTATAGTAATAAGTCGACTGGTACTGATAAGTTTTCATAAACTTGAATGTTCTTCCGAATGATTAGTCTTCAAATATTTTAGTCTATACTTTGTCTTCTGTTAAGCATATGATTTTAAGATATTCAGTTGAGCTATTTATGGTGGAAAGTTGGTTTAGACATTTGAGTTTGAGTCTCTAGAGGATGTGTGTGACCCTAGGATATCGGCGTTGAATTATTTTGTTGAGGCCTTTTGAGGCATTTCAGTTGTTCAGTGTTGAGTTAAGTCCTGGTAGGGTACACTAACTCTAGGAGATTCGTTGAGTAATTAAATAACCCAAAAATGATAAGGACATGCACTAGTGGTGATATGATGAACGGGAACATGAGTTATGTACCTCAGTATGGCTTTCGGTGTGGGATTTAATTTCCGGAACTATCACGGTAGATTACTTGTGGTGTGGGATATATCTCCGGAATTATCACGGTAGATTACTTGTGGTGTGGGATTTATCTCCGGAATTATCACGGTAATTACTTGTGGTGTGGGATTGATCTCCGAAATTATCGGAGTCGAGGCGACGCACATGTGGTATTCGTGTGATGAGGTCATTGCTTTCGGTGTGGGATGATCTCCGGAATTATCCAGGTAAAATACATGAGGTGTGGGATCTATCTCCGGAATTATCGGGGCATGGGCTAATACTCACAGTTTATCTTTATCTCGTAGTAGTCATCGTGATAGGATTAGTTGCATAGCGGGGGATTGAACCCTATGAAGTGAAGACGTTAAGGGCCTGCACCGGACCTATGTACAATGGGATGCATATACTCCGACAAGTACGCATTAGAGAGTCAGCATATAGAAATTGTGTTTTCTTGACTTGGTTTTATGCATGTGGTTTTCTGTTTTCTACACTTGACACTTGGTTTAGTATCACTCGTTGTTTACATTTCTTGCTACGTCATATTTTATGTATTCTTGTTTATTACATGTTGTTTAAGAATCCATGCTTAATGTTCATTTATGTTGTTTGCTTTTATGTCACTCACACCATTTATGGCTGACCCCTTTAGTTTTGGGGGTTTGGAATCATCTCTAGCCTTATGTATTGCAGGTTGTTGCTTAGACTTTGGAGGTGTGGATGCTTGAGATGGTTTTGAGATAAATTGATTTAATAGAGTTTTGTGTAAAATTGTAAAAGACAGTGTTGTGATTAAAGGAAAGTTATATTTTGAGATATTTTGTATTCCGCTGTGCTATGTAAAAGATTATTGTAATAAAAGTTTGGAATAAAATTATTTGTGTTTTTGGGCTATGTATACTATTACATTGAAGTTGATGCTGGGATTGTGCCACGTATTTTCTAAGATATTATATTAGAAATTCGGGGCACTACAGAGATAGGTATAAGAGCATGCTTCAATAGTAATAATAGACATCGTATAAAGACCAACCTAGATGTGGACACTAGAGCGTGAGTACCTATGTGGACATTAGAAGTGTGAGTACCCTGGTAGACATCTGATGTGTGTGATTTGATTGTTTGGTCATGAAGACTTGTAATGAGATTTAGGCTGTTTGTATGCTTAGACTTGAATGAAATCTCTTTATCGCAAGTGTATTGATTACTTTTGCATAAAGCAAATATTTTCTCACTAGCTATTCTTGACATCTTTTGTTCGCTTTGTGTATTTGATATTTATTTATGTGAGGTATTACCCTTTCAACTTATATAATTTTTATTTTACTTATTCATGATCTACTATATGTTTGCTATCTTACCCGCTGTATATAAATTCTGGATTATATGATTTTCGCCAAAGTTAATTTTTATTTATTTATTTATTCCTAGTTATAAAATTTAATTATCTTCCGCTAGATTTTTTTTAATTATTTGCTCTTTTGTATATTCTGTGCACCTCAATTTTGTGATCACCCTTGTATCCTATCACTTTTACTGTTTTATATTTGTTTGCTTACTAAATAACTTTTGTGTAATTAACTTATTTTACTTTTATTCGGTTTCTTTTATTGTCAGCAATTGAATTTATTTTTAGTTTCTATATCTCCAACCGAGTTTATATTATTTCTATATCTCCAACCGAGTTTTTCTTTTAAAACTGTTTTTTTGACTTTACTATTGGTTTTTTTACTTTTTTCTTTTGTCCAAGTTATTATTTGGCAACTTTTGCTGTAATTCAATAGTGCATCCTTTAGCATTTCTCAAACTCATTTTTATTTTGCGACTCTTACCCATTTCTTTCTTGATGTCTTATTTATCTCACTTTCATGTGCTTTTTCGTTACTCGTATACTTTGATATTACATTTACATATTACATTAAAGTTTTGAATTACTACGTGTTAAGTTATTATTGCTACTTCTATTTTCTTTCATTATTGTTTTGCTATACTATAAATTTTGTTTTGCATATTTACTTTCATTTTATTATATATACTTGGATTTTTCGATACTATATTTTCTATTATTTTGTATTGTCTTATTTATTTTGGAGCATTTAAACTTGGTTGCAATATTTTACTCATACAAGTATGATATGTTTATGCACATTTAAATCTTTATTATTAATTATGTTTTTGCGCCTTATATTCGATACCCTTATTATTACTTATAGTTGACCGCTTTTGTTATAATTTCTTTCCACTATTTAAAAGCAACTTATTAAATTTGTTGCTTCATACTTTTCGAATGTACTATGTGCACCCACTACTTATATTTTACTTAAATTTTATTACCATTACATTCTTGATTTCTACATGTACTTCCTACAAATTTCTATATATGTATCACATATTTCAACATACTTACTATGCCTATCCTTTTACATTTATTTAATTCCTACATTATTGTATATTTTATGATATATTTATTATGTAAATTGCTACACTACATATGTATTTTCTCATTCACATTTGTATTTGTGCTTAGGCATATATTTCATTCCGTTTCTTCTTACGTTTATAAATTTCTTTCACTACTATTATTTTGTACTATTGTGATTTATAATCCATGCTTCTATTTTAATATTCCATCAGATGACTTTCAACTCCATTTCTTACTTTTGCTACTATGTTTTTTATATATATCACGAATTTCAAAATGTATTTTTGTACTTAAATTAAGCAATCAATATCCAAGTACGTGTGGAAGATTGTATCATCTTGTTCATCGTTTTGTTGCAACTGGATGTCGAGATGGCAAACATACAACTAGACGTCAATGGAGGCAAATTGCAACTGGATATCGAGGAGGCAAAATGTGCAACCGAATATCAAGACGGCAACCTGCAACCTGATGTTAGGGAGGCAAACATGCAACTTGATGTCGAGAAGGCAAGTCTACAGTTGGACATCAATGAGGCAAACCCACATTAAAGAATTTCTACTATAATAACCCCACTAGTGTTTTATGTGTATATTACTTATCAATGTCTTATTGTTTTGTACTGGTTCATACCATTTTATGAGATTTTCAAACTTAACCCATTGCTCATTTGTTTTACTCAATTTTCTTTAACCATTGTTACTCTATATTTCTTTAAATCCGTTTGAAACACTCTCGTATCTTATCTTGCTCACTTGTATTATTTTTGGAGTTTGGTCCCTCTGGTTTCTTGGTACAATTTCTGCTCTCTTTCGCATTTCCTCTATTCATAACAATATTTTGATTTTCACTTAATTTTCATTAGATTCTCTAAATCTGCATACTACCCAAATTATTTTGTACGTCTTTATTTTATCCTTTCTTAATATTTTTCCTTTTCGGATTTTTAGTTCTTTATGTCCATTTTTATTTAAGTATTATGTGTTTAACAAGTTTTTCTGATCGATCAATTCTTACTTTTTGACTATTTCTTTTACTTATTGCTAATTGATATTTCAAGAATTTTATTTATATAATGAAACTAATGGTAAAGAAATATTTTCTTTATGACATTTTATTTATACAAATTACACTTTACGTTTCCATGTAAATTGAACTAGTATAGTCGATTTTACTCTGCTTGTGTTTACAAAATTTTTATGTTTGTGTTAAGATTGGATACATCAACTATGTATGGTCTAAGCTTTCGTTCTTTTGTAATTACTAATTATTACTACCGTTTTCCGATTCTTTAACATTTTAGATTTCTCACTTACTTTTGTTTTCACGTCCTATTTAATGATTTGACACTTACTTTTGTGATATTCAATGAACTTCTTTTAAGTCTTCTTGTATATATATATATATATATATATATATATATATATATATATATATATATATATATATATATATATATATATATTTAAGTATGTGTTCCTGCGTTATTTGTGTGATTATCAACCGTTTTATATTCGAGTTTTATCTCTTCACTTTTGACTTCTTATTCTAAGGGAATAGTCTTACTATTTTTTTGGGTTTTGGGATTTATTGTGCATTTTATTGGATTTCCGATCCTTTGCCATGTTAGTTTTCACCTTTTCTTTTTGAGATATAATTATATGTTATTTTTGTTTTTGCTTAGTAATTAAATCTAATTATAAAAATAATGATGGAGTAAGTTTTCGAAACTATCTTATAAGTTTTGTATTTTTGTTTCTTGGCTTAGAGAAGTTCTGAGGACAGAACTTTTCTAAGGGGGGAGTGATGTAGTACCCCGTATTTTCAAATATTATTTTAAAGATTTGAAAATAAATTAAAATGATTTTATGGAGATTTAATAAATATTTTTGAAGGTTTATCTTTTTACACGTGCGAAACACGTGCAAATATTTTGGTGTAAATATCCAATTTTATATTTTTAATAAGTTCTCGTACTTATTATGGAGTATATTCTAAAATTTGGGATTTTTCTGAGTAGAGAAACTATTTTCATAAATATCTTGAAAGAGAGGGACTTTTATGTAAAATGCCATTTGGATCTGAAATAAATTATGAAAATTTATTTTTACTGATTTTTGGGCTTTCCATGATCATCATTTAAATTGAAGTACATTTAAATTTTATTTGGAGTTGATTTGGTAAAGATTTATACAAATATGGTGTTTTTGCAAATATGAAATTTATGTTGGATCTTGTGCAAATATTTTCTGGAAAGTAAAAGTCAAATATTTAGATTGGAAAATATAATATGTATTATTATATATTAATTCTGATTTTTCTGAATTTTTATGAATATTTTATGATGTATTTACAAATATTACAAAAGGGAGGGTTTTTGTGCAAAATCGCCACCCTGAGTTGTCAATCCGAATTTTTCTTATTTACTGGGCTGTACTGAATTGCTGGAAAACTCAGTGATAAAAATATTTGATTTGGTTTTGATTCAGTTAACCTATTTCAACTAAGAAAGGGGTTATATATGTAAAGTTATATTTGGAAGGATTCTTTTACAAATATGTTTCTAAAATACTAATCTTTCAATCCCGGCCTGTATAAAAGAGGGTGTGCAGCCGTTATTCGCTGCACAACACAAGTTTTATTATATTTCTTATTTTCTTGGTGATTGAAGAGGAGATCTTGGATTCTTTGCAAAATAGAGGATTCTTCATTTTGCTTCGTGATATTCGCTTGATCTCTCCAACTATGTGAGTGACATTGTTTTGTTTTATTTTGTTTTGTGTATGTTGTAGGTAAATGACATAATTGTTTGTTGTTTTGTTTGCTTTCTTTGATTTGTGTATGACGTATGAAAATGATATGAATGTTTAGATTGATTTGGATGTTGATTATGCATATTATGGATTGGATGGAAAAAATTGGATCTTGTGAAATCCTAGTGGTATGTGGTTACAATTTGATTATGGTTGTGGTAGGAATTCAGTTTTTGAGAAACTTGAGTGGTAAAGTTATGAATCAAGAGATCCTGACATGAACATTGGAGAATTGAGAATTTAGTTGAGATTGAGGAATTACACCCAAATTGGGATTTTCTTGAGTTTTTGGTATTCAGATGGTTTGGATCTGAATACGAACTATTTCAGCGATCAGTAAATTATTTTAAGAAAACCCTATTTTGATCATATGCACAATTTAGGTTTTATTTTGAAGTTCGTCAAAAAGTGATTTTTATCAATTCAAGTGATTTTTGATTGGTTTATATGGATCTTGGTATATCCTATAAGTTGTATTTGATCATATCAAAAATATACTTTTTAGAGATTTCGTTTTGTAAAGTAATCTATGTATCAGGTTGATTGTGCACAACCAAAGCTATGAAAACTGTAGGCCGACAGTCGACTGGTAGACTTTTCAGTCGACTGGTACGACCCAGTTGCTATGTCTTTAGCTTTTTGAAAACCCGTTCTGGACAGTCGACTTAGACCCTTGTTCAGTCGACTGGTGTACTTAGAACTTATTTTGCAAAGTTATTGCAGTATCCTTTCTGGACAGTCGACCTATGACCTCTTAAGTCGACTTATAATACTTAGAATATTTGTTGAAATTATTGGAATTTACCTCGGGTAAGTCGACCGATGACCTTTTAAGTCGACTTATATTACTTAACTTATTTTCTTAAAATCAGGATATTTTTCCTCTGGACAGTCGACTTACTACAGTAATAAGTCGACTGGTACTGATGAGTTTTCATAAACTTGAATGTTCTTCCGAATGATTAGTCTTCAAATATTTTAGTCTATACTTTGTCTTCTGTTAAGCATATGATTTTAAGATATTCAGTTGAGCTATTTATAGTGGAAAGTTGGTTTAGATATTTGAGTTTGAGTCTCTAGAGGATGTGTGTGACCCTAGGATACCGGCGTTGAATTATTTTGTTGAGGCCTTTTGAGGCATTTCAGTTGTTCAGTGTTGAGTTAAGTCCGGTAGGGTACACTAACTCTAGGAGATTCGTTGAGTAATTAAATAACCCAAAAATGATAAGGACAGGCACTAGTGGTGATATGATGAACGGGAACATGAGTTATGTACCTCAGTATGGCTTTCGGTGTGGGATTTAATCTCCGAATTATCACGGTAGATTACTTGTGGTGTGGGATATATCTCCAGAATTATCACGGTAGATTACTTGTGGCGTGGGATTTATCTCCGAAATTATCACGGTAATTACTTGTGGTGTGGGATTGATCTCCAGAATTATCGGAGTCGAGGCGACGCACATGTGGTATTCGTGTGATGAGGTCATTGCTTTCAGTGTGGGATGATCTCAGGAATTATCCAGGTAAAATACCTGAGGTGTGGGATCTATCTCCGGAATTATCGGGGCATGGGCTAATACTCACAGTTTATCTTTATCTCGTAGTGGTCATCGTGATATGATTAGTTGCATAGTGGGGGATTGAACCCTATGAAGTGAAGACGTTAAGGGCTTGCACCGGACCTATGTAGAATGAGATGCATATACTCCGACAAGTACGCATTAGAGAGTCAGCATATAGAAATTGTATTTTCTTGACATAGTTTTATGCATGTGGTTTTCTGTTTTCTACACTTGACACTTGGTTTAGTATCACTCGTTGTTTACATTTCTTGCTACGTCATATTTTATGTATTCTTGTTTATTACATGTTGTTTAAGAATCCATGCTTAATGTTCATTTATGTTGTTTTCTTTTATGTCACTCACACCATTTATGGCTGACCCCTTTAGTTTTGGGGGTTTGGGATCATCTATAGCCTCATGTGTTGCAGGTTGTTGCTTAAAGTTTGGAGGTGTGGATGCTTGAGATAGTTTTGAGATAAAATAATTTAATAGAGTTTTGTGTAAAATTGTAAAAGACAGTGTTGTGATTAAAGGAAAGTTATATTTTGAGATATTTTGTATTCCGCTGTGCTATGTAAAAGATTATTGTAATAAAAGTTTGGAATAAAATTATTTGTGTTTTGGGGCTATGTATACTATTACATTGAAGTTGATGCTGGGATTGTGCCACGTATTTTCTAAGATATTATATTAGAAATTCGGGGCGCTACACCTGTGTTCTTGCTACAAATGAATAAATTAACCCAATTAGAAATAGAAGGTACCCTGAGAAAGCTCCAGCACGCACTTGCGCTAACCGAGAGGTGAGACGTGAGGCTAGTAGCGGCCACTACGCTGTGAAGCGGCAGCAGAGACTGTACGCATCCGAGCTCACCGAGAGTTCTGAAAACAGAATCGGGATTATCGAAATTCATCCAGATTCAAGAAATGATTTCATCAGAATCATCGAAATTTCGTCAACATTCAAGAAATGAGCTCTTCAGAAACATCGAAATTCATCAACACTCAATAAATGAGTTCATCAGCATCATCCAAATTCATCAAAGATGATATTTGGAGGATTAGGATAGGCGTTTTGTTTTTACCGGGGAGAGGCGAATGAAAGGAGGCGGCGGCGGTCGGAGCGAGGAGCGGGGAGGGTGGGGACGTGGCGGAGATGGACGGCGGGGGGCGACGGAGGGAGGAACGGGCAGTGGAGATGAGAGATCGGAAGAGGGAGCCACGAAAAGCCATGGATTTGAAAATGGAGGCGAGGCTGGAAATGATGGGTTTAGTATTTATTTGGAGGTAGGAGTGGAAATAGGCAGTCGTAATGGGTCGGGCTTAGATTGGAAGGATGCCTGAATTTTGAGTCCATCTCTAATAATGACAGAATTAACCTTACATTATTTTTTAGCTTTTTATGTTTATGAGGGTATGATAGTAAAAAGCCGCCAAAATGGAGCTTTGCTTAATAAAATGGAGGTGAGGCTGGAAATGATGGCTTTAGGGTTTATTTGGAGGTAGGAGTCGAAACAGGCAGTCGTAATGGGCCGGGCTTAGATTGGAATGATGCCTGAATTTTGAGTCCATCTCTAATAATGATAGAATTAACCCTGCATTATTTTTTAGCTTTTTATGTTTATGAGGGCACGATAGTAAAAAGCCTTCAAAATGGGGCTTTGCTTAATAATCGTATAGATATTTATCCTATTTCATGCCTTCAAGTTTTTTGCATATGCATCACACATGTAATTCTTAAAACTCCTTTAAGGTTATGGTATTGGAGATGATATATGGTAACCACCTAAAAATTAGAGAGAATGCATTCAGGACCTGAAGATTGCCGGGACATGAACTCAGGTCTTCCGGGTGAGCCGAGTATCCTAACCAACTAGACTACAAAGGAGTCGCTGCAAAAATAGCTTTATAGGTTCTGTGAATCATATGTTTATGTTCTCTGTCAGCCTGTATCTATCTTAGCGCATTCATGCTTATTAAGTGCCTTCAACCATCCAACACAAACTGTGGGTCCTCCTTTATTTGTTTGCAGCGCTACACTATGGTATTTTAAATCAAGATTAGATCGAAAGGTAGCTCTTATCAAAAGTTTGTTTGTTTGTTTGTAACCAATGCATGTCCACTCCACTGTTCTCATGTTGAGATATCAGGGTCAAGCAAACACCACAAATACCTCCTTAAAAAAAACCCTCAAGAATAAAAATCCTTTCCCTTGTCAAGTGCCATTCTCTATCTTTATATGCACAAATAGTTTTAGGGACTTCAAACCTTTAAAAGCTTTAACTGTCTTATATCCTCCAATCAAGAGGCATGTGAAATAGGGAGGGGGATGCATAATTACTGTCGCTATCGGATCCTATCAGGTCAGGTACTCCACTATCTGGATTCGGATTCGATACCACACGGGACCAAAAATTGAACCCGAACTCGGACTTGCAAGAATTGGATCTGGATCCGGATCCTAGTAAAAAAAATCTATCTGTCGGGTCCGGTAGCAGAAAACAAATATTTTCACTTAAGTATTTTTGCATCTGATAACATATGGTTCCAATAATTTTTGCACTTAAGTACATGAATAAATATTATATTTACACATATTTCTTCAACAATTACTATCTACAAATATACCCCTATAACCCTATTATTCAAATTTCGTATTTTTGGGGTATTTTTTAATGGGTCTGGATCCGGGTTCGGGTCCGGTTTTGGGTCGATTATATTTTGAGCAGACCTGAATCCGGACCCGAAAGTGCATCAGATCTTATTTTAGGATCCGCACCCGAATTCGTCTAGAATTGGTCGGTTCTGATCCAATGCCAAGTCCGAAATGGGTCCGAATCCGGGTATCGGATAAATGTGACAGTGCTAGATGCATTATTGTTTCTCTCTTCCATCCATGACATGCTATTTTGGTTATAAAGTTCGTCAACCTCTTTTGATCTTCAAAGTGGTTAAACACACCTCTTTTGATCTTCAAAGTGATTAATGTTTAACGGGAATGAAGCAATGGCACATCAGTCACTAGAAAGAAGACGTACTAATAAAGCTAGAAAGCCTAGGGGATCTTCATTTTCCTTCTGATGAAGGAAATTTTTCCACGTACTGCCCCACTTTTTGAAAATATTGAGTGATCTGACCCACTTTTAAAAATATTCACCCAACTGATTCAGTTTTGGACACAAACGTTATCATTTATAATACTCATAAACTCTCTTCCTCCACAATCGTTCTTCTAAACAACGATATGAGATAATTGTTGCCGTTCTTAGAATAACGACAACAGTTCAAAGAAATAGATTAACCAAGTATAAGTAATAAAATGAACTGAGTTATCTCTAACAATGAATATTATAACTGATGCCGCATTCCTAACAACAACATCTGTAATGCTGTTTCCAATGTTCTAAACAATGACATCAACTATAGAATTTTTTCACACTTGCATTTTTTTAAGTCAGAGTGAGTACACGATTGAGAATAAGTTAACTGATGTCGTTTCTCCAAATAGCGGCATGCGGTTTTTTTTTAACAGATGTCGCTATTGAAAATATAGGTTGATGATGGTAAAAATAGCAGCAGATCAGAGCCGTACGATCCCTACCAGGCAGATTAGCCATTACAGGCCTATTTTACAGGCCTGGGCCCACTCCAAGACATGGGCTTTCCTCAAGCCCATAAAAAGTGATAGACTAGGCCAACTAAGAGAGACACCCAGCCCATAATGGCTAGGAGTCTCATCTCTTATCCTCTCACAAGGATATCTTATCTGTTAAGGGGAGGGGGGAGACATGAAAGATCCGACAGTCACAATTCGGCTTTTAGAATGTCTCACAGGCCTATAAATACTCCTCTCCCTCCCCAGTTTCAAGTAATCAACAATTCACCAGTTTTTACTCTCTCTCGCTCTTTCTGGTTCTGACTTGCGCGTCGGAGGGTCTGTCGCCGGAGCCACACCCCGGTGTTTCAGACGTTTTTGCAGGTCCGTCGGCCTGCATCATCCACCGTCCAATTCAGATTACAGGAGGTTAATCAACAGTCTATAACGGCCAGGTTACAGCTTTGACTTTTAGTAGTGTCCTTCATTTATTAACTCACTATCTGTTTGCTCCCACACAGAAATAAGCAGCAACAGATTGGCGCCGTCTGTGGGAACCCACTGCACAAGTCGAACTTTTCTCCATGCCACCAAAACTGAGAGGGGCCGGCTCCAGCCATCGCACCAACTCTCTTCGTCAGCCAACTCGCGTTCCTCCTATGGAAGATCATATTCCTCCTCAACAGCAGCCCCCGAAGCCTAATCACGCTCCTGTTAATGGAGATGCGTTGGGGGGCTCCCGACAGAAC
Source organism: Hemerocallis citrina (assembly GCA_017893485.1). Lineage (NCBI taxonomy): Eukaryota > Viridiplantae > Streptophyta > Magnoliopsida > Asparagales > Asphodelaceae > Hemerocallis > Hemerocallis citrina. The sequence continues at coordinate 340,923,912 of CM030358.1, read as the reverse complement.
TGTCCTAAACAGCATCCTCACAACGACCGCGTCTCGATCCACAATGCCTCGACTGGTTCAATGGCTACACGAGGTCCACGGGGATCTAAAAATCTCAACCAAATTGAAGGCGACCTGCGAATAAAGCTGAATGAGAGGTGTGCCCGATTTGAGGTCTCCCGTTCAGGACATCAAGCAAGCCAGAGAGCTCAGCTTTCTAGACAAGTATCAAGACAATCCTCCTCTCGCACGGGGCAGCCAGCTAGGGGAAACCCAACACAGGATGATCAAAGGCAACCTGGGCAGCACAGAGATCAGAATGCACCGGTCACCAGGGCCGAGCTCGATCAATTCAAGCATGACCTTCTTTACGCTCTCTAAGGGAGTCAAATTCAAAGCCTTCCCCTGAATGAAGGATCAGCTGAATCAATTGAATTCCAAAAGAAGGACGATCAAGTCCTCCGCCGAATCCAAGAGGTAGAGAAACGTCTCGAGCAAATAAGGAATGAGGGGGGCCACTCCCACAGGGCCTACCGCCCTAGTCGAACCCCATTCAGTAGAACTATTCTCTATGCACCTATTCCAAGCGGTTTCAAGGCCCCTCAGTTCGAATCTTATGACGGGGAATCAAACCCGACAGACCCTGTCGAGAGCTTTAAAATGCTCATGATGGTCTATAATGCCACCGATGCATTCATGTGTCGGACATTTCCCGCTACACTGAAAGGATCAGCTAGGGAATGGTATGCACGTCTGAAACCTGAGTCCATATTTTCCTTCGACCAATTTGATGAACTCTTCATCGTACACTTCATTACTAGCCGAGAACTGAAAAAACCAGCGTCTCCCTGCTAGAACTGAAGCAAAAAAGATGGAGAATTGCTAAAAGACATTGTCAAGCGATTCACAGCGGAAGCAAGATCAATTTCCTCTCTAGATTCCTCTGTGGCGGCTGCCGCCTTCCGCGACAACGTCAAGTATAAAGAGCTAAAAGCATCCCTCGCCAAGAGGCCGTCTCGTGGTTTCACAGAGCTCCTAGAACGGAGTGAGAACTACATTAGAGTGGAGGAAGCCCTCAACCCTCAGGACAAGAAAAAATCACTCACCAGGAGCAAATGGAAGAGCCCAACTGAGGAAACGCCCAAAAAATTTCAGAAAAACGATGCAGGACTGCGTCGCCCTCCTCATCCGCCTTGCTTTGACAAGTTTACTCCTCTAAATGCAAGCACATCTTCCATCTTCATGGCGGTAGTGAAAGATGGGATAGTCCGTCCTCCTTCTAGGATGACGACACCCGGCAAGAGAAGAGATAAAAGCTTATGCTGCGCCTTTCATAAAGGCCACGGACATACAACCGATAATTGCAAAGCCCTCAAACAAGAAATTGAAGACCCTGATTCAGCGGGGCTACCTATCCCAGTTTGTCCAACGAAACAACAATGCCGAAAACCCTCCGCCACGGGGGGCTAACAATCGTCCTGAAAGACCCTCTGAATCCAGGGACTCAGAACCAATGGCCATTTTGCACACCATCCATGGCAGACCCATAGGGGGAGATTCTAACTCCTCTCGTAAACTTCTGTAAGAGAGGTTAATTCAGTTCATAACACTCCATCCCCGAAGGGTTCAGGCCTCTCAGTCTCCTTCTCTGACAGAGAACTCGAGGGCGTCAAAACGCCTCATTGTGATGCACTAGTTATCAATCTAGGCATGGCAAACCACAAGGTGCGACGTATCCTTGTGGACAATGGTAGTTCCATCAACATTTTGTTTATGGCCGCATTTGATGCGCTGAAGCTCTCTCGAGATCGTCTCAAGCCGGTCAGCTATACCCTTCATGGCGTCTCGGGTGCACCCGTTCAAGTTGAGGGAATTGTCGCACTCGACGTAACAGCAGGAAAAGCTTCAATAACTCAGACAGAGTCCTTAGATTTCTTGGTAGTCGATGTTAAATTCACATACAATGCCATATTCAGGCCGTCCAGGACTAGCCGCCTTCCACGCCGTTGCTTACGCATTCCACATGAAATGAAATTCCCAACAACAGCAGGCGTAAGGCAAGTAGTAGGAAGCCAACAAGCGGCACGCGCAAGCTACATTGCTACGATGGGGGGCTCGGTTTTTCCTCTCCACGCTGAAGAACTACTACAAGAAAATGATCATTGTGTCACGAAGCCAGCAAGGAAGCTCGAAGCCGCTGCACTAGCCAGCCAAACTGTAAATTTTCAGAGTCGCCAAATAACTTCTTCCCAGCTCCAACCACATCCTCGCCAGAACCCAACAACCCTCTTAACTCCCTTATCCGAAGTCGCTCCATTCAGTCATAAAAAACAATCTACCTTGCCTAAGCACATCAGTACATCAGAACATTCTGCTGCATCTAAGCAGGGCAACGAGGGCGTCCCCTAGGAATAGGCAGATACAAACAGGGTCTACCAAGTTGTTTGCCTGACAGCTCACCAACTTGAAGACCCAGGGGGCAGGGATGTGTCAGTAGGGACTCCAAGTGAACAATACCCTATGGAGCACAACGAGAGTATTTGAAACACGCTCTCCTAAGTTATGCCGATTTTTTTGAATTTTTTTAATAAAGGCCAGCCACTAAAGTAGCCACTTAGTTTTTCTTTCAATAAGAGCCGCCATTACTAAAGCAGCCTAGCATGTAATAAGGGTCAGCCATTAGAGCAGCCCCTCTAGATTATTCTTCAATAAAGTTTAGCATGTTTATTTCATTACACCTTGGTCAATTGTGCAAAGCAAACAATGAGCTAGAAATGCCCAACTCATACTCAAAAGCGGCGCTAAACACTCGTTACAAGCTTTCTACAATGCAAGTTAGGAATCTAGAACTCGATAGTTGCAGCATGCAAACACACACGTTTAGAACACAACTCACCGATCGATCTGTTCCTGCAACTAGCTGAACTTCCTTGGAGGCTCTGAAACAGCAAGTTAAGTGCCATACTTATATACTTAAGCAGCACTAAACACTTGTTGCGAGTCTCCCCATACGATGGATTCAGAGTCCATACCCATGGCTCGACAGAGACTATAATAATTTGTAATCACACAAATTCACAGTGCACTTCGCCATTCGATCTGCTCCTGCAATCTGTTAACGCCTCGATGACCAGTTCGGAGTCCATGTTCATGGTTCAAAAGAGACTCTATCAATTTGCTAAGAAGCAAGTTTAGAGTGCGCTTTACCATTTGAGTTGCTCCTGCAACCTGTTAATGCTTAAACTAACAAGTTCGGAATCCATGTTCATGGTTCAGAGTTACTCTCGCAACGTGTAGTCACACACGTTCAGAGATCGACTCGTCATTCGATCTGTTCCTGCAACTTGTTAAACTCCCTCAACAACAGATTAAGAGGTCCAAAATCATGGATCGAAGTTACTCTAGCAGCACTTATAAAAGGCCACACTAGGAGTTCAACTCTCCATTCGATGTAATTCTAACAATCTATTAGAGGACATGTACAGCAAGTTTGGAAAACAATTCTCCTTCAGAATTGTCCCTACAACTAGCGGGCTACAGGACTGAAAATGAATTCAAATCCGACTTACACTGTCGACAGCTCATTAAGCTATACACAACAGACTTGAGGCCCTGTTATTTAGCGAAAAAGAGTCCGTCGATAACATCTCAACTACGACAACAAGGACTAAGCACGTAAAAAGAGTTGTAGAATTATCACAAGTCCACAGTTTCATATTCAACAGCACTACAAATATATACAAGTAAGGAGTCATCAACCATAAAACTTGATTTACAAGCCGTCCCTGCGACTCATTGGGCAAGGAACGTTGCTCCTGAGAGACACAAGCCTCCTTGTAGAACGCCTGACAGTCACCTCCTTCCCTTGGCTGCCAACACCTCGCACAGCAAACGTCGATCCCAACGACTGTGACTATTGACCGGCGCAAGAGGTGCGTGACTCTCCACCAACAAAAGTCTGACTTAACAAAGCCAACGCACCTCTCGGGGCGCCTACGGGGTGTTGAAAGGGAACCAACACTGTTTGCACAGCTCCCCCGACACTCTACCCAGCTGTTCCTACTGTCACACAATCTGTCGCAATAGTCGTGGTGCTTTTCTTCGTTCCAACCAGCTGATCCTCTCTAGAACTGGCAACAGGTGGAGTGCTTGTCGTCCGCAACCCACCAAGCCTCGTCTAGAGGCGGTATAGCTCCAAGAACGATTATCTCCCTGAGTAGGGTGCATTGCCCAATGCTGTCCTTTGTCATCTTCGAAGGCAGTGGCAAGCTTGCCAGACGAATGGAATATAGGAGTGCTAGCACACAATCCCGCTCAACTAGCGCTGACTTAAGGCGAACGGATTCCAACCATTCCTCGTCCGACTGAGCAAGCAAACGGTCGACCGCCAATTTCGTTATGCATAGTTGCTTGCAGAGGTGCCCCACCTCGTCACCACAGGACCTTTATCAGATCCCACAGTCACCTGTTGGTAAGAGCAAAGAGTATAATCAGACATGGGATCAAAGTACAAAGTGTGACAAGCAATCACCGCCACAAGGCACATCAACACAACAGGACAAACAATAACTAGTCTAGAAGATAGTTTCTATAAAGTACTGAAAGGAAATACAGAGATGCGGTGGCCAGTCAGCAATTAGGCATCATAGAAGTAAACTACAAAGTCTAAGATGAAATAATCCAACAATAAATTGGAAAGACGAAAAATACACCAAGGTGAATCAAGCATCCACCTGCTTCGGTACCCTCTCTGCCAAGACACTTCTAGTTGGGCCCTTCCCCTTGTCCTTCTTCCCAGAACCGCTCTCCGCACCTCCCGAGGAGTGTAAGCCTCAACATCGTCCTTCCTATTGGGATCTAGAGGCTTACCAGATCGAAGCATCACATGATAGCGTTTCCCATCAAAACCAGGAACACGCTCCACCACATGTGAGATCGCCAAGGCATAGGACCTCAACATCACACCCAGAAGCTTCGATTTACACTCCGCGTGGACCTTGGCCACTTCCACCTTCACATTCGAGGCCGTGTCAGCATGAACCTTCTCTAACTCCAACAAGAGATTGGCGTCTTCTTCTCTGATGCCAACTCTCTCTCCTTGGATGCCTCTAGCTCGAGGCGCATCTTCTCCATCTTCGCGGCCAACGCCTCCAACTCAAGGCGCGCCTCTTGCTCCTTCTTTTTCATCCCTTCCAACTCCGCCTTGGACTCCTTGGTAGCTTTCTTCTTATCTTTTTCGGCACAAGTAATGCAAGACCTCATGTTTTTCTCTTCGGCTACGTAAAAGTCTACCAAGTGCCCGAAGTGGCTCATCGCCTGGAACAAAGAGAAATCAGTTAAAAACATAACAATGCAAGAAAAGGGAGCACAACATAAATAACTAAGGAAACAGGGCCATACTATCACATGCGCCCTCGCAATCTCCAAGACCGATCTCTCGGGGGGCTCCATCTTCAGCCTCTCTCTGTCAGAAGCAGTAGGGAGGTGGCGACAGGCCTCAAGACAAGCAGCGGAGTTTCCCAAGAAGATCTCCTCGGCCTTCACATTCTAGTCGGGAGTGTAGATTACATCTTCCTGACTAACAAGCACCACGACAGCCGTAGCAGTCAGTGGGGCTGACGCAGCACCAGCCACGACCATAGCTAAAGAAGAACCTGCCCCAACGGCAGGCGATGCCCCTGCAGGGGACTCAGTCTGTAGAACAGGAACCGTGGGCGGTAAGCCCGGGGAAGAAGTAGGACGCAACGCCGTCTTCTTCCGCTTCTTTGGCTCCTCCTCCCTCTTGTTCTGTATCGCATACAGCTCGGCAAGGTATTCTCAAAATTCATGTCCGTCCTACCTGCAAGATGAAACACGGAATAGTCAAACACCGTAAAATCAAAGGAAAGCAGTAAAGACATAAATCAAGAAGCTAGAAATCGACAAAAGCATGGATGACAAGGCATGAAAATAGTCACAACAAAATCATACTAGGAACGGCCGGTCCAAGGCCGCCTTCAAAGAGCACGTCGTTAGTAATATCTTGTCATGACAGCACCTTCAACCCAAGAAGCGCATCTCTAAGATTATTCTCCTCTGCACTCATTATCGGCTCCACCCGCACCGCCAAGGGAACCGTCACCCTCCAAGTAGTGAGAATTCCCCACGACTCGGTACTATGAACAATGAAGAACTTCTCCTTCCAGCATCTTACTGATCGAGGAGTATCAACCAGTCCCTATTCTTGTAAGGGCTGAGATACCAACGCTCCTCCATTTGGCTGAGTCGACTAAGTTTGAAGTGTCTTCTTAATACCACGAGACTCGGCACAGCTCCGAGCTGGCGGCACTGCAAGATGAAGCCAATGACATGCCTCCATGTGTTCGGCATCAGCTGCACCGGGCATAGCCGATACCAATTAAGTACTTCTTTAATGAATGGATGGAGGGGTAGACGAAGTTCCGCGAAGAAAGCATCGTAAGGAACGAAACAATACTCCTCCAACATGGCATAATACACCCTGACACCAGGCCCTGGTAGCAGCAAGCTGTACCCACTAGGGATGCCAAAACCAGCTCTTATCACAATCAACTCATTGCGTGTAAGAATGGTGGCGATCTGATTAGCCTCGGTGGTACGAACAAGCATGGGCTCTTCATATTCCATGCCGCTCCCCAAGAATCGGTGATCTACTACAGAGTATTTCCTAATCAACTCTGGGACGAGATACAACGAGGTCTGGAGCCTACATCCCCCATCTCTCTTGGGTTCGACGATCGTTTCCACATCGGCGGAATGATCAGCCTCGCCACGAATGCCCCTTACTCCAGGAGGGTGATCAGGCATAACGCCCTCTTTTCCATCTAGACCAGCAGATTTAGTAGAGGCACAAACTGACGGAATACTAGACATGGTAAAGCAACAATCGCAAGAAAGTTACCCAGTCCAAGCGGAGAAAACTCTGAGCCAACAACTGGAACTAGCACCGCCAAACTCAACGCCGCAATTTCTGGAGAGAGAAGCTCTCCAAAAAAAAAATTTAGGAGAGAGAAAGGTAATGTGGAAAATGAGGAAGGGGGGTAAGATCAACCCCTATTCATAGGACCAGAAAGGGAAAAATCGCCACATGACAGCATCTTAGCTCGTCTCAACAGATCGACGGTCAGATCACCTCGATCCGTGTCCAACAATAGCAGTAACTCAACAAATAGACAGTCAGTCGACAACACGAACAGCCGCCACAATGTTCGGTCGACAGAAGAGACAATCTCACAAACACCTTGTGAGCAACTTGGAAGAGACAATCTCACAAATACCTTGTGAACAACTTGGAAGAGACAATCTCACAAACACCTTGTGAGCAACTTGGAAGGAGCAAAATCACAAACACTTGGTGGGCACTATGAACACCACCAACAAAAACTCATCAAACATCAAGTTTTCTCCTGAGACGAAGCCTACTATCCCGTGACAACCCCAAGATCGACCAAAAATCTCTCGATTGAAACAAACTTCAACAATCCAAGCATGACATTGCTCCTACCTCAACAAGAAGACACCACGACGAAGACGAGCCAACTCCGAGCAAAACTGAGATTTTTTTTGGAGGACTAGACGATGGGTAAACTCACACGGAGATACGTGTATGTGTATTTGTTACCGATACGCGAAACATATACAAATATTTTTGTGTGAACCCAATCCCTAGTTCAAACTCCAAAAAACACATCACAAAATCCCCAAATATACAGCTCTCAGTTAACTCAGTAAAGGAAACAGTAAAAACGGGTCGGGTCTGCAACCCAAACCCACAAAAAACCAACTAAGGGTCTTAACGGGTTGTGGATCCAAAACCCAAAACCCAAAGTGAAACCCACTCCACTTCTCTTCTTCTTCTTCTTCTTTCTTCTCTTTCGATTTTTGGCGCCAAAAGTCAGAACACGGTTGAGAGCCTTTCACGTCTTCGCTCTGACTCCAACTTCGAGCCCTCACCATGCCAGTCGCTCTGCACATCTGCTTCGCCATCATGCTCAGTCGAGCCCCCTCACTGAGCCATGGTTCGCTCTGCACATCTGCAGTCCTCCCTCCGTCCGGCGTCGCCTCGCAGCAGACAGCAACAGCAAGCATCCTTACTGCCATTGCCACGACATCTATTTGGCCGAAGCTCTTGACAATTGTTCTCGTCGTGGTATGTGCGTGCTTTCCTGTGCATGTGTCTCTTGGTGTGCGTGCATCGTTCTCTCGCAGTTGAGTGTGTGGGATTGTTCGTTGTTCGGTTTGTTGGGTTGTGATCACCTTTGATCATGGGCCGTCCGATCGATTTGATCATCAAGATCTTGATCATCCGATCATCATCATCATCATGGAGTTTCTTGATTGATTGACTCTTGTCCGTTGGATCTTGATCATCATGTCACGATCATGATGATCATCAATTTACTTTGATCACAGCCATTCGATCGATCGATCTTCATCATTATCTGCCCCATCAGGGAAATCTGACCGTCCGATCTGATCTGATCATCTTGATCTTGATCGTCGATCTCAGCCGTCCAATTGTGTTCGTGATCTCGATCGTCTTCATCTTTTTCGTTGTTTCTGTGATCTTGATTGGTTCGTGATTCGTTCGTTGTGTTCGTGTCGAGAATCTGTTCCCATTATTTCTTTCTTGGAGTCATTTCCGTTGCCTCTCAGACAAGTAACTTGTACTCAATTTTTTTTTGTATGATACAAGTCAGAAATACACATATTATTTTGATTCTCCATACAAAAGACTGTTCTTGATAATATGTGTATTCTAAGGGAATCGGTGAACTTGCTGCACTCTTTTGTAGAATTCTTGATTTTGATGATTAAGTTATTTTGATACTTGTGCTACACATATTATTTTGATTTGAAACTTTGGTCAGTTTTTCTATATCTACTTAGGGGTTACCCAGAATTTTGGTGAATTTTATTGATGAGTTTTATATGCCGTTTCTTGCTTATTTATGAAAACTACTCTTGCTGTATTTTGCTCGTTGTTCTGTAAAGAAACGTATTTTCACCCTGATTCCTTTTACTATATGAAAAATATTTGTGAAATATGAAAGTTAATATATGATACACCTTTGGTTCTGTTCTTCGCCATTGCTAAGGAATCACAAGAGGATCAAGATCAAGAATGGGGAAAGTAGAGGTGGAGGTTGAGGGAAAGAAGAACTCAAGAAGTGGAAGAGGAAGGAGGTGTTTAGCTAATTCCTTGATTGATCAGCTGTGCTGATCAATCTGTTTTTATAGAAGAAACCCGCGCTTAGCGCATACATGGACATTCTGTTAGGGTGGTTACAAATGGGGACCCACTTGGATCAAACGACCCAGACTCAATCCTTTAACATCTGACGATCAGTATTCTTAGATAACGATTCTTCTTACACTTTTACACTTAGGTCCAGCTACTTATTTTTATTACAGAATGACCGATATATCAGATACTCAGGATCAGCTCTTCACAGGTTGTTTTCTTCTTCATCTTTGCTCCCTTTGCCATGGTTAATGTCTTGATCATAAATCTGGATTGTATCAACTCCACCCCCTCTAATTTGAGACCTTGCCTCAAGGTCGAAGAGAGACAATCTACGCACCAACTCCCAATAAGGCTCCCAGGTCGCATTATTCACATCTTGGTGTCGCCATTTGATCATGACTTTAGATACCAATTTCCTTCCCTTCATTACTGCTCGTCGATCTAATATCTCCTCTGGTTCACGCAAGGGTTTATTCTTGATTCTGCAGGTAGACTAAGTTTGTATGCCACAGCTCCAATTTGCTCTGTAATTGCATAGGGTCCATAGTAAAGGGGAGATAACTTCCGTACTGCCTTAGTTGCCACTGATACTTGCCTCTATTGCTGCAATTTAACATATACCAAATCTCCTACTTGGAACTCTTTGTCAAGCCGATGATCATCTGATTGTTTCTTCATCCGATCTTGTGCTTTCTTCAAATTATCTTTGAGCAATTGTAGAGTTACATCCCTTGATAGCAATGCTTTTTCCACCTGGGGATTCTTAGCAGTATGAGGAATATAGGACATTAGTGTAGAAGGAGATCTACCATAGACTATCTCATAAGGAGTCGACTTAATTGCGCTGTGGTAGGATGTATCATACCAATACTCTGCCCAGGATAACCATCTACTCCAATCACCAGGTTTGAGGCTGCAAAAGCATCTCAAATATGTCTCTAAACATCTATTAACTACCTCCGTCTGGCCGTCTGTTTGCGAATAATAAGCAGTTGAGAAATGCAGTTTTGTTCCTTGCAACTTAAGTTTCTCTTTCATAAGATGACTTGTAAACACAGCTCCTCTATCACAGATTATGGATATAGGCATCCCATATAGCTTAAAAATACCCTCATTAAGCACTTGTATGATGGATCCTGCTGTATATGGATCTTTAATGGGAAAGAAATAAGCATACTTACTCAATCTATCAACAACTACCAAAATCACTGTATATCTGCAACTGAGAGGAAGACCCTCAATGAAGTCCATACTCGCTTGTTCCCATATCTGAGAAGGTATTGGGAGGGGTTGTAATAACCCTGCAGGTGATCGACAAGTATATTTGCTTGTTTGGCATGTGCAACACTCCTGCACATAAATTTGAACATCCCTCTTCATCCCTTTCCACCAAAATGACCTGCGAAGTCTCTGAAGAGTCTTATCATACCGTGAATGGCCACCTATAGGTGTGTCATGATGCTCAGAAATCATCAATTTTCTAAGGTCTGATGTTGGGCTTAACACTACTTCGGTACCTTTATACCATACTCCCCTCACCATAGAAAACTTGCTATTATTGGTCTTGAAAACTTTACTTGCTATGTCTTTGAAATAGGGATCAGTTACATTCATGTTCAAGACATCCTTACACCAATCTGAGTGCAAAGAGCACAATTGAACTAAGAAGCAATCAAAATCTCTTTTTAGATAATCTGTCTGCGGGTATATTATCACTTCCTTTTTTATACTCCACATCAAAATTGAACCCATAAAGCTTAACCAACCAATGATGTTGAGCCTCTGTAGATAACCTTTGATCTAGCATATATTTGAGTGGTTTATGATCTGTTCGAATGATAAACTTTCTCCCAAAAAGGTATTGTTTCCACTTTTTAACTGCTAGCAATATCGCAAGCATCTCCTTCCTATACGCCGACCAATGCAAGCATTTCCCCTTAATCCCTTAACTAATATATGCAATGGGATGGTTCTTTTGTAAGAGCACAGCTCCTATACAAACTTTACAAGCATCACACTCCACAATAAATGTTTCATTAAAATCTGGCAGCTGAAGAACTGGGGCTATGATAAGAGCTTTTTCCAATTGTTCAAAAGCCAAAGCAGCTTCTTCATTCCAATTAAACCCTTCTTTCTTGGTCAATTCTGTTAAAGGAGCAGCAATTGCACCATAACCCTTAATAAATTTTTGATAATACCCCGTAAGACCAAGGAATCCTTTTAATGCTTTAACATTTTTTGGAATTGGCCAATCTTGCACAGCAGCCACTTTTTTTTGCATCTACTGCAATTCCTTTATCAGATACCACATGACCTAAATACTCCACTTCATTTTGACCAAATGTGCACTTGGATTTCATAACAAATAAGTGATTCTTCTTTAGTATCAGAAAAACCTCCTTGAGATGTGCCAAATGACTTTGCCACGAATTACTAAAAATCAGAATGTCATCAAAGAAAACCAAGATAAACTTTCTCAATTGCTGACAAAAGATGCCATTCATAAAAGATTGGAATGTAGAGGGAGCATTACTCAAACCAAAAGGCATTACTGGAAACTCATAATGGCCACTGTGAGTCCCAAATGCAGTTTTGGAGATGTCATCATTACTCATCCGTATCTGATGGTACCCAGACCTAAGATCTAGTTTAGTAAAAGTCTAGATCCATGTAGTTCATCTAGTAAATCATCAATAATTGGAATTGGATACTTATCTTTAATGGTTTGCTTGTTCAAGGACCTATAATCCACGTAAAACCTCCAAGATCCATCATGCTTCTTTACAAGAACTACTGGTGAGCTGTAACTACTGTTGCTTGGTCGGATAATACCTTGTTTTAACATGTCTTCAACAATTTCCTCAATTGCATTCTTTTGCTCAAATGAGTACCTATATGGTCTGATACAAATAGGTTTAGAATTGCTCTCTAAGGGTATCTGATGGTCGCAAGATCTTGTAGGTGGTAGTTTCTTTGGTTCTTCAAACAATTCTTGAAACTCCTCTAACAAATCATGAAGTTCTACTGCCTGGGGTACTTCTTCAAGTGAAGTCTGAAGGTCTGCATTCTCTGACATTAAGTATAGTACAAACCCACTATGTGTCTGCAGTGCTATCTTATTTACTTCTTTATTTAATAGTAGTTTAGTTGGACTTGGTCGCAAGCCTTGTAAAACCCAATCAATGCCTTTTTGCTTGAACTTTAACAGCTTATGTATTAGATTGATAGTAACCTCAGATACTTGCTTGATCCATTTTGCTCCAATAACCACATCATGTCCTCCAATGGGAAACACCAAAAAATCATCTATAAACTCATACCCCTGGCAGTTTAAGTGCACATCAGAACATAACCCACTCCCTTCTACTTCTTTACCTCCCGCAACTCTGACATTAAAACTTTGCCTGATAGAAAGTGGCAACCCAGCCCTTTGGAGGATGAAAGGATCAATATAGTTGTGGGTAGCTCCACTATCTACCAACACATGCACATCTACACCTCTGAGCTGTACCTTAAGAATCAGACATTCAGTATTTACCCCAAAACTCAATGCTGCAGTGTTGAGATGATGATCTGTGTTATTACTTAGATCCATTTTCTCATCTTCTATTATCAGTTGATTCAATTCCTCCTCTTCCTGTAAGCAGAACAAATCCCACTCTCCTTCTATACAAATATATGCCTTTGTTTTGCACAAATGTCCTGGTATATACTTCTCATCGCAATGAAAACATAAACCTCTTTTCCTTCTATCCCATACATCATTAGGTGATAATTTCTTCAAGGTAGGTTTATCAGAATTCACAGAATTGGTATTGCTGTCAACCCTTACTGGATGAGTAGTAGACTGCGTTTAGGTAACCGACTGCGATTGTTGAGACCAAGAATTATACCCAGATGATTGACCTCTGTAGTTTGTTCTGTAAGGATGCTGATAAAACTGCTTTAATGAATTGAATTTTTTTTCAAATCTCAGAGCCACTCTGAAAGCTTCTCCCAAAGATTGCGGCTCTGTCATAACTGCATCATGTTGTAGTTATACTTTAAGACCACTCACAAATTGTTGCACAAGGTAGGGTTCACTTACTCCGTCTACTAAGCATTGTAATTTCTTAAATTTCACCTGATAATCCAAGACTGTTGAAGTCTGCTCTAATCTACATAGGGATTTCGCTGCATCCTCATAGATACCCAACGCAAACCTGTTGCAAATCCCCTACTTGAATTCTTTCCATGTCACTACACCTTCATTGTTCTTAAGAAACCAACGGCACCACTGGATCGCTTCATCTTTAAGAAAAAAATATGCTACCCTCACTTTTTCTTCTCCTTGGATCTTATACATTTCAAAATAGTGCTCGATTTGGAAAATCCAATTGAGGATATCTCCAGTACTAGAAAAAGAATGTACATCTAATTTTGGAGGTTTTGAAAAATAATTTTCTTCAAATGTATGTCTTTCATCAAGAAATCCTCTACCCTTAGAAGAGTGCAGCAAGTTCTCTCTTCTATCAGATTCGGGGTTAGAATTCTGCTTACCATTGGGTTTTGATAGTGGATTAACCTCCGATGTTTCTTGATTAGATCGATCTTCTCCAATTTTCTGCGTCAAGAGCTGCTGCTGCGCCAAAATCAAAGGAATTTGAGAAACTTGCGAGGTCACTTACTTCATCTGATGCTCCATACTAGCTACTCTATCATTCAAGAATTGATAACACCTTTGCCACTCTAGATCTGGTGCAAAGCCAAGAATTCCATCATTGATGGGATCTTGAGAAATCTCCTCTTCTAGACTGCCGCAGAATCGATCGGCTCTGATACCATTGACACACCTTTGGTTCTATTCTTCACCATTGCTAAGGAATCACAAGAGGATCAAGATTAAGAATGGGGAAAGTAGAGGTGGAGGTTGAGGGAAAGAAGAACTCAAGAAGTGGAAGAGGAAAGGAGGTGTTTAACTAATTCCTTGATTGATCAGCTGAGCTGATCAATCTGTTTTTATAGAAGAAACCCGCGCTTAGCGCATACATGGACATTCTATTAGGGTGGTTACAAATGGGGACCCACTTGGATCAAACGGCCCAGACTCAATCCTATTAACATCTAACGATCAGTATTCTTAGATACCGATTCGTCTTACACTTTTACACTTAGGTCCAGCTACTTATTTTTATTACAGAATGACCGATATATCAGATACTCTGGATCAGCTTTTCACAGGTTGTTTTCTTCTTCATCTTTGCTCCCTTTGCCATGGTTAATGTCTTGATCATTCATCTGGATTGTATCAATATATTTTGTTTATTTTCATCTACCATTGGCGGATTTGGATTTCGTTTCACTGGTTGCGAGATATTATAGTTTTCGTACAGCAGTGTCGGGAATTCCAGATTTTCCAAACTACCGTTTATTGATGTTTCCCGATTTTTGATGACTAATTTAATTTTACTGGAAAATTATGAAACTTTATATTTTGATACTAGACAGATAAGGGAATAACCCAGATTTTTTGTGGATTTATTTATTGAGTTTTGATGCTGTTTTCCTGACTGAGAATTTGATTTACTGATTTCTGTCTGAACGTATTTTCTAGATTTAAATCAGTTTTGAGTTATGATTTTGTGAAATACTATATAACTTATTTATACTCACTGGATTCGGTTGGGAGTCTATTTTCTAGACATTTAGACGGATTTAGATTTGCATGTTTATAACACTAAGAATTTCAATTTTGCTATAGTATGGTCTTGCTGTCCTGAACTTAAGATTTGGTTATTTTATCCTTGTATGAATTATCTTGCACCCGTACATGTTTATCTTGCAACTTGAACTTGTTACTTGATCATGCTAAGTTATACTTGACCTGTTCGTGACACATACATGCTTGTTTAATAATAATAATAAATAACCAAATCGGGGTTTAAGGGAAATATCTAATGGTGGATAATTCAGAAACGTACTCGGAAGGGGGTCCGTGTTTTCCATATTTGGAATTTGGTATATGATTTGGATTATTTGGAATTTGGTATATGATTTGGTTAATTTGGAATTTGGTATATGATTTGAATTACTTGTTCCTGAGTACACCACCCTCTATGGTCCACTATAAAATCTAAAGCGAAACTGTTTGTTGTAGCAACCATATAGTAAAATCTGGGATGCATGAAGTGCTACCTAGATACTAATCACTACAAGACTTGATATATGATATTTGAACATGATACAAGCTTGCTTGACACTTGACTACATGATACATGAGACTTGATACATGACACTCGATACCTGATTACATGATACTTGACACTTGATGTTTGTTTGCATGATACTTGTTTACTTGACACTTGATTCATGCCATTTACACTTGATCACCTTACCATGCTAGTTGTTTCTTTTGATATCATGCTTATTCCATGTTGTTAGTTAGTTTTCCCATGTACTTGTATCCTGCATTACAAGCGGCCCCGTAACTTGCAATTGACGGGTATTTTTTTCTTTTTTTCATCTTCCCTGCAATTGTTAAATTACAGATTTTGGAGAACAGGTTCCAGACAATATTGGTGACAAGAAGTATTAGTGCCGAATTTTATTATTATTATTTCTTGTAGCTTGTTTGAACAATTGTATTTGATTACTTGAATTTATTTTTGTATTTGGGCAATGTGACCCAGGATTTTGACTTATTCAGATCAGGACTATTTGAGATTAATGTATTTGGTTTCAAGTATTCTTGTTGGTATTTGGTTCATATGTGCATGTTGGTTGATACTTTTGCTTCCGACTCTGATTATTTCGTGAGATGTTGTAAAGATTCTTGAATAGCTTATGGATGATGAAAATCATTCGCTGGGCTTTTGTCGCGTAACCGTATTCTGTATTCTATTTTGGGAAGCGGGGTGTGACACCTTAGCTCGGCGACATTTTAAGGACTAGTAGCTCGCCAAAGCTCGACAGTTGTAGCTCGGCGAGACCTCGAATTAAGTAGCTCGGCAAGAGCTCACTTCTGTAGTTCGATCGAACGAACTCGACGAGAACAAAGCTCCGGAGTCCCCAATCCGTGGTTCAACCGAGATGATCAGCCCCCTTAGCTCTGTCGTCGCCGAACGAGGCATCCGCCGAGCTACGCGTCGGAGCGAAAGAAAGTAGCTTGGCGAAATGGTTCGCCGAGTTAGGGGGTGGAGAAGACGCGCTACAGCCATCCAATCTCCATGATCTTCGCGCCGCTGTGATCGACACTTTAGGACTTTTTTGGCCAGATCAAGAGTTTTTGGCCATCGGATCACCTCAACGCGCGAGCCCATCACTGATCAGTGCCGTGGATCGCTTTAAAAAGCGTGACGGATCTGATAAATCTAGAAATTATTTTTAATTCGAAAAATCAATAAAAAATTCAAAAATAATTATTTAAATTCGTAAAAATAATTAAAAAATCCGAAAAAATAATTAAAAAATCGGAAAAAATAATTAAAATTGAATTTATTAACTATATAATTCGAAAGAGTGATTTTGAGAATGTAGAGCATTCCATAAAATTCAGAGAAATCCGAAGAACTATGGAAAAATTCCCAGAAAATTCCAGAAAATTCGGAAAAATCCAAAAAAATGTGAAAAAATTCAAGAAAATATTCACTACCTTTAGAAGCTACAGATCAGCTCCAGGTATCTTTGAACACTCCAAGTGCTAAGATTATTCGCCAGACTCTGAAAATAAGACGTACTACTTCCCAATAGCCATGAAAATTGCCTTCCGGGAGTGGGGGGCTTATGTTGATGGTAAAAATCGCAGCAGATCAGAGCCGTACGATTCCTGCACGGATCTCAAATTGTCTACATGCAGATTAGCCATCACAGGCCTATTTTACAGGCCTGGGCCCACTCCAAGACATCAGCTTTCCTTAAGCCGATAAAAAGTGACAGACTAGGCCCACTAAGAGAGACACCCAGCCCATGATAGCTAGGAGTGTCATCTCTTATCCTCTCACAGGGATATCTTATCTCTTTAGGGGGGAGACATGAAAGATCCGACGGTTACGATTCAGCTTCTAGAATGTCTCTCAGGCCTATATATACTCCTCCCCCTCCTCAGTTTCCAGGTAATCAACAATTCACCAGTTTTTACTCTCTCTCTTTCTTTCTGGTTCTGAGCGTCGGAGGGTCTGTCACTGGGGCCACACCCCGGTGTTTCAGACGTTTTTTCAGGTCCGTCGGCTGCATCATCCATCGTCCAATTAAGATTGCAGGAGGTTAATCAACGGTCCAGATCCATTTTCAGGAGCCCTAACAGTCTATAACGGACAGGTTACAGCTTCGACTTTTAGTAGTGTCCTTCATTTATCAACACACTATCTGTTTGCTCCCACACTGAAATAAGCAGCAACAATGGTATATAAATAACCTATGCCGGTTTTTTTAATAATAGTTAATGCTGACTTGTTTAAAACTGGATCAGTTGGTTAAATATTTTCGAAAGTGGGTCAGATCGCTCAAAGCTTTCAAATAGTTAGTGCACCAAAAAAATCTTAATGAAGTATGACTCTGCCACTAGCTATAGATGGGGTCTTTTTTGTTGATTAGCCTGTCCCACTAGGTATTGCGTACTTTTGTTATAGTGTTAGCTAGGACATTGTATTCGAAAAGATTATCATTTAACCTTGGGGAGATCTGCCTACAATGTCTTTAATAGGATTAGGGTGGAGGATAAAGACTATAATTAGGTTTCGGTCTCCGAATTCGAGGCCTAGACATGTCCTTTAACTATAAACGTAACTGTAACACAGAAGTGCATGATATCATATAAAATATAAAAGAGTGCCGCCATATCTTTTCAAGATGTTTAACCTTTGCATGTGATAAGTGTATAATAGTTTCTTGATCTTTTCTAATTGATCTTTCATTGATTCTTGAATGTTGACATTTTCTATTCTAACCTCTTAAACTTGTGCTGTATATATATTCAGTTTGATTCAATAGCATAATATGTCATAATTTCATCAAACTCTTTATGGCATCAGAGCTGTAACGTCCCATAACTTTTAAATACAATATTTGAATTAATAAAAAATTTTAAAATTAGTTTATTTAATTATTTTGAATTTCTATAAAATTTTCATTTTGCACGTGCAAATATTTTTGAAATGCATGTTTTAGATTTTTGAGTTGCTAAATAAATTCTCTTATTTATAATTGGATAAATTTTAACTTTTAGGATTTTTCCGAATAAAAGCAATTGCTTTTGTAAATATTTCGAAAGAATGAGACTTTTTTGTAAAAAGTCGTTTAGAGGTAAATTTTGAATTCAAAATTGGTTGGCTACATTTTGGGGGCTAGTTTTTCAGTGGAGAGATTTGAGGATGAAATTTTTTCCATTTGATTTGATTTTTATTTCATTTGATTGAGTAAACAATTAATTATGCAAATTGAGACTTTTAGGGGGTTTTATTTGTACAATTTCCGAAGAAACCCTACAAAAGATCTTGACCTATTTAGGAGAAGGGGGGGGGGGGGGGGGGGCAGAAAGCTTTCGGCCTCCTTTCTTTCTTTTGAGATTTTTGTGATTTTGGTGTTATAGGAGTTGATCATTTGCTTGGAGGAGAAGGCTACAAGTTTGTATAAATTTCTTCTTGAGGTGGTTAATACTCTAACTCTCTTGCTATATTTTATCTCATAAATATATAGTATCATGCTAGGGATGAACTCTTGTTAGTCATGGATTGCATGTAGCATGACTGTAATACTTATAGAGATGTATGTGATATAAGATTATTGATTATGAAGCATAAAAATTGAATCATGATTATGTATGGATCAAAAATAATTTGTTCTTGACTAATGGAGTTTCTATGCATGAAAGATCTAATTTTTATTCGTAGAATAGATCTAATGAATATATATGTTATTGTAGATGTGTAGATCTTATTGTATGATTAAAGAAACATGATTTAAGTAATTTAAGGATGAAATTACTATGAGTTATTTACTATTTTAATGTGAATTTATGAAGAGTTGAAAATTAGAATTTTTATACAATTATTTCATGTTAAAACCCATTGTAAAAATATATTTTATGTGAAGAATACTAGGGTTAGGGTTTCGGGGGTAAACCCTAGACCTAGGGTTTGTGAGGTTCGGTTTCAAGGATTGCACAGCAACCTGGGTGTTGCACGGTGCCAACCCGAACACTGTGTAGACCCGGGGCTGCTGTTTGGGGTGTTTTTGGGTTTTGGTTTTTTTTGTTTGGGTTGTTTTGGGTGTGGTGTTGTGTGTTAGGGTTTGAGAACCCTAGTATGCATATAGATGAGTATATGTATATGTATAATTTAGTGATTGTGTGATGACTAATTAATTCTTCCGATCAAGTTTCGAATGTGCAAATTTCAGATTTTGTGGAAAACTACTTCTAGATTTTAATGTGTTCAAATAACAATTTTGATGGTGCAAATCTATATTTTTATAGATAAAATTCTTTGTTTTGAGGGAATATTTGTTCCAGTATTTAAAGATGGAAATTTGGAATTTATAGGGGGTATATTTTCAGTTTTCAAAGAGGCAAAATTTTATATTTCTAAAACTATAGAATTTCAGGTTTTAGGGATGAGAGTCCAGATAATAAAGAGACTTGTTTCAGTTTAAGTCGATTTGAATTCTAGAATAATTTATTGAGTTTCATGTATGTATGGAAAGTGTGATTTAAATGTTGAATTTAAAGAATTTTTGTGGAATGGATTTTGTTTCTATATAAGAAAGACTCTTTTATGGTAACAACAGTTTATTAAATGAACTGTGAATAATGAAGAGATTGTGGATGTACAAAAGTTTATAAATTTTGGAATGAGATATTCCTGTTTGAGATTTTGATTCATAGTCATGGTGTTGTGGGAAAAGTATTGTTTTTCATAAAAGAGTATATAAAGAGTATTTTGAATGATTGAACCAAGTGGGGTTTTGATTGTGATTAGGGTTATTGTGAGAACCCTGGATGGACACTTGAGGCATTGAGTTGGGAGCACTAGATACTGAGCGAACCCAAGAATACCGGCAGTAAATATTTTGATTGTAGGAAATTAGCCTGAGGGGCTAGTGTTCTTGGTTTGGCAAGTGAAGTCCGGTAGGGTAGTTCTAGGTGGCTCAGGTTTTCATTATTCCAAATCTAAGGACAGGCACTAGATTCAGAGTTATGATAGAACTTGGGCAACGTAAGTATGTGCTCTATTTTCAGTCAGGTGAATATATTCTGTGACTGTGTATTTGTTTTGTCTCTCTAGTATGTTTGCGCATTGAGGGTCAGCAGTCCTATTCGCGAAATGTCTAGAAGTGAGACGGATTTGGTATGTCTGCGCGTTGAGGGTTGGCAGACTTATTCGCAGAATATACGGTATGTTTGCGCATCGAGGGTTGGCAGGCCTATTCGCAGAATGTACTGCAGAGAGGTGATTCTCCAGAGTTAGAGCGATGCTTGTGTGTGTAGACTTGTACAGCTCGGCGGGATGCGTACCAGGGCTGGGGTCTATTCACGAAGTGTCTAATCTTGTCTCTATCACCGATATAGTTTTCATGGCATTGGACTGAACCCTAAAATATGGTGAACGCTAAGGGATTGCCCTCGGACCTATGTAGTATGTGATGCATAGATTCCAAACAAGTATGCATTAGTGTGCACTGTGTGCAATGGGTTTTCTTGGATATTGTTTTATGCATTTTCCCTCTATTTTCTCGACATACACTTATTCATTTAGTGTAGTTCACTTGTTGATTATATGAATCTTTTATCGTTGTTATATTTTATGTTGTGCAACAAGTTGGTGATTGTGAGACTTTGGAGGGTTACTATTATTATAGTATTGTGTCAGTTATATTCAATTGACGTGCCCACTTTTCTGGTCAGTTTTGCAGGATTTCTGAGTAAGTGGCTTGAGTAAGGTTAAAGCTTGGACCTTGAGATGACTGGAGTTTAAATGTTGGGATGTATTGTAATCAATGTGTTAAATTTTCTGCTGTGCATTGTAATAAAGAACTGTTGTAAAGAAAAGTTATATTTCTCCTTGTGTTTTATTGTCACGCCCCGCTTCCCAGAATACGGAAACACGACCCATAAATAAGGCATAGCGAATGATATATTCACATCATTCATAAGCTGCTATAATCAACTCAACAATATAAAAAAAAATACAAACAAGCAGGAAAATGTTATAATCACATAAATATGGATAACATCAATAAACCATGCAATATTCCAAACATAACCAACATCCACAAATAAATACTGCGGGACAACATGCCCGGAATACAGAGTTTTGCAATAAACAAAATAACTAAAAGTAAAATCATAAAGCAGTAAAGCAGGGTCGGATCCTTCTGCATCTTCAGAACACCTGGTCACTAATTCCTTCTGGCAGTTCCACTTCCACTCCTGTATATTCATCAACTCGAGTTTTGAAAAGAGAACACCAGTTAGAGCAAGTAACGTTATGCATAATGATCCATGCAGCGTTCTCATGGTGGGTCAATCCAGTACATTATTACTCTAATATGTACCCATGTGAAGACTTGATATCTCATATCCATGACCCGTGAGATATGGTCATCAGTCTACACACATACTAGTCTCTATGCATTATTGTTGTCCTAATTCACAATAATACTTGACTAAGGACATTTAAGAATAGTGTTCTGATTACAACCAATAGGATCTCACAATCAATCATGCACTTGATATCCTATGGTATTGAACCTACTATTCTAGGGACTTTATTATGCTCATATAATCACAATAAATAACACAATAAATGAAATTCCTAATATATGAAATAAATATCATAATGCAATGTAAACTAATAATGTCAATACACAACTGCCCTTTAGGGCATACACCAATAATCTCCCACTTGCACTAGAGCCTATCAGACATACATCTAATGCCAATAGACCTAGTGTGACCCTCATGCTTTCGGTGTGTTAGAGTTTCTGTTAGTAGGTCAGCGATGTTATCATCTGTCGGTACTCTGCATATCTTCACATCTCTTCTACCGATGATCTCTCGAATGAAATGGAAGCACCTAATTATATGTTTGGATCGCTAGTGAGATCTAGGTTCCTTAGCTTGTACAATGGCCCCATTGTTATCACAGTCGAGGTCCAGTGGTTCCACAATGCTAGGAACCACCCCAACTTCAGTGATGAACTTTCTAATCCAAATGGCCT
The DNA here is from genome assembly GCA_017893485.1 of Hemerocallis citrina. Lineage (NCBI taxonomy): Eukaryota > Viridiplantae > Streptophyta > Magnoliopsida > Asparagales > Asphodelaceae > Hemerocallis > Hemerocallis citrina. The sequence goes on along the minus strand of CM030358.1, from coordinate 340,901,474 downwards.
CCTTTGCTGCATTGGAGGTAGTAATATACTCAGCCTCTGTGGTGGAATCGGCTACTGTCTCTTACTTCGAACTCTTCCAGCTCACAGCTCCACCATTTAGGCAAAACACAAAATCTTATTGCAATTTGGAGTCGTCCTTATCAGATTAGAAGCTAGCATCGGTGTAACCCTTTACAACAAGCTCTTCCGGCTCCATATACCAAGAACGAATCATTTGTCCTTCTTAAGTACTTAAGGATGTTCTTAGCAGTAGTCTAGTGACTCTCACCGGGATCTGACTGGTACCTACTCGTCATGCTCAAAGCATATGAGACATCTAGACAAGTACATAATATGGCATACATATGGAATCTCAGTCATGCGGTCTCTCTCATCATGAGTGGAAGGACATTGAGCCTTAGACAGGCTTACACCATGTGACATAGGGATAAATCCTTTCTTGGGCTCTTGCATATTGAAGCATTTCAATATTTTGTCTATATATGTAATTTGACTCAAGCCAAGCAGTCTCCTTGATCTATCTCTATAGATCTTGATACCTAATACATAGGTAGCTTCACCCAAGTCCTTCATGGAAAAACATTTTCCTAGCCAAATCTTTACAGACTGTAAGGTAGGGATGTCATTCCCAATGAGTAGTATGTCATTTACATACAATACCAGAAATACATGTGCTTCCACTAGCCTTCTTGTAGACACAAGGTTCATCTTCATTGTTGATGAAACCAAACTCTTTGATTGCACCATCGAAACGAAGATTCCAGACCCTAGAAGCTTGCATTAATCCATAAATGGATCATTGCAGTTTACACACCTTCCCAGCATCCTTTGGAGTGACAAAACCCTCAGGCTGTGTCATGTACACATCCTCGAGAAGATTTCCATTTAGGAAAGCAGTTTTGACATCCATCTGTTAGATTTCATAATCGTGATATGCTACAATAGCAAGCAAGATCCGAATGGATTTAAGCATGACAGATGGGGAAAAAGTTTCATCATAGTCTACACCATGAACTTGCCTGAAACCTTTAGCCACCAACCGCCCCTTAAAGGTATGCACGTTACCACCCATGTCAGTGTTCTTCTTGAATACCCATTTTCTCCGAATAGGTTTGTGTAATATCCCGGACGGATATTAACTCGTAGAAATTACTATTTTATTATTATTTTATTATTATTCCATTTTAATTCCAAAATCAAATTATTTTGGCGATTTTTCGCCGGTTTGCCCACAAACAGTGTCTACGCGCATCTATCGGTCGGTGTGCATTCGAAGCGCATCAAATTGATAGCGCAATCCTCTGAATTAATAATAAAATTTATTTTATTGTTATTTTCAAAATTAAACTATTTTATGAGGATTATATAAGGAATTTTTAGTATGCACATATACAAAGTATGTAGTATGTACTTTTGGACAATATACTCATTCTTGTCATGGCAACTTAATTAGAAGGTTAAGGTTTAATTAGGAGACTTAATCTAGGGTTGTATGCATAAGAAGAATTAAACCCTTCTAGAAACCTTATCCCTTCACCATGCCTCCACCTCACCATGCCTACACCATACCCCTCCTCCTCCTAGGGTATGGCCGGCCTCAACATGTCCTTGAGGTTTTTGTGCAAAATCTGAGTGCACATTTGCACTTACCACCTCCTATTTTCTTCTATAAATACCCCCTCATTCTCCTCCTTCTCTCATTTTAGAAAACAAAAAGAAAGAAAGAAAGGAAAGGAAAAGAAAAAGAGAAAGTCTCATACTAACAAGAGAGTTTTATTGTAGGATTTTCCTAGGAGATTCTAAGAGCTAGGGAAAGGAGAAGGATTAGCAAGCAAGTCCTTCCAATAGAGACTAAGGTGGGGGTTCTCCACATATTTGTTTGGTGGTTTGTTTGTTTGTTTGTTTGTTTGTTTTGTTGTTTGACTTCTTCTCCTACCTTCTTGTTTTGTTTCCTTTTGTTTTTGGGTGAGTTTTGTGATGGGTGTGTTGTGAATGTTATGATGAAATAAAAGAAAGAAAAATAGTAGTAGTACCTACTAAAACATATAAAGATCACATCTTTAAGATTGTAGTTGTTGTTTATGTATGGTGTTGGACTAAAAAATGACATAATGCATATGAGCTTGAACATACAACCGATTGAGAGTTGTAGGACTTGTAGGACTTGGTATACATAAGCATATGAATACTCTTATACAACCATTTTGGTTGTAGGACTTGAATTGAACTTGGACAAAAGCATATGTTTTATTGTAGTCTTCTTTTTTAATTAAAAAGATCTTTTCTTTATAATCACTAGTTGTAGAAAATAAAAAGATCTCCCTTTTTTATAATCACTAGTGATAATAAATCTACTAATAAAGACTAGTAGACAAGTAAGTAGTAGTATGTTGATGTTGAGTAGTAGTAGTATGTGGATTAAATAAAGTAATAATGGTATGTTGTTAGAATAAAGAAGTAATAGTAAAGTAGTTGTAGATGTTTTATGTCCATAAAGTAGTAGTAGTAGTAGATAGTTATATGTTGTGTTTTTGATTAAAATGGAGTAGTAGTAGTAGTAGATAGTTGTATGTTGTGTTCTTAATTATAATGAAGTAGTAGTAGTAGTAGATAGTTGGGTGTTATGTTCTTGACTAAAATAAAGTAGTAGTAGTGGTAGATAGTTGTGTGTTATGTTTTTGATTAAAATGGAGTAGTAGTAGTAGTAGATAAATTGTAGATGTTTATTTTGTGTTCATAAAGTAAATACCATGCTAAGATTATATTAAATTAATTTAGATATGCTCAGAATGTTGTAGGACTTTTTCTAAAATTACCTATCATGTTCTAGGAATGCCATTCCATGCTTAGAATGTTGTAGGATTTCTTCTAAAAATATCCTATCATGTTTAGAATGTTGTAGGATTCTTTCTAAAAATATCCTATCATGTTTTATGCTTAGAATGTTGTAGGATTTCTTCTAAAAATATCCTATCATGTTTTATGCTTAGAATGTTGTAGGATTTCTTCTAAAAATATCCTATCATGTTTAGAATGTTGTAGGATTCTTTCTAAAAATATCCTATCATGTTTTATGCTTAGAATGTTGTAGGATTTCTTCTAAAAATATCCTATCATGTTTTATGCTTAGAATGTTGTAGGATTTCTTCTAAAAATATTCTATCATGTTTAGAATGTTGTAGGATTCTTTCTAAAAATATCCTATCATGTTTTATGCTTAGAATGTTGTAGGATTTCTTCTAAAAATATCCTATCATGTTTTCATGCTAGAATATTGTAGGATGCTTTCTAAAATTACCTATCATGTTTAGGAATGCTATTTCATGTTTAGAATGTTGGAGGATTAGTTCAAAAATTGCCTATCATATGTAGGAATGACATACATGTTGTAGGTTTCTTTCTAAGATTACCTATCATGTTTTTATGCTTAGAGTGTTGTAGGATGCTTTCTAAAATTACCTATCATGTTTTAGGAATGCTATTTTATGCTTAGAATGTTGTAGGATTAATTCTAAAATTCCTACCATATTTAGATTAGTCTAATTATGCTTAGAATGTTGTAGGATTAATTCTAAAATTCCTACCATGTTTAGATTAGTCTAATTATGCTTAGAATATTGTAGAATTAATTCTAAAATTCCTACCATGTTTAGATTAGTCTATTTATGCTTAGAATGTTGTAGGATTAATTCTAAAATTCCTAACATGCTTAGATTAGTCTATCTATGCTTAGAATGTTGTAGGATTCATTCTAAGAGTTTCCTACCATGTTTAGATTAAATTAATTATACTTAGAATGTTGTAGGATCCATGATAAAATTACTTACCATGTTAGAAGTATATATACATATATACTTAGGAATGTTGTATGTTCATACTAGTAGTTACCCATGCTTAGTAAGATATTCATGTTTAGTAGTTATTCATGCTTAATAAAGATTCATGCTTGGATGATAGTAGAAAAGTTGTACGCCATGTTAGTTTAATTGTAGGGAAGTCATATGCCATGCTAGATAAGTGGTAGAAAAGTTGTATACCATGCTAGCTTAATTGTTGGTAAGTGATATACCATGTTAGTTTAATTGTAAGTAAGTGATATACCATGATAGTTTAATTGTAGGTAAGTGATATACCATGCTAGTTTTAATTGCAAGTAAGTTGTATGCTATGCTAGTTTTAATAGTAAGTAAGATCTATGCCATGCTAGCTAAATTGCAAGTAAGTTGTATACCATGCTAGTTTAAATTGTAAGTGAGATGTATACCATGCTAGATTAAATGAATACTCATGTTTACATGATACCCATGCTAGATAAGTATTGGTTCATGCTATGTTAGTAGACGATCATGCTTAAGCATTATTCATACTAAGTAAGTAGGTGTCATGCTAATTATTGATCACGTTAAGTTAATGGTATCCATACTATGATATTCATGCTTAGATTAAAAGAAACTATCCATGATTAGTTGTAGTGATTTGTATGTTATGTTCTATACCATGCTAAGGTTCAAATACTTGCTTAGAATGTTGTAGGGTTAGTGTTAGAATACCTACTATGCCTTGGAATGTTGCATGTTCATACTAGTTAGATATCCATGCTTGGGTTGGGGCGATTAGTGATGATAAGTAGTAAGCTTTCATGCTCAAATTATAACCAATGCTTGACTATAGTGGACTTTATGTCTAGGTCGTAGTGATTTTCATGCTTAAGCTCGATGTAAGCACAAGCATTAATCATATTCATACATAAGAGTATCATGGTGAGTGGTTGTGTTATATGATTGGATTGTCGTAGGAAGATGCTTGCGATTGTATGCCATGCTTAAGGCGCGATATGTTGAAGTAATAAGGATTGGGAAGACCACTAGTAATAGTTAGTTGATAAAGGCCGTTTTGTCGCCTTCGGTTCTTCCTTAGTGGAATACCGATCATAGACTACTAGCAGATTCTTCTGTTGCTTCTAATAATAGAAGATTAAGTTTGCTAGTAAGCACGTTTGGTTGCTTTTAAGATTGATTACCTGTACGGTTGTTTGCATACGGTTGTGCTCGTACGTGGCTCGACTGGCCCGTACGTAGCTGTGGGTCTCATACGTAGCTTACTTGGCTCGTATGTAGGTTGTTATCTTGTACGCGGCTCGACCGGCCCGTGCGTAACTGTTGGTCTCATATGTAGCTTATTTAGCTGGTATGTACGTTGTTGTCTCCTACGAGGCCCGCCTGACTCGTAGGTAGTTATTGTTTCATACGTAGCTTATTGGCTCGTATGTGGTTGTTACTCGTGTATAGCTTGTTAGCTAGTACACAGTTCGTTGTGCTCGTCTAGGGTGATGTTACCACCCTAAGGGCTATCGACCATAAAGACATATGCTTTCTCACCCTAAGGAACTGTGGAGGAGTCACTCCTTGTGTACCGTCGAATCTTAACCAGGGTAGGTTGATCGAGGACCGGAGTATAGACGAAATCCAAGTCTAGGGTAGCGGCATGCATGTATATTCGCACAGCCAAAGTCTTGGATCGATGAGCCACGAACCAGATCCTGGGGGATTCTGGTAAGTCTAGGTTGAGCAGACTAGTAGAGTTGTCTTGCGAAGTCTACTTTAAAGGCCTAGCATGTTGTGTTGTTATCCCTAGGATTGTTCGAGTCAGGGACATCATTAGGATAGTGACTTACAAGGATCATTTTACTTAAACCCTTTTTGCCGGGAGAGAGGAGTCAGTTGTAGGGGGCCCCTTACACTAACTCGTCTCTTGAGGCAGATCATAGGTGGTGTGTTGGGTTGTACCTTCCCGTCAAAGGGATACGCACGGTGCCGTCTCACAAGTTGAGGACACGGGTTGCGTATCTCGCTCTGTTAATTCCTGAGGTGTCGTGGCTAGGGGTGCCACAGGATGCATTGTGCAGTCCTGCGCTGGCGAGACCCCAGAGGGTGCCACAGGGTAGGCTTCGCGCTACCCTGCGCTTGCGAAACCCTATTGTTTGATTTTGGAATGACGCCCGATACACTGGGTTCGTCTATTTTGAGTGAGGTCCGGTTAGCCGGGTCGCGGTGGCGAACATAGACACCACTGGCGAAATGCAACAGTGGCACATGACCACATCTGCAACCTCGCGAGTCACGTGTAGGTGTCAGGAACAGGTTGTGTGCAATTAGAGTTCATAACGCGGGTTCAATCTCTATATATGGAGAAACGGCTTGAGATGGAGTCGCATGTAGTATGGGCTGCATGTTGCTTTCGGAGACTTGCTGACATTAGAATAGAAAGCGTCCTAGTTCTATTTCAAATGACGCATTAGAGTCTAGTCCTAGCACTCACGAACACTTAAACTACACCAACACCATTGCTATATTTTGTATATTGTTTGGGAGATTCGCTGCTATATGATCAGCCTTTAAGCGTCAGTGAATACTGACGTCCCCACTTCCATAGGTACTGGATCGCCGAAGTACAAAGGCGAAATTCAGGAGGACTCAAGGCAGTGAATGCAAGGAGTCAGTGTTATGTTTAGTTCCGCTGCAGTATATGTATTGATTATGTATTAGTTGAGAAGTACTCTGATGTAAGATGTTGAAGGTTGTAATACTTAGAAATGTAAAGGTAATATTGTAACTCTATTGTAAGGTATTACAGTTGTACAATATTCAGACTTGTAACACTTTGTGTATTGAATAAAAAGTTTTAAATTCTCCTGTTTTTTCTGTGTATTGTGACTAATTGAAGAAAATGTCTTGGCTCGTGTCACGGTTTCCCAGTGTTGGAAATCGGGGCGCTACAGAGTGGTATCAGAGCTAACTTCAATTTACAGTCCAACACAGTAGGAAAATTAAAACTTAGATGCCTTAAGGAGATTGGGTTTTAGCTAGTTGTAGACAATTATAACTCATATTGTTGTTTTTTTAACTTATGTTTTATAATATTTCTATATCGATGCTAATTTCTGTATCCAACTCCTTGCAGGATGACGGACAGAGCAGTTTCCACGGGGGGTGGATGGGGTCAGGGAGATGTGATAGAGATAGACTCGGACACCGAGCCTATCCTGGAGGAGACTCAGCCACCAGTGGAGGCCGGGTTGGCCAGCGGGGCCCCTACAGCTGCCACAGCTGGGGCTTTTCCTTTCGGGGGTGAGGCCCCGGTACCGCCACCTCCCCAGCTGTAATATTCCGGACGGATATTAACTCGTAGAAATTACTATTTTATTATTATTTCATTTTAATTCCAAAATCATATTATTTTGGTGATTTTTCGCCGGTTTGCCCACAAACAGTATCTACGCGCATCTATCTGTCGGTGTGCATCCGAAGCGCATCAAATTGATAGCGCGATCCTCCGAATTAGTAATAAAATTTATCTTACTATTATTTTCTAAATTAAACTATTTTATGGGAACTTTATGAGGATTTTATAAGGAAATTTTTGTATACACATACATGTACACATACATACAATTGTATGGTACTTAGTACATTATACCTAGTATGTAGTATGTACTTTAGGGCAATGTACTCTTACTTGTCATGACAACTTAATTAGAAGGTTAAGGTTGATTAGGAGGTTTGAACTAGGGCTTGTATACATGAGAAGAATTAAACCCTTCTAGAAGCCTTATCCCTCCACCTCACCAAGCCTACACCATACCCCTCCCCCCCTAGAGTATGGCCGGCCACCCCCTCCTTGGGGTTCTTGTGCAAATGTGGTGCACTTACCACCTCCCATTCCCTCCTATAAACACCGCCTCATTCTCCTCCTTCTCTCATTTTAGAAAACAAAAAGAAAGAAAGAAAGAAAGAAAGGAAAAGAAAGAGAGGTCTCATACTAACAAAAGAGAGTTTTTATTGTAGGGTTCTTAGGAGTTCTAAAAAGCTAGGGGAAGGAGAAGGTAGCAAGCTAGTCCTTCCAAAAAAAAGGCTAAGGTGGGGGTTTCTTCATGCTTCTTTGATTGTTTGTTTGTTTGTTTGTTTGTTTTGTTGTTTTTCTTCTCCTCCTACTTTCTTGTTTTGTTTTCTTTTATTTTTTGGGTGAGTTTTGTGATGGGTGTGTTGTGGTTGTTATGAATGATAAATAAAAGTAAGAAAGTAGTAATAGAACCTACTAAAACACATAAAGATCACATCTTTATTATTGTAGTTGTTGTTTTGTATGTTATTGGACTAAAAATTCACATATTGCATATGACTTGAACATACAACCGATTGAGGGTTGTAGGACTTGTAGGAATTGGCATATGAACATTTTTACAACCATTGTGGGTTGTAGGACCTTGATTGAACATTGGACTAATAATAATAAGTATATGTTTATTGTAATAAAAAGATATTTTTGTTAACCACTAGTTGTAGAAAATTAAAAAGATCTTTCTTTTTTTACTAAACACTAGTTGTAGATTAAAAAGATCTTCTCTTTTTATTAATCACTAGTTGTAGCTATTAAAAAGATCTTTTCTTTTAATCACTAGTTGTAGAAATAAATGAAAAATATCTTTTCTTTCATATTTACTAGTTGTAGAGTAAAGTAAAATAAAAATGATCTTTTCTTTTATCACTAGTAATAATAAAGACTAGTAAGCAACTAAGTAGTAGCATGCTAAAATATAAAGTAGTAGTATGTGATTAAATGAGGTAGTAGTAGCATGTTGATTAAATAAAGTAGTAATAGTATGTTGATTAATAAGATAGTAGTAGTATGGTTGATTAAATAAAGTAGTAGTATGTTGATTAAAGGAAGAAGTGGTAGTAAGTAGTATAGATGTTTTATGTCCACAAAGTAGTAGTAGTAGTAAGTTGTATGTTGTGTTCTTGATAAGAATGAAGTAGTAGTAGTAGTAGATAATTGTGTGTTATGTTTTGATTAAAATAGGAGTAGTAGTAGTAGTAAAATGTTGTAGGATCACTTCTAAAAATATTTAGAAGCAATATTCATGCTTCAAATGTTGTAGGGTCACTCCTAAAAATATTTAGAAGCAATATTCATGCTTCAAATGTTGTAGGATCAATCCTAAAAATGTTTAGAAGCAATACCCATGCTTCAAATGTTGTAGGATGCCTAATAAAAATATCCTACCATGTTTTTATGCTTAATTAGTTGTAGGATGTTTTCTAAAAATATCCTATCATGCTATTTCATGTTAGAATGTTGTAGGACTTTTCCTAAAAATATCCTACCATGTTTTCATGCTTAGTTAGTTGTAGGATTTCTTCTAAAAAAATATCCTACCATGTTTCCATGCTTAGTTAGTTGTAGGATTTCTTCTAAAAAAATATCCTACCATTTTTCCATGCTTAGTTAGTTGTAGGATTTCTTCCTAAAAATGTCCTACCATGTTTCATGCTTAATTAGTTGTAGGATGTTTTCTAAAAATATCCTATCATGCTATTTCATGTTAGAATGTTGTAGGACTTTTCCTAAAAATATCATACCATGTTCTCATGCTTAGTTAGTTGAAGGATTTCTTCTAAAAAAATATCCTACCATGTTTCCATGCTTAGTTAGTTGTAGGATTTCTTCTAAAAAAATATCCTACCATGTTTCCATGCTTAGTTAGTTGTAGGATTTCTTCCTAAAAATGTCCTACCATGTTTCATGCTTAATTAGTTGTAGGGCTACTTCTAAAAATATGCTATCATGCTTTATGTTTAAAATATTGTAGGATGTTTTATAAAAATATCCTATCATGCTTTATGTTTAGAATGTTGTAGGATTCACTATAAAAATATCTAGCATACTTATGATGTTTAGAAGGTTGGAGGAGTAATTCTAAAATTGCCTATCATATGTAGGAATGACATATATGTTGTAGGTTTCTTTCTAAGATTACCTATCATATTTTTATGCTGAAAATGTTGTAGTATGCTTCCTAAAATTACCCATCATGTTTTAGGAATGCTATTTCATGTTAGAATATTGTAGGACAAATTCTAAAGTTCCTACCATGTTTAGATTAGCCTATTTATGCTTAGGATGTTGTAGGATTAATTCTAAAATTCCTACCATGCTTAGATTAATCTACTTATGCTTAGAATATTGTAGGATGCAATCTAAGAGTTTCCTACCATGTTTAGATTCACTCATTTATGCTTAAAATGTTGTAGGAAGCAATCTAAGAGTTTCCTACCATGTTTAGATTAATTGTGCCTAGAATGTTGTAGGATCTATGATAAAATTAATTACCATGTTAGAAGTATATATACATATATACTTAGGAATGTTGGATGTTCATACTAGTAGTTACCCATGTTTAGTAAAACATTCATGTTTAGTAGTTATTTATGCTTAATAAAGATTCATGCTTGGATGATAGTAGAAAAGTTACATACCATGCTAGTTTAATTGTAGGTATGTGATATACCATGTTAGTTTAATTATAGGTATGCCATGCTAACTTAATTGTAAGTATGTTGTATGTCATGCTAGTTTAGATTGTGAGTAAGTTGTATACTATGCTAGGTTATATGAATACTCATGTTTACATGGTACCCATGCTTAGATAAGTGTTTGTTCATGCTATGTTAGTGGATGAGCATAATTCATGCTAAGTAAGTAGGTATCATGCCAATTATTGATCATGTTAAGTTAATGACATCCATACTATGATATTCATGCTTAGAGTAAAGGAACTACCCATGGTTAGTTGTAGTGACTTTATGTTGTGTTCTATACCAAGCTAAAGTTCAAATACTTGCTTAAATTATTGTAGGAGTAGTGTTAGAACTACCTACTATGCCTTGGAATGTTGCTTGTTCATACTAGTTGGGTTGTGGTGATTAGTCATGATAAGTAGTAAGCTTCCATGATCAATTTGTAACCTACGCTTGACTATAGTGGATTTCATGTCTAGGTCGTAAGTGATTTTCATGCTTGAGCTCGATGTAAGCATAAGCATTAATCACATTCATACATAGGAGTATCATGGTGGTTGTGTTATATGATTAGATTGTCGTAGGAAGATGCTTGCAATTGTGTGCCATACTTAAGACGCTATAGGTCGAAGTAGTAAGATCGTGAAGACCACTAGTAATAGTTAGTTGATAAAGGCTGTTATGCCGCCTTCGGTTCTTCCTTAGTAGAATACCGGTCATAGACTATTGGCAGATCCCTCTGTTGCTTCTAATAATAGATGACCAAGTTTGTTGGTAAGCACGTTTGGTTGCTTCTAAGATTGATTACCTGTATGGTTATTTGCATATGGTTATGCTCATACGTGGCTCGACTGGCCCGTATGTAGCTGTGGGTCTCATACGTAGCTTAGTTGGCTCGTATGTAGGTTGTTGTCTCGTACGCGGTCCGACCGGCCCGTGCGTAGCTGTTGGTCTCATACGCGGCTTATTTGGCTGGTATGTACGTGGTTATCTCCTACGAGGCCCGCCCGGCTCGTAGGTAGTTATTGTTTCATACGTAGCTTAATTGGCTCGTATGTGGTTGTTACTCGTGTATAGCCTGTTGGCTAGTACACGGTTTGTTGTGCTCGTTTAGGGTGATATTACCACCCTAAGGGCTATCAACCATCAAGACATATGTTTTCTTACCCTAAGGAACTGTGGAGGAGTCACTCCTTGTGTACCGTCGAATCTTAACCAGGGTAGGTTAATCGAGGACCGGAGTATAGACAGAATCCAAGTCTAGGGTAGCGGCATGCGTGTATATTCGCACGGCCAAAGTCTTGGATCGATGAGCCACGAACCGGATCCTGAGGGATTCTGGTAAGTCTAGGTTGAGCAGCCTAGTAGAGTTGTCTTGCGAAGCCTAATTTAAGGCCCAGCATGTTGTGTTTATAATATCGTCATCCCTAGGATTGTTCGAGTCAGGGACATCACTAGGATAGTGACTTACAAGGATCAGTTTACTTAAACCCTTTTGCCGGGAGAGAGGAGTCAGTTGTAGGGGGCCCCTTACACTAACTCGTCCCTTGAGGCAGATCATAGGTGGTGGACTGGGTTGTGCCTTCCCGTCAAAGGGATACGTACGGTGCCGTCTCACAAGTTGAGGACACGGGTTGCGTATCTCGCTCTGTTAATTCCTGAAATACCCTGGCTGGGGTGCCACATGATGCATGGTGCAGTCCTGCGCTTGCTAGACCCCAGAGGGTGCCACAAGGTAGGCTTCACGCTGCCCTGCGCTTGCGAAATCCTATGGTTTGATTTTGGAACGATGCCCGATATACTGGGATCAAGTGAGGTCCGACATACCGGGTAGTAGTGAAAAACGGAGACACCATAAGCAGACTGCATAGGGGGACTTAACCCCTTCTGCAACCTCACAGAGTCATGGAGTATTGTCAGGAACAGGCTGTGTACAATTAGAATGTATAACGCGGGTTCAATCCCTATATATGGAGAAACGGCTTGAGATGGGGTCGCATGTAGTATGGGCTGCATGTTGCTTCAGAGACTTGCTGACATTAGAATAGGAAGCGTCCTAGTTCTATTTAAATATTGCATTAGAGTCTAGCCATAGCACTCACGAACACTTAAACTACACTAACACCATTGCTATATTTTGTATACTGTTTGGGAGATTCGCTGCTTTATGATCAGCCTTTAAGCGTCAGTGAATACTAACATCCCCACTTCCATAGGTACTGGATCGCCAAAGTACAAAGGCGAAATTCAGGAGGACTCAAGGCAAGGAAAGCAAGGAGTCGGTGTTATGTTTAGTTCCGCTGCAGTATATGTATTGATTATGTATTAGTTGAGAAATACTCTGATGTAAGATGTTGAAGGTTGTAATACTTAGAAATGTAAAGGTAATATTGTAACTTTATTGTAAGGTATTACAGTTGTACAATATTCAGACTTGTAACACTTTGTGTATTGAATAAAAAGATTTAAATTCTCCTATTTTTCTGTGTATTGTGGCTAATTGAAGAAAAGGTCTTGGCTCGTGTCACGGTTTTCTAGTGTTGAAAATCGGGGCGCTACACCAGCTTACCCCCGTGGAGGAGGCCTTCCAGCAGGTCTTCGAAGACATCTCTACGCTGACCTGGTCTCACGTCCATCTAGAGAACAAGATGGACTCCTGTGAGTTCGTCAACTATCACCATGCAAGGGAGGTAGAAAGATTGAGGAGCGCCAACGCAAGGGCTCAACGCCAAATGGTCATCCTGAACCGTGCCTACAGGACCCAGTTTGAGCGCATGGAGCGCCGGTGCGCAGACCTCCAGGTCCAGGTTGCACAGTTGCTGGCACTGATGACTGGACAGGACCCACCTGAGGGTGCCAACAGTACCGACTAGGCGGTCGAGTACTCAAAAGATATTTTGTTATTTTGTGATTTTGGCCCCTACACCTGTGATGTATAGGTAGGGAGGATGTCACTTAGGAAAGAACGTGACACTTTGTAACCAAGTAGGTTTAGGTAGACGGTGTTGTTATTTTGTAATCTTGACTCCTACTCCTGAAATGTATAGGTAGGAAAGTTATTACTTAGGAAGAGATGACATTTTGTAAACCAGGGGTTTATGTATATATAGGTGTAACCCATTGGATGGATGTTCAAAAGGAAAATTTCAATTCATCTCTTGTTTTCTGACTATGCTATTTCGTAATTGTCGATTCATTCTCCTAACTTAAAGTAGTTTCGAGGACAGAACTATTCTAAGGAGGGAGTAATGTAATATCCTGGACGGATATTAACTCGTAGAAATTACTATTTTATTATTATTTTATTATTATTCCATTTTAATCCAAAATCAAATTATTTTGGCGATTTTTCGCCGATTTGCCCACAAACAGTGTCTACGCGCATCTATCGGTCGGTGTGCATCCGAAGCGCATCAAATTGATAGCGCAATCCTCCGAATTAATAATAAAATTTATTTTATTGTTATTTTCAAAATTAAACTATTTTATGAGGATTATATAAGGAATTTTTAGTATGCACATATACAAAGTATGTAGTATGTACTTTTGGACAATATACTCATTCTTGTCATGGCAACTTAATTAGAAGGTTAAGGTTTAATTAGGAGACTTAATCTAGGGTTGTATGCATAAGAAGAATTAAACCCTTCTAGAAACCTTATCCCTTCACCATGCCTCCACCTCACCATGCCTACACCATACCCCTCCTCCTCCTAGGGTATGGCCGGCCTCAACATGTCCTTGGGGTTTTTGTGCAAAATGTGAGTGCACATTTGCACTTACCACCACCTATTCCCTTCTATAAATACCCCCTCATTCTCCTCCTTCTCTCATTTTAGAAAACAAAAAGAAAGAAAGAAAGGAAAGGAAAAGAAAGAGAGAAAGTCTCATACTAACAAGAGAGTTTTATTGTAGGGTTTTCCTAGGAGATTCTAAGAGCTAGGGGAAGGAGAAGGATTAGCAAGCAAGTCCTTCCAATAGAGACTAAGGTGGGGGTTGTCCACATATTTGTTTGGTGGTTTGTTTGTTTGTTTGTTTGTTTGTTTTGTTGTTTGACTTCTTCTCCTACCTTCTTGTTTTGTTTCCTTTTGTTTTTGGGTGAGTTTTGTGATGGGTGTGTTGTGAATGTTATGATGAAATAAAAGAAAGAAAAATAGTAGTATTACCTACTAAAACATATAAAGATCACATCTTTAAGATTGTAGTTGTTGTTTATGTATGGTGTTGGACTAAAAAATGACATAATGCATATGAGCTTGAACATACAACCGATTGAGGGTTGTAGGACTTGTAGGACTTGGTATACATAAGCATATGAATACTCTTATACAACCATTTTGGTTGTAGGACTTGAATTGAACTTGGACAAAAGCATATGTTTTATTGTAGTCTTCTTTTTTAATTAAAAGGATCTTTTCTTTATAATCACTAGTTGTAGAAAATAAAAAGATCTCCCTTTTTTATAATCACTAGTGATAATAAATCTACTAATAAAGACTAGTAGACAAGTAAGTAGTAGTATGTTGATGTTGAGTAGTAGTAGTATGTGGATTAAATAAAGTAATAATGGTATGTTGTTAGAATAAAGAAGTAATAGTAAAGTAGTTGTAGATGTTTTATGTCCATAAAGTAGTAGTAGTAGTAGATAGTTATATGTTGTGTTTTTGATTAAAATGGAGTAGTAGTAGTAGTAGATAGTTGTATGTTGTGTTCTTGATTATAATGAAGTAGTAGTAGTAGTACATAGTTGGGTGTTATGTTCTTGACTAAAATAAAGTAGTAGTAGTGGTAGATAGTTGTGTGCTATGTTTTTGATTAAAATGGAGTAGTAGTAGTAGTAGATAAAGTGTAGATGTTTATTTTGTGTTCATAAAGTAAATACCATGCTAAGATTATATTAAATTAATTTAGATATGCTTAGAATGTTGTAGGACTTTTTCTAAAATTACCTATCATGTTTTAGGAATGTCATTCCATGCTTAGAATGTTGTAGGATTTCTTCTAAAAATATCCTATCATGTTTAGAATGTTGTAGGATTCTTTCTAAAAATATCCTATCATGTTTTATGCTTAGAATGTTGTAGGATTTCTTCTAAAAATATCCTATCATGTTTTATGCTTAGAATGTTGTAGAATTTCTTCTAAAAATATCCTATCATGTTTAGAATGTTGTAGGATTCTTTCTAAAAATATCCTATCATGTTTTATGCTTAGAATGTTGTAGGATTTCTTCTAAAAATATTCTATCATGTTTTCATGCTAGAATATTGTAGGATGCTTTCTAAAATTACCTATCATGTTTAGGAATGCTATTTCATGTTTAGAATGTTGGAGGATTAGTTCAAAAATTGCCTATCATATGTAGGAATGATATACATGTTGTAGGTTTCTTTCTAAGATTACCTATCATGTTTTTATGCTTAGAGTGTTGTAGGATGCTTTCTAAAATTACCTATCATGTTTTAGGAATGCTATTTTATGCTTAGAATGTTGTAGGATTAATTCTAAAATTCCTACCATATTTAGATTAGTCTAATTATGCTTAGAATGTTGTATGATTAATTCTAAAATTCCTACCATGTTTAGATTAGTCTAATTATGCTTAGAATGTTGTCGGATTAATTCTAAAATTCCTACCATGTTTAGATTAGTCTATTTATGCTTAGAATGTTGTAGGATTAATTCTAAAATTCCTACCATGCTTAGATTAGTCTATCTATGCTTAGAATGTTGTAGGATTCATTCTAAGAGTTTCCTACCATGTTTAGATTAAATTAATTATGCTTAGAATGTTGTAGGATCCATGATAAAATTACTTACCATGTTAGAAGTATATATACATATATACTTAGGAATGTTGTATGTTCATACTAGTAGTTACCCATGCTTAGTAAGATATTCATGTTTAGTAGTTATTCATGCTTAATAAAGATTCATGCTTGGATGATAGTAGAAAAGTTGTACGCCATGTTAGTTTAATTGTAGGGAAGTCATATGCCATGCTAGATAAGTGGTAGAAAAGTTGTACACCATGCTAGCTTAATTGTTGGTAAGTGATATACCATGTTAGTTTAATTATAGGTAAGTGATATACCATGATAGTTTAATTGTAGGTAAGTGATATACCATGCTAGTTTTAATTGCAGGTAAGTTGTATGCTATGCTAGTTTTAATAGTAAGTAAGATCTATGCCATGCTAGCTAAATTGCAAGTAAGTTGTATGCCATGCTAGTTTAAATTGTAAGTGAGACGTATACCATGCTAGATTAAATGAATACTGATGTTTACATGATACCCATGCTAGATAAGTATTGGTTCATGCTATGTTAGTAGACGATCATGCTTAAGCATTATTCATACTAAGTAAGTAGGTGTCATCCTAATTATTGATCACGTTAAGTTAATGGTATCCATACTATGATATTCATGCTTAGATTAAAAGAAACTACCCATGGTTAGTTGTAGTGATTTGTATGTTATGTTCTATACCATGCTAAGGTTCAAATACTTGCTTAGAATGTTGTAGGGTTAGTGTTAGAATACCTACTATGTCTTGGAATGTTGCATGTTCATACTAGTTAGATATCCATGCTTGGGTTGTGGCGATTAGTGATGATAAGTAGTAAGCTTTCATGCTCAAATTATAACCTATGCTTGACTATAGTGGACTTTATGTCTAGGTCGTAGTGATTTTCATGCTTAAGCTCGATGTAAGCACAAGCATTAATCATATTCATACTTAAGAGTATCATGGTGAGTGGTTGTGTTATATGATTGGATTGTCGTAGGAAGATGCTTGCGATTGTATGCCATGCTTAAGGCGCTATAGGTTGAAGTAATAAGGATTGGGAAGACCACTAGTAATAGTTAGTTGATAATGGTCGTTTTGTCGCCTTCGGTTCTTCCTTAGTGGAATACCGATCATAGACTACTAGCAGATTCTTCTGTTGCTTCTAATAATAGAAGATTAAGTTTGCTAGTAAGCACGTTTGGTTGCTTTTAAGATTGATTACCTGTATGGTTGTTTGCATACGGTTGTGCTCGTACGTGGCTCGACTGGCCCGTACGTAGCTGTGGGTCTCATACGTAGCTTACTTGGCTCGTATGTAGGTTGTTGTCTCGTACGCGGCTCGACCGGCCCGTGCGTAACTGTTGGTCTCATACGCGGCTTATTTGGCTGGTATGTACGTTGTTGTCTCCTACGAGGCCCGCCTGGCTCGTAGGTAGTTATTGTTTCATACGTAGCTTATTGGCTCGTATGTGGTTGTTACTCGTGTATAGCTTGTTAGCTAGTACACAGTTCGTTGTGCTCGTCTAGGGTGATGTTACCACCCTAAGGGCTATCGACCATCAAGACATATGCTTTCTCACCCTAAGGAACTGTGGAGGAGTCACTCCTTGTGTACCATCGAATCTTAACCAGGGTAGGTTGATCGAGGACCGGAGTATAGACGAAATCCAAGTCTAGGGTAGCGGCATGCATGTATATTCGCACAGCCAAAGTCTTGGATCGATGAGCCACGAACCAGATCCTGGGGGATTCTGGTAAGTCTAGGTTGAGCAGCCTAGTAGAGTTGTCTTGCGAAGTCTACTTTAAAGGCCTAGCATGTTGTGTTGTCATCCCTAGGATTGTTCGAGTCAGGGACATCATTAGGATAGTGACTTACAAGGATCATTTTACTTAAACCCTTTTTGCCGGGAGAGAGGAGTCAGTTGTACGGGGCCCCTTACACTAACTCGTCTCTTGAGGCAGATCATAGGTGGTGTGTTGGGTTGTACCTTCCCGTCAAAGGGATACGTACGGTGCCGTCTCACAAGTTGAGGACACGGGTTGCGTATCTCGCTCTGTTAATTCCTGAGGTACCGTGGCTAGGGGTGCCACAGGATGCATTGTGCAGTCCTGCGCTGGCGAGACCCCAGAGGGTGCCACAGGGTAGGCTTCGCGCTACCCTGCGCTTGCGAAACCCTATTGTTTGATTTTGGAATGACGCCCGATACACTGGGTTCGTCTATTTTGAGTGAGGTCTGGTTAGCCGGGTCGCGGTGGCGAACATAGACACCACTGGCGAAATGCAACAGTGGCACATGACCACATCTGCAACCTCGCGAGTCACGTGTAGGTGTCAGGAACAGGTTGTGTGCAATTAGAGTTCATAACGCGAGTTCAATCCCTATATATGGAGAAACGGCTTGAGATGGAGTCGCATGTAGTACGGGCTGCATGTTGCTTTCGGAGACTTACTGACATTAGAATAGGAAGTGTCCTAGTTCTATTTTAAATACCGCATTAGAGTCTAGTCCTAGCACTCACGAACACTTAAACTACACCAACACCATTGCTATATTTTGTATATTGTTTGGGAGATTCGCTGCTATATGATCAGCCTTTAAGCATCAGTGAATACTGACGTCCCCACTTCCATAGGTACTGGATCGCCGAAGTACAAAGGCGAAATTCAGGAGGACTCAAGGCAAGGAAAGCAAGGAGTCAGTGTTATGTTTAGTTCCGCTGCAGTATATGTATTGATTATGTATTAGTTGAGAAGTACTCTGATGTAAGATGTTGAAGGTTGTAATACTTAGAAATGTAAAGGTAATATTGTAACTCTATTGTAAGGTATTACAGTTGTACAATATTCAAACTTGTAACACTTTGTGTATTGAATAAAATTTTTAAATTCTCCTGTTTTTTCTGTGTATTGTGACTAATTGAAGAAAAGGTCTTGGCTCGTGTCACGGTTTTCCAGTGTTGGAAATCGGGGCGCTACAGTTTGACCCCTTCAGGTAGGTCTACCAAGGTCCATACCTGGTTGGTATACATGGATTCCATCTCAGATCTCATGGCGTCAAGCCATTTCTTAGAATCTGAGCCTTTTACATCTTTCTCATCTGTCGTCGGCTCATCCTGATCCATGAACAATACATCACCATGTTGAGTCATGAGAAATCCATATCTCTCGGGTTGATGAGGTATCCTACTAGACTTACGTAGGCCTTGTGCTACTTGAGCAGGTGTTTGTTCCACATCAATTTGTGGAGTCTGCTCCATTTCCACCATTGGTTCGCTGCTACTTTGAAAATTTTGAATTTATTCAAGTTCTATTGTTCTTCCACTGGTTCTTTTGGAGACAAATTCTCTCTTAGCAATCCGTAGGACAAACACTTTGCCTTCGATCAGATTATATAAATAGTATCCCTTGGGATATTCTACAAAGAAGCACTTATCAGATTTGGCACCAAGTTTATCAGGGACTTGGCACCTTACATAGGTCTCGAAACCCCAAATCTTCATGAAGGACACACTAGGACGCCTCCAAGTCCATATCTCATATGGTGTCTCTTGAACCGTTTTAGATGGAACACGGTTAAGTATGAAAGCAGCTGTTAATAGAGCATGTCACCAGAAGAATCTAGGAAGATCTACATGACTCATCATGCATCGGACCATGTCTAACAAGGTCCGGTTTCTCCTCTCAGAGACACCATTCCATTGCGGTGTTCCAGGAGGAGTAAGTTGAGATATTATCCCACACTCTTTTAGATGGTCATCAAAATTTTGGCTTAAGTACTCACCTCCTCGATCTAATCAAAAGACTTTAATACTTTTACCAAGTTAGTTTTGTACCTCGTTCTTGAATTCTTTGAAGTTTTCAAATGATTCTGATTTGTGTTTCATGAGATACACAAACCCATATCTACTGAAATCATCAGTAAATGTAATGAAGTACTAAAAACCTCCTCTAGCCAATGTGTTGAAAGGTCTGCAGACATCACTATGTATGAGACCTAAAAGATCACTAGCCCTTTCACCTTTTCCAGTGAATGGAGCTTTTGTCATCTTTCCCAACAAACAAGGTTCACATACCTCATATGATTCAAAATCAAATGAGTCCAAGAATCCATTTTTATGGAGTTTGGATATGCGGTTCTCATGTATGTGCCAAAATGACAATGCCAGATATAAGTTGGGTTCGTATCATTTGACTTGAACCTCTTAGTATTTATATTATAGACGGAAATTTCGATGTCGAGAATATAAAGTCCATTACTCAATTGTGCACTGCCATAACAAATATCATTCAAATAAATAAAACAACTTTTTTTCTTTATTATAAATGAAAAACCCTTCTTGTCCAAACAAAAAATATAAATAATATTCCTACTAATAGCAGGCATGAAATAACAGTTTTCTAACTCAATAATAATCCCAGTGGGCAATAATAAATGACAAGTTCCTACAGCAAAAGCAGCAACTTTTGCTCCATTTCTAACTCGTAGGTCAACTTCTCCCTTAGCCAATGGTCTACTCCTTTTGAGATCCTGCACATTTACACAAATGTGAGACCCACATCCGGTATCTAATACCCAAGATGAAGTAGATAAATTGACTTATATAACAAAAATACCTGTAGTGGAAGTCTCACTTCCTTTCTTCTTCTTATGCTCTTCCAGGGTACTTATGGCAATTCCTCTTCCAATGTTCGGTCTCGCCACAGTGGAAGCATGTGCCCTCCTTGGTCACCCCACCCCCTCCTTGGCCACCCCACCCTTAGGTTTCAAGGCAGATGTAGCGCCCCTGATTTCCAATACTGGGAAACCGTGACACGAGCCAAGACCTTTTCTTCAATTAGTCACAATACACAGAAAAACAGGAGAATTTAAAACTTTTTATTCAACACCCAATGTATTACAAGTCTGAATATCATACAACTGCAATACTTTACAATAGTGTTACAATAATACCTTTACAAACCCAAGTATTACAACCTTCAACAATTTACATCAGAGTACAAGGAATGAAGAACAACACTTGGTAACTCTCTCTTGAGTACTTCTCAACTAATAAATAAACTGCAGCGGAACTAAACATAACATTGACTCCTTGCTTTCCTTGCCTTGAGTCCTCCTGAATCTCGCATTTGTACTTCGGCGATCCAGTACCTATGGAAGTGGGGACGTCAGTATTCACTGACGCTTAAAGGCTGATCATATAGCAGCGAATCTCCCAAACAATATACAAAATATAGCAATGGTGTTGGTGTAGTTTAAGTGTTCGTGACTGCTATGACTAGACTCTAATGCGATATTTAAATAGAACTAGGATGCTCCTATTCTAATGTCAGCAAATCTCCGAAGTCAACATGCAGCCCATACTACATGCGACCCTTCTCAACCGTTTCATCATATATGGGGATTTCAACCCGCATTATGAATTCTAATTGTACACAACCTTTTCCTGACACTCACACGTGGCTAATGAGATTGTAGATGTGGTCAAGTCCCACTAATGCAGTTCGCCAGGTGGTGCCTATGTTTGCCACTGCGACCCGGCTAACCGGACCTCTCTCAAAACAGACGAAACCCAATGTATCGGGCGTTATTTCAAAATCAAACTATAGGGTTTCGCAAGCGCAGGGTAGCGCAAAGCCTACCCTGTGGCACCCTCTGGGGTTTCGCAACCGCAGGACTGCACAATGCATCCTGTGGCACCCCAGCCACGGTAGTTCAGGAATTAACAGCGCGAGATACGCAACCCGTGTCCTCAACTTGTGAGACGGCACCGTACGTATCCCTTTGACGGGAAGGTAGAACTAGGACGCTTCCTATTCTAATGTTAGCAAGTCTCCGAAGTCAACATGCATCCCATACTACATGCGACCCCATCTCAAGCCGTTTCTCCATATATAGGGATTTGAACCCACGTTACGAATTCTAATTGTACACAACCTGTTCCTGACAATACTCCATGACTCTGTGAGGTTGCAGAAGGGGTCAAATCCCCCTATGCAGTCTGCTTATGGTGTCTCCGTTTTCCACTACTACCCGGCACGTCGGACCTCACTCGATCCCAATGTATTGGGCCTCGTTCCAAAATCAAACTATAGGGTTTCGCAAGCGCAGGGCAGCGCGAAGCCTACCCTGTGGCACCCTCTGGGGTCTAGCAAGCGCAGGACTGCACCATGCATCCTGTGGCACCCCAGCCACGGTATTTCAGGAATTAACAGAGCGAGATACGCAACCCGTGCTCCCAACTTGTGAGACGCCACCATACGTATCCCTTTGACGGGAAGGTACAACCCAATGTCACCACCTAAGGCCTCCCTCAAGAGACAAGTTGGTCGTAAGGTGCCCCCTACAACCAACTCCTCTCTCTTCGGCAAGGGTCTTAGCAAAATGACCTTTATAAGTCACTACCCTAATGATGTCCCTGACTCGACGATCCTAGGGACGATAATATTATAAACATAAAATGCTAGGCCTTAAATTAGGCTTCGCAAGACAACACTACTAGGCTGCTCAACCTAGACTTACCAGAACCCCTCACGATCCGGTTCGTGGCTCATCGATCCAAGACTTCGACCGTGCGAATATACATGTAAGCCGCTGCCCTATGTCTTGATGGTCGATAGCTCTTAGGGTGGTAATATCACCCTAGACGAGCACAACGAACTGTGTACTAGCTAACAAGCTATACACGAGTAACAACCACATACGAGCCCAATAAGCTACGTATGAACAATAACTATCTACGAGCCAGGCGGGCCTCGTAGGAGATAACCACGTACATACCAGCCAAATAAGCCGCGTATGAGACTAACAGCTACACACGGGCCGGTCGGGCCGCGTACGAGACAACAACCTACATACGAGCCAACTAAGCTACATATGAGACCCACAGCTACATATGGGCCAGTCGAGCCACGTACGAGCATAACCAAAAGCAAACAACCATACATGTAATCAATCTTAAAAACAACCAAACATGCTACTAGCAAACTTGATCTCCTATTATTAGAAGCAACAGAAGAGTACTAATATTCTATGGTCGGTATTCTACTAAGGAAGAATCCGAAGGCGACATAACAGCCTTTATCGGACTAACTATCACTAGTGGTCTTTCCCATCTTTATTACTTCAACCTATAATGCCTTAAGTATGGCATACAATTTCAAGCATCTTCCTACGACAATCTAATCATATAACACAACCACTCACCATGATCCTCCTAAATATGAATATGATTAATGTTTGTGCTTACATCGAGCTTAAGCATGAAAATCACTACGACCTAGACATGAAGTCCACTATAGTCAAGCATAGGTTATAATTTGAGCATGAAGGCTTACTACTTATCATGACTAATCACCACAACTCAAACTAGTATGTACAAGCAACATTCCAAGGCATAGTAGGTATTCTAACACTAACCCTACAACCTTCTAAGCATGTATTTGGACATTAGCATGGTATAGAACACAACATAAAATCACTACCACTAACCATGGGTAGTTTCTTTAGTCTAAGCATGAATATCATAGTATGGATATCATTAATTTAACATGATCAATAATTAGCATGATACCTACTTACTTAGCATGAATCATGATCATCTACTAACATAGCATGAACAACACTTATCTAAGCATGGGTACCATGTAAACATGAGTATTCATATAACCTAGCATGGTATACAACTTACTCACAATCTAAACTAGCATGACATACAACTTACTTACAATTAAGCTAGCATGGCATACAACTTACTTGTAGTTAAGCTAGCATGGCATATCTATAATTAAACTAACATGGCATATCGCATACCTACAATTAAACTAGCATGGTATATCACTTACCTACAATTAAGCTAACATGGTATGTCGCATACCTACAATTAAACTAGCATGGTATGCAACTTTTCTACTATCATCCAAGCATGAATCTTTATTAAGCATAAATAACTACTAAACATGAATGTTTTACTAAACATGGGTAACTACTAGTATGAACATTCAACATTCCTAAGTATATATGTATATATACTTCTAACATGGTAAGTAATTTTATCATAGATCCTACAACATTCTAGGCACAATTAATCTAAACATGGTAGGAAACTCTTAGATTGCTTCCTACAACATTCTAAGCATGAATGAGTGAATCTAAACATGGTAGGAAACTCTTAGATTGCATCCTATAATATTCTAAGCATGAATGAGTGAATCTAAACATGGTAGGAAACTCTTAGATTGCATCCTACAATATTCTAAGCATAAGTAGATTAATCTAAGCATGGGAGGAATTTTAGAATTAATCCTACAACATCCTAAGCATAAATAGGCTAATCTAAACATGGTAGGAACTTTAGAATTTGTCCTACAACATTCTAACATGAAATAGCATTCCTAAAACATGATGGGAAATTTTAGGAAGCATACTACAACATTTTAAGCATAAAAATATGATGGGTAATCTTAGAAAGAAACCTACAACATATATGTCATTCCTACATATGATAGGCAATTTTAGAATTACTCCTCCAACATTCTAAACATCATTAAGTATGCTAGATATTTTTAGAGTGAATAAAGCATGATAGGATATTTTTAGAAATAATCCTACAACATTCTAAACATGATAGGATATTTATAGAAGAAATCCTACAACTAACTAAGCATGGAAACATGGTAGGATATTTTTTTAGAAGAAATCCTACAACTAACTAAGCATAAAAACATGGTAGGATATTTTTAGAAAAAGTCCTACAACATTCTAACATGAAATAGCATGATAGGATATTTTTAGAAAACATCCTACAGCTAATTAAGTATAAAAATATGGTAGGATATTTTTATTAGGCATCCTACAACATTTGAAGCATGGGTATTGCTTCTAAACATTTTTAGAAGTGATCCTACAACATTTGAAGCATGAATATTGCTTCTAAATATTTTTAGAAGTGGTCCTACAATATTTTACTACTACTACTACTCCTCTTATAATCAAAACATACACACAACTATCTACTACTACTACTACTTCATTCTTATCAAGAACACAACATACAACTTACTACTACTACTACTTTATGGACATAAAACATCTATAATTACTTACTACTACTTCTTCATTTTAACAACATACCACTACTACTTTATTTAATCAACCATACTACTACTACCTTATTTAATCAACCTACTACTTAATTGCCTATTGGTCTTTATTATCACTAGTGATAAAAGAAAAGATCGTTTTTATTTTATTTCATTCTACAACTAGTAAATAATAAAAGAAAAGATCTTTTTATTATTTCTACAACTAGTGATTAACAAAAGAGAAGATCTTTTTATTTTCTACAACTAGTGATTAACAAAAGAGAAGATCTTTTTATTTTCTACAACTAGTGATTAACAAAAAGAAAAGATCTTTTTATTTTCTACAACTAGTGATTAACAGAAAGAAAAGATCTTTTTATTTCAAGGAAGAAAATTACAATGGAACATATGCTTATTATTATTAGTCCAATGTTCAATCAAAGTCCTACAACCAACAATGGTTGTAAAAATGTTCATATGCTTTATGTATACTAAGTCCTACAAGTCCTGCAACCAACAATCGGTTGTATGTTCAAGTCATATGCCATATGCCTTTTTAGTCCAACAACATACATAAACAACAACTATAATCATAAAGGTTTGATCTTTATGTATTTTAGTAGGTACTACTATCACTTTCTTTCTTTTATTCATTATTCACAACAACCACAACCCACCCATCAAACAAAAGAAACAAAACAACAAGATAAGAAGAAGAAGTCAATCAAACCAAACAAACAAACAAACAATCAAACAATCAAATGGAGAACCCCCACCTTATTTTACTTGTAGGAAGAACTTGCTAGTAAAACTTCTCCTTCCCCTAAGCTTTTAGAAAGCTTCTAACACCCTACAAAACAAAACTCTCAAGTTAGCCTTTGTTCTCTCTTTCTTTTCCTTTCTTTCTTTCTTTCTTTTGATCTTTCTAAAATGAGAGAAGGAGGAGAAGGAGGGGGTATTTATAGGTGGAGAGAAGGGTGGAAAAATGAAAATGTGCACACACACAATTGCACAAAATCCCTTCCTTATATTGGGGGCCGGCCATACCCTAAGGAAAATAGGGGTGAGGTGGAGGGAGGTGTTATGTGGTGGAGGTTGATGTGGGAGAGATATTTTCTAGTAATCTCCTTAATCCCTTATGTCTTTGTAACCCTAGGTTTAACCTCCTAATCAAACCCTAACCATCCCTACTAGGTTTTGTCATAGCAAAATAAGTGTTGTCCAAAATACACAACACATAATTCGTATAATGCACTAATCGACATACTACTCGTACGTGCGCATATACGTCCGTATACCGAAAAATCTTCACATAATCTGCATAAAAATAATTAAATCTTGGAAATAATAATAGAATAAATTTTATTATTAGTTCGGAAGATTACGGTATCAATTTGATACAATACGGATATATACTGACCGATATCTGGATACAGATAATGTCTATGGACAAACCGGGTGAAAATCACCAAAATATTCTAATTTTGGAATTAAAGCAAAATAATAATAAAATAATAATAAAATAATAATTTATATACGGTAATATCCGTCCGGGATATTACAGCAGAAGTGCTGGGCTTGGAATTGCCTTTGCCCTTCCCTTTTCCTTTGGGTTTATTAGTCTGCCTTTTGCCCTTGCCCTTACATTTGGCCTGCTGAACCATCAAAATGGTCTTTCCCTTAGTAATGTTCTGCTCAGCAGTTCTCAACATGCTTAGCAGTTCTGGCAGAGGTTTGTCAATCTCATTCATATTGTAGTTCATGACAAACTGACTATAACTTTTCGGCAATGATTTCAGGACCAAGTCAGTGGCCAACTCTTGACCTAAATGGAAACCAAGCCGTTCAAGGTTCTCTATGTACCCAATCATCTTGAGCACATGAGTTCCAATAGGGATTCCTTCTGCCAGTTTGCACTGAAACAATGCCTTTGAGACTTCAATCCTCTCATGCCTAGCCTGCTTTTGGTAGAGCCTCTTGAGGTGTACGATCATATCGTAGGCATCCATGTTCTCATGTTGCTTCTAAAGCTCAGAGTTCATGGTGGCTAGCATAAGACATCCAATGTCCAAGTCGCCATCTTGATGTTTCTTATAAGCATCCTTTTCGGTGTGAGGGGCACTTGCAGTGGGTGGTTCAGGATCAGGCTGCTCTAGAACATACAGCTTTTTCTCATGCCTAAGGGCTATCCTTAGGTTCCTTTACCAGTCTAGAAAATTTGTCCCAGACAGTTTGTCGTTCTCAAGGACGGATCGAAATGATAGGTTATTTGATGTGATGTATGTCATGGTAATCTGTTAATAGAAATATGCAAAATAAATATTATTTCACAGAAATATCCAAAGTAAGAAATATTCAAACATCAATAGAAATATGTAGAGTTTGTATCATGACATTGAAATATTTAATAAGGTCTTTTATTAAATATACCTCCTACTATTTTATTCAAATCAACGACCCTCCTCATTAACTCGGAAAATCCCATCGTAAGATTTTCTAGTAGGCCAAGATCTATATTTCACCTAGTTCTGAGTCTGCTTTGGCTAATCA
This sequence comes from Hemerocallis citrina, assembly GCA_017893485.1. Taxonomy (NCBI): domain Eukaryota; kingdom Viridiplantae; phylum Streptophyta; class Magnoliopsida; order Asparagales; family Asphodelaceae; genus Hemerocallis; species Hemerocallis citrina. Next base: position 340,873,693 of record CM030358.1, on the reverse strand, counting down.
CCCAAAATTCAGTTATTTAGGTAGGGAACATTTCCTAATTACATCATATGCAACTCTTTGATAGTTGGGTGAATAATACTTACTCTAATCTATCTTATAGACTAAAGCCCAACTCTATGCCTCTAAACCTTCAATCATATTGTTTAGTTAAGTCAGACCCATTGGTTGGCAATTGAATATTACTTTTAACCCATCACGTCTCACTAGGATAGATAAAGGCATCCTGCTTTGGCAGCCTACACTTAAACCATCCTAGCCTAGACGAGTGCCATGCATTGGAAGGTATCTTATGGTAACTTAATATTTACTTTGAGGTTTTTTTTTTGTTATTTTATTAATTGATCTCACCATTCATCATCCAACAATGTATCTCATACAAAATTAAAAGCATAAAATTTATGTGACATGATTGTGGCCCTAACACACTAATTCTCTCAGGCCAATGAGAGTATCAAAAACTAAACAAAGGGATTATACCGTCTTCTCCAAGCAGCTTCTCAATCTTGTCCTTGTATGGTTATCAATTCTCTGCCTCCTCAGTGAGATTACATTTACATATAAAGAAAGAATGTACAATTGGAGTGTAGAGAGAGAGGATTACAACGAGAATGTAGAGAGAAAGGTACGACATGCAGGCCGTATTCAAAATACCAAAATACATCACAGAATATAAACCATTCATCACAGAACAGAACCAAGCATCACAGAACTAAGGCCACAACCATGCACCATGCATCACATAACATAATAATCAAAGAATACATTGTTATGATTTTATTTAGTTTATTTAAAAAGGATTGTTTTTTTTGGGAATCAATATTGCCCTACACAGAGCCGTCACAGGGGTCAAGGGGAGGCCGCCCCTTGCGGGGTCGCGGGGCAGCGCCCTGGAGCAAAAAATTGCCTCATCGTCCCTTACCACTGCCAGAGCATGAACTTTTCATATTTTAAGAAACATTAACATCACTACAAACGACGCAGGTGCATGAACTATTCATGCTTTAAGAAATCCTAACGTCACTGCAAAATCAAATCTTTATAGGGTTTTCAATGGTTCCAAATCGAAAGCTACCCTAGTGTGGGATCTGTGTTAACAACCAACACATAAACGAATCCTTATATTACAACTGTTGCAAAGAAAAATTATATCTTATATGAATCTTTCTACCAAAAGTGCGAACATTCAAAAATAGTCACATATCTTTCACAACCGAATTATGGTTTCGCAAGTGGCTTTGATACCACTGTTAGGTTTCAATGGCAAACACAGATTGAATACACAACAGAAAAATTACAAAATTATTGAAACCTAGCTATGGATCCATGCGAAAACCATAAATCGTGTTTAGGAATTATACCTTATGGATGGATCTGTTGTTTCCAAGATATATCAATCACTGCACTGCAATGTTGCGGTGCCTCTAAGGTATCCACACGAACGGATCAAAACCAATCTTTCCTCACGCCGCGGTGCTAGCTGTGGGATGGGGCTATTCCTCATGGTCTCTCTCACAATTTCTGTGACGGCTAGGATTTTCTCGTGTGTCTATTTTCCACAGATATGTATCATATATATAGCTGCAGAAAATTAACCTTAAAAGAGTAATGAAGTCGTTGGGATCACAATCTGACATGGTCAAATTCGTGTGTGGGCCTCTGAACTTTAGTCAGCCCATTTAATCTAATTAAATGTCCAACCAATGCCAGGAGTTCGAGTCTTACTTGGATTTCCAATTAAATTCATCTTATGAATTTAAATCTCAATTTCGATCCATTCTAAGTGTGTGACCCTATAGGTTCTCATTACATTGACAGTAATACTAAAATCATATTCTAGTATTACAAACAGTGAGCAGTATTTAGCAATACATCACTTCTACTCATGTAACGGGAATGTCAGTGATTAGACAAAACCTATCCTTGACCAATGTTACCATGTAATCTAGTCCCTTTGTCCAGATATCTTAATTTATCACAAGGCATAGAGTGTGTCACCCTTGTATAGTTTAATCTTTGGTTTCTTGATGTCCGAGTAGACTTACTAAAACAAATGAGCTCAATATCTCATATTGACTCATTTGAGCACGGCCACGCATTTCGCAGTCTCATTCAATCAAGGGGCCCATAGATATCGCTCCTGTTATGTAAGAGGGACAAATCCTATCTAAATCACTTACATCACTCCGCATGATTTGTAGTATATCCAATAGTCAACTTTTTAATTACCTTATTACAGGTAACATTTGATGACATTAAAATATATAACTTCTCATGTAGGGAACCGTAGTGATTTTAAGTCAAAGGACTACATACATTATGGTCACTATAAGAACCGCTTATGACACTAAAGTAACGATCCATGCAGCGTTCTCATGGTGGGTCAGTCCAGTACATTATTACTCTAATATGTACCCATGGGAAGACTTGATATCTCATATCCATGACTCGTGAGACATGGTCATCAATCTACGCACATACTAGTCTCTATGCATTATTGTTGTCCTAATTCACAATAATACTTGACTAGAAAATTTAAGAATAGTGTTCTGATTACAACCAATAAGATCTCACAATCAAGTCAAGCACTTGATATCCCATGGTATTGAAGCTACTATTCTATGGACTTTATTATGCTTATTTAATCACAATAAATAACACAATAAATGAAATGCCTCATATATGAAATCAATGTCATAATGCAATGTAAACTACTAATGTCAATACACAACTGCCCTCTAGGGCATACACCAACAGTTACTACCCTAACGATGTCACTAACCCTAAACAATTCGAGGGATGAAAACACTGTTAATACAACATGCTAGGCCTCAATCTAAACTTCGCAAAATAACCTTACTAGGTGTTCAACCTAGACTTCCCGAGATCACCATGGATCCCGCTCACAGCCTATCGATCCAAGACCTCAGTAATACGAATCTATTCACATGCTACTAACCTGAACTTGAATTTCGTCTACGCTCCTGACCCGCGATTAACCTACCCCAGTTATGATCCAATGGCACACGAGGAGTGACTCATACACAGTCCTCGAGGAGTAAAATAAATACACATCTTGATGGTCGATGGCCCCTAGGGTAACAATATCACCTTAGACGAGCTCATCAAGCTATGTACGAGCTAACAAGCTACATACGAGCCAATCAATTCACATACGAGCCAACAAGTTAAGTATGAACCAAACGAACCACATACAAGCCAATGAGCTACGTATGAGACAACTAATCTATATACGAGCCAAATAAGCTACGTGTAAGTCAAACAAACTACATACGAGCCAACTAGCTACGTATGCGCCAAACAATCTTACATACGAGCCAAATAATCTACGTATGAGACAAACAAATGCTACTATTCAACACAAACCATTTTCCAACATAAAACATGCTATTACATGAATTATATGCACGTGGAAATACATAGAAATCCTAAACACGTGCTTGAATAGGGAAAAATAACTGAACATTTCAAACAACGAATCAGCTCAAAAGTCAAGCGACTGGTGAAATATTGTAAAATTCACAACAAATGCTACGCTTACCGGAAACTAACAAATTTATACTCTATGGAAAGATAGAAACCTTTAATACAATTCTCTAGTTGACAACTTCCTCCAATTCAACCAACAAAATGCTAGAAAACTTCTAATCATTCCAAACAGAAATTCAGCCAAAAGAAGGCTATTGCTGGAATCTTATAAAATTCATAACTCTTGGTACGCTTATCAGAATCCAACAAAATATGACTTTTTGGAAAGCTAGGAACTTCTAATACAATTCTCTAGTTGACAACTTTCTCAAATTCAGCCAACAAAAGGCTAGAAAAATTCCTAACTTTCAAACAGTTAGTTCAGCCAAAAGACACACTACTGTCAAAACTTGTAAAATTCATAACTGATGCTACACTTATCAGAAGAAATTATAGAAATCTAAGAACTTCTACTACAACTCTCTAGTTTACAACTTTCTCAAAACCTTGTCACGCCCCGCTTCCAAAAATACGAAATACGAGTACGTAACGTAGGCCCAGTGAATGATGTAAACACCAACCATAAGATGTACCAGGCTAACTCAGCAATGTGAACAATAAACACAGCCACACAAGAAAAATATGATCACATGAATCAAAGATAAACTTCAATAATAATGAAATAATCCAAATAATATCGAACATAATGTCCAATATCTGGGAAATATAAATAAACGATGGGACAAAAGCCCAAAACAAAGTATGATGTCATGACAATGTTTAGAGGAAGCAAATCTTGCAATAAAGTAAATTACGCAGTGCAATCTTTGGTTCCATCTTCTAGAATCGTTGTTCACCAATTCCTACTGGTAGAGATCCTTCGGTACTTGTAAATTCTTGATTTCAAAGGAAAGAAAATAATGTCCTTAGAGCAAGTCATGGACAGCAAGTAGAGAAAACAGGGAGTAATAGGAACATAGTATATCAAAGAAAAGGGATGAGATAAACGTCAATAACGAAGTCAAAGATTGGCAATAATATCAAACGTCTATATTTAAGCATGCATTTAATCGTTAATGTCAATTAAAGTTCTATACTGATGACGATATACAGGATCAAGCATGAGATGTCAAATGTGGGTTATTAATCGTTTTATTTATCTATGTAGTGCACATACTACTGCATCTCATGTTTTCCATACCATAGGTTCGGTACAAGTAAACAGTGAACACTTTAGACTGATGGTAAATTCACGGATCGTGTACTCGGTATCAAGATGACAAGAAATCCTTATAGCGTGATCACACAATGACATGTATTTCTCCACCTTCCATGTAATAGATCATGCAAGGTAGAAGTCTTTTACCGAGTATATTTTCTGATCTTTCACTACCAAGTCAACCCATAATACCCCGGTTTGTTAATATTTTATTTCATTCTATGTGTAACCCCTGTTTTCCATTTTGTGTATTTTTTTGTGTATTTTTTCTTTTTGGTGTATTTTCCTCTCTTTGTATCTCTTTTGAACCATATATTGGATCTTTATTCTTCAATATATTCATTTTATCGTTTTGTCATCTTTTATTTGATTTCTTGATTCTGTTATCTCATTTTGTTTTGTCCCTGTCCGATCGTGCTATCATTGTATTTATCTTCTTTATTCTTTTATTCGTGCCTATTTTATTTGTTTATTTTTCGTGTCGTCTTATTTTTATATCACCCTATTTTATTTTATTTTTCCTTGTGGACTTGTCCTATTTAATAAACCCTATTCTAATTGCTACTTGAACCCATTGTTTAAACCTAATTAAAACCCAAATACCCATTATTTACACTATAATCCACCTACAATCCTATACTAATTCACCCAATACCTTGTACTAAAACCCAAACCCACTTACAAAACTATACCCGTTATCTACCCCTATAAACCATTAACCCCTTTTTACCCAAACCTGGTTACCCCCGTACCTTCAGCCATCACTTATGCCCCTAACCCTAATACTCCCAACCTGCACATATATTTAACCCATCGTCCTCTCCCCTGAATCTCACCTAGCTGCCTCCTCAGCCCCGTTCTCCCCCTGCCCTACTCCTCTTCGTCTTTGTCCCTGCTCTCTCCGACTGCCGTTGTAACCCCTTTGGTCCCCTCTCCGTCCTGCACTTCCCCTCCACCGCAACCCCTGCACCTCCCTCTCGCGATCAGCCTTACACCTCTCTCTCCAACGTAGCCAGCCGCCCTGTGGTCACTGCCTCCCTCCTACCGTCGCGGAGCCGGCAGTCAGTGCAGCACCTTGTTGCCATTGCTACCCTCTCTCGTGTATGGGTCCTCGCTGGTTGTGTCGTCGTCTCTCTTGCTCGCTCCTTTGTGTGCAAGTACGGTTGTGGTGTGTGTGTTCTCGTTGGCTCGTGGTTGGGTTCATTGGGTTTCGTTGTTCGTGAGTGCATTCGTGATTCGTTCATTGTGTTCGTTTCCCAGGAATTCATTCCCGTTATTCTTGCATGGTGTCGTTCTCATCGTCGGTTAATGCAAGTAACTTGTATTCTTTTCTTTGTATAATACAAGGACTAAATACCTCCTGTAGTTTAGTTTGGTTCTAGAGATAATTTGTGTGTGAATCCTCTATTATATATTGTCTCTATAGTATGGATTTGAACATAGTTGCCTCACGACATACATGACATGAATTAACCTAGGGTTGACCACTTTTGATGTATATACTTAATGTGTTATTCGTGATATACTTGTCAGATGCTTGCAATATACCTTATACCATGTTGTTTGGACATCTAGTACACCATATTTCATGTCTGGTTATGATTTGGACAAATTCTGTATGATCTATATTGATTTGTGTATGAAGAGTAAATCTGTATTTTTTGTTACCTTGATGTTGTTCAGTATTTTAGACCCTATTAAGTTAAGTATATGAAAATATTTTGTGAACATGAACTGTAGAGAAGTCTGTCTACTTTTCAACCCTTTTAACATATCTCAATTTCGATTTACGAGTTGTGAGTTATATCTATTTTACTACTGATGTGTAGAAAGATTTTCAGATTGTGATTTCTATGAATTCTGAAGAGTAATCTATTTTTATCATGCTGTTAAAAGTATTATTTTGACCTAATATTTTGTACAGTATAGTTAGACCTAATTGGGATTGACCCTGAATTTTTATGGATTTATTTGATGAATTTTACAAACTGTTTTATGTTTCCAAACAATTACTTTACATGCAGAAGTTTCATACTGTTCAGTAAAGAACCGGATTTTCGACCTAATTCTACTCTGTTTGTAAACTATTTCTAAATATTAAAGTTAGCCTACTGTATCTATTTTATCACCCTTTTGGCGGATTTGGATTTCGGTTTATGGTTTGTTAGATACTGCTATTTTCGTACTGCAGTGTTTATGATTCCAGATTTTCAAAACTACTGTTTCTTGTTGTTTTCTGATTTTACTTGACTACTCTATTTTTATTGGAAAATTATGAAACTTGTTTTTCTATTACTATACATATAGGGGAATACCCCAGATTTTTCGTGGATTTAATTAATAAGTTTTCATACTGTTTTTCTGACTTTGAATACAAACTACTGATTTCTGGCTCAACATGTTTTCTGGTTTCAATTTAGTTTTGAGTTATGTTTTTTGTGAAATACTATATGACTTATATATAATTTCTGGAATCGGTTAGAAGTCTATTTTACAAAATCTTTGATGGATTCATTCGTATATATATTCGCTAGAACAGGCAGAGAGTCTAATTTCTAGAATTTTTTATGGATCCATATTCTCTTTTCTGTAGTAGCGGTAATTTGTGTTTTTGTACAGCAACGTCATGTTGTCCAGATTGTGTAATTTGTGTATAATTAATATGTTTGCTTCTTGATTTGTATGTAACGAGTAGAATTAGTGACACCTAGCATAATACAACCCTGACACCCAGTTGCATGCTCACATATTGTCACGCCCCGCTTCCCAAAAAGAGAATACGGAATACAGGTACGTGACTAAGCCCAGCAAATGATTTACATCATCCATAAGCTGTTCAGAATCTTTACAACATCTTACAGAAATAATCAGAGTCAGATGCAAGAAAAGTCAACCAAGTATGCATAATCGAATCAAATATACCAACAGGAATTTACTTGAAATCAAAATATAATAATCTCAAATAAATCAAGCCTGGACAAGTTAATAATATCCTGTGTCACATTGCCCAAATACAAAAATAAATCCAAGTACAGATACAATTGTTCAAGCAGCAACATAAAATAATTATAATAAATGCAAAAACTCTAGTACTGATATCTCATATCACCAACTCCATCTGGCAGCTGGTCACCCTGGTCTGCAATTAAATAAATTGCAGGAAAAAGAAAAAGAGAAAAACAAACTCCCATCAATGCAAGTTACGGGCCGCTTGTGGTGCAGGATACAAGTACATGGGGAAGAATAACAAATATAAAATAATAGCCGAAATAAACATAGCATGGTATAAGCGTGTCAACAGAATAAAATATCTAACATGAATCAGGAAAACAGAATCAGGTAACATGGTATACTAACAGGTACGGTAACATGTATCGAGTGTCAAGCAAGCAGGTAAACAGGTAAACATGTAACAAGTAAATAGGTAATCAGGTATACAGGTAAACAAGTAAACATGTAACAGGTATACAGGTAATCAGGTATACAGGTATCAGGTTATATCAAGTCTTGTATTATTACTACGTAGGTAGCACTTCATGCATCCCAGTTTTTACTACATGGTTGCTACATTCAAACAAGTTATGTTTAGATTTTGTAGTGGAGTCCATAGGGCAGTGTACTTAGGGATCATGATAACAGGAATAACAGGAATAGGTAGAACCTAGTGGTTCTCTTCCGAGTACACCTTCCTATAGGGAAGTATGCAGTCAGGTACAGGAACAAGCAGAACCTAGTGGTTCTCTTCTGAGTACACCTTCTTATAGGGAAGCAAGCAGTCAGGTAATCAGGCAAACAGGATCGTGAATCATGTAGTCATGAACACATAACAGGCAGGACACAGGTCATCTTCTCAGTACACATTTCTATATTTTCCACTACTAGATCTTTTCCTTAACCCCGGCATGGTCATTTTGTTATTATTAGCAAACAGGCAGGTATGTGTCACAAACAGAGCAAGATAACATAGCATAAATAGGTAACAAGTTTAGGATGAAGAATAATCATGTTCAGGTGAAAGATAACTCATAACAGGATAATACAACGAAAGTTCTAGTTTAGGACAGCAAGATAGTACTGCACTAAAACAAGGATTCCCGTTGCTACAAACGTGCAAATATATAAAAGTTACAGAAACTAGGTCAAAATTCCTACTCTTTCCAGATTTTATATTCAGGCAGCAGGTTATAGATTGTATACACATATGAAACATGTCAGAAAACTCATCAATTAAATCTACAAAAATTCAGGGTGATTCCTAAACATGTCTAGTCTCAGCCAGATTAATCACATATTTTTATTTTACTGTTATCATGTTCTATTTATTTACGAAACAGAAAGATACGCATGAATTTGTGAATCTGGAAATTCAGACACAGTTGTACTAAAAATAAGATATCTCATAGACTATAAATCGGAATTCAGATCAGTCAAAAGTTATGGAAAATAGACTCATGGGGCTATAATTCATATTTAGAAAATTATTTCAAATTACAAAAGTAACAGAGTCGAAAATCTGATACAAAAAGACACAAATAGCAGGCCAGAAAATAGTTTGATATGAATAGGCAATAATTTCTTCATACAAACATGTAATTCATGATAATCAATAAATAGGGTGCTATTAGATGTTTAACATGCAGATTTCTAAATTCAAGATGCAATTTTATAGTCATGGTAATCAATTCATTAAATCAAATTCATTCGATATATTCGATTCATCAAATAATCCTATAATATGGATCTAGTTATTTTTCATGTAAATGTACATGTGCAATGTGCAAGAGGGACTAGGTTTTAGATCAAAGATATAGGCACGATGTTAAGATTATATTGGGTTAGCTCGTGTAAACCCTCAATACACTTAACGGGATTCAAATAGCAATATGATAAAAGATTGGGATCTACTTGCGGAGATCAAAGAGTCTTGAACACTAACAATAAAGGGGTTCAAGAAGTGACTTGCCTGTTAGACGATAACTTCGAATATATAGAATAACAGTATGAGAATCCCGTGCGACGAACCACGAAACACGGAAGCACGTGCACTCTATGTGCACAACCAACACACAGCAAAACACTCCAAATAGCAACCCAATTCCCTTCCTCACATAGCACACAGCAAAAACGGATCCCCACACCACAAAACAGCAAACACAGCAACGAAACCCCCCACTTCTTCCCGAACAGTAAACAGCAAGGAGTTGGGGAGAGAAACAATGGGAGGGGATCAATAGCAGCTCGACTGGCAACTGTGGTGACTCGAGGGGTGTTCGGGGCGGGGGGCTAATGGTGGGGCACTCACGGTCGAGGAGCGACGCAGCGACAAGGAACAGCGGGGCTCGATCGCTGCTCTGTTTCTCACCGAAACAAAGGAGGAGGAGGGATTCGGAGCTCGACAACGATGACGACGGGCACAAGGGGATGCGGCAAGGAGGGAGTAGACGATCGGGACGGTGGAAGAGGGCGACGAAAGGGGCAAGTGGTATGGTTTCGGTATATGGCAAAGACGACGGGATGAGGGCAGGAACTTCGGTGGATGGGTGAAAGGGTGGCGATGATGCAGGGGGTTGAAGGCTTGGGCGAGGACGGGATCAAGGCTAGGCGTGACGGCGATGGACGGTCGGAGCGACGAGATAGGGTGACGAGCAGTCGATGGGTTTGAAAACAGGGGTCGGGGTGAGAGAGGGTGAGTGTCGGAGGAGAGAGAGAGAGATTAGATATTAAATTAGGTGTTTTAAGTGGTATTTATAGGGTAATTAAGATGTGGGGTTTTGGGTTGTTGGTTAATGGGTTTAGGGTATGGGTTTAGGCTTCAAAAAGAGACGAATAAATAGAAGACGACGAGATAAACATATAGTGGATCAATTTAAACTCAAAACACAAAGAGTAAATTTTGTAGTGAGCCAAAAATAATAGAATTCAAGCCAAAAGAGCACAGAATGATCCAAAGAGAATAAATGAGCCCAAAGAAAAGCAAGATTAATTATCCAAAGGAAATTCGGATACAATAATAGGGGTTACAATCCTACCCATCTTACAAGAAGAATTTCATCCTCGGAATTCTTACAAGTGGTACATAGGGCGAACCTCGAAAAGAAAACAAAACAAATCAAAACAGCTACTCAAACAAATGAGGGAACCTCTCTTGAATTTCTTCCTCCAACTCCCAAGTCGACTCACCTGGCAAGTGAGGATTCCACGAAACTCGAACCAACTTGAAGACTCTATTCTTCAACACCTTCTCTTGACGGTTTAAGATAGAGACTGACTAAATTTCATAGGACTAATTCGGCCTCACAGACAAGTCTGAGTAGTCAATCACATGACTGTCATCCATGATGTATTTCCTGAGCTGAGAAACATGGAATACATCATGGACACCGCTAAAGCTGGTGGTAGGGCGAGCCTGTAGGCTACCTTACCCACACATTCCACAATATTGAATGTACCGATGAACCAGGGACTCAACTTGCCCCCACCTCCAAATCGGATAACACCTTTCCAAGGCGATACCTTGAGGAACACATGCTCTCCTGCCTCAAACTCTAGAGGTCTACTACGACAGTCAACCCACCTCTTCATACCATGCCACCAGAAATGTTACTTCAAGTCCCTGTACATTTTAGTACCACCTGGATGAATAGAATACGGGAACCGATGAGCTTCCTCAAGTAGCTTCTGCTTGACTTCTCTCCTAGGTACACACAACCTAAAGCCAAAACGAAGCGAGCCATCCGCATGAATGACCAAATTTGACCTCAAACTGGCTTCCACTTCACTACGGAACTGCTGGTCTCCCGCTTGGGCTTCCTTAATCTGCTCTACCAAGGAAGACTGCAACTGCAACATCATGAACTGCTGAGCTAATCCAGGAAGTAACTCATCCAACTCTAACCTCCTCATATCCTCTACTATTTTCCTTCTGCTTAGTAAGGAACATAGTAGCGGGTCTCCTACTTAAGGCATCAGGCACCAAGTTCACTTTGCCTGGGTGATACTGCAAATTGATGTCAAAGTCTGCCATCAATTCCAACCATCTTCTTTGTCTCATGTTCAATTCCTTCTGCGTGAACACATACTTGAGGCTCTTGTGATCTGTGAATATCTCCACTCTATTCCCAAGCAAAAATTACGGCTGCAAGCTCCAGATCATGCGTGGGATAGTTTATCATGAGGTCTCAATTGTCTTGATGCATAAGCGGCAACCCTGCCTCGCTACATCAGCATTGCTTCCTGACCTCTACCCGATGCATCACAATGGATCACAAAACTACCCGAATTGTCGGTATAGTCAGCATAGGCTCTGACGTCAACTGACGCTTCAACAAAAGCTTCATCACAAGCTTCATCCAAATCAAACTTCTGCTCCTTCTTCCAGCTCATGTTTTGTTTGACTCTGATGCTAGCAGTATATATGCACGAATAATTGTACGAAAGAAGGATATAACATGCAGAAAACTGAAATGAAGAAAATGAAAAGTCCAACTACTGTGATATACCTGCAACCACTCCAACAGCTACCTCAGCTTCCTCAGCTATAAGGTTATAAGACTGACCATGATTCCCAGTCTGACCTCCTCTAGGGGCCACACACCTCTGATCAAAGGCTTGCCTCTGCGGTGGAAGAGACGGTCCACCCTGATCACGAGTCGATGCTCCTAGCTGAGCAACACTAGCAACTGGTGTAGGATTCCTGTTCCTCGGATAGTCACGAACCATATGGTCACTGCTCCCACACACTAGATACAGTCAATTGGCCATCCAGCAGTCTCGCTGTGAATGCCTAGCCTTACGGTAATAGCCACAAGTCTCGACAGTTCTCGGAACAACAGGTGTGTACGGTTGTACCCTCACGGGATAGGGCAGAACTGGCCTCCGAATAGGTCCTCCGGTAGGCTGAACTGCAACAAGGTGCGGAACAGTCCGCTGAGGAACACCTGACCTGTTAAGGGTCTGCTCCTGGATCCGAGCAGCATCCAGAACGTCGGCATAGGCACGAAGTGGAAGAGCAGCCAAGCGGTCCTTGAGGGGAAAGCTCAAGCCCAACTAGAATCTGTGAGCCCTATTCTCATCAGTGGCAACCAGGGCGGGAGCGAAACGACTAAGTAGAGTAAACTCTGCAGCATACTCATCTACAGAACGGTTTTCCTGGTTAAGGCAATGCTCAAATTAATATTGTCACAGGTGAAGTAGGCAACAACAATGATATTTAAGAACACTATCTAACTGACCTGGGTTAGGAAAACGAATTGTCGTTCCATTTCTGCCTTGGTAACACTGCGAAAGAACTTCGTCATGAAGCTCTCCGAGAAGGTAGCCCACTCAATGGGTCTCCTCATCCTTTCAGCTTTAGCCCGCCACCAGATGTGGGTCAGATCCACCAATTGGATGCTAACCACATCCACACGATCAACATCAACAACACGAGCAGCGATCAACAGTTTCTCCGTCCGGATAAGCCATTGCTCGGCCTCCATCGGCGATTCAGTGCCTAAAATCTTGTCTGGGTGCAGGCTCATAAAATCTGCAACTGTACCGAGCCTTGGTGGCAGTGGCCCAGGTGCAAGTCCAGCGGCAGCTCCATTGGTTGCCAAAGTGGCCCTTATCAATTCATTGTGCTCCTGCTGATGGGCAATCATCTGCTGAATTGTCTGAAGAATAGCAGCATTGTTGATCTGCTCATCCCTCGGACGGGAAGAGGAAGAAGCTCCACATTCCATAGACTAAAACACTATCAAATATGGTCAGTACTCAAATTATATGTTGGTTATTATATATATTCAAGTGATCAATGTGGTGTGCACATCGCTGAGTTAACCCGGCTAAAGCAAAACTTGACTAATACATCAATCAAAGCCAAACCTCCATAAAGTTAGTCATGTTTGACTGATATATTGTAACACCCCGGATTATGTAATGCTAATATATATATATATATATATATATATATATATACATATATATATATATATATATATATATATATATTGTCTGTATGCGTGCATATGATTGTAGTGTTTGGTTTGATTTTGCTATCGTTGGTGTGTGGTTAGGTTTGCGGGGCGGTTCATGAGGATGGTTGCGTTCTAGATGATGCACGAGAATGAGGAGAACCGATACTAGTATGAACACAAGTTTTTAGTACGATTCCTATGCAAATATAACATTGTATGATACTACGATAGGTATATCTTGCGTATACTCGATAATCCTTTCATCTCGCATCTAAGAACCCATTTAAGAGCTAAATAGGCAGCCAATCCATTGTACCCAAAACCATTGGCTAGAGACCATGGTTTGTACCAAAACCACCCTAAACCTACTCCCTACACCCTACAAACCGGCCCCCACCTTCCACCCTCTTTCCTCACTCATTTTTTCGGTAGAAACCCCTTCATTCTTCTTCGATGTTCTGAAATTTTAGAACTCAAACCAAAGAAAAGAAGAGAAGGAGAGAAAAGAAGAAAGATTGAAAAAGAAGCTCTTGGATTGATTCTTGAGGAAGCGAAGCTCAAAGCTACCATCTAATCTACAATCAACTCAGGGTGGGAAGTTTCTCTAAACCTTTCTTTTTGTTTATTTATTGATTTCTTGCATGCATGTGTGGTAGTAAGAGTTAGAATGAATGTTTAAGAAGATTGGAAGTTGAAATAAGAAACTAGAACTGGAATCTTGATCTGTATGCTATTTTCTAGATTTTCCCGATAGCAAACCACAAGGAATCTGACCATGAAATTTTTACAAGTTGTTCCTATATATGTCTAGATGGTTCATGAATTAATAAAATCAATTTGTGGAACAGTGCCGTAAGCCAGTAGCAGAAACTGGTTACTATGATGCCTAAGATTGTTGGACTTTTCATAAATAATTGGAGGAGGATCTTAATCTGAAAATTTTACCTTGTTTTCCCACTTGTATCTAGACTCTACAGAAAAATCAATAAAACAATTGGATGAAGTTACAGGCATGTTTAAAATTAATCTTTAAACAATAGCTAGAGTTGTAATTGAAGAGCATGATGATTTTTGTGCTTAATTGAAATATGAAGAACTCAGTGTAGGCTTGGAGTTTGGACATGAAACCTTTTGCATGTTTTTTACTATGATATCTAATATCTTTAATATAAATTTTGTGTAAATTAGATGAGTATAGAATTTATGATGATTTTATTAGCACGTACTGTGCTTATTTTAGTCAAATTTGATACCCTGTAGAGATGACATATTTGAGGCTCCTTAAAAGCAAAATTTGAGGAAGTATTTCATTAGAGGATTGTAGTAGACATCAAGACCTTTCCAACAAGACCTGTTTGAGGTAATTCTAGTAAGTATTTGATTTACTATGATTTTCATAATACTGGACAGAGACCAGGAATTGAGTTGAGTGCTCTGATTGAGAAAGTCTTAGTGTGTGACTTAGTACATTTGTGAGTGATGTGTGTGTTAGGGTGACCTATTGGCATATTTTGGACTTATGACCAACTAGAGGATTGTAGAGGACATCCACACTTTTCCATATAACTTGGGTTTGTAACATTCTGATAAGTAGGTAGTGTTTTATGCTACCGGTAAGGTGCTGCCCGTGTACAGGAAATGCACAGGCTGAGGCTTGAGAGGCCATTTTGAGGACTTAGATGATGGAATTTGAGGTTATGATCAACTAGGAAGTTGTAGCCTAGGTTCTTAACTTTTTGGATTAGGCTCGTACACTCCAATCAGAGTTGTATCGAGGGAGTTATGACCTTTTTATGTTTCGGGCAAAAACCCGTAGGTTGCTTAGTCTTGGGTGTTGACTAGGTATTGTGAAGACTTTTCCCTGGTACTGTTGGAGTTGATAACTCTTGTATGGGGACGTTTGATATCTATTGTTGGTTTTGTTGACTCCCATAGTGGGATGCGTGACTCGAGTTAGTCACTAGGGTAAGGGATACCCTGCATCTGTCGACCCTAAGTTATGAACTTCTACCAAATGTAGGACATCTGAGCCGTGCCACTAATATAAGTTCATAGCCCGAGTTAGGGGTGAACACGTACATTCACAGCTGGTTTAGGGGTGAATGTAGGCCGTAGTGCTGGACAATTCCAAGCCGAGGAAGTGGCGAACCAGACCTGTATCGCTAGGGCCAGAGGTCGATAAGCAAGTTTTGGAAGCAATCTCATCTTTACTTAAAGTGATTAGAATGAGGCTAGAATTAGAATGACATATTAGGAGTTTGGGTAATTGCATTAGTACTAGCAGACCATAGTCGGTGTTGTACCTTCCTATCGTAGGGATACATTTTCGACACTCATGAGTGAGTCCTCGGCTCGTATCTCGATCTGTTAATTCCTAATGTTTTGCCGGAGTAAGGAACGGGAGGCTAGGAAGATTTGACCCTCGAGGCCATCATGTTCCTATGCACGTGGGTTTTGTTGTTTATATATATATCAGTTCACAGCCGAGTTAGGGGTGAACACCCATGCGTCAGTCCACAGCCGGGTTAGGGGTGGACAGTCCACAACCAGGTTAGGGGTGGACACTTGAATTACACGGTCTTGCGATCGGATTCAACGCGGCTTTCTGAAGAGGTCCGTGCGTGGGTACCGAGTGGCAAACACGACCACCACTTAGGCACTGCAGTGGCGAAACTAGACCGACCAACTGCAACCTCCTTGGGCAACGGACAATCTATTGGGAACTGGTTGAGTACAAGAGTAGGATGCATGGTGAGGGTTCGAATCCCTGAATTGTGGAGAAAGACGGCTAGATTTGGGGGCGTATGTAGTATGGGATGCATTCATGCTCCAAAGTCTTGCTTGCATTAGAGTCAGGTATGTGATTTGCTGCATCTAGTCGTAGGATCATGTTATACCACTTCACTAGAACCCGAATCTATTAAACCCTTGTTTTGGCACATCACTTTTCCTTTTGCATAAATTATGGTTGCGACTAAATTTTAGAGGATTGTTGTTATTATCAGCCTTGCGTCAGTCGAAGTACTGACATTCCCCACCTTGTAGGTATCCGAAGACGATCTACAGGTACTACAGAGCTCGGGTTGGTCCAAGGATCCAAGAGACATATGCATGTGCTATTATGTTGCTGTAAATCTTGTAAATTTTATTTGGATATTGTAACACTTGTAAATGTAACATTTATATGGAATAAAAGTTTTAAATTTTCATGTACTTTCTGTGATTGTGGCTATTTTGAAGTTTGACTCCTGGAGTAGGGTTTTAGGTTCCTAGTATGGGGATTTGGGACGCTACAGAAGTTGGTATCAGAGCAGACTTCAAATATTAGTCCAACACAGACAGAAAATTAGACTTAGATGCATTGCGAAAGTTGGATTTAGTCAGATAGTTGATGGTTATAATTCATAATATTGCTTTTACAACTTATGCCTTATAATTTTTCTGTATCTGGACTGATTCCCATATTTTCTCTTGCAGATGCCGAGCTTGAACAATGGTCACTCGAATGGATGGTCTGATGGACATGGTTCTGCACCCCCACTTCCACCTCCACCCCCATAGCCCACAGCCATAGTGCAAGTTATCACCATGTTGTCCCAGGAGCTGGCTGCCTACAAATGGAGCCACGGGCAGCTAGAGGATCGCTTCGAGAACCTCGCACGGGCATTGATAACCGCTGAGAGGAGAGTGGCCAAGCTAGAAAGGGCCAAGAGGAAATGGAAGACGAGGGTAGTACTTCTGAAGCACCAGTACGAGGAGAGGCTAGGTCAGCTGCAGAGCAGATATCTGACACTGATGACTCAGGTCAGCGACATGCAGGATCTGTTAGACCGAATGACTGCCGGGGATAGCGCAGAGGTTGGCGACTCGCCAAGAGCAGGAGAGCAGTGACCTCCCCTAGTGTTGTAGGATTTCTTTTGATGTGTATAGATGAAAACCTTTCTGAATAGCTCGGCTAACATGCTATTGTTTTAATGGGTGTGGTATGAACCCATGTGATGATGATGTGATTGTATGGTGACAAATCATTGTAAAACCCTTCTTGAAATGAATGGAACTAGTATGTTTTGACCAATGATGGTGTGTTATGGGTTTTTGCATTGCGATTATTGATTGATGATGTCTGTATTAGCTTTCAAATAGCAGAAAGGACTAGAAGCAACCGGAGCGATCAGACCGAAGCCGAAGGCAGTGGAGCCAATAGTACTGGCCTTGATGTAAGGGAAGAATTTACTCGGGTATATTAGATGATTGGAGCATTTGTGGAGGCTAGTAAGAACCAAGCGCCGCCACAAAGAGCACCAGGAGTTGTGGTGAACACTGATCCAGTGAAGATGGTGGAATCATTTAGGAGGATGAAACCGCCAGTCTTCAAAGGACAGGCCGATCCCACAGCTGCTGACGACTAGATACATCAGGTGGAGACAGTATTTGAGGTGCTGATGACTCCCGAAGACAGCAAGGTACGTCTAGCCACAATTTTGCTAGAGAAGGACGCCGGAGTTTGGTGGCCGTCCGTGAAGCATGGTCTTGGAGAAGGACAGATCACTTGGGAAGATTTCCTTGAGGAATTCCAACAACTCTATTTCCCCTTGGATGTGCAAGAGGAGAAAGCAATGGAATTCCATGGCTTGAAGCAAGGAAATATGTCCGTTAGAGAATATGAGACGAAGTTTTCTCAGTTATCGAGGTATGCACCGGAGATGGTCCAGGAGGAAGTGAAGAAGCCCAGAGGTTTGAGCAAGGGCTTAGGCCCAGAGGTTTGAGAAAGGGCTTAGGCCTGGACTGAGGTCGAAGATGGTTCCCTTGGGCATTCGCTGATTCGACAAGCTGGTAAGAAGAGCTGCGGCGATAGAGGTGGATATGAATCAGAATCAGGGAAGGACGTAGTTTTGGAACAAAAGGAAGAGATCTACCCCAACATCAATGTTCAAGAGGCAAGGCAAGGGCCAGAAGTTTCGGAAAATCAGTACCAATATAGGAGAATTCAAGCCCAGAAGTTGCTATCATTGTGGAGAGCAGGGACACTTTATGGATCGATGCCCCAGGAAGAAGGCACTGAAATGTTTCCAGTGTGGACTAGAAGGGCATATCAAGTCAAGCTGTCCCTAAATTGCAAGGAATAGCCACAGGGCAGGGTCGGGAGCGACCGACAAAGGGAAAAAGCCTATGCGTCAAGGAAGAGTGTTCGCCTTGACCAAGAAGGATGCTGAAGAAGATGGAAGGGTAATTACTAGTATGTAAACAAATGGTGTATAAGTTCTAAAGTTGTATTTTGGTTTTTGGAAGTTGATGGATGATGAACTGTTGTAACAAGACATATATATATTTATAAATGGAATTTTGGCTACGGTCTTGTTTGATAGTGGATCGATTCATTCTTTTCTGTCAAAATCTTTTTCGAGAAAATTAGGATGCACACAAAAGGCAGTCCCAGAGTTAGCTTTAACGGTAGATACGCCTTCAAGGGCAACCCTTACTACAGATCTATGCTATAGGGGATGTAAGCTCCAGATTAGTGAAGAAACCCTAAGTATCGATTTGTTGGAGTTGGGTTTTGCCGGAATAGATGTCATTATTGGTATGGATTGGATGTCGAGGCACAAGGCAAGCATTGACTGTAAGGAGAAGGAGGTAGTCATCTGAGCTGAAGGAGTGGAACTTGTATTCCATGGGGAGCAGAGATCGAAGGCAATGACTTTTGCAGCTGCTAGTGAAGTATGGGTAACAGAAGAGGTGAACAAGATAGCAGTGGTGAGGAATTTTCCACTTGTATTCTTAGAGGATTTACCTGGAATTCTCCCCACACCGTGATGTCGAGTTTAGCATCACAGTTCAACCAGGTAGCGCTCCAGTATCCAAAGCACCCTATCGAATGGTGCCAGTAGAACAGAATGAGGTCAAGAAGCAGATTGAAGAGTACTTGCAAAAGGAATTTATCAGACCAAGTGCATCACCTTGGGGAGCACCAGTATTGCTTGTTAAGAAGAAGGACGGGTCATCCAGGATGTGTATTGATTACCGGGAATTGAATAAATTCACTTTTCGGAACAAGTACCCAATTCCCAGGATCGACGATTTTTTCGATCAGCTTCAGGGAGCAGCATTATTTTCCAAGATTGATCTACGGTCCGGATATCATCAAGTGCGAGTTAGGGAAGAGGATGTACCCTAAGACAGCTTTTCGAACTCGACATGGACACTATGAATTCTTGGTAATGCCGTTTGGAGTGACTAACGCTCCAGCAATCTTCATGGACTTGATGAACAGAATTCTACGTCCGTTTATTGGCTCATTTTTCGTGGTCCTTATCGACGACATTTTGGTATATTCAAGGACAAAAGAGGATCATGTTGAATCTCTGACAGCAGTCATGAGCAAGCTACAAGAGCATCAGTTGTATGCCAAATTATCTAAGTGTGAGTTCTGGAAATCGGAAGGTGCATTCCTAGGCCATATCCTTTCTAAGGAGGGAGTGGCAACGGATCCTCAGAAGATAGAAGCAGTCAAGGAATGGCCATAACCAAAGACGGTGGAAGAAGTAAGGAGTTTTCTGGGTATGACTGGATATTACCGGAAGTTTATCCAGAATTATGCAAGGATCGCTGTACCCCTTACAGCCCTGACCAAGAAGAACCAAAGTTTCTACTGGACGGAGAAGTGTGAAAAGAGTTTTCAGGAACTAAAGAACTGTTTGATCTCTGCACCTATATTGGTTTTACCTCAGGAGGACAAGGACTATGTCATCTACAGTGATGCGTCGTATTTGGGGTTCCGGTTGTGTTGATGCAGGAGGGCAAGGTTATAGCTTATGGTTCGAAGCAGCATTATTGGTGGTCAGGGATGAAGCGAGATATAGCAGAGTTCGTGGCCAAATGTCTGACGTGCCAACAGGTTAAGGCTGAGAATCAGAAACCAGGAGGATTGCTACAGCCTTTACCCATTCCATAATGGAAATGGGAGAACATCAGTATGGATTTTACTACCAGATTACCCAGGAGCCCTAAAGAAAATGATTCAATATGGGTGATTGTGGATCGGTTGACAAAGTCAACACATTTTCTTTCAGTAAAGATGACCTGGAAAGTCGAGAGGCTGGCCGAGATCTACATCGAGAACATAGTAAAGCTACATGGATTGCCAGTGTCGATAGTATCCGACCGAGATGCAAGATTTACATCTCGATTCTGGCAAAGTCTACAGTCAGCATTGGGAACTAGAACAGACTTCAGCACAGCTTTCACCCACAGAATGATAGACAGACGGAGAGAGTCAACAGAATTCTTGAAGACATGTTGTGGGCATGCATTTCGGACTTCGGAGGAAGTTGGGAAAAATACCTAGCCTTGGTAGAGTTTTCTTATAATAACAGCTATCAGGCGAACATTGGCATGGCCACGTATGAAGCTATGTATGAACGAAGATGCAGAACACCAGTTTGTTGGTTCGAGGTAGGAAAGCGGCGATCTATGGACCAGAAATCGTACAGCAAACGTCGGAACAGATCGAGCTTATTCAGAAGAGGCTTCAACGAGCACAAAGTAGGCAGAAGAGCTATGCGAACAACCGACGAAGAGAGTTGGAATTTAAGGAAGGTGACTCTGTATTTCTCAAGGTGTCGCCGACTAAAGGAGTTATCAGATTCGGAAAGGATAGGAAGGTAGCTCCGAGATACATTGGACCATACATGATTCTGAAGAGGATTGGCGGGATGGCTTATAAGTTGGAGCTACCGGCCGAGTTATCTCAAGTGCATGACGTGTTCCACGTCTCTATGCTACGGAGGTATGTGCCGGATTCAAGCCATCAGTTGCCGGAGGTTTCAAAAGATTTGCAGATAGATATTTCCTATAGAGAGCAACCAGTTAGGATACTTGATCATCAAGACAAGGTACTGAGAAACAAGGTCATCCCGATGGTCAAAGTTCTCTGGAAGAACCAGTTCGTAAAAGAATCCACGTGGGAGCTGGAGAGCAGCACGAAGGCTTTATATCCGGATTTGTTTTAATTGTTTTTGGTTTTTTTTTTTTTGGTTCCTTTCTCCCACTAGGGACGTTCTGAAGACAGAACAACTCTAAGGAGGGAGTGATGTAACACCCCAGATTATGCAATGCTAATATATATATATATATATATATATATATATATATATATAATAAATTACAAAGAAAGCTATCAAGTGGCTCACAATCAATCCCCCCAAAATCAAGGGCTCATATGAAACCTCACAAAACACATTTTCCCTCCAAAATTTCAAACCCCAAAATCAAACTTTCCCCCCTAAAAAACTCATTACTTTATTACTATCTCTCTCCTTTCTTTACTTTTTCATTTATTACTATCTCTCTCCTCTCTTTACTTTTTCATATTTCTCTCTTTCTCTCTCTATCTCTCTCTTTTTCTCATTCTTTTTTTATTACTTAGAAATTTAAGATTTTAAGATTTTGGTTTTGTAAATTTTCAGAATTTTTATGGTTTTTTTATTGCACATGTTATATTGAAAATATCAAATATCTTTTCAACAATTAAATTTCCTTATTTTCCACACTTTAAGTTCTAAGAAATTAGATTTTATACCCCCATTTATAATTATTTTTCAACATATACTAATGGAAACATAGACTTTTATTTATAACTAATTATTGTCATACTATTCAAACTTGAGCTACATAATTATTGTTTTACTTTTTTACATGTATCGTTCCGAAGACGTGCCGTAGGCACGTGCCCACGGGCAAATCTAGTATATATACATATATATATATATATAGGGAAAAAGGGGTATGAGCAACTTGCTCATTTTAGTAAATGAGCAATTGATGATGTGGCATGCACGTGATTGGAAAATCCTTAAAAGAGTTAGTTGTCCAATGTATCACATGCATGCCACATAATCAATTATTCATTTACTAAATAAGCAAGTTGTTCATATCCCTTTTACCCATACATATATATATATATATATATATATATATATATATATATATATATATATATATATATATATATATATATATATATATATTGTCGTATGCGTGCATATGATTGTAGTGTTTGGTTTGATTTTTCTATCGTTGGTGTGCGGTTAGGTTTGCGGGGCGGTTCATGAGGATGGTTGCGTTCTAGACGATGCACGAGAATGAGGGTGACCGATACTGGTATGAACATTAGTTTTTGGTATGATACCTATACAAATATAACATTGTATGACACTACGATAGGTATATCTTGCGTACACTCGATAAACCTCTCATCTCGCATCTAAGAACCCATTTAAGAGCTAAATAGAGCAGCCAATCCATTGTACCCAAAACCATTGGCTAGAGACCATGGCTTGTCCCAAAACCACCCTAAACCTACTCCCTACACCCTAGAAACCGGCCCCCACCTTCCACCCTCTTTCCTCACTAATTTTTCCACTAGAAACCCCTTCATTCTTCTCCTATGTTCTGAAAATTACAGAACTCAAACTAAAGAAAAGAAGAGAAGGAGAGAAAAGAAGAAAGATTGAAAAATGAGCTCCTAGAGTGATTATTGAGGAAGTGAAGCTCAAAACTACCATCTACTCTACAATCAACTCAGGGTGGGGAGTTTCGCTAAACCTTTCTTTTTGTTTATTGATGGATTTCTTGCATGCATGTGTGGTAGTAATAGTTAGAATGAATGTTTAAGAAGATTGGAAGTTGAAATAAGAAACTAGAACTGGAATCTTGATCTGTATGCTATTTTCTAGATTTTTCTGAGAGCAAACCACAAGGAATCTGACCATGAAATTTTTACAGATTGTTCCTATATATGTCTAGATGGTTCATGAATTATGTCGTATTTTTTTGACGTGGTTTGGTATTTTAATAAAATCCATTTGTGGAATAGTGCCGCAAGGCAGTAGCAGAAACTGGTTACTATGATGCCTGAGATTGTTGGATTTTTCATAATTAATTGGAGCAAGATCTTAATCTGAAATTTTTACCTTGTTTGCCCACTTGTATCTAGACTCTACAGAAAAATCAATAAAACAATTGGATAAAGTTACAGGCATGTTAAAAATTGATCTTTAAACTAGTAGCTAGAGCTGTAACTGAAGAGCATGATGATATTTGTGCTTAACTGAAATATGAATAACTCAGTGTAGGCTTGGAGTTTGGACATGAAACCTTTTGCATGTTGTTCACTATGATATCTTGTTTCTTTACTTTAAATTGTGTAAATTAGATGACTATAGAATTTATGATGATTTTATTAGCACGTACTGCCCTTGTTTTAGTCAAATTTGATACCCTATAGAGATGACACATTTGAGGCTCCTTAAAAGCAAAATTTGAGGAAGTATTTCATTAGAGGATTGTAGTAAACATCAAGACCTTTCCAACAAGACCTGTTTGAGGTAATTATAGTAAGTGGTTGATTTACTATGATTTTTGCAATACTGGATAAAGACCAGGAATTGAGCTGAGTGCTCAGATTGAGAAAGTCTTAGTGTGTGACTTGGTGCATTTGTGAGTGATGTGTGTGTTAGGGTGACCTATTGGCATATTTTGGACTTATGACCAACTAGAGGATTGTAGAGGACAACCACACCTTCCCATAGAACTTGGGTTTGTAACATTCTGATAAGTAGGCAGAGTTTTATGCTACCGGTAAGGTGCAACCCGTGTACAGGAAATGCACAGGCTGAGGCTTGAGAGGCCATTTTGAAGACTTAGATGATGGAATTTGAGGTTATGATCAACTGAAAGTTATAGCCTAGGTTCTTAACTAGTCGAAGTACTGACGTTCCCCACCTTGTAGGTATCCGGAGACGATCTACAGGTACTACAGAGCTCGGGTTGGTCCAAGGATCCAAGAGACATATGCAAGTGCTATTATATTGTTGTAAATCTTGTAAATTTTATTTGGATGTTGTAACACTTGTAAATGTAACATTTATATGGAATAAAAGTTTTAAATTTTCCTGTACTTTCTGTGATTGTGGCTATTTTGATGTTCGACTCCTGGAGTAGGGTCTCAGGTTCCCGGTATGGGGATTTGGGGCGCTACATATATCATCCAACATGGGGCTTTGATACCCCTAAAAAATATTTTCACACCCCGCTTCCCAAAATACGGAATACGAGTACATAACGTAGGCCCAGCGAATGACGTAAACACCATCCATAAGTTGTACCAGACTAACTCAGCAATATGAACAATAAACACAGCCACACAAGAAAGATATAATCACATGAATTAAAGATAAACTTCAATAATAATGAAATAATCCAAATAATATCCAACATAATGTCCAATATCTGGGAAATATAAATAAACGACGGGACAAAAGACCAAAAAAAAGTATGATGTCATGACAATGTTTAGAGGAAACAAATCTTGCAATAAAGTAAATTAAGCAGCGTAATCTTTGTATCCATCTTCTAGAATCGTTGTTCACCAATTCCTGCTGGTAGAGATCCTTCGGTACCTGTAAATTCTTGATCTAAAAAGGAAGAAAATAGTGTCCTTAGAGCAAGTCATGGACAGTAAGTAGAGAAAGCAGAGAGTGATAGGAACATAGTATATCAAAGAAAAGGGACGTGATCAAAGTCAATAATGAAGTCAAAGATTAGCAATAATATCAAAGGTCTATAATTAAGCATGCTTTTAATCAGTAATGTCAATTAAAGTTCTATATTGATGATGACATATAGGATCAAGTATGAGATGTCAAATGCGGGTTATTAATCATTTTATTTATCTATCTAGTGCACATACTACTGCGTCCCATGTGTTCCATACCACAGGTTCGGTACATGCAAACAGTGAACTCTTTAGACTGATGGTATATTCACAGGTCATATACTCGGTATCAAGATGACAAGATATCATGATAGCATGATCACACATTGACAAGTATTTCTCCACCTTCCATGTAATAGATCATGCAAGCAAGAAGGCTGTTACCAAGTACATTTTCCGATCGTTCACTACCAAGTCAACCTATAATACCCCGGCTTGTTAACATTTTATTTCATCCTATGTGAGCATGCAAGAGGGTTTCAGGGTTGTAATATACTAGGTGTGACCAATTCTACACGTTACATACAAATCAAGAAGCAACCAAATTAATTATACCCAAATTACACAATCTGACAGCATGACGTTGTTGTAGAAAAACACAGATTACTGCTACTACAGAAAAGTAAATCTGGATCCATCAGAAATTCTAGAAACTAGACTCTCTGTCGGTTCCAGAGAATATATATATGACATATAAAAGTTACGGAAACTAGGTCAAAATTTTTATCCTTTCCAAATTTTATGTTAACGAAGCAGATTATAGATTGAATAGACACATATGAAACATGTCAGAAAACTCATCAATTAAGTCTACAAAAATTCAGGGTGATTCCCACACATGTCTAGTCTCAGTCAGATTAATCTCATATTTTTATTTTACTATTATCATGTTCTATTTATTTACGAAACCAAAAGATACGCATGAATTTGTGAATCTGGAAATTCAGACACGATTGTACTAAAAATTAGATATCTCACAGACTATAATTGGAATTCAGATCCGTCAAAAGTTTTGGAAAATAGACTCATGGTGCTATAATTCATATTTAGAAAATTATTTCAAATTACAACAGTATCAGGGTCGAAAATCTGATACAAAAAGACACAAACAGCAGGCCAAAAAATAGTTTGATACGAATAGGCAATAATTTCATCATACAAAAATATAATTCATGATAATCAATAAACATGGTGCTATTAGATGTTTAACATGCAGATTTCTAGATTCAAGATGCAATTTTACAGTCATGGTAATCAATTCATTAAATCAAATTCATTCAACATATTCGATTCATCAAATAATCCTATAATATGGATCTAGTTATTTTTCATGTAAATGTGCATATGCAATTTGCAAGAGGGACGAGGTTTTAGATCAAATATGTAGGCACGATATTAAGAATATATTAGGTTAGATCGTGTAAACCCTCAACACACTTAACGGAATTCAAATAGCAATGTGATAAAAGATTGGGATCTACTTGCGGAGATCAGAATCTTGAACACAAACAATAATGGGGTTCAAGAAGAGACCTGCCTGCTAGACGATAACTTCGAATATATAGAATAACGGGATAAGAATCCCGAGCGAACGAACCACGAAACACAGAAGCACGTGCGCACTACGTTCACAACCAACACACAGCAAAACACTCCAAACAGAAACCCAATTCCCTTCCACACACAGCACACACCAAAAATGGATCCCCTACTCTAGAAAACAGCAAACACAGCAACAACACCCTCCACTTCTTCCCGAACCGTAAACAACAAGGAGTGGGGGAGAGAAATGGCAGGAGGGGATTAACGGTGGCTCGACTGGCAACTGCGGTGACTTAAGGGGCATTCGTGGGCGGCTGACGGCAGGGCACTCGTGGTCGAGAGCGACATAGCGACGAGGAATGGCAGGGGCTCAATCGGTGCTCTATTTCTCACCGAAATAGAGGAGGAGCGGGGTTTCGGAGCTCGACAACGACGATGAAAGGGACAGGGGGATGCGGCAAGGAGGGAGAAGATGATCGGGACAGTGGAAGAGGGCGACGAAAGGGGCAGACAGTGATGGTTTCGGTAGATGGCAAAGACGACGGGATGAAGGTGGGAACTTCGGTTGTTGGGAGAGAGGGTGGTGATGATTCAGGGGGTCAAAGGCTTGGGTGAGGACGGGATCGAGGCTAAGGGTGACAGCGATGGACAGTCGGAGCGACGGGAAAGGGTGACGAGCAGTCGATGGGTTTCGAAACAGGGGTCGGGGGTGAGAGAGGGTGAGAGGCAGAGGAGAGAGAGAGATTAGATATTAAATTAGGGTTTTTAAGGGGCATTTATATGGTAATTAAGATGTGGGGTTTTGGGTTGCGGGTTAATGGGTTTAGGGTATGGGTTTAGGCTCCAAAAATAGACGAATAAATAGATGACGACGAGATAAATATATAGCAGATCAATTTAAACGCAAAACACAAAGAGTAAATTTTGTAGTGAGCAAAAAATAGCAGAATTCAAGCCAAAAGAGCATAGAACGATCCAAACTGAATAATTGAGCCCAAAGAAAAGCAAGATTAATTATTCAAAGGAAATCCGGATACAATAATAAGGAAAAAGAAAGTAAAATACAGTAAAATCCAAAACAGAAAAATAGGGATTACAAATTCAGTCAACAAGAGGTAGAAAAAGCCCCTAACATATCAATAGTGAACTCAGCCAGAAAAAGCCAGCTGCTGCTAACTTGTAAAATTCATAACTGATGCTACCCTTATCGGAATCTAACAGAATTAGACTTTATAGAAATCTAAGAACTTCTAATACAACTCTCTAGTTGACAACTTTATCAAATTTAGTCAACAGTAGGTAGAAAAGCCCCTAACATATCAATCGTGAACTCAACCAGAAAAAGCCAGCTGCGGCTAACTTGTAAAAATCATAACTGATGCTACGTGTATTGGAATCTAACAAAATTTGACTTTATGGAAATCTAAGAACTTCTACTACAACTCTCTAGTTGATAACTTTCTCAAATTCAGTAAACAAGAGGTAGAAAAAGCCCCTAACATATCAATAGTGAACTCAGCCAGAAAAAGCCAGCTGTTGTTAACTTGTAAAATTCATAATTGATGCTACGTGTATTGGAATCTGAAAAAATTAGACTTTATAGAAAGGTAAGAAATTCTACTACAACCCTCTAGTTGATAACTTTTTCAAATTCAGTCAACAAGAGGTAGAAAAGGCCCGTAACATATCAATAGTGAAGTCAGCTAGAAAAAGCCAGCTGCTGTTAACTTGTAAAAATCATAACTGATGCTACGTGTGTTGGAATCAAAAAAAATTAAACTTTATAGAAAGCTAATAACTTTTAATACAACTCTCTGGTCGATTACTTTCTCAAATTTAGTCAACAAGAGGTAGAAAAAGTCCCTAACATATCAATAGTGAACTTAGCCAGAAAAGGCCAACTGCTGTTAACTTGTAAAAATTAGAATTGATGATATGCTTACCAGAATCCAACAAAAATAAGACTTTTTAGAAAGGGAAAAACCTCTACTACAATTCCTTAGTTGTCAAATTTATCCAGTTCTAAGTGTACAGAAAGTAATACTAGTTTTAAGTCCAGCTTATCATTTAAAACAGAGCAGTTTTAAGGAAAGCTACTGTCGATCTTGTAAAATCTATAGAAAAATGCTACACTTATCGAAATCAAAAAAATTTAAACTTTCTAGAAAGATAAGAATCTCTACTACAATTCTCTAGTTGACAACTTTCTTAAATTCCTTATAGAACTCAAGTTATGCATTTTCAAACACATACCTAAAATCTGCCCAAAAACAGCAACTTTTCAATACTCACTGTTTTGGGGAATTGATTTGCTTAACCTAACGAATCAACCCAGAAAAAACTGCAAAAAATAGTATGGTAAGAATATGTATGAGAACCTCTCATATTAATTTGGGTTCAAAATTCCAACTTTATCACAAGTTATCAAATTATAAGCATTAAAAAAAAAATTAAACTTGTTAAAGGTTGAACCTTTTTGTGTTCTTGTTAAGTTCTACCATTCAATTTTGCATGAAACACTCCAAAATCCACACTCCTCATATGCACATGAAATTTAGTCCAAGTTCTTGAATTTATTAGCATATAATAACAATAATAACAACAATCAAGAGTGTAATATCCCGAGTAGATATTAATAATATTATTATTATTATTTTTTCAGAATTGAAATATTTTTGGGGGATATTACTCTGTTTAATTAATAATCATTATCTATATATATACCAGTCTATATGTATATGTATTATATAAATTTGGTGCTGAAATCTTCCGAGCCGATAATAAAATTTATTTTTATTGTCGGAATTAAATTATTTTTTACGGATTGTTCGGTTTGACGAACAAAAATTATCAGTATATATATTAGTATATACTTATACGTATTATACCGATTTCGTACATTATACGAGATCATGTAGTATGTGTTTTAGACAAAAATATTTTAATTGCCATGATTGATTAAAATGAATGGTAACGTTTTAATTAAGGGGATTAGATATATTATATTAATGTACTATGAAGTACTTTGAGCATGGGTTCTTTCTTAAACCATACCCTCACCCTCACCTCACATACACTCACCCCCTCACCCCTCACCCATCAATTGGTCAGGCCATTTCTTCCAAGGCTTGGAGTGCCAAGCTCTAAAGCTCACTCCCTCACCCTCTCATACACTCACTCTCTCTTTTTGTCCTATAAATACCCCCACCCTTCACCCTTTGCTTCAATTGCCAAGAGAAAAAAATAGAAGAGCAAAAGAAAGAGAGAAAAGTTTTAACTAGAGAGTTCTCATTTGTAGGTTCAAGTAGGAGCTAGGAGGAAGGAGTAGGAAGGTAGGCTAGTTCTTCCTACTTAGTAATCAAGGTAGGGGTTTCTCTAACTCTTTTTGTATTGATTGTTGTTTTTTTTGTTGTTGTTTCTTTCTCTCATTGTATTATGCTGTTCTAACTTAACAACATGGACTAAGATTCATGTGCATATGAGTAGTGAAGATCAAAATGATCACATGAAGCGGTTGAATGGTAGAACTCAAACAAAACAACATAAAGATTGAATCTTTAATACTAATTGTTGTTATTTGTTGTTTTGATTATTTTATTTCCTTGTTGTATGTTGTTGTAAGAACAACTTGGACTAAAAACATGTGCATATGAATAAGGGTGGATCAAATGAACACATAAAGAAGTTAAATGGTGGAACTCAAACAAATTGTTGTTATTTTTATCATTGTTGTTATTATTAATAATAAAATATAAACACATGGTTTATTGTAAATAAAATATAAAAACATGGACTAAATCCATGTGCATATAAGAATATATGAACTAAGAATATCTACATGCATGATTAAAGTGGAAAACTTAATTATAACACTAAAAGAGTAGTTTTTAGTTGTATGTGTAACTTCTAGTTCATAAAAAGTGGACTTTTGTTATATTTAGAACTTCAAACGCATGAAAGAGTAATCTTTCCTTTTTGTAGAACTTCTAGTACATCAAGAAGTAGTTTTTAGTTGCATGTGTAACTTCTAGTTCATAAAAAAAAAAAAGTTGACTTTTGTTGTATGTAGAACTTGTAATTCATAAGAGAGTAGTTTTTGTAATATGTAGAACTTTTAATGCATGAAAGATAAAGTCTTTAGTAGTTTGTTGTATGTTTACTTTTATACTTGTTAAAATTCAAGTTATTTTGGTAATTCTAGCTCATGAAAGAACAAGTAGCATCATTTGTTTGCTTCTAGGTTGTTAGAAGACTTCCATGTTCTAGGTGTAAAAAAATCAGTAAACTTGAGTTCCATAAAGAATTTGAGGAAGTTGTCAAGAAGAACGTTGTAGAAGATATTCTTAGCTTCCAAAACGTCCAATTTTGTTAGATTTCGATAAGTATAGTGCCGGTTATGATCTTTACAAAATTCCGCAGCAAACTTCTTTGCTGAGTTTCTGTTTGGAGATATTAGAAGTTTTCGACCTCTTATTGACTTAACTTGAAAAAGTTGTCAACTAGAGAGTTGTAGTACATATTATTAAGCTTCCAAAAAGCCTAATTTTGTTAGATTCTGATAAGTATAGCACCGGTTATTATCTTTACAAAATTCCAGCAGCAACCTTCTTTGCTGAGTTTCTGTTTGGAGAGATTAGAAGTTTTCGACCTCTTTTTGAGTTAACTTGAAAAAGTTGTCAACTAGAGAGTTGTAGTAGATATTCTTAGCTTCTCAGAAAGCTCAATTTTGTTAGATTCCGATAAGTATAGCACCGATTATGATTTTTACAAAATTCCAGCAGCAACCTTCTTTGCTGAGTTTCTATTTGGAGAGATTAGGAGTTTTCTACCTCTTGTTGACTTAACATGAAAAAGTTGTCAACTAGAGAGTTGTATTAGATGTTCTTAACTTTCCCAAAATTCCAAATTTGTTAGATTCTGATATGTATATCACTGGTTATGATCTTTACAAAATTACAGCAGCAACTTTCTCTTGTTGAGTTTCAGTTTGGAAAGATTAGAAGTTTTCGACCTCTTGTTGATTAAACTTGAGAAAGTTGTAAACTAGAGAGTTGTAGTAGATGTTCTTATCTTTCCAAAAATTCCAATTTGGTTGGATTCCGACAAGCGTAGAAATTGCTGTGAAATTTTCAAGCTTCAACAGTATTTGACCTGTTGGCAAATTCGTCGTTTGGAATATATGGTTATTTTCCCCCTATTCAAGCCCTTATTTAGGACTTCGATGTGTTTCTGTATGCTTATAAACACATGTCATAACATGTTTTAATTGGAAAAATAGTAGTGCTATTATTTAGCATGTAATTGGTTCGTATGTAGCCTTTGTTAAGCTCGTCTAAGGTATTGTAGTTACCCTAGGGGCCATCGACCATCAAGACTTGTATTTTACCTCCTTGGAAACTGTGGATAGGTCACACCTCATGCACCGGCATATCTTAACCGGCGTAGGTTGATCGCGGGCCGAGAATGTAAATGAGATCCGAGTTAAGGATAGTGGCGAGTGAGGGAGATCCCGTCACCGGTATCGTAGGTCGATAGGCTGTGAGTTGGATCCATGATGATCTTAGAAAATATAGGTTGAAATCCAGCATGTGGTATTTACTTTATGGTAACATCGTTAGACTATTTAAGGATTAGTGACATCATTAGGGTGGTAACTTGTAACTATTGTTACTTAACCATTTTATCATTTTGGCAAAAGGAAAGAATCGGTATTAGGGGTGATACCTTATGTAACCCCTGTTTCCCATTTCTTGTATTTTTGGGTCTATTTTCTTTTTCCGTGTATTTTCTATGTTTAAAATTTTTGTAAATCATTTTTCCGCTTTCAAATTCTTTTTGATAAAATGTATTCTTGGATCTCATATTAAAAATCTATTTTTAATCAATAATTTTATTTATAACTAGTTCCCAATGATATTTTGTTATAATACAAATCTTTTATTATTACCTTGATTATTATGTTTAAGTTTATGATTATTATTATTATTTTTATCTTTTACCCTTGATTCTTAATTTAAAACCTATCTCTATCGATAATTGTATTGTAGTATTCAAATAATTTTCATATTGTAGAACAAATATATTTTTATTATATAATCCTACTTTGTATTAGTTATTTTATCTCCTTATTGGATTTTATAAACTATTGGATTTATGTATACCATGGTATTATTGATTTATTATTTATTTATTATTTTAATTTAAAACCCTATTTCCCTTATTGGATTTTAAAGGAAATACCCAAAACCAATTTTAAAAAGCTTACACCCAAACCCAATATTATCCCTAAGCCCAGACCCGTTATCTCCTAAACCCAATACCTGGAACCACCTAACCCTAATCCATCTGCCTATATCTATACATCCTATATAAACCTGTTCACCTTCATCTTTAACTCAGCAGCCTCTTCATCCCTTTACCTCCCGATCTCCCCCTGTGCCTCCTTCTGTCGATGCAGCAGCCTAGCACCGATGCTCCACACTGCATCCTGTGGCATTTCCTTCCAACGCCAGTAGCCATTTGGCGTCTCCCCTATCCTCATGTCGCGCCACCAACGGCTGTACAGCAATGCCAGACCGTGACTGCAACCTGTTGTGCCTTGTCGCGCCACCTGCAGCAACCGCAGTCGACGTCGCCACAGTGCCTCTCTGTCGTGTTGTCCTCCTCTCCTGGCTAAAGCCACGACAGTTGCGTTAACAACCGATGCCTCCTACCTTGTGCTTCTCTTCGAATAGCAGACTCCGACAACCGCCACCCACTGTCTCG
Organism: Hemerocallis citrina; assembly: GCA_017893485.1. Taxonomy (NCBI): domain Eukaryota; kingdom Viridiplantae; phylum Streptophyta; class Magnoliopsida; order Asparagales; family Asphodelaceae; genus Hemerocallis; species Hemerocallis citrina. The sequence goes on along the minus strand of CM030358.1, from coordinate 340,840,173 downwards.
CGACTCCTAGTCACCGCTCTCCCGTCGCTTGTCATTGCCGAAGCCAGTGCTGCTCCATTGCTGGTTGATTAGGTTTTGATCAACTTTGATTGTGGGCCATCAGATCTACTCTGATCATCATCTTGATCGTCACCATCGGGGTGATCTTGGCCGTTCGATCACAATCATCATCAACTTCATCATCACATTGACCTGGACCGTCCGATCTTGTTAATCTTGATCTTGATCTCATCCGTGCTGATCTGCCCGATCGTTGTTTGATCGTCTTGATCTTGATCGTCATCGTGATCCGTTCGTTAGTTTGTGTTTGTGATTGGTTCGTGTATTCATTCGATTCGTTCACTGTATCCGTGTCAGGATCCATTCCCATTATTCCTCCATCGGATTCATCGTCTTCACCCCTAAGGCAAGTATTTTTCTTGTACAAATTATTGTTCTAGTACAAGCATTTAATTGAAAATACTACAAATAGATCGTAGTTGTGACTCCTCCTTGTCTCATCGTTTGTCGATCTTAAATTATTCCTCATCGATTCCATAATCTTAAGAGTCACAACCCTTCGTTGATATATTTACAAAACTAGTTAGACCCATTTTATGTCCTAATTACTTGAACAAGAACCCCTTGACTTGTAGACGTGTATTGTATGATGTATTGTGTTGATCTTACATTCTTTTGAGTTGAGAAATACATGTGACTTGCTGATTTGATCCCCAATGCATCTGTATTTGTATCACACACTAATTTAGACTCATAATAGTCATTTATCATGCAACTTGTATATAAAAGAAATTCACACTTGCTGCTATTCTTGTTTTTACTTGCTGTTTCGACCCCGATAAAACCAAAATCTAAACTTGAGTCCTGAATATGCCCTAAGTGTCTAGTTTCCAATAACATCCAGAATTTTCGAATTCCGAGTTACAGTCTAGGAGATAACGCAGTTTTACTGCTGCCGTGTCGGAAATTGCAGATTCATAAAAACTATTGCACCTCTTTGGGTTACAATTATTTTAACTATGCTACCAGTAAGTAAATGACTTGAAATTTTGCATGCTAATACTGAACACCCTAGAGAATATTCGCTAATTTTCTTAGAATTAATTAATGATGTTCTAGCCCTGTTTCATATGTATAAACTCAGTTTTACAAATTCTGGCTGAATACAAATGCTGTATAGTTTGCTGTTTTGACACATGTTACCACAACTTTTATGTACCTTAATTATATGCATTGGAACCGAGTAGAATTCTAGTTTCTAGGACTTCTGACGGATCCACATTTGCTATCTTGTAGCAACGGGAATCGCAGTTTTGGTGCAGCAACGTCATGTTGTCCAGATTTGGAATTCTCGTTGTCCTTGATACTTTGATTTGTTTTGACCCTCGAACGTGTATCCTGCCTAGCCTAGACTTGTTCCATGTTCTTAATTATGTTTACTTGACTTGTTTCGCACACTTTCATGCTTACTTGATGATAATAATAAATAACAAGCCAGAATTTAAGAGAAAGACCATAGTAGTGGACAATATAGGTAAGTGTACTCAGATGGGGGCTCGTGTTTCCCATGATTTTACGTTAAATGGAACTAAGTGCCACGTAGAACTAAATGCCACGTCATGGGTAACGGGGGCCACCTCTAGTGCCTATGGGGGTTACCTTTAGTACCCATTATATGATTACATGATATGTATTTGCAATCAGATGGAACTAAGTGTCACGTAGAACTAAGTGCCATGTCAAGGGTTGACAGGGGCCACCTCTAGTGCCCATGGTTTGATCACATTCTTGTATTTCCTACATGACCTGAGTACATCGCCCTAAAAAATCCACTACTAGGCCTAAACGAAATTGCATTGACTGTAGCAACAATGTGATAAAAGGATGGCACATGAAGTGCTACCTAGATAGTAATAACTATAAGACTTGATACATGATACTTGAACATGATATATGCTTACTTAATACTTGATTACATGATACATGAGACTTGATACTTGAATATAATACTTGACACTCGCTACTTGATACTTGTACTTGATACTTGAGACTTGTTACTTGTTACTCGACACTCGTACGTGGTACTTGTTACTTGATGCTTGATACCATTACATGTTCACTAGCCACTTGTTCTACTACTAGTATTTGTTGCCCAATCTTGTCACTCGAGTTGTCTTTCTTGCTAGCTAATTTCTTGAATCCCCACTACTTGTTACATCCCTATTACATTCTTGATTCCAAATCTTGTTCCATATTTCTTGTACTTGTTTTACTATTTGCGGCTCTAACTTGCACTAAGGGTGTTTGTCTTGTTTTCTCTATTTTTTTTCTTTTTATATTTATATATATAGACTTTGGAGACGAGTTGCCTACTGGAATTAGTGAGCAGACATTCTAGGCTTTGCTTGGAGAAAGGACTTGCTTAAAATATTTGTTTTCTTTGAGTTATTTATTTCTTTTGCTACATGAACCTTGTAACGGGCTTATAGTCCCGAGTTTATCTTTGATCCAGAATTGAAAATTATTTAGGATGTTATTATTTTGTTTCAACTATTTTTTGTTGATTAATAAATTATTTATGCATGCATGGTTGGGTACATTTGTTATATTCTTGTTATGATGCTCAGTCGATCCTACAGCTCATGAATGTGAAAATCATTCGCTGTGCTTTGTCACGTGCTTGTATTCCGTGTCTTTGGAAGTGGGGCATGACACCTTATGATCTAACTCGTCCTATAGGCCAACACTAGGTGGTGTTATTGAGTTGTACCTCTCTGTCAAAGGGATACGTATGGTGCCTTCTCACGAGTTGGGAGCACGGGTTATGTATCTCACTCTGTTAAAACCTGAAGTACCATGATAAGAACAGGAGGTTCTCCTATCGGAACTAGGGATGGACTCTGGAATTCCGTCACGTTCTATGTCGGGGAAGCGAATGGATCATAGACTAATGTTCTATGAGTTATGGGTGCCACAAGGTAGGCTTCGGGCTATTCTGTGCAGTGGATACTCTGCGTTTGTCTAGCTTTTGAGTGAGGTCCGGTGCACCGGGTAGTAGTGGCAAACATAGACACCATGAGCATACTGCATTAGTGGGACTTGACCACGTCTGCAACCTCATTAGTCACGTTGTATCTATCAGGATCAGGTTGGGTACAAAAGTAGAATTCATAACGCGGGTTCAAATTCCTAACTATGGAGAATGGCGTGATATGGACGTATGTAGTTATAGGATGCATACGATTCTAGATTCTCACTTGTATTAGAGTAAGTGCATCCTAGCCTTAGTTGACATTGCATTAGAATAAGTGCATCCTAGCCTTAGTTGATATTGCATTAAGATTCTAAGTCATAACACCCACGAACACTTAAACTACACCTACACATTTTACCATACTTAAATTATGTTTGTTTAAAGTTGAGATTCGCTGTTAGTCATCAGCCCTTAAGCATCAGTATATGTACTGACGTTGCCACTCAATTAGGTTGTGGATGCAGGACCACTAATCCCAGTGAGCTCTAGGCAAGGCATAGCGTCCAAGTAAAGAGCCCAGTGTTCATTTATTTTTCATGTATACTCTGATGTAATTTTATTGAAATCATTGTAACACTTGGCTTGTAACATATTATTTTAAATAATAAAAGAAAAGTTTTAAATTTTCTTGCTTTTCTGTGTATTGTAGGTAAAGGTCCTAGCACGTGTCTCAAATTCTTCATATAGGAAGTTCGGGGCGTTACAGAGTGGTATCAGAGCCGACTTCAATTTATAGTCGATCACAGTAGGAAAATAGACTTGGATGTCTTGTAGGGGTTGGGTTTTTAGCTTGTTGTAGATGATTATAATTCATATTGTTGTTCTTTTCAACTTATGTTTTATGATATTTCTATATCTGGGCTAACTCCCATGTCTACTCCTTGCAGGATGGCTGACGGTGTGATTCCCCATGGGAATGGGTGAGAAAATGGGATAGTGGTCGAGGTGGACTCAGATCTGGAGCCCATCACAGATGGTGACAAGTCACCAGTAGGAGCTGGCTTGGCCAATGGGGCCACAGTAGCTGCCGCAGCAGGGGGTGCCCCTACGGATGGCCAGATTCCTATACCTCCACGCCCACCATCGCCCCAGCCTACTGCGGTGGAGCAGGCCTTTGAGCAAGTGTTCCGCGATCTCGGGACATGGGGATGGTGCCATGCATGCCTCGATGACAAGATGGATTCCTATGAGTATGTGATCCTCAATACTGAGAGGGATGTGGTAGTGTTGAGGAGAGCCAAGGCAAGGGCTGATCGCAGGATGGTGATCATGAAGCACACACACCGAGTGTAGTTTGCGCATCTGGAGCGCAAGTGCACTGAGCTTCAGGCACAGATCACCCAACTGTAGGCACTTTTAGGACCACCACCGGCTGCGGGGGGCCCTGTAGGGGACACCAGTAGTAGTGATTAGGTGGCTAGGTGCCGATCAGTCATTTTGTTATTTATATCTATGTCATATACAATGTAATGGAAAAAAAAAAATGCAAATTGTAAGTTAAGGGGTTTTAATGAAATGAAGTATAGCCTTGCTTTTTCTACAACTGACATGCACATTATGAGATTGGATGAATGTTATTTTTGCAATATCACAATATGATGCCTATGTTTATTCCATTATTTTTCTACCAGATATCTCGTAGAACCACGAGCGGTAGAATTGACCCGAATGAGGGTGATATAAGGGCAGAGTTCGCTCGTATGTATCAGGCATTCGGAGACTTAGCAGAGGCAAGCCGAAACAACATGCAGCAACAGGAAGCACCTACAGGTAATCGGGGAGTTGCAACTGTCAACCCTGTCAAGATGGTCGAATCTTTTCGTAGGATGAGGCTACCTGTTTTTAAGGGCCAGCCAAACCTGACAGCAGCTGCCGACTGGATTCGTCAGGTAGAGACAGTATTTGAGGTGATGCTGACACCGGATGACAGCAAGGTCAGGTTGGCAAGTATTCTATTAGAGAAGGATGCCGGGGTCAGGTAGCAGTCAGTGAAGAGGGGCATGGGCGAAGGACCCATTGCCTGGCAAGACTTCTTAAGGGAGTTCCGGTAGCACTACTTTCCTTCGGATGTGCATGAAGACAAGGCCATGGTGTTCTTCAACTGGAAATAGGGAAGCCTGACGGTTCATGAGTACGAGACCAAGTTCACTCATCTTTCCTAATATGCTCAAGAGATGGTACAGGACGAGGTCAAGAAGGCCAAGAGATTCGAGCAGGGGCTCAGGCCTATACTTAGAACAAAGATGGTACCCTTATGCATCCGGATGTTCGAGAAGTTGGTCCGCCGTGCAGCAACGACGGAGTTAGATATCAACCAAGGACCAGAACTGTGAGTGAACACTAGAGGATGGAACAGGGAAAGAGGCCTGCACCAGCGTCGGGATTCAGGAAACAGGGCCGGAATCAGACTTTCCAGAATACTGTTGACAGAACTGGAGGTGCCAAGCCAGGGAGCTATGTGATGCCCCAATTTCCATATATCGGGAAACCGTGAAATAAGCCAGAATCTTTTCCTTTAATTAGCCACAATACATAGAAAAACAGGAAAATTTAAAACTTTTTATTCAACACAAATGTATTACAAGTTCGAATGTTATAAAACTGCAATACATTACATCAGTGTTACAATAATTCTATACAAGCCCAAGTGTTACAAACTTTCAATAAAAATTATATTAGAGTACAATGAATAATACATAACACTTGGTACTTCACTTGGATTCTTCTTAACAGTTAATAAGTTTACAATTGAAACAATGGTAACCAACATATATTACAGTTGAACCAAAATCAACACTTTGCTTCTCGTGCCTTGAGTCCTCCTGAATCCTGTACCTGTAGTTTTGCAATCTAGTACCTGTAATTTTGCAATCCAGTACCTATTGAAGTGGGGACTTCAGTACATGTACTGATGCTTTAAGGCTGATGACCAGTAGCGATTCTCGACTTTAAACAAACATATTGATGAAAAGAGAAACATGTATATATATAATTGATGTGTCAGTGTATGCTATGACTTAGACTCTAATGCAAGATTACTAATGCAAGGACGCTCTTATTCTAATGCAAGAAAGTCTCCGGAACAATATACATGCCATATCTACATACGCCCATAACAAGTCGTTTCTTCATAAACAGGGATTCGAACACGCACTATGAATTCTACTGTTGTACTCAAGCTGTTTCTGAAGATTCAGCGTGACTGATGAGGTTGCCCTGAAACAGTCTAATCCCACCATTTGCATTCATATAGTGGTGTCTCCGTTAGCCACAATTGCCCGGCGTACCGGACCTCACTCAAAAATCTGACAAACACAGTGTATCCACAGCACTGGTTAGCTCGAAGCATCCCTTGTGGCCCCTAGCAGATAGACTGTAATCTATGGCTTGTTTGCCTTTCTTTATATAGAGCATGACGGAGTTCCGGTGGTCCATCCCCTAGCTTTGACAAGAATCTCTCCCGTCCTTATCATGGCACTTCAGAAATTAACAGACGAGATATGGATCCCGTGCTCCCAACTCGTGAGAAGGAACAGACCGTATCCCTTTGAGAGGAAGGGTACAACCAATAACACCACCTAGTGTTGGTCTATAGAACAGGTCGGATCATAAGGTTTCACCCTTAATACCAACTCTTTTCCATCGGCGAAAATGATAATAAATAAAGGTTAAGTAGTAGTAGCCAAAAGTTACTACCCTAAGAATGTCACTAAAAAATCGGAGGGATGACAATAGTACTAACTCAACATGCTGGGTCTTTAGTTAGACTTCGCAAGATAACTCTACTAGGTGCTCATCCTAGACTTACCAGAATTCCTAAGGATCCTGTTCATAGCCTATCGATCCAAGACCCTAGCAATACGAATGTATTCGCATGCTATTGCCCTGAACTTGGATTCTGTCTACACTCCCGGCCCACGATCAACCTACACCGGTTAAGATCTGACGGTGCACAAGGGGTGATTCGTCCACAGTCCACGGGGATTAAAATAAATACACATGTTGATGGTCGATGGCTCCTAGGGCAATGATATCACCCTACACAAGCACAATAACTGTGTACTAGCTAATAAGCTACATACGAGCAAAACAACTTACATACGAGCTGAATAGCTACGTATGAGCCAAACGAATTACATACGAGTCAACTGGCTATGTATGCGACAAATGAATCATATAGAAGCAACCGTATAAGTCTTCAAATAACCTAGAAGCAAAACAACATGCTACTAGCAAAACTTGATCTTTTATATTTAGAAGCAACAGAAGAATCTTCTAATAGCCCAATTTAAACATACTACTAATGAGAACTTGATCTTTTATACACAAAGGAAACATAAAAAGACTTCTAACCACCTAGAAGCAATTAAACATGCTACTCTTATCGGAATTTCACAAAATTGGACTTTTTAGGAAGGTGAGAACATCTACTATAACACTCTAGTTGAAAACTTTCTCAGTTTAAGTCAACAAGAGGTACAAAAACCTCGAACATTCCAAACAGCGAGCTTCAGCCAATTAAGGCCAGCTGCTACGACTTGTAAGGACCATAACTCCTACTCTGCTTATCAGAATCTAACCAAATAGGACATTTTGGAAAGGTGAGAACATCTACTACAACTCTCTAGTTGAAAACTTTCTCATAATAAGTCAATAAGAGATACAAAAACCTCGAACAATAAAAATAACGAGCTTTAGCCAATTAACGCCAGCTGCTGTAACTTGTAAGGGTCATAACTCCTTCTCCGCTTATCAGAATCTAACCAAATAGGACATTTAGGAAAGCTCAAAACATCTAATACAACTTTTTATTTGAACACACTTTTAGATTCTGTAAGGAACTCAAAATCCAACTCCTTAAACACAATACAAAAAGCAACAAAGAAAACCCAAAAGCTGAAACTTCCAACGCTCATAACTTTTTCTATACGTGTCTGCATTTAACAAAATAGGACATTTTGGAAAGGTGCCAACATATACTACAACTCTCTAGTTGACCACTTTTCTCATATCCGCATGGAACTCAAAATACAATCCTTTGAACACAATTCCGAACAACAAAAGCACAGCAAAAGTTACAGCAAAAGCTGAAACTTGTAAAGGTCGTAACTTTTGCTATACTTATCGGAATCAAACAAAATTGGATATTCTAGAAAGGGGGGAACATCTACTACAACTTTCTAGTTGAACACTTTTTCAGATTCAATCAATAAGAGGTGCAAAAATTCGAACCATCCAGACAGCGAGCTTTAGCCCAAAAGCTGGCTGCTGAGATTTGTAAAGCTCATAACTTATGCAATACTTATCGGAATCTAACTAAATAGGCCATTTTAAAAAGGGGAGAACATCTACTACAACTTTATAGTTGAACACTTTTTTAGATTCAATCAGAAAGAGGTGCAAAAACTTTGAACCATCCAGACAGTGAGCTTCAACCCAAAAGCTGGTTACTGAGATTTGTAAAGCTCGTAACTTTTGCAATACTTATCGGAATCTAACAAAATAGGTCATTTTGGAAAGGAGAGAACATTTACTACAACTTTCTAGTTGAACACTTTTTCAGATTTCGTAAGGAACTCAAAATCCAACCCCTTGAACACATGCAAAAATTAACCAAAACAGCATTTTGCTTAAAAGCTCGTTGTTTTGGGGGACACGTTTGTTTGACCTATCAATTTAACCCCAAAAAGTTTATAAAAATTACAGCATGATAGTAACACATACAAGAAGCTATCAAATTAATTTGGAGTCAAAATTCGATTTGAACACAAGTAATTAATTCAAACTACATACTAGTTTAGGGTTGATTCTTTAGTGTTTTATTTGTGTTCTACTACTTCAATCTTGTATGCCTTTTATTCTAGTCGATAAACATCCATATGCACATGAATTAGTCCAAGTTCTTCATTTAACAAGCAATTAAAACAACAAAGCAATAACAAATGTGTAGAGAACCCCCACCCAACGATTGTAGGAAGAACTAGCTTTGCTCTTCTCCTCCTTGTTCTTGCTCCTCCTCTCAAGAAAAAATCAAGAAATGAAACCCACTCTTTTTTTTTCTTTTGATTTGATCTCTCTTTCTTTTCTATTTTTCTTAATTTTTTTTCTAAAAAATAAAACAAGTAAGAAAGAGAGAATGAGATGGAGGTGGAGGAAAAAATGAAAGGGTTTTCTTGCCCTTTGAATGGTTGGCCGACCAAGGGGTAAGGGGTCTTGGGGTGGGGGGGGGGGGGGGGGGGGGGTTATAGGTGAAGGGGAGTTGGGTTTGTGGTTGAGAAGAATCCACTTGTTCTCATTCTCATGGCTTAACAAATTTGAGATCAAATTGCAAATTGAAATTGCAATCAACACCCTATCAAATTGCAAATTCAAATTGCAATCAACACCCACTCATCTCTAACCCTCCATTTGATCATGATTGATCAAGAATAAGAGGTATTTTCCCAAAATCACATACTACATGATTTCGTACAAACGTACGAAATCAATACAGTACATATACGTACATATATCTGTCTGCAGAATATTTTCATTAGTTAAAACGAATAATCTCTACCAAAAATATTTTAATTCAGAAATAATAATAAAAATAATTTTATTACCCACTCGTAAGATTTCAGTACCAATTTGATACAATACAGATGTATACAGACTGGTATATATATATAGATAATATTTATTAACGAAACCGGGTAATATCCAAAAAAATATTTCAATTCTAAAAAATAAAAAAAATAGTAATAAAATAATAATTTTTAATATTAGCCCGGGATTTTACAGACATTTTCTCAAAAACACATTTTACAGGATTTTGTACAAGTGCACAAAACCGATACAATACATATATATACTTATTAGGATATATTTACAGATAACATTTTATTAGTAAAACGAACAAATTTCCGTAAAAAAATTTTAATTTTTAAAAATAATAATAATACAAATATAATATCCAACTGCGATATTACAATACTCCCTCCTTAGATTAGTTCTGTCCTCAGAACTATGTTTAGTCATACGCTAAATAACTCAGGGAAAGAAAGCTTATATGGCTTCTCCACGAACTGGTTCTCTAAAGAATCCGACATTGATCCCAAAGCTGCCTGTAGACTCTACAAAAATTGAGATGTAACTCTTGAATCTTGGTCAGAATTGCTGATACTGGTACTCCATGCTGCTTCATTACGCCTTCAATGTGGACTTCCGCTAATTTCTCTAGCGACTAAGTCATCTTCATCGGATGAAAATGTGCAGACTTTATCAACCGATCCCCAATAACCTAACTTGAGTCATTCATTTCGGAATTCCTGGGTAATCATGTGATGAAGTCCACACTGATATTCTGAGATCAACTTGCTGCTTCGCTGCTTCAGTCCCTGCATCTCCTACCTAAGCCTTCTGACTTGCTTACTTAGACTCAGTTGCAGTTTCTATCGTGCCATAACCGAGCTCTAATTTTGAGTAATCACTTCAATACTGGCTTGCCTGGTCTCATCATTTAGCTTCTTACCTCCTTCACAGTCTTCGGCTTAGTCTAATACCCCCCTTCAGACTTCCAGCATTCACTTTGACAATTTGCATAAAGTTGATGCTCCTATAGCTGCTATGAACTACAGACAAATGCACAGTGTGCCCTTCTTCCGTTCCTGCTAGGTCCAACTCTAATAAATCTTATACTTAGGGTCTTTCCTCCAATTTGGAGTTTACAGCCCATATAGCATAAGTCTGCAATGGGGATTGCTCCAGATGGTGTAATCAACAAAACCAAATCTAGAGTTGACTCTCGCACACATCTCAACTTCTTAAAAATAATTCAGACAAAAGAATATGATGAACTAAGTTTGAACAAAATGGTTGCCTGGATTATATATATATAATGTGTTAAAAAATGTGTTACATATATATATATCCATTCGGTTAAAAAATGTGTTACATCATATATAACTTCTTCAGTCTAAATAAAATTCAAAATACAACTTTTAAACTTAGTTGCAACTCCATATGCACATACTGGTAATGGTTCTCCTGCCTTCTTCAACTTGCCTTTAGTAAGTGTGAACTCTTACTCTTGGTGAACATGCTCCTTTCCTTTGTGGTTTATCTTCGGGGCTAATCTGCTGCTACTCTTCTGAAACTGGGGACAATCTGGTCGGATATGACCAATCTTCCCACATTTGTAACAGACACGAGTATCTATCTGATGGTTTTTCCTCGGGCACTGGATCATGAAATGACCTTGCTCACCGCATAGGAAACAACTTCCTGGCATTGCGCCTCCAAGTTTGCCCTTCGTTTTCTGAATATTCTGCTTCTGACCTCAGTTCTTGAACCCTGATGCTAGTGCAAATCTTTTCCCTTGTAATCGTGGACAGACTGATTTCTTGTGTCCAACCTCCTTACAGAAATAGCATACTACAAACTTGGTGGTTTCCTGGACTTGCTCCATTCATGCTGTAGTCGTACCAATCTAGAATTAAAGTGTTCCCGCTCCTCCACTAGGCTTGCTAATATAGCTCTGCAAGCATCACCCATTTGCTTAGCTCGACGACCTTTCCTGATCCCGTACTTCCTCAGCTTCTTAATTCCCGAATGTATGCCGACCACCGCCACTGTGCGTTGATCCACACTTAGATCCTGTGATGGTGAAGGTGAGTTCGTCTTGAGATTAGCTTGTAGTGAAATCTCCTTTGGCTCCTCGCTCAAGATCATCGGATCATCCATCGAAATAGGCTCTCTTTCTTCCATCAATACATCCTCGATTAGGATATCCTCGAATACCATCCTTTAAACACATATATACGGGAATTAGTTCAGATATAGAAAAATTATAAAACATAAGTTGAAAGAAACAATAATATGAATTATAACTGTCTACAACTAGCTAAAACCCGACTCCTAAAAGGCATCCAAGTTTAATTATCCTACTGTGTTGGGCTATAAATTGAAGTTGGCTCTGATACCACTCGGTAACGCCCCGATTTCCATATACTAGGAAACCATGACATAAGCCAGAATCTTTTCGTTCAATTAGCCACAATACACAGAAAAACAAGAAAATTTAAAACTTTTTATTCAACACAAATATATTACAAGTCTGAATGTTATATAACTGCAATACATTTCATAAGTGTTACAATAATGCCATACAAGCCCAAGTGTTACAAACTTTCAATAAAAATTACATCAGAGTACAATGAATAATATATAACACTTGGTACTTTCACTTGGATGCTTCTCAACATGAATAAATTTACAATAGATATTACAATGGTAACCAACATATATTACAATTGAAATCAACACTTTGCGTTTCTTGCCTTGAGTCTCCCTCAATCCTGTACCTGTAGTTTTGCAATCCAGTACCTGTAATTTTGGAATCCACTACCTATTGAAGTGGGGACTGACATCCACTACCTATTGAAGTGGGGACGTCAGTACATATACAACGCTTTAAGGCTGATGACTAGCATCTATTCTCAACTTTAAACAAACAAATTGATGAAAAGAGAAACGTGTCTATATATAATTGATGTGTCAGTGTATACTATGACTTAGACTCTAATGCAAGATTACTAATGCAAGGATGCTCTTATTCTAATGCAAGCAAGTCTTCGGAACAGTATGCAGCCCATATCTACATACACCCATAACAAGTCGTTTCTTCATATACAGGGATTCGAACCCGCACCATGAACTCTACTCTTGTACTCAACCTGTTTCTAAAGATGCAGCGTGACTAATGAGGATGCCCTGAAACGGTCTAATCCTGCCATTTGCAGTCATATAGTGTTGTCTCCGTTTGCCACTATTGCCCGGCGTACTGGACCTCACTCAAAAATCTGATGAATGCAGGGTATCCGCAGCACATGTTAGCTCGAAGCATCCCCTGTGGCCCCCTAGAAGATAGACCGTAGTCTATGGCTTGTTCGCCTTTCTTTATATAGAGCATGACGGAGTTCCAGGGGTCCATCCCCTAGCTCCGACAGGAATCTCTCCCGCCCTTATCATGACACTTCAGAAATTAACAGACGAGATATGGATCTCGTGCTCCCAACTCGTGAGAAGGCATAAATCGTATCCCTTTGACAAGAAAGCTACAACCAATAACACCACCTAGTGTTGGTCTATAGAACAGGTCGAATCATAAGATAGGCTATTAATACCAACTCTTTCCTTTCGGCGAAAATGATAATAAATAAAGGTTAAGTAGTAATAGCCAAAAGTTACTACCCTAACGATGTCACTAACCCTAAACAATCTGAGGGATGACAATAGTACGAACACAACATGCTAGGTCTTAAGTTAGACTTTGCAAGATAACTCTACTAGGTTTTCAACCTAGACTTACCAGAATCCCTAAGAATCCTGTTCATAGCCTATCGATCCAAGACCCTGGCAATACGGATGTATTTGCATGCTACTGCCCTGAACTTGGATTCCGTCGACACTCTCGGCCCGCGATCAACATACGCCGGTTATGATCTGACGGTGCACGAGGGGTGACTCGTCCACAGTCCACAAGGAGTAAAATAAATATACGTCTTAATGGTCAATGGCTCCTAGGACAATGATATCACCCTAGACGAGCACAATAACTGCGTACTAGCTAATAAGCTACATATGAGCAAAACAACTTACATACAAGCTGACTAGCTATGTATGAGCCAAACGAATTATATACGAGCCAACTGGCTATGTATGCGACAAATGAATCATATAGAAGCAACCATTAAAGTCTTCTAACAACCTGAAAGCAAAATAACATGCTACTAGCAAAACTTGATCTTTTATATTTAGAAGCAAAAGAAGAATCTTCTAATAGCCCAATATAAGGAACTCAAAATAGGCCATCTTGGAAAAGGGAGAATATCTACTACAACTTTCTAGTTGAACACTTTTTCAGATTACATAAGAAACTCAAAATCCAACCCTTTAATCACATGCAAAAATTAACCAAAACAGCATTTTGCTTAAAAGCTCGCTGTTTTGGGGAAAACGTTTCTTTGACTTATCAATTTAACCCCAAAAAATCTATAAAAATTACAGCATGGTAGTAACACATACAAGAAGCTCTCAAATTAATTTGGAGTCTAAATTCCAACTTGAACACAAGTAATTAATTCAAACTACATACTAGTTTAAGGTTGATTCTTTAGTGTTTTATTTATGTTCTACTACTTCAATATTGTATGCCTTTTATTCTAGTCCATAAAGATCCATATGCACATGATTTAGTTCAAGTTCTTCATTTAACATGCAATTAAAACAACAAAGCAATAACAAATAAGTTGAGAACCCCCACCCAACGATTGTAGGAAGAACTAGCTTTGCTCTTCTTCTCCTTGTTCTTGCTCCTTGTTCTTACTCCTCCTCTCAAGAAAAAAATCAAGAAATGAAACCCACTCTTTTTTTTCTTTTGATTTTATCTGTCTTTCTTTTCTACTTTTCTTAAAGTTTTTTTTTTAAAAAAAAACAAGTAAGAAAGAGAGAATGAGAAGGAGATGGAGGAAAAATGAAAGGTTTTTCTTACCCTTTGAATGGATGGCAGGCCGGGGGGGGGGGGGGGGGGGGGTGTGTGGGGTGTTATAGGTGAAGGGGAGTTTAGTTTGTGGTTGAGAAGAGTCCACTTGTTCTCATTCTCATGGCTTAACAAATTTGAGATCAAATTGCAAACTTAAATTGCTATCAACACCCTACTCATCTCTAACCCTCCATTTGATCATGATTTATCTGGAATAAGAGGTATTTTTCCAAAATCACATACTACATGATTTCGTACAAACGTACGAAATCGATATAGTACATATACGTACATATATCTGTTTATACAGGTAACTTTTATTAGTTAAAACGAATAATCTCTACTAAAAATATTTTAATTCAGAAATAATAATATAAATAATTTTATTACCGGCTCGGAAGATTTCAGTACCAATTTGATACAATACAGACTGGTATATATATATATATATATATATATATATATATATATATATATATAATGTTTATTAACAAAACCGGGTAATATCCACCAAAAATATTTCAATTCTAAAAATAAAAATGAAATAATAATAAAATAATAATTTTTAATATCTGCCCGGGATTTTACAGATATTTTCTAAAAATGCATTTTACAGGTTTTTGTACAAGTGCTCAAAACCGATACAATACATATATATACTTACTAGTATATATTTATTGATAACTTTTTATTAGTAAAACCAAGAAATTTCTA
This sequence comes from Hemerocallis citrina, assembly GCA_017893485.1. Taxonomy (NCBI): domain Eukaryota; kingdom Viridiplantae; phylum Streptophyta; class Magnoliopsida; order Asparagales; family Asphodelaceae; genus Hemerocallis; species Hemerocallis citrina. Next base: position 340,824,904 of record CM030358.1, on the reverse strand, counting down.
TAAAATATTTTTATTTTTAAAAATAATAAAGATATTCTTAGCTTTCCAGAAAGCCCAATTTTGTTAGATTCCGATAAGTATAACACCAGTTATGATGTTTTCAAAATTCCCACAGCAACCATCTTTGCTGAGTTTCTGTTTGGAGAGATTAAGAGTTTTCGACCTCTTGTTGACTTAACTTGAAAAAGTTGTAAACTAAAGATTTGTAGTAGATGTTCTTAGCTTACCTAAAAGCCCAATTTTGCTAGATTCCGATAAGTATAGCACCAGTGATGATCTTTGCAAAATTACAACAGTAACTTTCTCTTGCTGAGTTTCTGTTTGGAAAGATTAGGAGTTTTCGACCTCTTGTTGACTGAACTTGAGAAAGTTGTCAACTGGAGAGTTGTAGTAGATGTTCTTAGATTTCCAAAAAGAGCAATTTTGTTGGATTCCGACATGCTTAGAAATTACTGTGTATTTCTCAAGCTTCAGCAGTTTTTGACCTTTGGCAAATTCACAGTTTGGAATATATGGTTGTTTTTCCCCTATTGAAGCCCTTGTTTAGGACATAGATGTGTTTCTATATGCTTATAAACACATGTCATAGCATATTTTAGGTTGGAAAAATAGTAGTGCTACTATTTAGCTCGTCTAGTGTATTGTAGTTACCCTAGGGGCCATCGACCATCAAGACTTGTATTTTACCATCTTGGAAACTGTGGATAAGTCACACCTCGTGCGCCGAAATACCTTAATCGGTGTAGGTTGATCGCGAGCCGAGAATGTAGACATGATCCGAGTTAGGGGTAGTGGCGAGTGAGAGAGATCCCATCACCAGTGTCTTGGATCGATAGGATGTGAGTTGGATACATGATGATCTTAGAAAATATAGGTTGAAATCCAGCATGTGGTATTTACATTATGTTAACCCCGTTAGACTGTTTAAGGATTAGTGACATCATTAGGGTGGTAACTTGTAACTAGTTACTTAACCATTTTATCTACATTTTGCCAAAAGGGAAGAATCGGTATTAGGGGTGATACCTTATCATCCGACTCGTCCTATAGGCCGACACTAGGTGGTGTTATTGGGTTGTGCCTCTCTGTCAAAGGAATACGTACGGTGCCTTCTCACGAGTTGGAAGCACGGGTTACGTATCTCACTCTGTTAATTCCTGAAGTACCATGACAAGAACGAGAGGTTCTCCTGTCAGAATAAGGAGATGGACACTGAAATTCCATCACGTTCTATCTCGGGGAAGCAAACGGGTCATACACTACTGTTCTATGAGTTATGGGTGCCACGGGGTAGGCTTTGGGTTATTATGTGCTGCGAATACCTTGCGTTCGTTTGACTTTTGAGTGAGGTCCGATGCGCCAAGTCGTAGTGGTAAATATAGACACCAGGAGCGTACTGCATTAGTGGGACTAACCTGTCAGGAACAGGTTGGGTACAAAAGTTCAATTCATAACGCGGGTCAAATTCCTAAATATGGTGAACGGCGTGATATGGACGTATGTAATTATGGGATGCATACGATTCCAGATTCTCGCTTGCATTAGAATAAGTGGATCCTAGCTTTAGTTGAAATTGCATTAGAATAAGTGCATCCTAGATTTAGTTGACATTGCATTAAGATTCTACGGCATAACACCCACGAACACTTAAACTACACCTACACATTTTACCATGCTTAAATTATGTTTGTTTAAAGTTGAGATTCACTGCTAGTCATCAGCCCTTAAGCGTCAGTATTTGTACTGACGTCCCCACTCAATTAGATTGTGGATGCAGGACCACTAATCTGGGAGAACTCTAGGCAAGGCATAGCGTCCAAGTAAAGAGCCCAGTGTTCATTTATTTTTCATGTATACTCTGATGTAATTTTATTGAAATCATTGTAACACTCGGCTTGTAATATATTATGTTAAATAATGAAAAAAAATGTCCTGCTTTTCTGTGTATTGTGGCTAATTGAATGTAAAGGTCCTCGCTCGTGTCTCGAATTCTCCATATTGGAAGTTCGGGGCATTACAAAGAGAAGAGAACCCCCACCCTAATACTTGTAGGAATAACTGGCTAGCTTTCTCCTCCTCCTTGCTCCTTCCTCAAGAACAACCCATAAGCAATTAAAACTCTTTTTTTTTTCTTATGATTCAATCTCTTTCTTTTCTCTTCCAAATATTTTTCTACTCAAGAACAAGCAAAAGAAGAAGAAGAAGAAGAAATATAAGAAGAAGAGAAAGAGTGAGAGTTGGAGTTTGGCCTTTGGCCTTGGAGAGTTGGCCAGCCATTTTAAAGGAGGAGGGAGACAAAGATGTGGATGAGAGAATGCCAAGTGTCTTCAATTTTGTGGCTCAACAATTGAATGCATTGTTTGCAAAATAATATTTTACAATCAACACCCAATCTAATCCTAGCCCTCCAATTTGATCCATCATAATCAAAATAAAGATATTTAGCCCATAAATACATACTACATGATTTTGTACAAGTGTACAAAGTTGATACAATACATATACATACAGATAATTTTTATTAGTTAAATTAAACAAACTTTACCAGAAATATTTTAATTCCGAAATAATAATAAAAATAATAATTTTTAATATCAGACCGGGATATTACAGATATTTTCTCAAAAATGCATATTACATGATTTTGTACAAGTGCACAAAAAAGATATGATATATATATATATATATATATATATATATATATATATATATATATATATATATATATATATATATACTAGGTTTGCCCGTTGACATGTGCCTACGGCACGTCTTCGGAACGGTGCCCTTGGTTTGATTATATAAAATAGTTTTGGATGACCAGCAAATTAATTGAAGTAGCAAACATATTATATGAGAAAGAAGTATATATAGCTACCTTTAAGCTCAACCATTCTCTTCTTGATAATTAGCTTGAGCTTAGCTGGAATGCATATAGTTTGTTAGAAACATTGCATAGAGTTTTTTTTAACTTCAGCATCACTTTTAGATGCTTGTAATAGTTATGCAAGGACCTTATCATATAGGTTTTATAGAGCTTACTCTAATCCCATTACCACTATGAGCATGTCTAAATACAATGGTAACGCAAGTGCATATGTGAAGGGATCTACAATACCAATAATCTAAATATTTATTTGTCTGATACTCAGTTTGCAATTGAAATACCTCTTATTATTATTTCAACCAAAATGAAATACATGAAGTTCTCAAAACTCTAATCCAAGCTAATCAATTCTTTTATCTCCACTTTGTCTCCTTATTGCACCTTTATTTAAAAAAACAAAATGGATAAATAACAAATTTACTTTAGGTGTCTTTCTTGAGTAGAAAGTTTGCATCCTTCACTGGTAAACTCCAATCATCCCAATCCTGTATATCCAAACATACAGTAAAAGTTCTTATATGTTATGTTATCCATGGTTTCTAATAACCAGTGAAGGGAACACTTCACGATAGTATTTTCTCTTATAGTAAGAAATTATTGTTGCATATTTGCCAAGTTATTTTAGGTTGCTAGTTAGCTTACCTCTCCTGTTATGGTTTGGAAGCCCAAATTGAGGCCACCAAATAATCCATCTTTCACTTGCGTACACCTTAAATCAAAACCAATAAAAAACTCATCAAATAAATCACCAAATTAAAAAATTTTAAACCAAAAAATAAAACAATCATACCTCTCTGAACTTAGATCTCATGCACACAGAAAATTCGAGTTAGCAAAAAACTGAGTAATCCCTTGCACACAAAAAATTAAAAATTAAAATGAGAATTCGGTTAATGAGATGAAATTAGAGTCGTCACATCGCATATAGAGGCTCTCGATTCGGTGGAGGGGAGTTGCCGATACGGAGTCACTTCATATTCGCGCTCGATTTGGTGGAGGGAGTCACCGATACGAAATCAGCAGCGAATCAGATATCGGCGACGACATCTTGATTGGGGTTCGACATTCGATTTTGATTTGAATTTTCTTTGAGATTTTCAAATTTTCCAAATTTCAAAATTTCAAAAATTCAAAAATTTTTAAAATTTTTAAAATTTTAAATTTTTTAAATATTAATTTTTTTAAAATTTTAAATATTTTAAATTTTAAATTTTCAAAATTTAAATTTTTAAAATTTTAAATTTTAAATTTTAAATTTTAAATTTTTAAAATTTTAAATTTTAAAATTTAAAATTTAAATTTTTAAATTTTTAAATTTTAAATTTTAAATTTCAAATTTTTTTTAAAAATTTCCTAAATTTTTAAAATTTCTAAAATTGTAAAAAATTTAAAAAGTTATAAAAAAATTAAACATTTTTAAAATTTTAAAATTTTAAAATATTTTTAAAAAATAAATTTTTTTAAAATTTTTTTGTTTTTGAATTTTTTTTTATTTTATTGAACTTTTTAAAAAGTTTTTAAATTTTTTGGTTTTTTAATTTTTTAAAAATTTTAAAAATTTCTATTTTCTTAATTTTTGGAATAGAAGAGAGAGAGAGAGAGAGAGAGAGAGAGAAATAATTAAATAAATAAAGGAGTTATTTGGGTGGGGGACTTGAATTTGAGTTTTGGGGAGAAACTTTTGGGGGGAAAATGTGTTTTGTGAGGTTAGATCTGGGCCTTTGATTTTGGGGGGATTGAAGGAGAGCCACTTGATAGCTTTCTTTGTGTTTTATTATATAGACTAGATTTGCCCGTGGCCACGTGCCTACGACACGTCTTCAGAATGATACAACATATGAAAAGTCGTGTAAACAGTAAATCAACAATTATGTAGCTGAAGTTTGAATAGTATGACAATAATTAGTTGTAAATAAAAGTTCATGTTTCCATTAGTATATGGTGAAAAATAATTATAAATTGGGATATAAAAGTCTATGTTTCCATATATATATATATATATATATATATATATATATATATATATATATATAGAGAGAGAGAGAGAGAGAGTTAAATAATTAAATGAGTTATTTGGGGATTTCAATTTGAGTTATGGGGGAAAACTTTTGGGGGAAAATGTGTTTTGTAAGGTTAGATCTAGACCTTTGATTTTTGGGGGGATTGAGGGAGAGCCACTTGATATCTTTCTTTGTGTTTTATTATATAGATATATATAGAGAGAGAGTGAGAGAGAGAGAGAGAGAGAATTAAATAATTAAATGAGTTATTTGGGGATTTGAATTTGAGTTTTGGGGGGAATCTTTTGGGGGGGAAATGTGTTTTGTAAGGTTAGATCTGGACCTTTGATTTTTGGGGGGACTGAAGGAGAACCACTTGATAGCTTTCTTTGTGTTTTATTATATAAATATATAACTTTTATTAGTTAAAACTAAATAATTTTCCTTAAGAAATATTTTAATTTTTTTAAAAAATAAAATTATTATAATATAATATCCGACCGGGATATTACACTTGCCGAGTACAATTTCCTATATATTCCACTACTGGGTCTTTCCCCCAATACCCAGCTTGTGATTCTTTTATAGTAGTTAAATATGGTGCACCAATGGGGATAGTGTCGGGACATAATCAGGGAGATATCTAGGGTTATGCGGTGTGTTTCAAGTCATAAGTGTTATAAATAACATATTCATGTATAAAAAAATACGAGTCACAAGTATGGGCAGTCATACGTTACTGCCCAACGATCAACTTTTTCGCTGCCACAGGAAAACAAATCTGGTTCCGTCATGGATTCTAAAAACTACAATCCTTGCCAGTTCCACCGCATATACACACGACATATTAAAAATACAGAAACTAGGCAAATAATCTCGTTCTTTACTGATTATATGTTCAAGCAGCATGTAAGAGTTAAATACTTATAAACAAAAGCAACTTATAAAATCATTTAAAAATCTCAAAAAAATCATATTTTAACTCCTACTAGTGTTAAATATAATTACAATTAATCTCAGATTTTACTACTTAAACTAACTTACTGTTTCAGTTAATTGAGCAGGGTGATGTATATTTTAGACTACATTTTGGAATTCAGACGTCACTGTACTAAAATGTGAATATCTTGTAATCTGTAGGTCGGATTGCAAAGCTATCAGATGATCGGGATTTCAGACACAAAGAGCTACAATTCTCATTTAATAAATTTTAACCAGTGACAGGTTGAATCAGGTAAAAATGAGGTTTTTTACTGAACTAGCATGCAGGCAGCAATCTAGAATCCTGTTTGCATAAATATATGAAGTCAGAAAAATTGTCAAGTAATTCTACAAAAATTTATGGTGGCTCCTAATCATGTCTAGTCATATCCAGATTAATATCAAGTCTAAACTTTACTGTTAGCATCTATCTTAATCAATAATTTATGCCAATATTCTTGTAATCAGAAATTGGAAAATTTGCGACCCAACAGTATTAAAAGCGTGATATCTTACAAATTACAGATCGGATTCCTAATCCGTCAAAAGTCATTGAAAGTAAACTCATGGGGTTACAGAAGCTATTCACAAGGTTTTATCAAATTCACATAGTAAGGGATTCAAAACTTCAATGCAAAATCAAATAAGCAGCTGGCCAGCAAGCAAATTCATGTTAAATTTCGACTATTTAAATATGCAAACATACAATTCCATGGCAATTAATTTACAGAAATTCTACTTGATTATTGGGATGAGATTCCAACAATTACGAGGCATTTCATGGTAGTTAGTTCCCGAAAATCATGTGCAATTGAAGTATTCAATTCATCAAATTATTCGGTCACCTATTTATAAACATTTGAATATATGTTTTCAATTCTTGTGTTCGCGTAATGAATATGATGTCAAGGAGTATTCATGATCGAATTACGAGTTACGATATCAACAATAATCCAGTGGGATAATAGATATTAACGAGTAATCAACATGTGGGAAAAGGGGTGAAGAACGAGATTATCTCACGATGGATCATGAAAAGGTCTACTTTTGGGATTCAAAACAAAGCTTGTACAGGAACAAAAAGATGTACAAGAGAATACTTGCTTTAATATGATGACGATGATTTGGATAATATTGAGAATAATGGGACGAGCATCCCGACGGCAACACGAGCAAAATACGTGCACCGTAAGTACGTGCAAAGCATGGATAGCAACACAGCAACAGTAGCGAGCGGCAGCAACAGCAGCACTCAGCACGAGAGCGATGGTAGGGCTAGGTGGTCGGGGCTGCGACTGTGGCGGGGGGAGAGGGCTTTCAACGGCGGCAGTCGACGGTGGTGGTGCACTGGTGGTCGACGAGGGGGATGAGAGCCCGGAGGTGATGGTTGGTCGAACGGAGGAGGGGAAGGGCGATGAGCACAGGCAAAGTCGAAGAGGATGAGGGGTATTGTTGTTGGTGGCACAGGCAGGAGCTCGCGAGATGGAGTGTGAAGGCCGTCGATGAGGCTCAGGGGGCTACCGGGTCGGGTGGTGGTGGTCGCGGCTCTGGTCACTGGCATGGAGGGATAGTGAAGATGATGCCCACGACGAAGGTGGGGGAGCAGCAACTGGTGGGTGGTTGAGGATGGTTGTGGTTGGTAATGAGGCGGAGGGGAAGACGATTGGTCAATCTGGGGGTCGGGGGTGAGGTCAGAGGAAGAGAAAGATGGGGTTTGGACGGTTGTACAGTGAAAAGGGTGAGGGGTTGGGGTTTGTATAGAGAAGAAGATGAAGAGGTTGGAGTTTTGGCTGTGGAGATTAAGATGAAAGAGATAGAGAATATAAGGGGATTTTATAGGGGTGGTTCGGATTAGTGGGGGAGTGTGAGAGAGATTGGAGAGGAGGGGGGAACGTCAGGGATTTGTTGATTTGGTCAATAGATAGGTAGGAGGGAAAATTTGGTTTTGGGTTAGTGGGTTTAATTGGGTATCCAAAGGAGATCCAATAGTAGTATGAGCTGCAAAAGCTAGGCTCAGAATTAAATAAAATGATAATATTAATATTGGGCTGGGTTGGGCGTAGGACTTGGGTTGAAAGGAAATGAAATAAGAGAAATACAACTCAGATTCAAGAGTAGGAAATACAACTTGCATTAGAAAATAGAATTTACAAGAATACAATGAGTGAAAAGAATACAGTCCAGTACAAACAAAAATGGGAGTTACAATCCTACCCACCTTGCAAAAAAATTTTGTCCTCGAAATTCGTTCAGTGGGACATAGGAGAGCCCTGAAAAGGAAAAGAAACAACACACTACTCGAGAGTTTAGGGAACCTCTCCTGGATCTCTTCCTCCAACTCCCAAGTCGACTCACCGAGCGAGTGAGGATTCCATGAGACTCGAACAAGTTTGATGATCTTATTCTTCAGGACCTTCTCATGCCTGTCTAGAATAGAGATCGGTTGAATCTCACAGGATAAATCCGGTCTCACCGACAACTCCAAGTATTCAATCACATGACTGTCGTCCCTGAAATACTTCCTGAGGTGGGAGACATGGAACACATCATGGACTCCAGACAGTGCCGGTGGCAATACGTGTCTGTAAGCTACCTTGCACACTCGTTCCAAAACCTTAAATGGACCGATGTATCGGGGACTTAGCTTACCCCCACCACCAAAGCAGATAACTCCACACCGTGGTGACACCTTGAGGAAAACATGGACACTTCCCACAAATTCCAAAGGCCTCCAGTGACAATCAGCCCACTTCTTCTGCCTGTCCTGAGCTGCCTGCAACTGCTTCTTAATCTACTATCTTGATGATCAATTCCGGCCACAAAATTTTCCTCTCGCCAATATCATCCCAACAGACGGACGATCTACACTTGCGACCATATAATGCTTCAAACGGTGCAACCTTGAGACTCGCCTGATAACTGTTATTGTACGAGAACTCAACTAAGTGTAGATGATCTGCCCACGAGCCTCCAAATTGAAGAACACAGAACCTCAGCATGTCTTCCAGGGTCTGATTCGTCCTTTCTGACTGTCCATCTGTCTGTGGGTGGAATGCCGTATTGTAATTTAGCTTACTCCCCAAACTTTCTTGAAGACTCTCCCAGAACTAAGACCTGAATCTCATATCTCTGTCGGATACAATACTGATAGGAACTCCATGCAACCGTGTAGTCTCTTGAATGTACTTCTCAGCCAAACTCTCAGTGGACTGACCCACTTTGAAAGGAATAAAGTGAGCACTCTTCGTCAAACGGTCCGATTACCCAGATAGCATATGACCCTTAGGACTTCTTGGCAATGCTGTCACAAAATCCATAGTGATGTTCTCCTATTTCCACTATGGAATCGGGAGAAGTTGCAAGAGTACGCGGTCCTCTGATGCTCTGCCTTTACTTGCTAAAAAATGAGGCACTGGGACACAAACCTGGTCACTGCTTTCTTCATGCAGTGCCACAAAAAATGTTGCTTCAAATCTCTGTACATCTTATTGCCTCCATGGTGAATGGAGTAGGGAGAGCGGTGAGCTTCCTCGAGTAATTTCTGCCTGACTTCTCCTTTTGGTACACACAATCTAGTTCCAAAGCGAAGCGAGCCATCTGCGTGAATGAGCATGTCGGTTCTTAGGCCTACTTCTACTTCTCTCCTGAATTTCTGCAATTGCTCATCTCCAGCCTGGGCTTCCTTGATTTGCTCCACTAATGAAGACTGTAATTGCAACATCATACATTGTTGCGGTGTACCTAGCAAAATTACTTCTAAATTCGGCCTTCTCATGTCCTCCAGAAGTTCTCTCTACTCAGTTAGAAACATGGCGGTGGGTCTCCTGCTCAGCACATCGGGTACCAAGTTTGCCTTACCTGGATGGTACTGCAAATTGATATCATAATCTGCCATGAATGCAAGCCACCTTCTCTGCCTCATGTTGAGCTCCTTCTGAGTGAATACATACTTAAGGCTCTTGTGTTCTGTAAAAATCTCCACCCTATCTCCCAGCAATAGTGCCTCCACAACTTCAAGGCAAAGATTACAACTGCAAGTTCCAGATCATGTGTAGGCTAATTCTTCTCATCCGGTCTCAACTGTCGAGATGCATAAGCAACAACCTTGCCTCACTGCACTAGTACGACGCCGAGTCCTTTGCCAGAAGCGTCACAGTAAATCACGAAGCCTCCTGAACTGTCAGGTATGATTAGCACAGGTGCTGACGTTAGCTGACTCTTCAACTCCTAGAAAGCTTCGTCATAGGCCCCATCCCAAATGAACAAAAGTTTAGTTAGAGGCTTTGCGATTTTCGAGAAATCTTGGACGAAGATCCGATAATAGCCTGCTAGCCCAAGAAAACTCCACACTTCTGAGACTGACTTCGGCACCGGCCAATTCTTGACCGCAGTGATCTTCGACGGGTCAACTGACACTCCTTCATCTGAGATAATTTGGCCCAAGAATGCAACACGATCCAACCAGAACTCACATTTGCTGAGCTTCCCATATAGCTGGTTCTTTCTCAGAGTCTACAAGGCCACCCTCAAATGTTCTGTACGGTCCTCCATATTCCGAGAATACACCAAGATATCATCGATGACAACCACCACAAAACTATCCAGAAATGGTGAGAACACCCTGTTTATCAAACCCATGAATACCGCGAGTGCATTGATGACTCCGAACGGCAGCACCAAGAACTCATAGTGACCATACCTTGTGCAGAACATCATCTTCGGAACTTCGGTCTTCAACTTCACATGGTGGTAACCCGAACGAAGGTCCAATTTGGAGAAGACTGAAGCACCTCCCAATTGATCGAACAGATCATCAATCCTCGGCAATGGATACCGGTTTTTCACCGTGATATTGTTCAGTTCCCAGTAATTAATGCAGAGCCTGCGACTATCATTTTTCTTGTTGACGAACAGAACTGGGGCTCCCCAAAGCAAAACACTCAGCCTGATAAAGCCTCTGTCTAGCAACTCTTGGACCTGAACCTTCAATTCTACATGCTAAATCTGTGCCATCCTATAGGGACTCTTCGAGATAGGTGTGGTACCAGGCTGGACATCAATACTGAACTCCACTTCTCGGTCCAGCGGTAACCCAGGAAATTCCTCTAGAAAGACGTCCATAAATTACCGCACAACTAATGGTGCAACTTCCTCATCGGTGCACAACAATTCTCGTACACCCACTTCTTGGTTCGCAGACTTCTTGTCACACCCAAGTGGTGTCTCACCAGAATGGAATTCAAACTCTTGGCGACCAGGAATCTTGAATACCACGTTCTTCTCTCGGTAGTCTATCACAGCATGATTGGCGCCCAACCAATCCATCCCAAGAATGACGTTGAACCCAAAATTACCTATAATAATGAGGTATGCCTTGAAGTCCATGCCGCTAATCAACAAGGGGCTCAACTTGCACACTTTAGAATAGACAATCACACCTCCACCTGTTGTGATGTTTGAAGCAACTTGCAAGTTCTCGCTAGGCAATTGGTGTTGTCCAACAAAGCGGGAAGAGGTGAAGGAATGGGTAGCACCCGAATCGAACAAAACATGATCAGGGAAAAAGTGTACTAGTATAATACCTAGTAACAAACCAAGGGTGTGAGTGAACAAAAGCATGGGCCAGAATGCATGATGCAAGAGGAACAAGTACAAGATAGACTGAAATGACTAAAAGCAATAAATAATTAATACCTACAACGACTCCCTCAGCAGTCTCGACTTCCGCCACGGTCAGGTTGTAGGCTTAGCCATGGCCTCCAGTCTGGCCTCTCCCAGGAACTGCTCCCCTATGATTGTAGATCTGCCTCTGTGGTGGGAGCGGTGGCCTAATCTGACCACGAGCTGGTGCTCCCGACTGAACTGATCCCCGGCTAGTTGAGCCAACCTCCTCTGCGGGAATCTGACCACGAGCAGTGGCCTAATGTATGGTCGCTAGCTCGGCATGCGAAGCATTGGCAGGTAGCAGCCCTACAATCCTTGTGCACATGACCAACCTTGCGGTAGAAGTCGCAAGTCACAACCCCCTAGAAGCAGCAGATAGGTATGACAGTGCCCTTGGTGCTGGAGCTGGAGCTGGCCACGGCCCACCTGTAGGATGGGCGGCCATAAGTTGCTATACCGAATGCTGAGCTGCACTCCTCCTCCTATGAGCCTACTTCTGAACACTAGCTGCATCTAGAACTGCACCAAAAGTGCGGTGCTGGTGAGCAACCAGACGGTCATAAATGTCGAAGTCCAGACCCAGCAGGAACCTACGGGCCCTATCTTACTCATTCATCACCATGGCTGTAGCGAAGCGGCTGAGCGGAGTGAACTCCGCGGTGTATTCATCCACAGACTGAGTCCCCTGTGTTAACATAACATTTAGTTTAACATTGCTACGCGATATGTATGTAACAAAATTCAACATTAATTAACACAAATAGACGAACCTGTGTCAGAGAGATGAACTGCGGATCCATCTCTACCTTGCTAACGTCGGGAAAGAATTTCGTTAGGAATCTCTCGATGAAGGTGGCCCAGATGATAGGCCTCTCCAATCATTCAGTTTCTGCCCTCTACCAGACCTGGGCAAGGTCCATGAGCTGGATGCTCACTACATCCATTCAGTCGACATCGGCAATCCGCGTTGCTTGCAACAGCTGCTCAGTCCAAATTAGCCATTATTCAGTTTCTAGTGGAGTCTCGTTACCCGTGAAATTTTCCGGGTGCAAAATCCGCCACAGTACCGAGCCTCGGTGATAGAAATCCTGGCACAGGTCCGACGGCGGCTCAGTTCGCGGCTTCTAAACTTGCCCTCATCAATTCGTTATGCTCCTCTTGAAGTTGCATCACTTGTTGCAATGCTCAGAGAACGTTTGCATTCTCGGACTATTCATCCCTGTACCATAGTCTGCATACAATCCAAACCGGTTAGTATTCTAGATGATAAGTTTATTATATAACATTTATGTGATTAACGTGGTGCATATATTGTTGAGTTAAAGCCTGGCTAAACTCTCAAACTAGTTAGGGCCAAACCTGGCTCTATACCACTAAAAACCTGTCACGCCCCGATTCCCAGAATACGGAAACACGGCACGCAACTAAGTCCCAGCGAATGATATATTCACATCATTCATAAGCTGTTATAATCAACTCAATAATATAAAAATAAATACAACCACGCAAGAAAATATTATAATCACATAAACAAGGATAACATAAATAAACCATGCAATAGTCCATACATAACCAACATCCAGAAATAAATACTGCAGGACAACATACCCGGAATACAAAGTTTTGCAATAAACAAATATAACTGAAAGTAAAAAACATAAAGCAGTAAAGCAGAGTGGGATCCATCTGCATCTTCAGAATACCTTCCTTCTAGCAGTTCCTCTTCCACTCCTATATATTCATCAACTCGAGTTTGGGAAAGAGAACACCCGTTAGAGTAAGTAACGGTCCGTAAGTAGTACAAGCAAATAGGCAAGGGTAGGAATATAACAAGAGAATTAAGTATGTAGAAACGAGTCATGCAACAGGAAGATACAACATGTAAAAGAGGATAATGCAATTTCAACTTATAAATAGGAATCATGAAACTTGTACTGAGCATATAACATGTAAACAGGAATCATGAACTAGTAAACAAGAACTTTAACGGGACATGTAACATGTAACAGGAATATGCAAGTGCTCAGTGTCAAACTTAAGTCTATCATTTAATCCATCTTAGCTAATGCATGCGATCCTACGTCCCATACCACAAGTTGGGTGCATACAAGCATGTTACTTTTAGAGATCTACTGGCAAATTATACAGGACAAGTACTCGGGAATCATGTAACATGTATCATCTACTCATGTAATGGAGTCTAGAGGTGGCCCGCATCACCATGACATGGCACTTAGTTCTACGTGGCACCTAGTTCAATCTAATTTGTAATCGTGTGTTCATGTAATGGAGTCTGGAGGTGGCCCCCGTAGAGGCTAGAGGTGGCCCCCGTCACCCATGACATGGCACCTAGTTATACATGGCACTTAGTTCCATCTAACTTGTAATCATACATCATCATCACGGGAGACACGGCCCCCCTACCGAGTACAATTTCCTATATATTCCACTATTGGGTCTTTCCCCCAATACTCCGGCTTGTGATTCTTTTATAGTAATTAAACATGGTGCAACAACGGGGACAATGTCGGGACATAATTAGGGTGATATCAAGGGTTATGCGGTGTGTTTCAAGTCATATGTACAAGAAAAAACATATTCATGTATAAACAAATACAAGTCACAATTCTGGGCAGTAAGACGTTACTGCACAAAGATAAACATTCCCGCTGCAACAGGAAAGAAAATCTGATTCCGTTAAGGATTCTAGAAAGTAGACGCCTTTTCAGTTCCAGCTCATATACACACGACGTATTAAAAATATAGAAACTGGGCAAATAATCTCGTTCTTTACTGATTACATGTTCAGGCTGCATGTAAGAGTTAAATACTTATAAACAAACATAACTTGTAAAATCGTTTAAAACTCTCATAAATATCATATTTAAACTCTAACCGTGTTAAATATCAATAAAATTAATCTTAGATTTTAATACTTAAATTAACCTACTATTTCAGTTAATTAAGCAGGGTGATGTATATTTTAGACTGCATTCTACAAAAATGTGAATATCTTGCAATCTGTAGGTCGGATTGCAAAATCGTTAGATGATCTGGATTTAAGACACAGAGAGATACAATTCTCATGAATAAATTTTAACCAATGACAAGTCAAATCATGTCAAAAATTAGGTTCTGTACTGAACTAGCATGCTGGTAGCAATCTAGAATTATGTTTGCATAAATATATGAAGTCAAAAAAATTATTAAATAATTATACAAAAATATATGGTGGCTCCTAATCATTTCTAGTCATCCAGATTAATATCAAGTCTAAGTTTAACTGTTAGCATCTATTTTAATCAATAATTCATGTCAACTTCTTGTAATCAGAAATATGGAATTTTGCGACCCAACAATATTAAAAGTGTGATATCTTACAAGTTACAGATCAGATTCCCGTTCCGTCAAAGGTCTTGGAAAGTAGACTCATCGGGCTACAGATGCTATTCACAAGGTTTTATCAAATTCACACAGTAAGTGATTCAAAACTTCAATGCAATATCAAATAAGCAGCAGGTCAGCACGCAAATTCATGTTAATTGTCAACTATTTAAATATGCAAGTATACAATTCCATGGCAATTAATTTAAAAAAATTATAATTGATTATTGGGATAGAATCCTACAATTACGAGGCATTTCATGGTAGTTAGTTCTCGAAAATCATGTGCAATTGAAGTATTCAATTCATCAAATTATTCGATCACCTATTTGTAAATATTCAAATATATGTTCCCAATTCTTGTGTTCGTGTAATGAATATGATGTCTGGAGTATTCATGATCGAATTACGAGTTACGAGATCAACAATAATCCAGTGGGATAATAGATATTAACAGGTAATCATCATGTGGAACAAGTGGTGATGAACGAGATTATCTCACGATGGATCAACAAAAGGTCTACTTACGGGATTCAAAACAAAGCTTGTATGGAAACAAAATGATGTACAAGAGAATACTTGCCTTAATATGATGACGATAATTCTGATAATATTAAGAATAATGGGACGAGCATCCCTATAGCAACACGAGCGAAATACGTGCACCGTAAGCACATTTAAAGCACGGACATCAACATAGCAAAAGTAGTAAGCAGCAGCGACAGTGGGTGCAGCAACAATAGCACTCGGCACGAGAGTGAGGGCAGGGCTTGGTGGTTAGGGTTGCGACTGTGTAGGGGGCAGAGGGCAGTCGACGGCGGCAGTCGACGGTGGTGGTGCACTGGTAGTCGACGAGGGGGATGAGAGCCTGGAGGTGCTATCGTTGGTCGAACGTAGGAGGGGGAGGGCGACGAGCACAAGCGAATTCGAAGTGGGTGAGGTTTGTTGTCGTTGGTGGCGCAGGCAGGGGCTTGCGAGATGGAGTGTGAAGGCCGTCAACGAGGCTCAGGGGGCTGCGGGGTCGAGTGATGGTGGTCGCAGCTCTAGTCGCTAGTGTGGCGGGACAGTGAGGATGATGGCGACCACGATGGTGAGGGAGCGGCGGCTGGTGGGTGGTCTAGGATGGTTGTGGCTAGTGATGAGGTGGTGGGGAAGACGAGGGGTCGATCTGGGGGTCGGGGTGAGGTCAGAGGAAGAGGAAGACGGGGTTTGGAGGGTTGTACAGTGAAGAAGGTGAGGGGTTGGGGTTTGTATAGAGAAGATGATGAAGAGGTTGGACTTTTGGCTGTGGAGATTAAGAAGAAGGAGAGAGAGAATATTAGGGATTTGATAGGGGTGGTTAGGATTAGTGGGGGAGTGTGAGAGATATTTGAAAGGGGGAGGGGGGGACTTGAGGGATTTGTTGATATCATCAATAGGCATGTAAGAGGGAAAATTTGGGTTTGGGTTAGTGGGCTTAATTGGGTTTCCAAAGGAGATCCAGTAGTAGTATGGGTTTCAAAAGTTGGGCTCATAATTAAATAAAATGATAATATTAATATTGGGCTGGGTTGGGCTTAGGACTTGGGTTCAAAGGAAATGAAGTAAAAGAAATACAACTCAGATTCAAGAGAAGGAAATACAGCTTGCATTGGAAAATAGAATTTACAAGAATACAATGAGATAGACGAATACAATCCAGTACAAACAAAAATGGGTGTTACATTTATATTGTATTTGGATTACATTGAAGTAAAATTTCTGGGGTTGTGTCTCTTATTTCTATTATTGAAATTCGGGGTGCTACAAGTGCTACCTTCCTGAATCTCTCTTCTTATTCCTCACAAAAATCCTATACTTACCTCATTTCCCCAGCCATGACCAATGAAAACAATCAAGTTCTCATACCCACCACTCTAGAACCCACCAAACCCCTTACTGTTATCAATACACACAACTTCAGGAAATTCACATCTACCAATTATCTCTCTTGGAAAATGCAAATTGAAGTCATTCTTGTTAGCTACGTTCTACAACAATTTATTGACGGAACTATCTCGGCACCACCTGCCCCGATCCCTGTCAATGCAGCTGCCACTCTCAATGGAGAATATCTAACATGGCTTCGTCAAGACAAATTAATTTTTGGAGCACTAGTGGGTTCTATATCTCAAAATATCCTCCTTATCCTAACTCAATGCAAAACATCTTGTGAGGCATGAACGATTTTTGCCAACACCTATGCAAGGCCCTCTTGTGATCACATTAAGCAGATTCGGGAACAAATTAAGCATGCAATCAAACGGTCACAAATAATCTCAGAATACATGCAATTCATCAAGACTCGAGTTGAAGAACTTGCCTTCCTCGGCAAGCCTATGGACGACAAAGACATCTGTCACACCCCGCTTCCCAAAAGAGAATACGGAATACTGATACGTGACTAAACCCAGCGAATGATTTTCATCATCCATAAGTTGTTCAGAATCTTTACAACATTTCACAGAAATAATCAGAGTCGGAAGCAAAAGAATCAACCAAGTATGCATAATCGAATCAAAATACCAATAAGAATACTTGAAACCAAAATATATTAATCTCAAATAATCCAGATCTGAACAAGTCAAATATCCTGGGTCACATTATCCAAATACAAATAATTCAAGTAATCAAGTACAATTGTTCAAATAGCAACAGGAAATAATACTAGCAGGAAAATCATGATAGTAAAACTCCAGCATCTAGTATCTCATCTTGCCTATTCCATCTGGCAGTTGATATCCAAAATCTACAATTTAACAATTTGCAGGAAGAAGAAAAATAAAACAAACTCCCGTCAATGCAAGTTACGGGCCGCTTGTAGTGCAGGATACAAGTACATGGGATAAATAACAAACATGAAGTAATAACAGAACAAACATGCCATGGTATAGGCATATCAACAGCATATAATCTCTAACTTGAATCAGGAAAACAGAATCAACTTGCATGGTATACTAACAAATATAAGTAACATGTGTCAAGTGTCAACAGTATGCAGACAGGTATACGGATAATAGTATCAGATAACAATCAGACAGTAACAGGTAATAGTGATCAGTAGCATGTAACAGATAATAATTAACAGATGTCAGTTCTTACAGTCTTGTGTTTATTACTATCTAGGTAGCACTTCATGCGGCCCATACTACATGGTTGCTACATTCAAACAGTTTCGTTTTAGATTTTGTAGGGGATCATATAGGGAAGTGTACTCAAGTATCAGTAATAGTAACAGTAACAGTAACATTAACAGTAACAGTAACAATCAGAACCTAGTGGGCCTCCTCCCAGTACACCTTCCTATAGGGAAGTGTGCAGTCAGGTAATCAGTAACAATATAACAGATGCTCAGTATGGGAAACACCGGCCCCCTTCCAAGTACACATTTCTATAATTTTCCACTACTAGATCTTTCTATTAAACCCTGGCTTGGTCATTTTATTATAATTATCAAACAGGCATGAATGTGTATCAAATAGTGCAAAACTAGCATGGTATAACACAACAGATTCAGGGTAACAGATAAACATGCATAGATGGTAGACAGTGATATAAAAGAGTGAAACAGTGTAAGTTCTAATTCAGGATAGCAAGATAGTACAGTACTAAAACAGGGATTTCCGTTGCTATAAAAATGCAAATCTGAATCCGTTGAAGAATCTGGAAAATAGACTCCCTTCCAAATCCAGAATACATATATAAGTCATATAGTATTTCACAAAATTATAAATCAAAACATGTTTGAATCCAAAAAACGTGTTCAGTCATAAATCAGTATTTTGTATTCACAGTCAGGAAAGCAGCATAAAAACTCATTAACTAAATCCACGAAAAATCTGGGGTATTCTCCTGTATGTATAGAATCATAATAAAAAGTTTCAAAATTTTTCAATATAAATAGAGCAGTCAAGTAAAATCAGAAAACATCAAAATGTAGTAGTTTTGTAAATCTGGAATAGTAAACACTGTACTACGAAAACAGTAATATCGCACAAACCATAAATCGAAATCCAAATCTGTCAAAAGGGTGATAAAATAGATATAGTAGGCTAATTTTCATATTCAAAAATATTTTGGAAACAGCAAGTAGAAATAGGTCGAAAATCAAGTTCTTTACTGAACAGTAGTAAAATTTTGTATATAAAATCTTTATTTGCAAGCATGAAAAGTTTTGTAAAACATCTCAAATAAATCAAGTAAAATTCTGGGTAAACTCCAATCAAGTTTAGATGCACTGAGCAAAATTTCAGATCAAAATAATAATTTTAACACCAGAATAAAAATATATTACTCTTCAGAATTCATAGAAATCAAAATCTTGAAATCTTTTTACACCTCAGTAGTAAAATAGGCATAACTCACAAACCATAAATCAAAACTGAGATCCGTCAGAAGGGTTAGAAAATAGATAGAATTCTCTACAAATCATGTTCACAAAATATTTTCAAATACTGACCTTAATAGGGTCTAAAATACTGATTAAAACGGAGAAGCCAGCAAAACTGAAAATATTGCATATGCACAAAATCCACTAGTTCACATGGAACTCATCCAAAACACAACCAAACATGAGATAGAGTATACTAGATGTCCAAGCAACATGTTATAGGGTATTTCACAAATCCACAACAAGTCTGTTACGAATAACAAGAACGAGCACAATATAACACATGAACAACACGCATATATGCAACAAGATGTGGTCAATCCTAGATTATATCTTGTCATGTATGTTGTGAGGCAATTATGGTCAAGATAACACAATAGAGACAATTTCAACAAAGGGATTCATACACAAATTGTCTCTAGAACCCAACTACATTACAAGCGGTATTTAGTACTTGTATTTGCAAAGAAATTTAATATAAGTTACTTGCCTGAGAGACGGCGATGAAAACAGCACAAGAGCAAGAATAACGGGAACGGATTCCTAGGCATGAATAGAACGAATGAACGAACCCACGAACAACCGATCACGTACACAATCACGAACACAATCGGGCGGCTGAGATCAAAAATCAAGATCAAGATGATCGGATCAGATCCGACGGCCAGATCTCCCTGATGCTGAAGATAATGATGAAGATCAAGATCAATCGATCGAACGTTTGCGATCAAAGGAATCTTGATGATCATCATGATCATGATAATCAAGAAGAGATCGGACGGCTAGGATCTAATCGGATGATCAAGAGGAGATCGACGGCCCACATCAAGGTGATCATCAAGATGATGGTGATGATGAAAATCAGGTCAATGGACAGCCAGGATTCAAAGATCATGATGAAGATCATGATCATGATGATCAAGTCGATCCAACGGACGAGATTCACAGTGGCACAACCAGGGGACATGGCAATGGCTGTGGGCTCGACCAAACAACGGAACCCAGGTGACGGGGTAAGGCAATCGGTGGGGCGACGTCGATGGCGAATGGACGGACAGAGCGACAACCAGGGGATAGGCCGAGAGGGGGTGCGACTGGAGCATCGGAAGGCTGTTGCTGTGTTGCACCAACGGATAGAGAGATAGGGCACAGGCAGGGGGGGCACAGGGCGGCGCGGCATGCATCACCAGCTGGCTATCGAGATCGAGCAGCGCACCGGGAGGGCGGCACTGCGGCGAGTCGATGGAGGGAGGCACTGCATCGAATATGGAGAAGGGCACGGGCTGCTAGAGGCGTGATGCAGGAGGAGCATAGGCTGGCAGCAGGACATCGGCCAGGGGACAGCGACGACGGGGTAGAGGGTGGTGCACGCTGCTGCCGTGGCATCGTTGCGGAGGGAAAGAGGAAGGAGGTCGGATTGTGGAGGTGCAGGGAAAGGGAGATGGGAGGTAGACGAAGGGGTGGCTGGGTGTTAGGTGAAAGGAGATGAATAGGCATGGGTGCAGGTATGTATAGGTTGGTGAAGTAGGGTTTTTAAGGTGACGACAGATATATGGCGTTTCGGGTAGGGGTTAAGGAAACGGGTTAGGTGGGGGTGATAACGGGTTTGGGTCTGTGATAGGGTATAGGGTAGTCATAATGGGAAATTTAGAGTCAATGGGTATTGGATAATGGATTTGGGTTTTGGAAAATAAAATAAAACAAAATAACAAATAAAAAAGTACAATTTAGGATTTTTTCTTTAAATATCAGTAATAATAATAATGCTGAGAACAATAACAATAATAAGAAAAATGATAAAAATAGTAATAGTACTAATAATAACAGTAGTAGTAATAATAAAAGTAATAATAACAATAATAAGAATTGTCTAACAATACAAAAAATCATAGAATAGTAGTTACAGCTAAAATTATTGATCAAAAGTAGATTTTAATAGAAGATCCAATAATGCATTTTAACAAAAATAGTTCAAAAGCGGAAAACTAATTTACAAAAATTTAAAATACCGAAAATACACAGAAAATATATATTTGGGAAAACAGGGGTTACAACATCATTGAGAAAATTCTTGATGGACTTGATGATGAATACAAATCCATTATTGATGTTATCAATGCACAAGATACCACAATATCATTTGATGAACTCCATGAGAGGTTGATTAACAAAGAGTTGTCTCTCCAATACAACTCCTCTTCCGATCTCGACAAATCCTACTTCAACTCGGGCCAACTTCCAATCGAATGGATCAGGGAATCAACAGGCGCGCGGACACAAACAACTCAACTCCAATATGTGGACTCATCGTCCCCCTCCTCGGACATATCTTGGAAAGTGTCAAGGGTTTCGTGCTCAAGGACAATCTGTTTTGCAGTCCAATCCACAACCACGAGCATCTCTTCCATGGCTACCTCAACCTCCAACTCCATGGCAACCACGTGCTAATGTTGCAATAACTAACAACTCTGAAGGCTCCAATTGGCTTCTTAATAGTGGCGCATCACACCATGTTACCACCGACCTGAGTAATCTTTTCATTCATGCTCCTTATTCAGGGGATGACAATGTTGTGATTGGTGATGGCACGAGTCTCCCTATTTCGTATACTGGTTCTACATCTCTACACACTTCTTCACATACTTTCTCATTTCATAATGTGCTTTGTATTCCTACCATACATAAAAACCTTATTTATATTTCTCAGTTTATAAATCTAACAATACAACCATCAAATTCTTACCATCTTCTGTTCTTGTGAAGGATCTTCGCACGGGGACAACACTTTTACAAGGTCAGGCTAAGGATGGTATGTATGAATAGCCGGTCCGTTCTATCAAATCCTCTCCATTGGTAGTTATTTCCAGAGTCAAGACTACGTTCATATATCACCTATCCACGGCCCCACCACAGGGCATAGCCTCACCAAAAGTGTTATATCTTTGTAGGTACTCTTGAATCATGGGCAATCTAATATATACATTTAGTTACCCTATTTTAACACCTATGTGGGACTAAACTTCCTACTACTACTTTCTACTTTTCATTCAAGCATTTTCTCAAACACTTCATATGCATACACATTTATTCAGAAATTTCATCAAACACCTTACGTGCATGCTATGTATGCACACAACCTATCTAGAAATCTGGGGTATTACAATCTGAGTAGTATCATCGCGTAGGTCATCCATCATTGTCAATTCTTAGGTATATTGTGTCAGCTTTTTAATTAGAAGTCACAAGTCCATCATCTCTGATTTTCAACTGTAATGCGTGTCAATACAATAAAGTCACAAGTTACCTTTCTCCAATTCCACTTTTGTTTGAACTTCTTCACTTGAAATAATATTTTCTGATGTGTGGACCTCTCCCTTGCGCTCCATTGATGATTTCAAATATTATGTTATTTTTGTTGATCATTTTACAAAATTCATATGGCTTTATGACTGATTCTCTGCTATTTCTTGTTTCCTTTTGCTGCTTTCCTATCCACTTAAAAGAAAATCTGATATTTATAACGTTTTTGTTCACTTTAAATTATTGGTGGAAAATTACTTCAATCGAAAAATCATCATGTTTTATTCGGACATTGAGGGAGAATATCAAGCACTTTCATCATACCTAAGTTTCAGTTGGATATCTCACTTAACCTCCCCTCCACACACTCCTGAACACAATGAGTATTCTGAATGTCGTCATCATCATATTGTTGAAACTGGCTGTCACACCCCGCTTTCCAAAAACACGGAACACAAGCGCGTGACATTAGACTAGCGAATGACTTGTGTCATCCATAAGCTGTTATTGTTCAACTCAACAGTATAACAAGATAAATACAACCACTCATGCATAAAAGAACAATCATGTAAATTACAATACTTGGAATAAAACATGAAATAACCAAATACGATAATCCAACGTCTGGAAACAAAATAACAATCTCCGGGTCAAAAGCCGATAATACAATGTTAATAAAACTCAATAGAAGAAGTCCAATAAAATAACGATCAATCTAGAAAGCAACAAATCCTCAGAAAGATTGTTAACCAAGTCCTGCAGGTAACTCTCCTTGATCACCTGTGAATACCTCATCTAAAAAGAGGAGAAAAATTATACTTAGAGCAAGTCATGGACAACAAGTAGAGAAAGCAATGAACAATGGAAATATGGTATAACAATGAATTCAATAAAACAATAGGAATCAATAACAATGGACGATAGCAATAATCAATATCAATGGTAATCGATGCAATGAGGATAACAATAAACGATATTTCAATACTCGATATCAATACTCAATGACCGATGTCAATATCAATAAATAATATTCGATATCAGTAGGAATGACGATGTTCAATATGCAATGTCAATATTGTGTCAACTCTTAAGTCTATTAGCTTTTAGCCTAACTAATGCACGTACTACTACGTCCCATACCACAAGTTTGGTGCATGCAATCAATCTCGTTTAGACTATAGTGGTGTACTCTATAGATCATGTACTCGGCAACGATGAATAATAATGACCGATGAACGATAACCGACGCACGATTCAATCGGGATACTGTAATCAGTAATCCGTAGTCAATCGATGACCGATACCGATATGACCGATATGACCGATAAATAGGAAAACACGGGCCCCTCCTTCGAGTACAGACTCTATATTGTCCACTACTAAAGTCAACCCTTAAACCCCAGCTTGTTAAGCATTTTATCGACGCAATCAATATATTAGAAATTCGATAAACGATGGTATCAATAGCTGTAACAATAGGATGATCAATTAGAATGATGACAATAGTATATTAGGATCATTCAATGCAATTTATACACTTCAATTTATTCAATATAATGATATATATACATTATATTAAGAAAATATGGAAACACAATTCTGGACAGCAATAGGTTACTGTTTCAAAATCAAGGTTCCCGCTGCTACAGAAATCCAAAATTGGATCCGTCAGAAGTTATAGAAAATAGAATCCTACCCGGTTCCAACGCATATTCATAATACAGATTCCGATAAAAGTAGATAGGTGAATTACATCATTCTTTACAGATTACATGTTCTGACTGAAAATGTAGCGCCCCGATTCCCGACACTGGGAAACCGTGACACGAGCCAAGACCTTTTCTTCAATTAGTCACAATACACAGAAAAACAGGAGAATTTAAAACTTTTTATTCAATACACAATGTGTTACAAGTCTGAATACTGTACAACTGTAATACTTTACAATGGAGTTACAATATTGCCTTTACATTTCTAAGTATTACAACCTTCAACATCTTACATCAGAGTACCTCTTAACTAATACAGAATCAATACATATTTTGCAGCGGAACTAAACTTAATACTGACTCCTTGCTTTCCTTGCCTTGAGTCCTCTTGAATCTCGCCTTTGTACTTCGGCGATCCAGTACCTATGGGAGTGGGGACGTCAGTATTCACTGACGCTTAAAGGCTGATCATATAGCAGCGAATCTTCCAAACAATATACAAAATATAGCAATAGTGTTGGTGTAGTTTAAGTGTTTGTGAGTGCTATGACTAGACTCTAATGCGATACTTAAAATAGAGCTAGGACACTCCCTATTCTAATGTCAGGGATTTGAAACCGCGTTATGAGTTCTAATTGTACACAACCCATTCCTGACACCCACCCACGGCAGTTCAGGAATTAACAACGCGAGATACGCAACCCGTGTCCTCAACCTGTGAGATGGCACCGTACGTATCCCTTTGACGGGAAGGTAGAACTAGGATGCTTCTTATTCTAATGTCAGCAAGTCTCCGAAAGCAACATGCAGTCCATACTACATGCGGCTCCATCTCAAGCCGTTTCTCCATATATAGGGATTGAACCCGCGTTATGAATTCTAATTGCACACAACCTGTTCCTGACAACTACACGTGACTCGCGAGGCTGCAGATGTGGTCATGTGCCACTGTTGCATTTCGCCCGTGGTGTCTATGTTCGCCACCGCGACCCGGCTAACCGGACCTCACTCAAATTAGACGAACCCAATGTATCGGGTGTCATTCCAAAAATCACACTATAGGGTTTCGCAAGCGCAGGGTAGCGCAAAGCCTACCCTGTGGCACCCTCTGGGGTATCGCAAGCGCAGGACTGCACAATGCATCCTGTGGCACCCCTAGCCACGGTACTTCAGGAATTAACAGCGCGAGATACGCAACCCGTGTCCTCAACTTATGAGACGGCACCGTACGTATCCCTTTGACGGGAAGGTACAACCCAGTACACCACCTATGATCTGCCTCAAGGGACGAGTTAGTGTAAGGGGCCCCCTACGACTGACCCCTCTCCTCCGGCAAAAGGGTTTAAGTAAACCGATCCTTGTAAGTCACTATCCTAGTGATGTCCCTGACTCGAACGATCCTAGGAATGACAACATTATAACACAACATGCTAGGCCTTAAATTAGGCTTCGCAAGACAACTCTACTAGGCCGCTCTACCTAGGCTTACCAGAATCCCTCAGGATCTGGTTCATGGCTCATCGATCTAAGACTTTGGCTGTGCGAATATACACGCATGCCGCTACCCTAGACTTGGATTCTGTCTGTGCTCCGGTCCTCGATTAACCTACCCTGGTTAAAATTCGACGGTACACAAGGAGTGACTCCTCCACAGTTCCTTAGGGTAGAAATCATATGTCTTGACGGTCGATAGCCCTTAGGGTAGTAACATCACCCTAGACGAGCACAACGAACTGTGTACTAGCTAACAAGCTATACACGAGTAACAACCACATACGAGCCCATCAAGCTACGTATGACACAATAACTACCTACGAGCCAGGCGGGCCCCGTAGGAGATAACCGCGTACATACCGGCCAAATAAACCGTGTATGAGACCGACAGCTACGCACGGGCCGGTCGGGCCGCGTACGAGACAACAACCTACATACGAGCCGACTAAGCTACGTATGAGACCCACGACTACGTACAGGCCAGTCGAGCCATGTACGAGCACGACCGTGTGCAAACAACCATACAGGTAATCAATCTTAGAAGCAACCAAACGTGCTTACTAACAAACTTAATCTTCTATTGTTAGAAGCAACAGAAGAATCCACTAATATTCTATGGTCGGTATTCCACTGAGGAAGGATCCGAAGGCGACCTAACGGCCTTTATCGGACCAACTATCACTAGTGGTCTTCCCAATCCTTCTTACTTCAACCTATTGCGCCTTAAGTATGGCATACAATTACAAGCAGCTTCCTACGACAATCAATCATATAACACAACCACCATGATATTCCTAGGTATGAATGTGATTAATGCTTATGCTTATATTGAGCTCAAGCATGAAAATCACTAACGACCTTAAACATAAAGTCCACTATAGTCAATCGTGGGTTACAAATTGAGCATGGAAGCCTACTACTTATCATAACCAACCACCACCACCCAACTAAGCAATACTCCAAGGTATAGTAGGTAGTCCTAACGCTACTCCTACAACATTCTAAGCAAGTATTATTCTAGCATGGTATAGAACCCAACATAAATCACTACAACTAGCCATGGGTAGTTTCTTTACTCTAAGCATGAACATCATAGTATGGGTATCCTTAACTTAACATGATTAGTAATTAGCATGATACCTACTTACTTAGCATAAGTCATGATTATCTACTAACATAACATGAACAAACACTCATCTAAGCATGGGTACCACGTAAACATGAGTGTTCATATAACTTAGCATGGTATACAACTTACTCGCAATCTAACTAGTATGACCTACAACTTACTTACACTTAAGCTAGCATGGCATAGATCTTGCCTATAATTAAAAACTAGCATGGTATATTTCTTACCTATAAT
This sequence comes from Hemerocallis citrina, assembly GCA_017893485.1. NCBI lineage: Eukaryota > Viridiplantae > Streptophyta > Magnoliopsida > Asparagales > Asphodelaceae > Hemerocallis > Hemerocallis citrina. The sequence goes on along the minus strand of CM030358.1, from coordinate 340,797,714 downwards.
TTATTAGCATGGTATACAACTCTTCTACCACTTATCTAGCATGAATCTTCATTAAGCATAAATAACTACTAAACATGGTAGGAAATTCCTAGGATGAATCCTACAACATTCTAATCATAATTAAATTATTAAACATGATAGGGAACTTTAGGAATGAATCCTACAAAATTCTAGCATAAGTGAGTTACTAAACATGATGGGTATTTTTTGGAATGAGTCCTACAACATCCTAAACATAAAGCACGATGGGATAATTTTAATAAACATCCTACAACCAATTAAGCATAGAATCGTGGTAGGATATTTTTAGCAAAAGTCCTACAACATCCTAAACATAAAGCATGATGGGATAAACATCCTACAACTAATTAAGCATAGAATCATGGTAGGATATTTTTATAAGTAATCCTACAACTAACTAAGCATGGATATGGCTTCTAATTATTTTTAGAAATGATCCTACAACATAAGTAGCATGAATATGGCTTCTAATTATTTTTAGAAGCAAAGCTACAACTAACTAAGCATGGTAAACATGGTAGGATATTTTTTAAAAGCAATCCTACAACTAACTAAGCATGGATTATGGCTTCTAAATATTTTTAGAAGCAAGGCTACCACTAACTAAGCATGGTAAACATGGTAGGATATTTTTACAAGCAATCCTACAACTAACTAAGCATAGAATCATGGTAGGATATTTTTATAAATAATCCTACAACTAACTAAGCATGGATATGGCTTCTAATTATTTTTAGAAATGATCCTACAACATAAGTAGCATGAATATGGCTTCTAATTATTTTTAGAAGCAAGCTACAACTAACTAAGCATGGTAAACATGGTAGGATATTTTTAAAGCAATCCTACAACTAACTAAGCATGGATTATGGCTTCTAAATATTTTTAGAAGCAATCCTACAACATTTTACTACTACTACTACTCCTACTTTAATCAAAACATAACACACAATTATCTACTACTACTACTACTTCATTCACAACAAAATCACCACATACAACTATCTATTACTACTACTACTTTATGGACATAAACATACTACTACCTTATTAATTACATACATGCTACTACTACTTCATTTATTACATACTACTACTTATTATTTTAGCTTACTACTACTTAGTTGCTTACTAATCTTATTTATTATTAGTGATAAAGAAAAGATTATTTTTTATTTCTTTTACTTTACTTTACAAAAGAAAGATCTCTTTAATTAACTACAACTAGTGATTAAAAGAAAAGGAAGATCTTTTTATCATTTCTACAACTAGTGATCAAAATAAAAAGAGAAGATCTTTTTAATTAACTACAACTAGTGATTAGAATAAAAGAAAAGATCTTTTTAATTAGCTACAACTAGTGCTTAAAATAAAAAGAAAGGTCTTTTTAATTAACTACAACTAGTGATTAAAAATGAAAGAAAGATCTTTTTAATTAATTACAACTGGTGATAAAAGAAAGATCTTTTTAATTAATTACAACTAGTGATTAAAAATAAAAGAAAGATCTTTTTAGTTAATTACAACTAGTGATTAAAATAAAAGAAAGATCTTTTTAATTAATTCTACAACTAGTGTTTACAAGGAAATATCTTTTTATTAGAACTTATGTTCTTATTAGTCCAAGTTTCATAAAGAGTCCTACAACCCACAATGGTTGTAAAATGAATGTTCATATGCTTATGTGAATCAAGTCCTACAACCAACCATGGTTGTATGTCCAACATTATGCAATATGTGAATTTCTTTAGTCCAATAACATACAAACAACAACTTCAATAATAAAGCTATGATCTTTATAAATTTATTAGTTACTACTACTACTTTACTACTTTTATTTACTACAACATACACACCCTCATCCATAAGAACAACCCAAAAAAAATAAAACAAAACAAGAAGGTAGAAGAAGAAGTCAAACAACAAACAACAAACAAACAAACAAACAAACAAACAAACAAAGAATCAAAGTGAAGAAACCCCCACCTTATCTAACTTTGGTGGAAGAACTTGCTAGCTACCTTCTCCTTCCCCTAAGCTTGTTAGAACTTCTTCTATTAACCTACAAAACAAAACTCTCAAGTTATTTGTTCTCTCTTTCTTTTCCTTTCCTTCTTTCTTTCTTTCTTTTGTTTTTCTAAAATGATAGAAGGAGGAGAATGAGGGGGGGTTTATAGGAGAACTAGAAGGTGGTAAGTGCACCCATTGGCACAAAATAGCCCCAAAAGGGGGAGGCCGGCCATGACTTAGGGGGGGGGGAGGGTATGGTGTAGGCTAGTGAGGTGGAGTGATAAGGTTTCTAGAAGGGTTTAACTCTCTTCTCATGCATACAATCCTACATTAAACCACTTAATCAAAACCCTAACCTCCTAATTAAGTAGCCATGACAAGAAATAGTATATTGGCCAAAAGTACATACTATATACTAGGTATAATATACTAAGTACCATACAATTATGTGTATGTGTACATGTATGTGTATACAAAAATTTTCTTATAAAATCCTTATAAAATTCCCAAAAATAATTTAATTTAGAAAATAATAGTGAAATAAATTTTATTATTACTTCGGAGAGTCGCGTTATCAATTTGATGTGCTTTGGATGCGCACCGACCGATAGACGTGCGTAGGCACTGTTTGTGGGCAACCCGGCGAAAATCGCCAAAATAGTCCGATTTTGGAATTAAAATAAAATAATAATAAAATAATAATTTATATGAGTTAATATCCGTCCGGGATATTACAGAAAATCAAGATCAAGTTGTTATATTTGTAAAATCAGTAAAATCCAATTTTAAATTCATCAAAAATATTTATCAAGCCCCTAATCATGTTGACTAATAATCTAGAAATTCTCAGGGAAATATTCTAACATTAACTTAGCCTTTTAATAACTTAAACATGAAGAAGTACATGAATCAGGAATTCTGGAAGTAAAAGGAAGCAGTAATAAAAACACCATAACTCTTTTAATAAAACTCGGAATTAAAATATTTTAGATGTTCTGGAAACTAGAAACATAGGGTTATAATTTTCGTTTAGAAAGTTAAAATTTTTTATGTCAAATACTGGGTCAAAAAGGTCTCACAAATTCCAGGCAGACAGTGAAAACCAGGGTTCAACATATTTCATGAAATATAAGCGATCTAAACATGGTGAACTTCAACTCAATAGTTAACAAATCTTATATTCAGCATAGTAAACACAATAGCATGGTAAACACAATGAAGAATACATCCATACACTCGTTTAACATCAACGATATATCAATCAAGCATTCAAGCACAACAACCTAATAATCAATTCTATAATAGTTTAATTGTGTGGTGTCATGTATGAATAACTTCTATTCTCAATACTACATGAATGCATGAAAGATTCGATATTTTAGAGTCAATAATGGCACGAAGTCAAGCATATCTTGGGTTAGCTCGTGTAAACCCTCAATATACTCGACGGAAGATGAGAAATATAATAATACGATAAACAATTCATGATCTACTTGGGGAGTTTCAATAAAAACCTTGAATTTAACACAATATACAATTCAAGAGGGAAGCAGGATCATGGGATCGTTTTCTATCAGATAGTGACTTGCCTTGATTGGATTAGTTATGAGAGAACGAACGAAAAGCGAAGGAAACACGAAGACACGTGCACACTAAGTGCACAACCACAGCAGATAGCGACCACAACAGCAACCAGCGAAGACTCTAACACAGCCAACAACAAATCAACAGCCAACAGCAAGCGCGACAGCTAACAGCAAATCAATCTCGGCCAATACCAGCAGTAACTGCAGTGACGTCGACGACGGTGGCTACGTGCGGTGCTCGAGGTTCGCGAAGTGGTGGTATCGTCGACAACAGTGAGGGGCTAGGTAGTCAACGAAGCAATGTAGGGAGAAGCAGTCGCGGTGGAGACTGCGGGTAGAGCCTGGGGGTGCTGGGTGGGGATGGAGGAAGGCGGTGGTCGACTTCGGCGGTGCAGGTAATTGCGGAGAAGGTGAAGGTAGTCGATGAGGCGACGGGAAAGAAGATGAGCGATGGTGGTCGACTGCACGGGCTAGGAGGAAGAGGAGGTCGATAATGGGGAGAGGGCTCCGGGAGGCAATGGCGATGAGGATGGTCGTGGAGGCTACGGTGTGCGGATGGAGACAGGGACGGGGGTGGATGGAGGTAGGGGATGAATAGCGGAGGGTTGAATACGCGACTGTATAAGGGGGATTAGATTAAGTGGTAATTAGGGTTAGGGGATAGGTTAGTATATATAGAGCTAGAATTAGGGTTTTATTAATAGGTTAAATATGGATCAACACTATTGGTCTTTAGTATTATTTAGTAGGATAAAGATAAATATCTCATGGGCTAGGAGACAAATATGGATCAAATAATAAGTTAATTATCAATCCAACAAGAATAGGATTATCATGAAAAATAGTCCAACAAGGAGAAAAGAACATTCATGAAATTTAAATTCAAATTGGGAAAAAAATAAGATTCGAAAAATTAAACGGGGATCCATGGTAGTTCATGAACAATATTAGGACCAAAATTATTCGAGACGATAATAAAAGATAGAACATAATTCGAATTACAAATAAGAGAATTACAATGAATCAAAAAAAAGATAAGATAAAACGGGAGTTACACAGATTTACCACTCCTCTCACATGCTTTCATTCCTTTGTCAGACTGGTGATATACTTTCTCCACTACTGTTTATCTCATTAATCATCTACCCACTCCCACACTCCTACTTCTGTCACCCTATGCAAAGCTCTTTAGTGCACCTCCCAACGACTCCAAACTTCTGAGTTTTGGTTGTCTATGATATCCTTGGTTGCGTCCATATTTGTCTCACAAGCTATCTTCCCGTTCCACCCCTTGTGTCTTTCTTGGTTATTCTTCCACCCAGAGTGCCTATCTTTGTCTTGATCCCCTAACCTCATGTCTCTACACATCTCTTCATGTTAAATTCATCGAGTTGATTGTGCCCTTCAAAACCATTCCAGTTAATCTTCCTCCTCCTTTCTCTTTCACTTCCTACGTCTGGTTCCCTTTCGAGTCATCATCTTCGACCACCATTACACTATCTGTCACTCTTAAACCTGTCCCTCAAGAGGATTCCACTCATGACTCCACAACCATACCCACCGCAATCATTTTCCCATCCAAAAACACCTTTCTTCCACAGAACCTAAGACTCAGCATTGCAGCTCAACCTTCACCACATCGCGACACCAAGCAACCACCCCAAAACCCACCTTCTAAATCCAACTCACCCATAACCTAATCACCACACACCCCAGACCCGACACCTGTTCATCCTCCAAATCAAGGTATAGTTACTCGATCCAAAAATAATACCCAAAAACCAATCCAAAAACTCAATCACACTGCCCAACTTTCCACCAACCCTGACTTTGAACCTTCTATAGTAACCCAGGCCATCAAAGACCCCAAATGGCTTAATGCCATGTCTGAGGAATATGATGCTCTTGTTCGGAACAGGATATTAGACCTTGTTCCATCTCATCCATCCCAAAATGTCATTGGTTGCAAGTGGATTTTCGAACAAAACGTTTATCTAATGGTTCTGTTGACAGGTACAAAGCACGTTTAGTTGCCAAGGGAGTCTACCATCGCCCGGGTGTTGACTTTTATGACATCTTCAGTCCTGTTGTAAAACCAACAATAGTACGACTTGTTCTCTCTATTGCCGTCACTCGTGGTTGGTCATTGCAACAACTTGATGTTAGTAATGCCTTTATCCAAGGCTCTGTATCTGAGGGCATCTTTATGACGTAACCACAAGGATTCATTGACAAAAACCATCCTCATCATGTCCGTAAAACAACGCAAACCAATATACAGTTTCAAACAAGCCCCTTGTGCATGGTACCATCAGTTTCTCATTTCCTCCGATTTTACTAACTCTCATGTCGACAGATAACTATGTATCTACAATGCTTCTGGCATCATGATATATCTCTTGATCTACGTTGATGACAGCATTATCACCAGAAACAACCATGCAGCAGTACACAAGTTCATTCATCTTCTCTCCAACAGATTCTCCCTCAAGGATCTTGACCCACTTTCATATTTCCTTGGAGCTGAAGTCACATCTGCAGGACATCTTTCTTTGTCAACGATGATATATCCATGATCTCCTTACCCGCACTCACATGTCCGATGCGAAGCCTGTGTCTATGCCATTTGCCACTACTCCAACTCTTACTCTTCACTCTGGCTCATCCCTATCACATCCAATTGAATTCCGAACTATTGTTGGCAGTCTCCAATACTTATTACTCACAAGCCCAGACATTGCTTAAACGGTCAACAAGTTATCACAATTCATGCATTGCCCCACGACTGATCATTGGAATGTAGCAAATCATCTACTACGGTATCTTTGTGGTACTATTTCTCATGGTGTTGTTATCTACCGTAACTCCCCATTGTCACTTCATGCTTTTTCGGATGTAGACTGGGTTGGCAACAAGGATGAATTTACCTCCACAAGTGCTTATCTCATCTACATTGGTCGTAACCCATTCTCATCGAGTTCAAAGAAATAAAGGATGGTGGCCAGCTCTTCTACCGAGGCTGAGTACCGAGCTGTTGCTACCACAGCTGCTGAAATTCGCTGGATTTGTTCTCAACTCACCGGACTTCATGTTTCCCTATCTCAACAACCGGTTATCTACTATGACAATGTTGGTGCAACAAATCTATGCTCAAATTCGGTTTTTCATTATCACATAAAACATGTTGCTCTTGACTACCACTTCATTCGGGAACAAGTTCAAGGGGATTCTCTTCGAGTTGCCCATGTTTCCTCTGCTGATCAACTAACTAATGCGCTCACCAAAACTCTTTCCCGCTCTTGCTTTCAATAATTGGCGAACAAGAATGTAATCACTTGATGGTGCTCCATCTTATGGAGCATGATAAAGATATGTGTACATTAGCCTCTTGACCTTTCATATTCTAAAATCTTGATCTCTCATTGATTCTCCCTTGATTTGTAACACCCCAAATTTCAAATAAGGATAAACTCGGGATTTCACAGGATCTTTACTTCACTTCGTACAATTTTACAAGGAATTTAAAAACTTTTTTATTCACAATACATCAGAGTTTCTTTACACTTGGTTTTTACACAGCGGAAGACTGAAAGATTACAATAAAACATTTACAACATCTTTAAAATAAAGCAGCATCAGCATATCCACTTTATAGCTTCATGAATGGTCCTTTACCTGCATGTTAATCTGTGGGCACGTCAGTTACTTACAACTGACGAAATGTTATACACGGCTATCCTCTCTATACCGGGAATAGTATAACGATCTCATACTTTAACAAATCACAAAAAAAGATTGAATGAACAAGTAAAGTGTCAAGGGTGATTGTTCTAAATATAAGTGTATGTCATGCCTTAATGCCTAATGCACACAATTCTACACTAGGATGACACTAATGCACACTTGTTCGGATTCTATGCATCCCATACTACATAGGTCCGAGGGCAAGCGCCTACGTTCTTCACAATACAGGGCTCGATCGCTCGCCATGAAAACTACCCGGTAGCAAAACAAAGTTCAGACTATTCCACGAATGTGAATCCTAGCCTTGGAGTCCACCGTCGGCTGTTATAACAGATTCCACATCGTGCGAACCATCCCGTATGTGACCCTCTAGCCCAGTATATATATATATACATTGGAGACGGTAAACACAAAAATCCATCCGTCCGACTACTCAAGATCTTGGAGTCCACCGCCGACCCGTCCTCATAGTCCCGAATTAAAATATAATAATTCGTCTTCCACAGGGCAACCTCAGTCCACCAACTGGGTCTATAGTCTTGGAGTCCACTGCCGACTATATAGAGCACCCCACTTACGTTTCCCTAAGTTTACTACATCTTCACTTATGTGCCTAAATTTTCTTAAGTTCAAGACATGAATAATTTCCATTCAAGAATTAGTTTTACCTCCTACCGGACTTAGTCAACAAATACGAGATGGCTCCATAACCACATCTCAAAATCACAACTCAACATTCTTTTATTTCAATAATGCCGGTAATGAGGGTTTCACTAATTCTAAATCTCAGTTTTCATGTATAAGCATCGTGGGTATTCATACCCTCAATAATCAAAAGTCTTAAGCTCGTCATAAATTCCATTTTTAAATTCATTCACAAAAATCCTATCTTGCCACTATTCATGATCTATTCGATCAATCACAACCACAAGTTCACTACATGAATTTGTTGTAACAAATCTAAATTTTCACAATATTTCAATTCACAAGCTATTTCTTAAACATGATACAAGTGTAGTTATTCTTAAAGATCAAAATACTACTTTCCATCACATGATTCTATTAAAAAAAGGAAATTTATTACTTTTAACACTCCAAGAAATATACAAGAATTATCTCATAGTATTTTCATTTCATTTTTTATATTAAGATTAGACTTAGTATTCTAAGATTCCTTTTATTCAAGATCTTAATATATGCAAAAGAAGTTTTAAAAAAAATGAAGGAGGTGCCCAGGTTTCGAACCCGACCTCCATGGTCAACCCGGTCAAAGCCCAAAGCCGAACCATCTAACCAATAAGTCCATTGGACTTTGATGTCATAGTCTTAAGCCGAAAGCTTCAAGTATTGGTTCTCTTTTCGAAAATTATAAAAAAGAATAAAAGGAAGATGTGACTATCAAATTTCGAACCCAAGACCTGTCACAATAGAATTTTATTTTGCAGTGGCTAACCAGTAAGTCTATGTGTATTTTCTGTTTAAAAAGGCACAAATGTTCTTTTGTTCAACTATCCACAAAGTGTGTCTTTTTCCATAAAATGTGTTTATTCAAAGATCAATTCTTTCACAATTTTAGAAATAATCCTTTCCATGATATTAGATAAAAAGATAGTAACTAATAAAATTTCCAATTATTTTAAAAATACTATTTTTCACTTATTTAAAGAAATTCCTTTTTCTCATCTTTTGCAAAACTTAGACTTTTCTTTAAGAACTAAATCCTACAAAAGAAATGAAAACTAGTATCCATGTCTATTTGATTAAAATCTCAATTTGACATAAATTATATTTTATAATGAAAATAAAAGTTGCTCTTTCACACAATAGTTCCTATTCTTTTAAAAATAGAACCTACACATGTCGACATATTATAAACTAACGAAATTTCATTTTTATTTTATTATAAAATCTAATATGGCCAATAATATTATAAGCATAAAATTTTACAATTTACCAACATGGTTTATACAAGAATTTGTCTTCTTTCATTAACATGGTATTTGTCACAATAAGACTACTTTCGCATCTATTATATTAGCATGATTCTCATTTGTAAATTTCACATCAAAGTTATTCTCATATATTAACACTATTGTAAACACAAAACTAAGCAAACATATTAGCATGGTTCAAAACAATCAAGTAATTATCTTTCTTTAGTTAGCATGGTATACTTCCTTTTTCTACTTAATCACATCAATCACAACATCACTTTAAACTAACATGAATTTTATCTATTCATCACAAGATTCTTCACAAAATATTTTTGCAAAAGAATGTATTCCCAACATTTTTCATACAATCAATTATATCTTCATTCATGCATACTAATTCATGACAAACAATTCAACATTTCTTTTCTCATTACTAATTAACATAAGTTGGGTTTGTTTACTCAATAAAGCAATATTTCATTACATCCAATGCATAGGTTTATCCTATTTTATCAAATCAAATTCTATATTACTCATTCATTTCTATTAACATACACATTCAAAAAAAAAAATATTAGAAAGTAGGAGACACCCACCTTATTGAAGCTTGAACAAAAGGGAAAGATGAGACACTTCTTCTAGCTCCAAGACAAACTCCTAGCAATGGCTCCTCCTCCTAGCAAAGCTCCCTCTCCCTAGCAAAGTCTTCCTTTCTCTAGCAATTCCTCCAAGCAAAAGGACCCTCACTCTCTTTCTTTTTCTTCCTTTCTTTCTTTTTCTTACACTTATTTTGATATTGATTTTGGTGCAAGAGAAATGTAGGAAATGGGACTCTATTTATAGGATTTTGGAAGGGTCTAAAGTGCAAAAATCTCACCCTAATAACTCTTCAAATTTATTTTACAACTCTCCACTTTCCTAACTCCTAAAACCTCCATCTCTTCATCTCCCCACTCTCCACTAACTCAACCTACCAACTCTTCTCCTCCCCTTGCCCAAAAAATGATCCAAATACATTTGTGTATGCATGCACACATGCATAAATAAATATGAACACATTTCTATAACTCTAAATGTGTACTAATATGTGTAACTTGTCATGTATTAGTACATGTTTAACTAAAAATGTGATTTTAATAGTGGGCTTGCTACATGGGCTCATTACTAATTAATTTATTTAATTATCTAGTGGGCTTGCTACATGGGCTCATTACTAATTAATTTATTTAATTATCTAGTGGGCTCCTCTCCTAATGGGCTACATTTTAGTTTATAGGTCCATGGATCAAAAGAAAGGCTAAATAAAACTAATGCATGCTAAAAATAGTAAAATGAGAGTAGCAAAATGAGAATAAAAATTTGCACGTGCACCATACGTGCAGAAAAAATTGAAAATGCATTTTAATCAAAAACAAAGGGAAAATAAATTTTCGTTTTATAAAATAGATTTAAATACATAAAAATAAATAATTTAAACCTATAGAAAATATTATACGTAGTGGTGGAAACACGTGCATCAAAACACGTAAAAAGTACGTAAATCCCAGGGATTGAAATATTATATTTTAGTTGACTGAAATCAATACGGAAAATGTATAAATAGTACGAATCCAAAATATGTAATGAAATACATTACAAAATATACATGCGTAACACCCAGGGGCAAAATTGTAATTTCCAATTTTGCGGGGTGTTACATGATTACCTCTTGACCTTTCCTATTTTAAACTCTTGATCTCTCATTGATTCTTGACTCTTGACCTTTCTGATTCTAAACTCTTGAACTTGAACTGTATATATATTCAATATGATTCAATAGAATGATATGTCATAATTTCATCAAACTCTTCAGCATGATCTCTTCGAGATTTGAGAGGCCATGCTGGTGGGTGAATTGAGTCTTCTCAGTGCAAATAGACCGTCCTCTTAAATTTGATATAACATCTTATAACCCGTAGGATTCATTGCCCATTGCCCAAGGAAATCATATAGTTCCTTCCATGAGTCTGGTACATTTGGTGGGCTTATTATGTCACTTTGCTTTGCATTCACTTTGATCATCCTGCTACTTTGACATATCAATGTAATGATGGTTATAGTTAATTTATTTTGTCTAAATGAGAATTATTGATATGGGTCAGATGACGTTGCCCCTCCTGGGCCACAGGATCCCCTCAAAAGGCGTTCACCCCTGATCATCCAAATCTGCCATGTCAGCCCTAAAACCACCTGGGCTTCCGCCACATCAGCCCTAAACCACCCAGGCTCCCGCCACTTCAGCCCTAAACTACCTGGGCTTCCGCCACGTCAGGCCCACGGGCGACCGGGTCCAGACCCGGCCCAAACGGGTCTCGACCCGGTTCGCACTACCTATGAATACCCGGCCCTCCACCCCTTCAACAGGTAATCAATCTTTCCCCTCTCAAAACCCTAGTTACTGTTACTCTTCAGTGACTGACTATATCGTCGGAGGGCCTGCCACCGGGATCAACCCCGGTGTTCCTAGGCCGAGTGCAGGTACACGAGACTTCCGGATCCGAGCCAAGCCTCCAGATCCGAGCCGAGCATCTGACCTCCACCTCGCTCCCGCCTACTCCAGAGCCGTTCCCTTAGCTGAAGGTCAGGCGTACCGTCAGTACCGAAGCTTCTGCAAAAATACAAATTGAAAGAACTCACACCTGGTGCAGCCACCCCCCAAAAACAAACCGATTTAGGTTGGCACCGTCTGTGGGAATCCTCGGTATGGACGTCAGTCCGAACCCAGCCATCAACGGTATCCCATCAACCTGAGCTCAAATGGCACCCAAGCCCCGGAGAGCTATCACCTCTACACATCGCTAGGACATTCCTCCTCAGGACGTCCACGCTGACACTCATGGATCCAACAATCTGGGGGTCAGCCTCGAACACCGGTCGGGGGCCTCTCGGTCGGTCGTACCTGACCTGCATCGGGTCATCCAAAACCGACACGCAAGTCAAACTAGGGGAGGGGCCGCTTCCTACTCGGCTCCGAGAGCGGCAGCCGGCGATCAGCTGCATTGACCAAAGGCCGCCGCCCCAACGCAGTCCTGCTGAGTGGGCCCCAATCACCCACCAGGAGTTCCAAGACTTCCGGAAAGAGATCATGGAGGCTGTCCTAGGGACCCATGTCAACGAGACGCTCCACTGCTCTCACTCGCGATCGGATGTCGGGGCCAGCGCGTCCCGCGACCCGACAGTCCCACCGGAGTATGACGAGGACATCCTGAAAGACCTCCAAGAAATGGAGAACCGCCTCGACCACTTCAGCGACGGCGGCGCAAGGCTGGCTCAAGGTCATAGATCGACCTGACCTCCATTCTCTGCTGCAATCCTACAGGCAGAAATACCCCAGAATTTCTGACCTCCCCAATTCCAGACCTATGACGGCGAGGGTGATCCTGTTGATCACATGGAGGGTTTCAAGACCCTCATGATGATTCACAGCGCTTTGGATCCCCTCCTGTGACGTGCCTTCCCTGCCACCCTCTGGGGTCCGGCTCGGTAATGGTTCTCCAAGCTCGTCCCCGGCTCGGTGTACTTGTTCGATCAGCTGGAGGCCAATTTCCTGGCCCACTTCGTTACCAGCAGGAAAGCCGAGAAGACGAGCGCGTCCCTACTGGACCTCCGACAAAAGGAAGGAGAGTCACTCCGGCAGTTCGTCCGAAAGTTCACCACGGAGGCAAGGTCGATCTCCTCACTCGACGTCGGGGTCGCCTCGGCAGCGTTTTGACACAATATTCGGCACGGCCAGCTGAAGGCATCCCTGGCGAAGAAACCTCCCCTCGATTTCCCTGACCTGCTCAATCGGGTCCAAAAATACATCCGGGCCGAAGAGGCCCTAAATCCCGAGGACACCAAGGAGACTCAGGGAAAAGGAAAGCACAAGGCCGACGAGGTGGAGCTAGCAAAGGACCCAAAGGACGGAACCATCGTGAAGAAGGTCCTCGCGATCCCGCGCTTCGAGAGATACACGCCACTGACACAGAATGTGTCGGCTATCCTCTTAGCAATCGAGGACAGGGACCTCGTCCAGATGCCACCTTGGTCGACCAACAACAAGAAAAGTGATCAGCGGTTCTACTATCGCTTCCACCGGGACAATGGACACGACACCGACTATTGTCGAGCCCTGAAAGACGAAATCGAGGGCCTCATCCAACGAGGGTACCTCCGGGAATTACAAGGGACGACGCCCGGGACCGAAGAGACACGAGGAACCGGAGGCCTTCCCCTCCTTCTCGCGCCTCCAAACTGCGTCCCGAGAGGAACCCCGAGCCTGAAGAAACCGAGGGTCAAGCCATCTTGCATTGCGACCATGGGAGGCCCATGGGAGGAGAGTCCAGCACCTCCCGCAAGGCATTTGTCCGAGAGGTTAACGCCGTCCAGGGTCTCCCTTCTCCCGAGGTCCAGCAGCTCCCTGTCTCCTTCTTGGGGGAAGACCTAAAGGGAGTTCGGCTCCCACATTGTGATGCGCTCATCATCAGCCTCAACATGGCAAACTATGAGGTCCGCCAAATCCTCGTGGACAACGGATGCTCGGTGAACATCCTCTTCCCGGAAGCATTCGAGAACCTCAAACTCTCCCGGGATAAGCTGAAGCCAGCCGGATACACCCTGCACGGGTTTTCGGGCGTCCTGGTGCCAATAGATGGGATCGTGACCTTAGACGTCACCGCCGGTACGACCCCTTACAAACGGACCGATTCGATGGACTTCATGGTTCTGAACGTTAAGGCAGCTTACAACGCCGTCCTCGGCCGATCAGGGCTCTACTCCCTCCAAGCTGTTCCCTCGGCCTACCACCAAAAGCTAAAATTCCCCACCAAGTCGGGTGTCGGAGACGTTCGAGGGAACCAAGAAGCAGCACAGTCGTGCTATATGACTGCGGTCGGGGGCAGTGTGTTCCTCCTGGATGCCGTCGAGCTGCAGCCCGAAAGAAGTCAGCCAGAACCTGAGCCGGTGGAAGAACTAGAGGAAGTCTCATTCGAGATGGAGGACATATCGAAGTGGTTCCGCGTGAGCTGCTCTCTCGCTCCCAACCTTAAGTCCAACATGATCGACTGCATTCGCCGCAATGTCGACCTCTTCGCCTGGAAGCCCTTCGATATGCCTAGGATCTCTGAAGACCTGATCATGCACAAACTCAGCGTAATCCCTGGCTCGAAGCCGATCGTATAGAAGCGACATAAGTTTGTCCCGAAAAGGCAGCAGGCAATGAAATCAGAGGTGGACAAACTCTTGTCCGCCAGTTTCATATAGGAAGTCAGCTACCTTAAGTGGCTGACGAATGTCATGATGGTCAGAAAGGCGAGCAGGAGCTAGAGGATCTGCATAGATTTCACTGATCTTAAAAGGGCGTGCCCCAAAGATCCGTTCCTTCTCCCCAGCATCGACGCTCTGATCAACGCAACGACGGGTCACGAGCTCCTTTCTTTCATGGATGCCTTCTCAGGCTACAACTAGATCTGAATGTTCCCCCCTGATGTAGCCAAAACATTCTTCGTCACGGACCAAGGTCTTTATTGCTAGCGGGTTATGGCCTTCGAGCTGAAGAACGCCAGTGCTACTTATCAGAGGCTCATCAATCGAGTGTTCAAGGATTAAATTGGTCGCAACATGGAGGTATACGTCGACGACATACTCATCAAAAGCCAACAGGGACAGGATCACATCGCCGACCTGGAAGAAGCCTTTAGGGTCCTTCGGACCCACAATATGAGACTCAATCCGGCGAAGTGTGTCTTCGGTGTCTTCTAAGGGAAATTCCTCAGGTTTGTCGTCAGCCAGCGTGGCATCGAGGCAAACCCTGAGAAAATCCAGGCCATAATAGACATGGCCCCTCCTAGAAACATCAAAAAAGTCCAGAGGCTCACCGGAAGACTGGCGGCCATCGGCCGTTTCCTCTCCAAGTCTAGAGAGATGTCCCTCCCATTCTTCAAGACCTTGCACAGAACCGGGGGCTTCGAGTTGGGTACTCAGCAGCAAGAGGCGTTCGCCAAATTAAAAGAAACCGCGAGCCACGAAAAGCTTCTCTTACAAGCTTAGGGATCGGCGCTCGGAAGAAACCGCGAACCATAAAAAGCTTCTCTTACAAGCTTAGGGATCGGCACTCGGAAGAAACCGCGAGCCACAAAAAAACCTCTCATACAAGCCTGGGGCTCGGTACCCAGACAGAACCTCGAGCCAGAAAAAGTCATTAGCCTCTCTAAGGTATGGGGGCTCAGTATCGGCCTCAGCATGGTTTGGGCTTGCTCAAATCCATCAACCTATGCGCTCGGTGATGACCGCCAGCTACATTCGTGCTATCTACCCGAGAACAGGAGTGGGGGCTCAACGCCGACCTCGAGCAAGACCTTGGCTTTTTTCAAAGCCACGCGACCTTTATGCTCGGCGACGACATGCAGCTATGCCCATCACTAGCTTCTCTAAGGTATGGGGGCTCGGCATCAGCCTCGAGCATGGTTTGGGCTTGTTCAAGCCCATCCACCTATGCGCTCGGCAATGACCGCCAGCTAGACCCGTGCTATCTACCCAGAACAAGTGTGGGGCCTCGTCGTCGACCTCGAGCAAGGCCTTGGCTTTTTTCAAAGCCACGCTACCTTTATGCTCGGCGACGACCTTCAGCTATGCCCATTACTGGCTTCTCTAAGGTATGGGGGCTCGGCATCGGCCTCGAGCATGGTTTGGGCTTGCTCAAGCCCATTAACCTATGCACTCGGTGATGACCGCCAGCTACACTCGTGCTATCTATCCGAGAACAGATGTGGGGGCTCAGTGTCGATCTCGAGCAAGGCCTTAGCTTTTTCCAAAGCCACGCAACCTTTATGCTCGGTGATGACCTGCAGCTATGCCCATTACTGGCTTCTCTAAGGTTTGGGGGCTCGGCATCAACATTAAGCATGGTTTGGGCTTGTTCGAACCCATCAACCTATGTGCTCGGTGATGACCGCCAGCTACACCCATGCTATCTACCCGAGAACAGGTGTGGGGTCTCGGCGTCGACCTTGAGCAAGGCCTTGGCTTTTTGCAAAGCCACGCAACATTATGCTCGGTGATGACCTTCAGCTACGCCCATCACTGGCTTCTCTAAGGTATGAGGGCTCGGCATCAGCATCGAACATAGTTTGGGCTTGTTCAAACCCATCAACCTATGTGCTCGGCGATGACCTCTGGCTACACCCATACTATCTGTCAAGATGTGCAAATAAGGGATCGGTGTCACCCTCGAGCAAGGCCTTGGCTCTTTCAAGCCATACCTTTTTACTCCCGGCAACGACCTTCAACCACGACCGTTTCAAAAGTTTTCATTATGGTTTAGGGCGCTCACCTTCGGCAAATGCCCCGAGCCCCAGACCGTTGGTTGACCCACCTCTCACCCGCGGGCAAGTCGGGGTTTACGACTTTCAGAGCCAAAATCCCGAATTGTTCGAGGGCGGCAGGGGAGCCACCGACCCAGAACTCTCACCGAGCCTCCGAACCAATTGATCAACCTGCCACTCACCCATGAGCAACTTGGGGTTTACAGAAAAACCCCGAATTGCTCGAGGGTGACTGGTGCGCCACCAATCTGGAACCCTCGGACTAAAGTTCTACTTATGGGATGCCCGCCCTCGGCAGGCACTTGAATCTTATGGCAGATGAGTCAATCTCAAATTCCTGATAAAAAACAATGGGGAGATGGGGATTATATAGCCCCCTGAGAAGCAGATTTATTACATTGGGAAATCCAAATGGCAGAAGGCGAAACGTCACTCATTGGGCGTTGCCTGCAAGAAACCACGATTCGACCTTTTTGCCTCGGCGGCAACCCCCTACAAGGCCAACAGCCCTCACTCAATTTATCTTCAAAGTTAAAGAAGTCGGAAGTTTTTTATTACTCATAGAGCGCAAGAAACGGCCGCCCAAATACAATGAAAAGCTAACAAATCACTCATCGCTTGGCTTAAAACTCAAACTCAGCGCTTCCCTCGAGCTCCTTTATATGCTCAGCCGATCCAACCGAGGAAGGCACTCCAGCAACAAAGCTTCCCGCATCGGTAGGCTGGGCCGCCTCTAAGAAAAAGGTCGAGAAGGTCCTAGTACGGAATTGCTCGCCTCCTCGATTAAACCGGCGCCTAGCATCAGCTTCAGCGTGCGGATCTCCAACTCTTTCTCAATAACAGCCTCACGAAGAAAAGACTCCGAAGCTGACTTCCCACTCGAGGCATCTGAGATCGACCAGTTCGTCTCCATTGCCCACCAGTCCCGGTCGGCTATGGCTTTCTTCAGACGAGCGACCTCCAAGCTAAGCTCCGTAGACTTGTTCATGAAGTAATTCAATGTGGCCGCTCGGTCCTGAGCCAGTTTATGTTGGCGAGCCAGAGCACTCTCCATGGCCCCCACCCAGCTCGGACCAAGGAAACCTCGGCAGGACCAAGGTTGGCACCACAGACTTCATGCATCTATCAAAAAGATAGGAAAAAACAAAAGGTCACAAAAGCAACTAAAAAAACACAAGTCATGGAGCATCGGCCAAAAAATCATCTTGTATTAAGTTCAAAAATTTTGTACTACAAAAGGCGGTGGCCAGTCCGCGTTCGGCAATTACAAAAAAAAAAGAGGGAGAAGGAGATTCCTCAACTATTGCTTAAAAGGGGGGCGGCACCTCTTCGTCAACTTGGTCGCCCCCGGCCTCTAATCGAGCATCCCCCTGCTCCTCATCCTCCACTCCACGTGGCGTTAGCGGAAGCTCTGGGTCCCACCCATAGTGGAGATGCCCGATCTGAAGGTCCGGATTAATCCGCAGGATGTGCTCCCTGGCCTTGTTATAAGCCTCGTCCTGCGTGGCGATCAGGATATTTGCCATGGCGATCACCGCCTCCTCGCTAGCCTTCTTGGCCTTTGCCTTGAACTACGCCAGCTCTTTCTCATGATGCTCCTTGTTGGAGACCAGTTGGGCTTGGGCGACCGCAAGGGCAGCCTCAGCCGCCGTCTGCTTGTCCTTCAGCTGGGTGGCTTCACGAAAATAACGTTTGGCATTCTTCTTCTGGACGACGATCTCCTTCTCGAGGCACTCGTGAAAGTGATGCGCATGTTGCATCACTTAGCCGAGGAGGATCAAGTTAGGAGAATTTAAAATTATAAGCTAAACCAAAATGCAGAACGAAGAATTACCAAGAGGTGGGCCTGAGCGAACCTCATGTAGGACGTATCGGCTGTCTCCACCACTAGAGCCATACGATCTCGCTCGGTGGCAAGGTGCTCCACCACCTCTATCTTAACCGGGCCTTCGAGAAGCGTGTCCCCCGCCTTGACCCCACGATCGGGGGCATATGGCCTCAGGCTCTGCCGACCCACCATTTCCACGGCGTCCGGTCGAAGCTGCGGGAGAGGCCCCTTCGTGACCTCAGCAACCTTTTTGCTACTGGAGCTCGGCTCCAGTTCTTTCCCCGACCTCGACGAATGGTGGTGGTGCTTCTTCGCCCTCGTCAGGGTCAACTCCTCGGGCCTTAAAGTCACTGCGGGCCTTGAAGTCGCTGCCTGGCCAGTCCCTGCCCCCGAGGTGGCATTCTTCCCCATATATGCCCTCCTCTTGGCGGCCAGGGCAACTACAGCATTACGGGTATCAAGCTCATTCGCGGACATTTCTACAAAAAGAAAAAGTTAAACATGTTAACGAAAAGATTGAAAGAAATATAGTAGAAACAAAAACATACTAGAGTTGGCCGCGCTTAGTCCGGCTCGGGCAAGGTGTAGCTCCATGATGCGAGGCCACCCAATGCTGTGACCCTCCACGATCTTGTCGACCTTCACCCACTCCTTCTCTGACAAGTTTTTCTGCTTCGGCGGCTTGTGATTCGGCTTTCCGAAGTTCCAAGCGGTGGGGATGTCCCAGGGCTCCTCGCTCCGGACAATGAAGTACTTCTCTTTCCACCCCTTGATGGAGTTCGGATGGCCGTGCATCACCTTCTTGTGGGGACGGGGCGAAAGATAGAAAATCCCCTCTTGATCCCCGAGAGAGCTCAACCCCAGGATGGCTCGAAAGTAGGTTAGCCTCGGCGTAATCCACTTCTCCTGACACTTCAAGATAAAACACACTAAGTGTTTCCAGGAGTTGGGACCATAATGCATCGGGCTCAGCTCCCCCCAGTTCAGCACCCTCTTTATGAACGGGTGCAATGGAAGCCTCAACCCCGAGACGAAAACGTCCTCAGAGAACATACAGAAGCTCGGTTCGAGCACGGTGGTCGAGCAAATTCTTGGGCTCGGCATTAGAAGCTCGAACTCCTGAGGAATGAATGAAGTAGGCTGCCCTCAGAATGGGCAAGTAATCCCTTGGCAGGGCATACTTCACGCTGTCCATCTTGATCATGGACCGGCCCTCGTCCCTCAACAGCGAAGTATACGCCAGAAGATCCTTCACGTCTTCAGGATACATCCTGATCGATCCTGGATTTTGTGCCGGAGAGAAGGGGGTACGTGAACCCAGATCCATACTCATACTTATCCTTCTCAACCGAGTTGTCAGGCCGTATCTACTTCCTCTTCCTTCTTCGGGGGCGATCTTTCCTGTCAGGGGAAGGGGTCGCTAGGGGAGGCAACGGTGGAAGGTTTGCCTCTCTTTCCTCTACCTCCTCCGCTGTCCCTCCGACCTTGCCATGGTCACTACCACTCTCAGTCCCTTGCTCGGACTCCTCCTCATCACCACCCTCATCGACCTGCTCCTCTTCTTCCGATCCTTCTTCTCCGGATTCATTCTCTTCCTCCACAAGCTCCTCTCCCTCAGGATCCCTTTCTTCGTGCTTCCCCTCTACAGGCTCCTTACCCGGCCTATGGAACTGAAGGGGCTCTACAATGAAGACTACGTCACCCTCGCCATCTGACCCCCCTTCTGATAGAACCTCCTTCTTTACTTGGTGGATGTCTCCCGATGAAAAAGATATTGAAGACGAGTGAACCTCCTCCTCGCCACGACCTGAAGTACTCGCCTCAGAACCGGACTGAGACCGTGACATTGTAAAACAAAAATACTAACCTGTTTCACCGGAGTACGCAAAGGTCAACGAAAAATGGTCGCCGGCATTGTGCGAGAAAATTCTGGTTACTTAGAAGCTGAAAGCAAAGTAAAAAAGTGAGGTGGGGGGAGGGGGATTTATAAGCCGAAGCTGGACTCCTCGAATTCCGCAAAAAGATCTGGTCGTCTGATCTTCATCATCAAGATCTAACGGCCGCTAAGATCTTGATGACGTCAACTTAGTGCGCAAAAATACCTTCTTACCCTCAGCTCTGTCGACCAACGCAGTGCCTCGTCGTGCAGGGTTAACTTCTCAGGTCTCTCACCATTATTCAAGCAAGTCCCTCCAAAAAAGTTTCTCCCAAACTGCTTGGGCCTCGACGCTCGGATGTCATCACGAGCCCAAAAGATTCTCCCAAACTACTTGGGCCTCAACGCTCGGATGTCACCGCGAGTCCAAAAAGTTTCTCCCAAACTCCTTGGAACTCAACGTTCAGATGTCACCTCGAGCCCAAACAGTTTCTCCTAAACTGCTTGGACCTCGATGCTCAGATGTCACCGCAAGCCCAAAAAGTTTCTCCCAAACTCCTTGGACCTCGATGTTAGGATGTCACCGCGAGCCCAAACAGTTTCTCCCTAATTTCTTGGACCTCGACGCTCGGATGTCACCATGAGCCCAAAATGTTTCTCCCAAACTGCTTGGACCTCGATGCTCGGATGTCACAGCGAGCCCAAAAAGTTTCTCCCAGACTCCTTGGACCTCGACATTCGGATGTCACGGCGAGCCCATACAGTTTCTCCCAAACTGCTTGGACCTCGACGCTCGGATGTCACCGCGAGCCCAAAAAGTTTCTCCCAAACTCCTTGGACCTCGACGTTCGGATGTCACCGCAAGCCCAAACAGTTTCTCCCAAACTGCTTGGACCTCGACACTCAGATTGCACCACGAGCCCAAACAGTTTCTCACAAACTACTTGGATCTCGATGCTCGGATTACACCGCGAGCCCAAAATGTTTCTCTCAACAGCTTCAGGGTCGACGCTCGGATATAACCGCGAGCCCCAAACTATCCCCCGACAATGAGGCGCTCGCCTACCGACCCTCCACGCTCGTCGAGAAGGCCTTCGGCTCAACGTCCTCGATGCCCCCTTACTTTTCCAACCAGTGAGGGGCTCACCTGCCAACCCTCCACGCTCGGCAAGAAGGACCCCTGCTCCAAACTTCTATATCTCCCTGCTTTTCCAACAAGTAAGGCAGCTCGCCTACCGACCCCCCACTCTCTTGGCCAAATGACCTCGAGGTCAATGCTCGGATATAATCGCGATCCCCAAATTATCCCCCAACAATGAGGGCTTGCCTGCCGACCCTCCACACTCGTTGAGATGGCCTCTGGCTCCACGGTCTCGATGCCCCCTTACTTTTCCAACAAGTGAGGGGCTCACCTGCCGACCCTCCATGCTCATCAAGAAGGCCTCCTGCTCCACGATCTCAATGCCCCCTTGCTTTTCCAACAAGTAAGGGGTTCGCTAACCGACCCCGCACTCTCTCGGCCCAATGACCTTTGAGGTCGACGCTCGGATATAACCGCGAGCCCCAAATTATCCCCCAACAATGAGGGGCTCGCCTACCGACCCTCCACACACATCGAGATGGCCTCCGGCTCCACGGTCTCGATACCCCCTTGCTTTTCCAACAAGTGAGGGGCTCGCCTGTTGACCCTCCATGCTCATCAAGAAGGCCTCCTACTCCACGATCTCGACGTCCCCCATGCTTTTCCAACAAGTAAGGGGTTGCCCATCGACCTAGCACTCTCTCGGCCCAATGATCTTTGGGGTCGACGCTCGGATGTCACCGCATGCCCCAAACTATTCCCCAACCAGCAAGGGCTTGCTTGCCGACCCTAGAGGCTCGGCATGAAGAACTCTTTTCCCTCGGGTCTCAATGCCTCCCTTTGCTTTTCCAACCGGCAAGGGGGCTCATCCACCGACCCTCAAGACTCGACCGACCGAGCTCCAAAGACCCGCATGACTCCAAGAGGGGATCCCTTCATCCTACCCCCTGACCTCTTCTGGAAAATACGGGTCCCATTCTTCACTGTACACACCAACCCGCTCTTCCTACAGAGGCAAAAAACCACTTCTACACGACTGGAGTACCCAGCCCTCCAGGAGTGGGGGGCTCCTGATATGGGTCAGATGATGTGTCCCCTCCTTGACCACAGGATCCCCTCAAAAGGCGTTCACCCCTGATCATCCAGATCTGCCACGTCAGCCCTAAAACCACCTGGGCTTCTGCCACATCAGTCCTAAACCACCCGAGCTCCTGCCACGTCAGCCCTAAACTGCCTGGGCTTCCGCCATGTCAGGCCCACGGACGACCAGGTCCAGACCCGACCCCAAACGGGTCCAGACCCGATTGGCACTGCCTATAAATACCAGGCCCTCTACCCCTTCAATAGGTAATCAATCTTTCCCCTCTCAAAACCCTAATTACTGTTACTCTTCAGTGACTAACTAGATCGTCAGAGGGCCTGCCACCGGGATCAACCCCGATGTTCCTAGGCCGAGTGCAGGTACACGAGACTTCCGGATCCAAGCTTCCAGATCCGAGCCAAGCCTCTAGATCGGAGCAGAGCATCCAACCTCTACCTCACTCCTGCCTACTCCCGAGCCATTCCCTCAGCTGAGGGTTGGGCATACCGTAAGTACCGAAGCTTCTGCAAAAATACAAATTGAGAGAACTCACACCTGGTGCAGCCACCCCCCAAAAATAAACTGCATCAATTATGATTCAAAAGTAGTTGGTTTTGTTAAAGTTATGTAAACAAGGATAAATTCTTGAATAAATTTTAAGGAAGAAAAAGAAGAAAATGATAACTTCTTGAAGCACTTGTTTTAGTAGAGTTTTATCATTTTTTATAAATTCATATTTGATGTTTTAACTTTGGTCTTTGTCTTCAGCTTAATGAAATATATGTTACGAACTGTTTAGTTACACCCTACAGTTGCAATTGTAGTTTCAAAGAGGGATGGATGTTAGGATCAACTATGACTGAGTGTATCGGGTTCATGGTACATGAGGTAGATATACATAATTTTTTCAGTGAAGGGGGTGTGCTGCAGCTAATTTTGGTGTAGGAGCAATCAAATGATGAGTTCTTATATTGAGGGAAAAACTTTGATCTAGATGATTAGGATCTGAATCTGAATGGCTAATGATCGCCCGAATCTGAATCTTGATGGTTGAAAACGTCTAGAAACCTACAAAAGTCTCAACATTGATGATGGCTTCGGCGTAAAACCCTCCGACGCTCAAGTCATCAACCTAGAATGAAGATTAGGGGTTTTAGTTGAGAAAAATTGATTACCTTTGACTGATAGAGGGAGATGGTATTTATAGGTTTGGAATCAGATATAGAAGATAGACCAAAGTAGGAATCTTCTTCAGATTCAGTTAATGATTTCTCTGGTAAAGAAATAGAATTGGGGGATTTGACTTACAACTGTATCTAGCTAAAAATCCTTTTTTTCTTAAATTGTAAGGAAACAATAATTGTGGATCTTGTTGAACTCATGGGCCTGAAGATGATCCATGTTCTTATAGTGGGCCTACTGCTGATGTGAAATTATTGTACAGCCCTTGAAAGCTTTGAGATGCATTTTAAAACTGCATGGTTCTGACTTTTAGCCATATCATATGCCCCCCACTCCTGAAGAGTGGGTATCACAGCCTTTAAAAAGTAGTTTGCTCTATTCCGAGCAATTAGGAAAGCGTGTATGACCTCAGGGATGCCTGGAGTCTTGTTTAGAGCTTCTATGGGTAGTAGCTATTTTCCTAATTATTTAAATGAACTTTTCCGAATTTATAATTTATTTTTGCCCAATTTATAATTGATTTTTTTTAGCTTTTGTTAAATTTTCTAAATTTATAATTATTTTTTGGAATTAACAAGCAAATAATCAGTTGGCGCGAATCTTGTAGAGATCCAACAGGCCCTATGGCATCTCATGTAGGGGGTGCTCGAATGACAGATCAAGAACCTAGGTTGGGAGGGGCTCTGCTTGGATCAGATGGCTAGGCTCGTAATGGGTCGGATCGGTAAAGGTGAGTGGGCTCAGCTTGGCTTGGATAGGATGGTTACGCTAGGATCGGGTAAGCTCGGAAAGAGGAGCTCTGCTCAGTTTCGACATGGTTCGGATGGCACAAATTTGGGGAGATCCAAGGGTAGATCAGGAGTGCATGACTTTTGTGGACATCAGATGGAAAATCAGGTGTGCTCGATTTTTTAGGGTATCCAATGGCAGGTCGAGGAGTACAAATTTTGATGAAATCCAACAACAGATCAGGATTGCGCAACATTTGAGGAGATCCGATGGCCCCATGTTGACTCATGCCAGGAATGCTCGAATAACAGAACCGAGCACCGAGCTAGGCAGGGCTCAGCTCAGCTCGAATAGACTGGACCGATTTAGATCGAGGAGCCTAGTTCGAATCGGCAAAGGGGGATCAGACAAACCAAGCATCGAGCGTAAGAAATTTTTCAACATTTCTTGCAAGGGGCTCGAATGACATGTAGAACAGTACGCTTGAATGACACTGTATTATAGCATAGGTGATTTTTGTGTGTTTCTTGCGAGGGGCTCGAACAACAGGCCAGACAGAGCCTAACCAATTTTTGTGAATTCCTTGCAATGAACTTGAACGACAAGCTGAGCAGTGAGCCTAAACATTTTTTGCGCTTTTGTTGAGAGGGGCTCGAACGACAGGCCGAGTGCCAAGCCTAGGTGATTTTTGTGTGTTTCTTGAGAGGCGCTCAAACGACATGCCGAACAGTGAGCTTTAGCAGTTTACGTGCATTCTTTGCGAGGGCCTCGAATGCTAGGCCGAGGAATAAAATTAACCAATTTTGGCACATTTCTTTTGAAGGTCTCGCACGATAGGCCGAGCACCAAACTTAAGCAATTTTTTCGTGTTTCTTGTGAGGGGTTTGAACGACAGGTCGAACTCTGAACTTAAGCCATTTTTTCTCATTTCTTGCATGAGTCTCGAATGACAGGCCGAGTTCCGAACTTAAGCAATTTTTGCGTATTTCTTGCGAGGAGCTCGACGACAAGCCGACCACCAGACCTAGGTAATTTTTGCGCATTTTTTTGTGGGGCTCAAATGACAAGCTGAGCACTGAGCCTAAGCAATTTTGCGCATTTCTTGTGAGAAGCTCAAAAGACAAGCCAAATACTGAGTCCACCACCTTCGATAATGGTAACTGTTAAGGGTTTGGATGAACGAACCTCCAAAAATAAGAAATCTTTTGCGCTTGGCCTTCTTAGCCTTTTGGTTTCCACCGTTGGATTGAACGACATGTAGGTGACGGTGGTGGATATCGTGCCACATCATCATCGTTATTATCAAGGCATTTCGCGAGATTCTTCTATATAATTCCTCTATAAAATCCGTCAACCCCTTCTTATTTTTTAAGGTATTCTTCATTTCTCTGTCAGGTTTTCTCTCTCCTCATATCTCTCCCCCCTATCTCTCTAGATCTCCAATTCCGGCGAGTTTTCTAGCTACTTTTTGTCATAAATTCACCATCTTTTTACCCCACGTAATTTTTTATTTTAAGATAATGTCTAGGGTTTGGTCTAGATACTCATCCTCTACATCTGACCGTGAAGAAGATAGTGAGTCCAATGTGATGTTCTTCGAGTAGTTAGAGGAGAGGAGTGAAGTGTTGTCCTCAGATGGAAAGGAGGACAATATTGAGATGATGCCTTCCGAATGGGATTATGAAGTCCCCCAGGGCTCCTAAAGCTGTGAGGCGTAACACCCCGAATTCAAAATACATGTAATTCGTAGCACAAACGGAATCTTTTACTTTAAATTCATACAAAAATACAAGGAATTTAAAACCTTTTCATTTACAACATAATTCTTTACATCAGCACAAAGGAAATAAATAAGTACAGTACATATATGATAATGAAAGCTCTTCAATCTTGTGACATCTCTCATGGTGACTTCAAATCCATGCCAAAACCAATCTTGCAACCAGGAAACTGTGGGCACGTCAGTTGCATACTACTGACAAATTGCTATAATACGGTGATTCTTCTACTTTAGCAAACACAAACTTGAATGCAGAAATATAAAAGTGACTATGCTAATTGTGTCAGTGTATGATATACTTAATACCTAATGCAGACATTACACTATGATGACACTAATGCATACTTGTTCGGATTCTATGCATCCCACACTACATAGGTTCAAGGGCAAGCCCTTATCGTACTCCTCATTATATGATTCAATCCCTCATTATAAAATCCTACTTTGGTGACTAATGTAAAGTTTAGGTATCTTGTGAGTATCTAGTACCGCCCAGATAATTCTTGAGAATCACTCTCCCACTGCGAGTCGTAACCCCGATAATTTTGGAGACAAAACTCACACCGCGAGCCATGACCTCGATAATTCTTGAGATTCTTTCTCCCACCATGAGTGGTTTTCGGACGTCACGCCTCACACCCCAATAATTCTGGAGATGAAACTCACACTGCGAGTCATACGGTACCTCATCACATAAATCCCCATGAGTGTCGCCTTGATCCCCATAATTCTGAAGAAATATCTCCCATCGCAAGTGATTATGGACATCACGCCTCACGCCTTGATAATTCTGAAGATAATCTCCCACCGCAAATCTTGATCTCGATAATTCTAAAGAAATATCTCCCACCGCGAGTGATTTTTGACATCATGTCTCACACCCTGATAATTCTGGAAATAATCTCCCACAGTGAATCAAATAAGGCCCTCATACTCATATTTGCCCATACTTTATCACATCTCTCCCTAGTGCCTGTCCTTAGGTTTAATTATAATCATCACAACCTAGAGGTAGCTTACCCTACCGAACTTAAATCAACACACAGAGAAATATTAGCCCACACTGGCTACTTCTCAATTCATAACTTGCCGGTCTCTACGGGTCTCGCTCAACCTCTAGATTCCAACAACCATCTCAATATAGAGATCAACTAGGTTACATCTAAGCTCTTATAAAAAATTTCATTCGTTAAAAATCTTTTAACTTCTTTCATCCATTCTCTTTGCTATTATCAATCATGAAGTAACCAGCTTCTTATAGCAACATTCAATAACACTTGATTAGTTAAAACTCTTATAAACATCACATGAATAATATTCCAAATTCATCATTTAATTAACTTTTAATTCTTCATAAGGTACATCTTACTAACATTTCAATTTTAAATCCAATTATATACATTGTAAAATTTTTAGGACAACTAGATAAAAGACATCAACCCAATGATATTGTGAAAATCATATAAATTCCAATACTACTCCAATAATAGATTTATTAGTTTTATAGGAATCATGAATGAGTCTAATACAAATTTGTAGTTAAGATCATCTATATTCATCCTCAATTACTTCATTTAAATTCATTTGCAAAACAGTAGGTTCAAAATCCAAAAACTGCAGCTCATGCTACTTGTAAAAATCATAGAAAATTTTGTACTTCATTAAACTTTGTGTTCTTTAGATCAAATTAATGGTATACAAGTATACTAACTTTGTAGTTATAAGTTTCCCCAAAATATTGTGCCTATAACTCTGAATCCTTTGAAATCTACAGTAGGGTCAAAATGTTATACAGACTATCACTGTTCAAACTTGTAAAATTCATTATAAATTCAGTTCTTCATGTAAAATTGATTTCTCTGACTTTAAAGAAAGGTTAACGAGTCTACTTCGAGTCCTTAGTTTTGGCTTTTCTCAAAATACATCATCTAAGATGTGGAAATGATCAAAACCCGACATGTGTACAAATTTCCAGCAACTGGCCAACTACCAACCAGTCCTAAGTTTGGATTTTACTAAAATAGTAATCGACATCCAAATATTATAAAATTTTAAGGAGATGTTACTGACATATACGAGATGTTCCTATAAAATTTTAGCTCTAGATTCCATCTAGTTTAATAGATATGATTTTTTGAAGTGCAACTAAAACTTAAAACTGCAACTTAAAAATGTCCCCAAATCTATCATATCATAATTTCACACATTCAATCAACAACAAATAATCTAAACATAAATACTCAATCTATATAAGTTACCATGAATCTAACAATTCACACATATCAAACATTCTACAAATAAAAGCAATATTAGAAAGTAGAAGAAACACTCACATCAAATGTAGAATTTCTAGTAGTATGAACTCCTAAAGAAGCCCCCAAGTCTCCTTGAAATCCGAGCCCAAAGGAAGAGAGAAAGAAAACCACATCAAAGGCAAGAAATGAACAAGTTCTCCTGTTATTTTTTCTTCATGAATTGGCCGGGTGTGTATTTTTAAAAGAGAGAGAAAGTAGTGGAGAGTTTATTAACCACCCATTTAAACTCTCCACTAAAAACCACTTAATTAAATTTAATTTAATTTCCCTCCCAATCAAGAAAATAATCGGCCAATCTTCCAAGGGTGAGAAAGTACGTGCACATGCATGCTACGTGTGTGCACACAATTCATTGAATTTTTATTTAAATTAAATAGATATGTTATAATATGTAATATGTATTTAATGGACCTAGTTTAATTTAACTGTAATTAGATTTTTCGTGAACAATTAAAAATAAAACACACACACCCATTATAAATTTTATTTTGAAAGAGAAAACAACGAACACATGCACTGCAAACACGTGTGTTGCATGTAAAAATAAATGTTCAAATACGAAATAGATTTGAGCAACGGAGAAATGTTTATGAATAATCGAAATACATATGAAAAATATATTTTATTAATTTTATATATGCAACAATGAAATCAATACGTACATATAAAACACGTGCATCACACGTATAAAAATATTCGAGTCAAAATATCAAAAAAATGAATTTCAACTTATAAAACGATTTCGAACAAGTTATAAAAAAAATTACATAGTTGAAATATGTAGAAACATTACATGTAACGGTGGAACATACGTAATCGTCACGTGTATTGAATACACGTGCAGTACACGTAAAAACAAAAAAATTGAAATTAATATTTGAGTTGGCTCAAAATAGGATAAAAATGAATTTCGAGAAGACGGAAATATATAAATAGTCGAAATACAAAATATGTATGATGTTTATACTAAAATACGTTACGGACATTACGAGTAATAATACAAAATACATGTGTGTAACACTCATGGAAAAAATTGTCATAACTCAATTTTGCGAGGTGTTACAGTCTCCTCCCTCAGAACAGTTCTGTCCTCAGAACTTACGAGGGTAAAAGTTGTTTCTTGTACGCACCAAAGAAAAATCTTTATTGTTTAGAGAAAAGCAGCCAATACTAATAAAAAAATGCAATGTGAAAACCAACGCAAACTTATATGAAGAAACTATGGGTATCAAGGTGATTGAGAACGAAACACGAACGTATTAACCGAATTAGAAAAGTTTAATAGAAAAAGAAACGTGACAATTACAAGTTAAAGTAATTTTCATACAAAATAATATTTGATAAAGTATTTGATAAAAAGGAAAATATAAATTAATTCATTAATCGTGAAAGGATTTGGAAACAAAATAGTTAGCATGAAATAAGGAAATCATAGAAAAAATGCTTTGAAAACAAGTATAGCAAACAAAAGAAAATAGTAAGAAGTAGTACGTAAGAGAGTAAAACAAAAATAGAAGTATACAAATAAATAAGAAGAAAGACAAACGTAAGTGCACAGAATAAAAGTATAGAAATAGTATAGACAAATAATAATGCAAAAGAAAATTTGAAAAATCGATTAAGAACGTAAATAATCATTAAGTAGCTCAAAAATTTACTGAGGTAAAAATGATATATATTTATATATTTTTTATGATAAAGAAAAAAAAGAGTAAAAACGAAATAAGGGAAAGTATAAAAATACACAGCAAACTGATAAATAATTGGAAGAGCATAATAATTTAAAGTAGTTTGCAGTAGCTAGGAATTACGGAAAGAGAAGCTAATTAAGGGAAAATGGGAAGGAAAAAGTGGTTAAAAGCATAAACTAAATATACTGCGGGATAAAAATGAAGTAGCAATTTAAGAGAAGACTGTTGGGTAAAAAGTATGAAAAATATACGAGCATAAAATTTTGTTAAAAGTATAAACAATATAAGATAAAATAAATTCTTTTTTTTAGTATATCAAGTTAATTTCATACAATAATTCGTAGAGTAAATACAATAACTATTTATATGATTTAAAAATTAAATATATAGAATACTGGTTGGTACATATCAAAATATTTTCAAATTGTCAAGCAGAGCAAGAAACTAGCGTATAGTATTATATATATAATTAAGCGTAGAAGCAACAATATTATAAATATGAAATCTATAAGCAATCAGAGAAACAAAAAGTAAAAGTAACCAGACATTATTGAACTAATATATAATATTAATTTCATAGAAATAAAATATAAATAGTAAATAAAAGTACAAATAAACAAAGCCATATTACATGAGTAGCCACCAAATATAAGGTGAGTTAGCAATAAAATGAAAATAAGGTGAAGTGGTATTAAAATACAAGAATGCTAACATATGTAAAGATATAGTATATATACAAAATAGTAATAAGAAGATAGCAAAACAGTTAATAGTAAACATCAATAATATAGAAAAATGAAATAATGTATATAAGGTAGATATAGAAATAGGTATAAACAATAAGGTAATTAATAAAAATGTGTATGTGTTATAAGTAGTAAATTGAAATTGTAGAGACTAAGTTTTAAAACATTAAAAATGGTATAACTAAAATGGCATAGTGGTAAGTAATTATATATAGAAAAAAAAAATGGGGGTTATTAAAGTAGAAAAATCTCTTTTGTTGTGGGTTCGTCTCGTTGGTGTCCAACTGCAGGCTTGCCTCCTTCACATCAAGTAGCAGATTTGCTTCCACGACATCCGGTTGTAGTTTGTCTTCTAGACGTTCGGTTGCAGATTTTGCCTTCCAGACATCCAGTTACAGTTTACCTCCATTGATATCTAGTTGCAGATTTGCACTCTCGATATCAGGTTGCACCAAAACAGTGAATAGAATGATGTAAGCTTCCATATGTACTTGGATATTGGATGTTTAATTAAGTATGATGTCACAAATTTTGAAATTTGTGATATAAAAATAGATGTAAAAATTGGGATAGTAAGAGGACGAAATGAAGTAGAAAATTACAACGATAAAATATTAAAATAAAAGTATAGATTTTAAATATTGAATATATAAAATTAGAAGTAATGAAAATGATTTATAACATTAAGACAAAAATAGAATAAATATATGTATGAGCTTAAATACAAATGTGAATGAGAATAATAATTATGTAGTGCAGTAAATTAGGATAATAAAAATAAATAATAATATATATAAAAAATATATAGTAATGTAGTAAATGGATAAGTGTAAATGATGTGTATAATAAGTATGTTGAAATATATAATGTATATAGTAATCAGTGGAAAGTATATGTAGTAACCAAGAATATAAAAATATAAATAGTGAGTGCACCTAGTACGTTAGAGAAGTATAAAGCGACAGAATTAATAAGTACCAATTAATAGTGAAAATAGATATAACAAAACATACTAGCAAATAATATGTAAAAACAATAGTATCGAATATAGGCTATAAAACATAAATAGTGGAAAAATAAGATTTATAATGTGTCAAAAAATGTCATATTTATATAAGTAAACTATTACAATCTTGTTAAAAGTATACTAAAATGATTAATACAATGTAAAATAATGGAAAACTTATAGCACCGTAAAATCAAAGCATATATAGAATGAAAGTAGATATGCAAAAATCAAATTTTATAATATAATAGAAATAATAATAAAAGAAAATAGTAGTAGCGATAATAACATAATACGTAGTAATTTAAAATTTAATGTAATACGTAAAAGTAAAAGCAAAATAAATGAGTAACGTAAAAGTGCTGAAAGTAAGAAATATAAAAACATCAAGGAAGAAAAATAAGTAAGTCATCAGCTTTCTTTATGGAGGCATGGTTGAAAGTGCTTTTCCGTGAAGAGATGTGATCAAAGAGGCAGATCTATAGCTTTCTCAAATATGATACCAATCTGTTATTGCTAATTTTGATGTGGGAGTAATCAGATAATAAGTTATTTTATTGAGGGAGAAAGCTCTCATCTAGACCGTCGATCAAGATATGAATCTGAATGGCTGATGATTGCATGAATCTGGATCTAGATGGCTGAAAATATTTGGAAACCTGCAAAAAGTCACAACACCGGAGGTGGCTCCAGCGTAAGACCCTCCCATGCTCAAGTCAGCAACCCTGAATGAAGATTAGGTTTTTAGTGGAGAAAGCTTAATTATCTTTGACTGATGGAGAGGCTAGAAATCAGTTATAGAAGATGGACAAAAAAAGGTATCTGCTACAGATTCGGTTAAAGATTTCCTTGATAAATGGATAGAATTTGGGAATTTAACTAATAGTTGTAACTAGCTGGAAATCATTTATTAGGCTGTAAGTAAGCCAATATTGTGGATGTGATTGAGATAATGGGCCTAAAAACGATCTATGTTCTTCTAGTAGGTCCGTGAAATTATTGTAGTGCCATTAAAAGGTTTGAGATGCGTGCTGAAATTGTTTAACTCCAATTTTTACCCTTATCTAGGTGAAATGTGCAGGTCTTGTCTTTATAATTAAAACCGTTTTTGGATCCAAGAAAAACTCTTCATCACCTCATTTTAATCATTTAGATAAATTTATAATAACTGTTATGATAGTTCAAATTTATTTTGTTAGTGTGGTCCGATGATTAATTGCTTTCAAATTGTCTTAAACGAGAAAAGAAACAGGGCCAACCCTGAGTTCCCGAAGAGTCAAATTGCGGATTTTTGAATAGGAAAAAGAATAGATCCGCAGGGTCCCGAATGAATTGGCAAATTTGAAAAAAACTTTGTTCTTTGGAAGATCTATCTCGTGTCTGGTAGGGGTTTAGGTGAAATGCCGAAATAATTAGTTTTGGGGCTCCCTAATAATAATATAATTTTTTTACGTGCAAAATACGTGCCAATATTTACAAAGGGAATACAAATTTAGAGCCCCTAAAATTGCAAAAAAATCGGGCGCCTGAGTTGACCTCCTCACCTGCTTCAAGGTGGGGGCCGACCCTGAAAAGAAAGACATTATAGCTCAATATTACATGCATTTCACAAGAACGTCAGCCTACCACAAAAGCTTCCAAGTGAACTCATGCGGATTGATCAGCTGAACGTATCATTAATGAAACTCCCAAGTTTTGCACGACATCATGTACATGTTTTCTCTTCCAAAGTCAATATTCATAACCTCGTCCATTCCATAATATGTGTACACATAATAAAGGTCGGTGCTCCTATATATCTACTATCTAGTATCTACGGTATGACAAAGTAGATATAAGTCACTACAAAAGAAAGTAGCTTTCCCGGCGCTTTTTGACGTCTATACCGGCGTTTTTTTACGCCGGTGAAACTTTCACCGGCGTTTACAATAGCGCCGGTCCAACTGCCGCCGAAGCGGGCGTCGCTGAATCGAAGGGGTCTACACCGGCGTTTTTGGTGGACGCCGGTAAATGTTAGAACTACACCGGCGGTCATAAAACGCCGGTGTATGTCGGTCTCTGAGTGCCGTTCTTGTGCACCTATATACATTCACCGGCGGTCGTAAACCACCGGTATTTATCCATTCACCGGCGTGTATGAAAACGCCGGTGTAGATCGAAAGTATACCGGCGGTCAAGGAACGCCGGTGTATGTGCGTTTATGAGCGTCTGCTTTTCCCTATTTACGAACACCGGCGCGACCAAAAAATGCCGGTGTAGTTATATACGTCGGCGTTTATAAAGCGCCGGTGTACGTCTGTGCCGTTACAGCTGATAACATTCACCGGCGTGCGTTGAAACGCCGGTGTATCACACACTCCAACAATTAGCTTATATAGACCGCCGTTTTTTAAAACGCCGTTCTGGCTATGCCCGTTTATTTTCGATACTCCGCTTTTCCGTTCGATTTCAATTCACAGTTTCATTTACAAAACCTGTAAACTAATTCTCACAACTGATTCAATCAATTTCGTTACATACTACTGCGCAAACCACAACCAAACACAAGAATAATTAAAGATAATCAAGTTTCACACGTGTCATATCAACGTCCAAATTCATTGATTAATTAACAGTGTCATAATTAACAAATAAATATAGAGACTAACATCCCAAATATCCAAACAAACCAGTCTGACAAATATCCAAAATATCCCAAATTCAAAGTATGACATAACTCTCATAAAAAAAACCAGTCTGACATAACAACAGCAAGGAGGAGGACATAAGAACAACAACCATACAGCAAGGAGGACATAAGAACAGCAAGGAGGACCGCAGATTCATACCCCTCGAGTAGCTTCAGCTCTGATCATCATAATTTCCTTCATCTTGACGACCGCTCAGTGAAAAAAAAAACAATAGTTTAATTGAACAGTAGATCACAATACAGAATATACATATTTTTTGAACTTGCAAAAAGAACTACCTGTATCTCGAATTATAAGATCAAAGTGCCAACTGCAAATGGAATTGTTAATGATATATACAGAGGTAAAATAATTACATTGCAATGCTAAAAATCTAGTACTTAATTTTGTTTTTAAATATATCTAAAATAACAAAACAAATGAAAATTCAGTATCTAACTTGAAACCTTTATATTCTCCTCTGATTGGGAATATCCACTATCTAAAACAGTAAAACAAATGAAAATTCAGTATCTAAGCATGTCCTTCATGGATTGTTCAGACAATCCATGAAACTGTCATCGTGGACGGAAACCAAATATAAGAAAAATAAGAAAAATAAGATAGGGCTCATATCAAGTGTATTTTTAGGGAACTGTCATCGTGGAAGGAAACCAAATATATATAGAAGCCAGAAATGGAAACAGAAAGAAGAAAGGTAGAGACTTTGGATACACCAGGCTAACATAGCGGCATTTTCCTCATCTCTCTCTCATCCCTTATTTTCCTTCAGCACACGAACACAAAGAGACATCAGCAACCACCTTAAGAGCGACAAGAACAACAATAATAATAAATTATTATGAACAAGATGTCTCTATATGGGTTTCCAGATCTCCACTCGAGCCCACTCTTTCTAATTACAGCCCAATTAAGAACATAGACAACATCCACTAAACAATCCAATCATAGCCAAGTCAAAATTTGTCATCCTGGATCTTAATGAAATAAGCTTCATTAACAGTGAAAGAAAATGAGGATGCTAGCAGCATACTTAGTTTGGAAGTGAACCCATTTTTTGTTAAAAAATCATGCCAAAGATGGCAATCAGCTTCATTAACAGTATCTGAAAATGAAAATTTCCATTATCTGAGCTTATATGTTGCTCTTCTAATTCACTGTGCCCAACTAAATCTAAAACCCAATTGTTGTGCGTATCCGGAGGATTTTGGCATACGTACCTATAGCATCCTCAGTTCACAGTAAACCCGTTTTGGTCAAAAAAAATCCCAAGATCACAATCAGATGCATGAAAATAAGCTTCACTAACAACAAAAGAAGAAACTGGGGATGCTATGCAGCATACTTAGTTTGGAAGTGAACCCATTTTGTGTTAAACAATCAAGTTACATTGACAGTATCTGAAAATAAAAATTTCTCCATTATCTGAGCTTATATGTTGCTCTACTACTTTTTTAGCCCAACTATATCGCAAAACCCAAGTGTTGTGCATATCCGGCCGGAGGATTTTGGCATACGTACCTATATAGTATCCTCAGTTCACAGTGAACCCATTTTTGGTATAAAAACAAACATGCCAAGAAGACAATCAGGTGCTTGAAATCAGCTTCACTAACAGTTAGTGAAAATGGGACCATAAAATAGCTTAAGAAGACCATCAGGTTTGTGAAATAAGCTTCACTAACAGTGAAAGAAACTGGGATGCTATGCAGCATACTTAGTTTGGAAGTGAACCCATTTTGTGTTAAAAAAACCATGCCAAAGATTGCAATCAGGTTACATTGACAGTATCTGAAAATGAAAATTTCTCCATTATCTGAGCTTATATGTTGCTCTACTACTTTTTTAGCCCAACTATATCGCAAAACCCAAGTGTTGTGCATATCCGGCCGGAGGATTTTGGCATACGTACCTATATAATATCCTCAGTTCACAGTGAACCCATTTTTGGTATAAAAACAAACATGCCAAGAAGACAATCAGGTGCTTGAAATCAGCTTCAATAACAGTTAGTGAAAATGGGACCATAAAATAGCTTAAGAAGACCATCAGGTTTGTGAAATAAGCTTCACTAACAGTGAAAGAAACTGGGGATGCTATGCAGCATACTTAGTTTGGAAGTGAACCCATTTTGTGTTAAAAAAACCATGCCAAAGATTGCAATCAGGTTACATTGACAGTATCTGAAAATGAAAATTTCTCCATTATCTGAGCTTATATGTTGCTCTACTACTTTTTTAGCCCAACTATATCGCAAAACCCAAGTGTTGTGCATATCCGGCCGGAGGATTTTGGCATACGTACCTATATAATATCCTCAGTTCACAGTGAACCCATTTTTGGTATAAAAACAAACATGCCAAGAAGACAATCAGGTGCTTGAAATCAGCTTCACTAACAGTTAGTAAAAATGGGACCATAAAATAGCTTAAGAAGACCATCAGGTTTGTGAAATAAGCTTCACTAACAGTGAAAGAAACTGGGGATGCTATGCAGCATACTTAGTTTGGAAGTGAACCCATTTTGTGTTAAAAAAACCATGCCAAAGATTGCAATCAGGTTACATTGACGGTATCTGAAAATGAAAATTTCTCCATTATCTGAGCTTATATGTTGCTCTACTACTTTTTTAGCCCAACTATATCGCAAAACCCAAGTGTTGTGCATATCCGGCCGGAGGATTTTGGCATACGTACCTATATAATATCCTCAGTTCACAGTGAACCCATTTTTGGTATAAAAACAAACATGCCAAGAAGACAATCAGGTGCTTGAAATCAGCTTCACTAACAGTTAGTGAAAATGGGACCTTAAAATAGCTTAAGAAGACCATCAGGTTTGTGAAATAAGCTTCACTAACAGTGAAAGAAACTGGGGATGCTATGCAGCATACTTAGTTTGGAAGTGAACCCATTTTGTTTTAAAAAAACCATGCCAAAGATTGCAATCAGGTTACATTGACAGTATCTGAAAATGAAAATTTCTCCATTATCTGAGCTTATATGTTGCTCTACTACTTTTTTAGCCCAACTATATCGCAAAACCCAAGTGTTGTGCATATCCGGCCGGAGGATTTTGGCATACGTACCTATATAATATCCTCAGTTCACAATGAACCCATTTTTGGTATAAAAACAAACATGCCAAGAAGACAATCAGGTGCTTGAAATCAGCTTCACTAACAGTTAGTAAAAATGGGACCATAAAATAGCTTAAGCAGACCATCAGGTTTGTGAAATATGCTTCACTAACAGTGAAAGAAACTGGGGATGCTATGCAGCATACTTAGTTTGGAAGTGAACCCATTTTGTGTTAAAAAACCATGCCAAAGATTGCAATCAGGTTACATTGACAGTATCTGAAAATGAAAATTTCTCCATTATCTGAGCTTATATGTTGCTCTACTACTTTTTTAGCCCAACTATATCGCAAAACCCAAGTGTTGTGCATATCCGGCCGGAGGATTTTGGCATACGTACCTATATAATATCCTCAGTTCACAGTGAACCCATTTTTGGTATAAAAACAAACATGCCAAGAAGACAATCAGGTGCTTGAAATCAGCTTCAATAACAGTTAGTGAAAATGGGACCATAAAATAGCTTAAGAAGACCATCAGGTTTGTGAAATAAGCTTCACTAACAGTGAAAGAAACTGGGGATGCTATGCAGCATACTTAGTTTGGAAGTGAACCCATTTTGTTTTAAAAAAACCATGCCAAAGATTGCAATCAGGTTACATTGACAGTATCTGAAAATAAAAATTTCTCCATTATCTGAGCTTATATGTTGCTCTACTACTTTTTTAGCCCAACTATATCGCAAAACCCAAGTGTTGTGCATATCCAACCGGAGGATTTTGGCATACGTACCTATATAATATCCTCAGTTCACAGTGAACCCATTTTTGGTATAAAAACAAACATGCCAAGAAGACAATCAGGTGCTTGAAATCAGCTTCACTAACAGTTAGTGAAAATGGGACCATAAAATAGCTTAAGAAGACCATCAGGTTTCTGAAATAAGCTTCACTAACAGTGAAAGAAACTGGGGATGCTATGCAGCATACTTAGTTTGGAAGTGAACCCATTTTGTGTTAAAAAAACCATGCCAAAGATTGCAATCAGGTTACATTGACAGTATCTGAAAATGAAAATTTCTCCATTATCTGAGCTTATATGTTGCTCTACTACTTTTTTAGCCCAACTATATCGCATGTTCCCACTCGTCGGTGCCATCAAATGTCGCTGCCTCTGCCC
Source organism: Hemerocallis citrina (assembly GCA_017893485.1). Classification (NCBI taxonomy): domain Eukaryota; kingdom Viridiplantae; phylum Streptophyta; class Magnoliopsida; order Asparagales; family Asphodelaceae; genus Hemerocallis; species Hemerocallis citrina. The sequence continues at coordinate 340,758,816 of CM030358.1, read as the reverse complement.
GAAATATATGTGTGTCAGGCAACCATCTCCTATGACCCATATAGCAAAACTTTCTGCCATTGTACAACCACCTTGAACTAGTTTGGTCAGCACAACATGGACATGCATAACGTCCTTTAGTACTATATCCAGATAAATTTTCATATGCTGGAAAATCATTGATTGTCCAAGACAACACGGCACGAAGAGAAAATGTTTCTTTAGCCACAGCATCATAGGTTGGAACACCCACCCACAACTTCTGAAGTTCATCTATTAACGGTTGTAGGTACACATCTATATCATTTCCAGGACCTTTCGGTCCAGGAACTATCATGGACAAAATAAATGAGGACTGCTTCATGCATTTCCAAGGCGGCAAATTGTATGGTATCAACACAACCGGCCATATGCTGTATGTACTACTCATTTGCCTGAAAGGGTTGAAACCATCACTAGCTAGTCCAAGTCTCACATTTCGAGGATCTTCCGCAAAATCAGGATATCTTTCATCAAATCTTTTCCAAGATTGAGAATCAGCAGGATGTCTAAGAATCCCATCATTAGTGCGACCTTCAGCATGCCATTTCATATCAGAAGAAGTTTTCGTAGACATAAACAACCTTTGTAACCTAGGAATCAGAGGAAAGTAACGCAATGTTTTGGCAGGCTTCTTTTTCCTACTTCGCTTAGTAGATCCACTGGCTCCCTCGTCTTGATTTGGTCTTTCTTTCCATTTCGAAGAACCACACACTTCGCAATTCTCCAGACTTTCCTTACCACTCGTGAAAAGCATACAGTCATTTGGACATGCTGCTATCTTCTCATATCCTAGATCGAGAGAACTTAGGAATTTTTTGATTTTATAGGCTGAGTTTGGAATACAGATTTCAGGAAATGCATCATTCAATAATTCAAGTAGCATAGTGAAGGACTTAGCAGACCACCCGTTTAAACATTTAATCTGAAGTAGTCTGACAATGAATGAGAACTTAGAAAATTTGGTGCATTCGCGGTACAACGGAGTACTAGCATCTTCAAGTAACTTAGCGAAGGATTCTTGCTGCTTATTATTTTCAGGGGTGGGGCCAGACATTTCCTCGTCCACTCCACAACCAATCTGGTTTGTTTCTGTTGACTCATTGTGAACTTCGGTTGTTGGGTCATTGGTGTGGAAAGGAACATTATGAATCCCCATGGCATCTTGTAACAAAGCATGCATCTCATCGGGAACGCTTAAGTCTTCGTTCACTAAGGGCTCACCTTCATTTTCTAATACAACCGGACGAACAGGAGCTGCCGTATGATCCTCTCCATGACAAAACCACCTTGTGTACCCTTGAAGAAAACCGTTGACAGCCAAGTGTGTATGTACTACGTCACATGTCCTCAGCATACAATTTGTACAGCGAAGGCATGGACAAAGGATTAGGTTGGGATCACGGGAATGTCGTTTGGCAAAGATAATAAAATCTTTAATACCATCACGGTACTCCTTGGATAATCGTGGTTTACTAATCCAACTTCTATCCATTATATCAATAGCACACAGTCTGAAATTAAAATTTGATATATTAAATAGTAATAACAGTAAAAGGCATTTTGTATATTAAATTTCACCTATTTGAAAACCATCCCTAGCTGCAAATAAATAAACGATATAATCTTTAACTGTAAAATAAAGAAATTGTGGCTCCAAAAAATGTACAAAAAAAAACTACATCTTAACACAATCTACTCTATTCACCAAACCCTAAACGACCTTTTGTGGAAATGATCACAACCACCTTAGTGGTATTTTATCGCACACCCTGTGTTCGAGCATAAAAAAAATTGACTATAGTCTCCCCTGTATTTGGCTTTCCGTTCAAGGAGATGATGATGGTAAAGGGTATTTTGCTGATGAAGAGGAATCGGCCGAATAATGAGCGCGTCGTGCTGTAACTACGGTAACAAGAAGATCTGATGACTCATGAACTATTCTGTTCATGACTACTAATAATCACTTATCTCATAATAATAATAATAATAATAATAATAATAATAATACTAAACAAAAGAAACAGTAAAAGAAAAATTAAAATGTCTAGTATGTAAGCATATATTTTTCAGAGTGAACCAATTGTTGTACATAGCCGGAGGATTTTGGCATAGAGCTATAGCATCCTCAGTTCACAGTGAACCCATTTTGGTCAAAAAAACATGCCAAAATGACAATCAGATGCATGGGATAAGCTTCAATTCATTAACAGTGAAAGAAACTGGGGATGCTATGCAGCATACTTAGTTTGGAAGTGAACCCATTTTGTTAAAAAACCATGCCAAGGATTGCAGTCAGGTTACTTTAACAGTATCTGAAAATGAAAAATTTCCCATTATCTGAGCTTATATGTTGCTCTACTACTTCTTCAGCCCAACTACATCTAAAACCCAATTGTAGCCGCATATCCGGCCGGAGGATTTTGGCATACGTACCTATACCATCATCAGTTCACAGTGAACCCATTTTGGTAAAAAAAACATGCCAAGATGACAATCAGATGCATGAAAATAAGCTTCACTAACAACAAAAAAAGAAAATGGGGATGCTAGCAGCATACTTAGATTGGAAGTTAACCCATTTTGGTATAAAAAACCATGCCAAAGATTGACAATCAGGTTACTTTAACAGTATTTGAAAAGGATAAATTTTTCATTATCAGAGCTTATATGTTGCTATACTACTTCTTCAGCCCAACTAAATCTAAAACCCAATTGTTGTGCGTATCCGGAGGATTTTGGCATACGTACCTATAGCATCCTCAGTACACAGCGAACCCATTTTGGTCAAAAAAAACATGCCAAGATGACAATCAGATGCATGAAAATAAGCTTCACTAACAGTGAAAGAAAATGAGGATGCTAGCAGCATACTTAGTTTGGAAGTGAACCCATTTTGTTAAAAAATCATGCCTAAGATGGCAATCAGCTTCTCTAACAGTTTCTGAGAATGAAAATTTCCATTATCTGAGCTTATATGTTGCTCTACTACTTCTTTAGGCCAACTAAATCTAAAATCCAATTGTTGTGCATATCTGCCTGAGGATTTTGGCATACGTACCTATAGCATACTCAGTTCACAGTGAACCCATTTTGGGTAAAAAAACATGCATGCCAAGAAGACAATCAGATGCATGAAATCAGCTTCACTAACAGTGAAAGAAACTGGGGATGCTATGCAGCATACTTAGTTTGGAAGTGAACCCATTTTGTGTTAAAAAACCATGCCAAAGATTGCAATCAGGTTACTTTAACAGTATCTGAAAATGAAAATTTCCCATTATCTTAGCTTATATGTTGCTCTACTACTTCTTTAGCCCAACTAAATCTAAAATCCAATTGTTGTGCATATCCGGCCGGAGGATTTTGACATACGTACCTATAGCATCCTCAGTTCACAGTGAACCCATTTTGGGTAAAAAAACATGCATGCCAAGAAGACAATCAGATGCATGAAATCAGCTTCATTAACAGTGAAAGAAAATGGGTATGCTAGCAGCATACTTAGTTTCGAAGTGAACCCATTTTGTGTTAAAAAACCATGCCAAAGATTGCAATCAGGTTACTTTAACAGTATCTGAAAATGAAAATTTCCCATTATGTGAGCTTATATGTTGCTCTACTAATTCACTGTGCCCAACTAAATCTAAAATCCAATTGTTGTGCATATCTGGCCGGAGGATATTGGCATACGTACCTAGAGCATCCTCAGTTCACAGTGAACCCATTTTGGGTAAAGAAACAAACATGCCATGAAGACAATCAGATGCATGAAATCAGCTTCATTAACAGTAAAAGAAGATGAAAATTTCCATTATCTAAGCATATATTTTTCTAGTAATTCTTCATCTCAACTAAACCGTTCATGTTAAGGAAATCAAGATGAATAAACTGAAAAAAGCTGCTTTTTTTTGGAAAATAAGGGAAATCAAGAGATCATACCGAAGAGAGAGAGAGGGAGCGGGGCGACGAGGGCTGGGGCGTAGGAGAGAGAGAGAGAGGGGGCGACCGCCGATTCACCTCCAAATAGAGAGAGGGAAGAGGGAAATCGAAAAGGATGAAGGAAAGAAGGGACGATTTCGAAAGGTCGAAGGCCGTCGAAGAGGACGAAGCGGCGGAGGCAAACGCGCGGGAAGTAGAGTGAGGAAGGAGGGAAACGAAGCGCCTCTTTTTTTTTTTTTTTTGGGGTATTGGGAAAATGGCGAGCGAAAGATTAGGGTTCGCGGGTTTTATCCCAGTTATTCACCGGCGTTTTAATTGGAAACGCCGGTGAATGTGTCCGTATATTCGCCGGCGTTTATAATAAAAAACGCCGGTGAATAATAAACATCACCGGCGTGTTTAAGTAAAACGCCGGTGAATACTAACATACGCCGGCGTTTTAAATCGACCGCCGGTGTATGACCATCCCATCTGGCGCCCAATTCCTACTCACTCCCTAACCCGGCGCTACTATTAAAACGCCGGGGAATAATCGCTGGTAAAAGCAGTATCTTTTGTAGTGAGTGTTGCTAGCATGCTGCATACACACACAACAACAATTTAAACTATACATTTAAGTTGAAGTTATATCAAACATATACATTGTGAAAAGGGGGAAGTTTCATGGTAAACCCACCACTGTTTGCAATGACGAGAACGACATAAACGAATTAACATTCACTCAAAATAAATAAATCTCAGCCACTTTTGTTTAAGTGAAAGATATATTAACTATCCCTAAAAGTGAAAAGGAGGAAATGACAGTAGGGATGCTCTCATATACGAATATATTTGGTTCGATCCGGATCCATATCCAAAATCTTTGGGCGATTCGGATATGGAAAACCCAACTCTGCCATTGCATGTTCCAAGCAAAGAATCCGGCCACAAACCCTAAGGAGAAGAATTGCGTTAGGTAATTGACAGTCAGCAATAAATTTGGTCAAATTCTATGATTGATGTTGAAGGAAAAAGTTTATAGGATAGCTATTAGACCATCAATAATATATGGAGCAAATTATTGGGCGACAAAAAAACATGTCCAAAAATATGTGTAGTGGTGATAAGGATGCTCAGATAGATGAATGACGACGGCGACGTGGATGAATGACAACGGCGATGTGGTGCATCGAGGATTCGGGTGTGAGAGAGAGAGGAGAGAATGAGAGAGAGAGAGAGAGAGAGATGGGTGTGAGAGAGAGTGTATAAATTGGGGGATTTGGGATTTGGGGGGAAAATAAAAAAGTTGGGGGGAAAATAAATTATGGAATATACCCAAGGTGTTTTATCCCGTTAGTAAAACTTATAGTTACGGATTAAAAACTCTACAGCTATAGGATATATCTATACCCACAGTTTACTATACGTCTGTAGGTATATAATGCCTATACTCACGGTTTTAGTGATCCGTCACTATAGGTGTCTATTGGTATATGAAAAATTCCTTGTAGTGATATGCGATAAAACCAGGAAGGATAGAATTAGAAATGAGCATATACGAGACATGGTAAAGATAGCTCATATCTAAGATAAATTAGATAGAATTGCCTCGGTGATTTGGACATGTCATACGTAGACCTAGTAGTGGCTCCATTAGAAAGAGTGATTTGATAAGTATTGAGGGTAGAGTTAGGGGTAGGGAAAGACGTAAACTTACTTGGGTGGCCTTACAAAAGATATTGTGATAAACCGAACAGAATGGAAAAGCAGAATTCATGTAGCCGACCCTAACTAGTTGGGAAAACAGCTTTGTTACTGTTGGATATGGAAAACCCATATCCAGTCGGATTCGAATGCAGATACGGATATTTAGTTTTTAAAAAACTCGAATCCTGATATGGATATGGATATCGATATGGATATGTGTAATAAAAGCAGACGAATATCCGTATTTGCATAATATATATATATAATATTATATTATATGTTTCACGTTAAGTAGTTAACTATATGTGAGTACAATTATATTAATGATGTATGTTTTTCACTTTATTAATTAGTAGTTATGTAATATATTTTGTGAATTATTCCACTTACCTACTTTAATTATTGCACTTTATTTTCTCTCTCAAATCAAAATAGACCATTTTTCAAGAGTTCCCCGAATTCCCTGAATTCCTCAATTCCCCAAATCTCCAACTCCAAGTCTCTTACCAGTTAATCAGCACCTATCTCCAACTTCCTCTCCAACATCATCTCCACTCTTTCTCTGCGACCTCCTTTCAGACATCCTCTCCGATATTTTTCACTGACCTCCTCTCCAACCTCATCTCCAGCATCTACTTTCAACTCTCAATTCTCAAAACTCTCAAAGCCACTTCACTCCACTCCTCAATGATGCTTCCACCTCACCGAACTTTGTTAGGAGCTGTCATGTTTATTAAATAACGTTTCTTGTTTTTCTGATTTTAAAAAATTAAAATTAGAAGTGAAAGTTGATACTTGTATGCTGTCTAAATCTGCATAATTAATGATAATCATATTTGAGTACTAGTTAAGAAAAAATATTTTAAAAATATATGTTTGATGTCCAATTTTGTATTCGTATTCGACAGATTGTGTCCGATGTGCACCCGTATATCTGAAATTTGCGGATAAGGATATGATTTTTTATTTCTAAACTCATATTCGTATCTATATCAGTATTTGAATTCGTCTTTATAATTCAGATACAAATATTGGTGTAGCCAATATCTGATCTGTATTCGATCTTAAAATATCCTTATATGACTGGAATACATGCATTACTGTAATAGAGAACAATAATTCTGCCAAATGTGAGTATATCAGTAAAAGAACAAAATATATATTTTTTTACAAAACTAGTTTAGTATTTATATATATCACAATTGTCGTCAAAATTTCAAACCACCTGTCGGTTGTGAAAAAATAAGAATAAACCACTCACTGAACGTGTGGTAGCTCACGCCTTCACCCTCTTACATGGATATGTGCCAAATGAAAATATCGATTTGAAACGCTTGCAGCATTTTCTTGAGAGTTTGTATTGGAAAATATTACCATTGATAGTTTCGTCATCAAGTGATCACTTGTAAAGAGACTGAACTTTTAAGTTTTGATGTTGGAATAGTAGAGTGGAGTAAAACAATTGAAGGATGACCCGGGTGATTTGTTTTTAGTCAGATTCTAATGAATTTATAATTTATGGGAATAACTTATTTTGTAGTTGAAATTTATTGATATTTATGGGTGAATTAGTGGAATTAGTTTTGATTATTAACTGCATTTTGGGAAACATTTTAATTATAAATACCGCACGATTCACTTAAAATCAATAGCTGAATAATTAAATTTTTTAAAAAAAGAGAGAGGTAGAGTATAACCACCATATTTTATTAAAAAGTAGTTAACAAAATAACCTATAAAACTAGAAAAATTATAACAAGCTAAAAGACATGACAGAAAATAACATATAATACCTTCTACTAACATAGGAGGGTGGGAACAACACAAAAGAGCATAGAAAAAAGAGCACAAATCTAACATATGAGGTCCCTCCAACAAATACCTAGAGGGTGTGGGGTCTTCGAGCACTGGAACTCACTCCAGGGTCTGACCAATCACTTCCTCCTCATCATCGTACTCCTCCACCTAGAAGGCTCAGTCAATTCTTCCTCTCGGTCCTAAAGCAAAAGTTGTGCCCCAAAAGAAAATAAGATGCATAATATGAGTTAAATTGATAGAAATACTATTACTAGTCCCGCAAAAGTAAAAGTTATTTCTATCGAGCCAAATAACCTAGGTCGTGGCGGCTATGGCACACTACAAGAAATTTGACATATAGTGACAGCAAAAATCCGTGGGTAAAAGGCAAAAACCGTAGGTATAGCCCGTAAAACCTATACCAACAGACATATTTTTCCATCGTTTTTAATTAGCTATACCCACGGCAAAATGTCGTCACTATAGCCTATAGCGACGGTTTTTTCACCCGTTGGACAAAACCTCGGTATTATACCCACGGTTTCGGATCCGTTGGTATAGGTTTTAAAGACACATTTTGCTTTCCTATACCCACGGTTGATACACAATTTTTTGTATATATACTTATCGCTCTATACACAATTACACTTACACTTATCGTTCTATACACAATTTTTTCTTTAATTACGCTTATGATAATTTAATATTTTCTTTTATAATATTAATTTAATTATAAACCAATTACACAATGAAATAAATACATGTATTTATGAAACAAAATTAAATAAAATTAAACTTCAATCATATTAAAAATTAATGAAGTATTACAAGCATATCAAATTCAAATTACAAAATAGTTAAAATGTCAACATAAGAGTACCATACTGACATATAATAAGTATATAAAGTCTTATAACAATCTCATCCACTTAATTTCGAGGTTTGCTCCATCAACAGAAAATTAGCTTCCATTGCCAATAAATAGTGTACATCTACAACTCGCCAATAAATAACTCTGATCTACAATGCTGACTGGAAAATCATCTCAGCAAATTCCTGTACCATCAAAAATTTAAAGGAATAGTTATTAGACACATTCAACAAAGGGTAATAAAGAAAACTTGTTCGGTACAGGGCAAATCTCAAAACTATTTTACCATCAATCTACGAAAAAGAAAACCATGTAACATATCAGGAAATAAATCACTAATGAAAGTAAGTATAAACTCTTAAAAATAAACTTACTTCTAATGTATTAAAGATGGTTTTAGTAGCGTGGCAGAAAACCGTTTCAGCATAACCTCCTGAGCTTCCAGAAACCCCATAAAGATGCCCTTCTTCATTAACATTAGTTAACCTACAATAAATAAAATACAATCAAGTTTTTTATTGATGTCTACATCACCAATATAGGATGATAGTTTACCGTCTTGCTCAAGCACATTTCCACTATAAATTGAATCTCCGTATATTAAAAAAACAAAGTTACTTCCTGTAGAAGTGAAAATGAAAGAGAGAGGGGGGGGGGGTACAAAGTACCCTCTATTACTAGCATAGGGGCACATATAAGTGAATTAGCACTGGATACCCTTATTCAGTTTACACAAAACATTTGTCTTAATGACCTGCTTAAAAGGAAATACAGGAAAAATGACAAACGATGGAGATAACTCCCTCTTCTACACCATTCTTCACATGAACTGCCTGAAAGCCAAGTTTAGCTTCTTCACAATATCCTTCACAGTCATGGAAAACCCCTCCTCAATCTGCAATAATTAAAAAGAAATATTATACCCTAAATTCAGCGGTAACAATCCATTAATTCGAGCTAACTGAAGTGAATTAAGCCGACATCGACTTCTGAAAATTTCCAAAGAAATACTATTAGGGTAAATTGATAACCCTCCGGATAATACCTGATGTAAAGAAAGCAAATCACACTCCTGGGTATATGTCAGTTGACCAGCGAAAGGTATCTCAAACTATTTTTTTGTTGACTATTTTTACTCCTCATTAGGTATCTAATAGTTTCATTCTGTTTTGCAAAATAGTAATAACTACCTGAGCCATCACAGTGATATCAAGCGATGAAATGGCAAAGGGAATGACACTGGTGTTGATTACAGTGAGGTTGAGCTTCTCAATCTCAGATAGAGCCATAACTAGGACAACCTTCAGAATTTTGCTGTGGATTTTTAGAAGGACAGTATTGTCTGATAACTTGGCTTCAATTTCAGCTGAGTGGTTTACTATTTCATCAGGTGATTTTCCATCGAAGTTTTCATCACAGGAAGTTCTGTACTTTCAGAGAGCTGGGATTTCTTTACTGGTACAGCCGATTCTGTTGCCTTCTTCACTGATTGCTCTTCTAGGGTTTTCACCTTCTCTTGTAATTGTTTCATGTACTTTATCGCATCTCCCAGAACTGAGGCCTTGTCCATCTGATAAAATATACCATTGCAACATGCATTAAGAGTAAATATAGAAAGCATGTTAAAAGCACTAGAATTAAAGTACTTACGTTGTCGGATGCATGTAGCTAGGTTATGTGCCGCTGCTTAGGATCACTGCAGCATCACCACACAGGAAACCATTAATCATGTAATACACTAAGTATACATAAGAATAAAAAATTAAACGATTTTAGATCGCAAAAAAGAGCTAGTTTTACTGTTTTAGGGTGAAATAGAGATAAAAACCTTTCAGCGTGTGGATTGTTTGGGAGCATGTAGAAATGCATTTCTGATACAAGAACGTACAAAGTTCTTCACAATAGCCAAAGATGGAGATGACTTCCTCCTAGATGGAAGTTCTAGATGGAAATTCTCCTTCAAGTAACCAAACTGGATAATGTAAATTTGACTTCTCTAACCTTTCTAATTGTTAATTGGTCAATTTCCAAGCAAAAGAATGTATTAGTATGTGAATATTTATATGGGATGTGACGACTACAGTTGCTCTTAGTATGTGAATATTTATATGTAGGTGGAGAGAGACAAGTAACACTCTTTATTTTCTTTTTGGAAGTGGAGGAGGAGCTATTCCCATTTGGTCACATCCATTCTACTTGCTTCGCAGTTAAATTTATTTTTAGCAAAAAATAAAAAAAATTCATTACCGAAATGCCCTAGTGCAGTGCGCATCTCCGTAAGCTTATGGATTTTGCATCTCTGTAAGCATATGGATTTCATTAGAAAGTAAGATATAAGCGAATCTGCAAGTCTGTAAGTCCAACCGCAAGGACAACATATTCTAATCATATCAAAGTTTGGTTATTAGAGCTCTGTGACAACACATTCCAATCATACTCTTATCAAAGCTTGGTTATTAGTGCTTGTGTTGTTTGTGTGAAACATGAAAATTAAGCAATCCCTGTCGACTGTCCAGAAGAATAGTATAACAAAAGAAGAATACTTACTCAGCCGAGCAAGATTCCGCAAGGGCAGCTAACTCAGGGCAAGTTTTGGGGGTAATGGTAAGCCTTCTGTTCTGAAATGCAACTGCTCCAACCACCTGAAACTGCATCTATTATATCAACTGCTCCAACCACCTGAAACTGCATATATTATATCCCGCATATATATTGCATGTATCATTAGCTAAATTATGTTCAACATAAATCTATTCAATATAGAGAATTTCACTCAGAAGTCTAGTATTGGCAGCTAAGCATGGACACGGGCATGAAAAGACAATGTTACAGGAGATCTTATGAAAAGCTAAGACAAAATGGCTAGTATCATGTCAGATACATGTGCAACACACATGTCCAACACAGGAATAATGCTATGCTTCATAGCTTGGCAGGCACATGTATTCAGATATGCTAAAGCAAGAGCATAAACTTACTTACAAAACCAGATCAAACTACAACAACAAAAACAACAACAAAGTCTTTTTCCCAACTAGTTGGAGTTAGCTACATGAATCCTGGTTTTCCTTTCATCAGGTGTGTGCATGTCTATGTGCCGGCACTAGAATTAAAGTACTTACGTTGTCAGATGCATTGCTTGAGATTGCACGGATCATGTAGGTTGGATCTGCAATTTGGTTTGGCATATGTCCAAGTTAGTATAAAGTAAAATTAAATTCAGAAAAGGAAAAAAAAAGTATTCAATTTGAACTGCACGCCTATATACTTTAGATTCAAAACCTTGTGAATTTTTACAAAATGTTCCTGTAGACGGAGAAAGGACCCACTAAGTATAGGAAAAAAATTATAGAATAGATTTCAGCTTAAGTCTCAGCTTTATAAGATCTATAGTTGTCTAGTTGATAAAGTAGACAGCAAGAATAATGATAATGGATCATACCTTTATCTTCTGTGATAACCATAATCCAACATCAAGGAGTAGTTTATTTCCATAAGCATCTTCATTTTGCATGGTCCGGATGCTTTCAGCAATTAGATCTTGACCTGCACCTTCAGCAACAACAATAACCATGTGTCCATTTTCTTTAAGGCGCTTCTCCATGTACTCAAGAAGACCACCTCTGCCTTCTAGATAAAAGGGTGATTCAGGAATCAAGCATAAATCCTGGTGGAAGAAAAGGAAGATAAACACATTATCATAAGAAATTTAATTCCCATAAAGTTAAAAGATAACTCAAATAATGCAAGCTCGAAAGAAAATATATAACCAGAAACAGAAACAGTATAGATATAGCACTAACCACATCTCGACTAGCAAGAGTTGCATACATTGCATTGAAACCTGCATAAGGAAAATTCGTTAGGTCCCAATTGTGGTATAGGTCAAATAAAAGACAAGGAACACATTGCATAGTAGTGAATAATTTCAAATCTACCAGCTCCATACAAACATATTGAATACTTCAAAATGACGACAACTTCAGTTACCATAACACACCACGTATTTGTGTCTTTGTTTCTTCCTAGCCACTCAAATACAGTTAGAACATCGTTCATGTATAAATTAGTCAAATTGAGAAAATTAACTTCTATCTTACAACCCAAGTCCTATAGATGTCATCTTTCAATAAAGATAAGGACCTCCATAGAAGTGAAGTTGCATGTTCAAGTTTAACATGAAAATTAAGTTTGACAAACTATACCTAATACTAATCAAAATAAGTTTCAGATGAGACCTTAACAAGTAAATGAAACAATTAATGTACCGACCTATCTACAATTTAATAGCTCAAAACCAAATATACTATAAGTTGAACTACAGAATAATAAATTTCGAAATATTACAATGAATGAAGTTCATTGTAATGAAGAATAAATCAAGACAAGTTACAATATATTACAATAGAGCGAATTAATAAACAATATCATTTGAATTAATAAGCATTCACAAAAAACACTCACTTGGGCATTCCCACAAACAAGTGTTATGCAACAAACAAAGATTCGAATAACAATAGATGCAAAGCTATAATCCATTAATCCTACCACAAATTAAAATATGAATTAACCACATCAACATTAAAAATTGCAAGTTTGGTTGAAGTCCAAACTTAGTTTTGAATTGAACACTAGTTATCTAAATAAGCACCTAGGATTGAAAAATTCCAAATAATTATGCACAAAGTTATACCTTAAATAAAACTCCCCAACTATATCAATAACAATTTGATATCCAGCATCCAAAATATAACACCAATATCAAATTTCAGTGCTAAGTGAACTTAATAAGAAAATACAACATGCTAATTGGAATGAGAGATTACCTTTAGGCTCGAGCTTACAAATCGAGGAGGGAAAGAAGAGGTCGGGCTCCTGATTGGGGCTCGGGAAACGAAGAGAAAAGGAGAGGAGAGGAGATGGGGGCTTCGGGCAGGAGACAACGACGGCGAAAATAAGTTAGAGTTAGGGTTTTGGCGACGGGAGCGATGATGGCGATGGGGGCGCCGGGGGCTGGAGACGACGATGGCCTCGAGGACAGCAGATATGGGGGTTTTGGCGACGGGGAGGTCGGGGTCGGCGGGGATGCCGGGAGTTGATTTTCAATTTTGGGTTTTGAGAGAGAGAGAGATAGAGAGGATTCTCGATTTTGTGAGAGACATGGGGGTTAGGACGGTCGGGGGAACGACGGCGTGGGGGGCACGGGGGTCACGGCGACATGGGGCGGCGGTCTACGACAGCGATTGGGGGTTGGGGTTCGTGAGCGGGAAGAAAGAGATAGAGAGGGGAAATGAAAATTTCGATGGGGGTATGTGTGTGGCCATGAAGAAATTTATAATATTTTTGCTGACACTACACATTAAAAGCTCTAAAGCTATAGGATATCTATACTCACAGTTCACTACTGTAGGTATATGATGCCTATACCCACGGTTTCAGTGACCGTCACTACAGGTGTCCGTTGGTATATGTCAAATTTCTTGTAGTGGCAATATACCAAGCGTCTCTCATCTCCCTTCTCTCGGCATAGAACTTGAGACCAATCCATAGATCCTTGTATACGAAGGGATATGCACTTGTGACAAGCGCCTTTAAAATTTCGACCATAACCATTTTTCTTCTATGACACTCCAAAAAAGTTGTTCTTTGGACTCCTTATTAATGTTACAGAAACCACATGCGGTCATTGTATTTGGTTATCGTTTAGCCAGATTTTCCTTACTTAGAATAGCATCATTAAGCACTAGACAAAAGAAAACTTTAACTTTCAGGGGTGCTTTGAACTTCCAAATAACGGTTGACCACCTTGGTCTACACCCTCTAAAATGTAACCGATTATACATAGACCATACAGTGAATTTCTGATCTTTTTTCAGCCGCCAGACTTTTCGATCCAAGCCAGCTGTGCATTTCACCCCTACTTGGGCTACATTAGCTTGTAGTTAGTCCAGCCATGTTTGAGATGTCTGGTTCAGAAGCCGTTTAAATGCTGGTTTCCATGATCCCCTTTACAATGCTCTAGCCACCGTGTTGTGTGGATGTGTGGTTTGTTCATAGAGATCCGAGAATAGTACTTTAAGCGAGTGCTCACTGCACCACTTGTCCCACCAAAATTTATTCAGGTGAATTTTTCCAATGACAGATGATACACAACAATTAAACTATTCAAAAGCCTTAGAAATGCTTTCCAAATCCAGGAAACTCTTTGCCCCAGTCTGAAACCCAGGTGTCGTGTTCCTTTCCCTTGCAAATAGGATTCAATGAAATCTTGTCGCCCTTAGCCATTGGGATGGAACACTTTCCACCATCATTTTCGAGGAGGGCCAAGTTCATGTCTCTCAAGTCGATAATTCCCAATGCTCCATGAATTTTCTTCATACCGGCTTTTTGCGGTGGTAACCTCCCCTGTTGGCATCAACATCCTTCCATAAGAAACGTTTCCAAATCAAATCTATATTGTTGATAACCCGTCTCGGCATTTGAAAGAATGAAAGATAGTATGTTGGCAGATTTGATAGCACCGTGTTGATGATGGTGACTCTCCTACCCAGGGAGAGGGATTTCCCTTTCCAACTGGCTAGCCTACCCTCCACCCGGTTGATGATTGGGAACCAATCAAATTTCTTCAATTTACCTGGTCTAACTGGTAAGCCTAAGTAATTGATAGGGAATATGTCAACCTTGTAGTTTAGGATTGTTGCATGTACCCCGGCCTCCTCCGAAGACAAGGCAATAGGTATCAGAGCACTCTTGTGGAAGCTAACCTTCAAACCAGACCATGATTCAAAACAAAATAGTCTCCCTCATATTTCCATTTCCAAACAATAGTTTATCATCCGCATAATGTAAAATGGTGCAGCTAGGTCGGTTTCTTCCACTAGCTATCGGAGTGAGCCACCCCGCCTGCCTACAGTTATCGATCATGACTGTAAGTGCATCTGCCACAATAATAAATAAAAGGGGGGACAAGGGATCACCCTGTTTCAACCCTCTTTTGCACGCGAACGGTTGCACCATTGTATCGTTGACCATAATGGCCGTTAAACTAGTAGTCAGTGACAGATCCACCTGATCCATATATCCCCAAAACCATGACCTTTAAGTGCTTCCATTAAGTATTCTTGTTCCACCGAGTAGGCATTCTCGAAATCCAACTTAAGTAATATACTCTTGTTATTAGAGATGTGGCACTGGTAAATGGTTTCCTTTGCCGTAGGTACGCAGTCCAAGATGCATCATCATTAATAAAGCCCTGTCTGCTCCTTACAGATCAACCTGTCCATCACTTGCTCTAAACGGTTGGCAAGGATCTCAATAATTATCTTAACTGAACAGTTTAGTAGGTTGAAAGGGCGAAAGTCCCCTACTCGTGTAGCTTCTTCTTTTTTGGGGATAAGAACAACTTCTGCATAGTTTAGTCTGCCTAATTTGAGTTAATGATTATAGAATTCAGCCATCATGGCCAGTAAATTATCTTTGATTTTTTCCCCAGAAGGTTTGGTAGAAAATGATTGGAAATCCATGTTGTTCCGGTGCTTTCTCCCTCCCCGTCTGGGAAATTACATCCTTAACCTCCTCCTTCATAAATAGACCATCGAACGACCCCAACGCATTTCCTAGGTCAGAGTTATCCTGCCAAAAATCGGTTCTAAGCGGAACTCTAAAGTCTACTTTACACCCAGAAAGGTCTTTATAATACTTGTGAAAGGTATTCTTCACTTCCTCATCGTCATGTGCCACCCCATTCTCAGTATGGACTGAATGGATCAGGTTGGTTCGTCGGTGTGCACTAGCAACCCTATGGAAGAAGGACGTATTCACATCTCCCTCTTTGAGCAATGAAATTCTGGATCGTTGTTACCATTTTAATTCTTCTAGGTTATATAACTAGGCAATGTCTTCCCTCGACTTTAAAAGTTTATTACGCTCATCTTGAGAGAGGTCCCGGGTTTCCTCAATTCTCTGCAGCTCGTCGATGCCTTCCAGGATCAATTCTTTAGCCCTCCTCTACGCAAAATCTCGTTCGATTCCATTTTTGCAATCGAGTACGTAATCTGGAAATTTTTTTCCGCACCAAACCGCATCTACTTCAGTTCCACTTGTTGGTAAGGCCCAACATTCCATGACCATAAGATGAAATCCCTGGATATCCAGTCAAGCCTTTTCAAACCTAAATTTCCGTGATCTTCTACCATTTATTTCACCCGTAGCCAAAACTATAGATATATGATCCGATGTTGGCATTGGTTGGGACTTAGCGCACGCAAATGGAAATTTAGCTTCCCAATCCAATGAGACTAAAACTCTATCCAGCTTTTCCATGATTGGGACAACTTGAATGTTGGACCATGTGAATTGTCTGTCTAGAACTGGGATGTTCACCAGTTCCAGGCTTGTAATGACACAGTTGAATTCCTCTCTATTCGCATCACTGGAACCTCTACCCCAGTGCTCAAAAGCAAATCTAGTGATGTTAAAATCTCCTCCCACTATCTAGGGATGTTTCCATCTAACAGAAATGGATTGGAGTTCAGAACGTTGTTATTGCTCCAGCACCATTAGGCCCATAAACAACGGTGAGTGATTGGGTCCAAATGTCCATTCGGAGTTGAAACAGAACCGATAGTGAGAAGTTATCACAAAATTCATCTAAGCAAAGGAAATTATATGTATTGAAGCCAACAGCAATACCTTCTGATGCCCAAATGGATGGGCGGAGTCTCCAATCCTTGATCCTACTTCCACCCAGCCTCTCAAGTCTGGCTACATGGTCAAGCTTGGTCTCTTGGAGACAACTTGAATGTTGGACCATGTGAATTGTCTGTCTAGAACTGGGATGTTCACCAGTTCCAGGCTTGTAATGACACAGTTGAATTCCTCTCTATTCGCATCACTGGAACCTCTACCCCAGTGCTCAAAAGCAAATCTAGTGATGTTAAAATCTCCTCCCACTATCTAGGGATGTTTCCATCTAACACAAATGGATTGGAGTTCAGAACGTTGTTATTGCTCCAGCACCATTAGGCCCATAAACAACGGTGAGTGATTGGGTCCAAATGTCCATTCGGAGTTGAAACAGAACCGATAGTGAGAAGTTATCACAAAATTCATCTAAGCAAAGGAAATTATATGTATTGAAGCCAACAGCAATACCTTCTGATGCCCAAATGGATGGGCGGAGTCTCCAATCCTTGATCCTACTTCCACCCAGCCTCTCAAGTCTGGCTACATGGTCAAGCTTGGTCTCTTGGAGACCCACAATGTCTACTTTAGAGTTCGATATTAGATTCCTGAACACCTCCAATCTCTTGCTTGCCCCCAATCCCCCCCTCCTCCCCCCCCCCCCCCCACACACAAGACCTCTAACGTTCCAAAGAAGAACACTCATTACTAACAAGACCGGGATTACTTTCTGGGTTGGGGTTTGGGTGTGAGCCTAATTGTTCTCTTTCCAGCTCCCACCCTCTAATCTTAACTAGGAAAAACATTAATATAGTTAACTTTCAAACCACAGGTTTTAGTAAGAGTAAATATTTTAGAATCAGTTATATAATTAAAAATTGAAGCTAACATATTACGTGTACCTCCACCATCGAGTTTAGCTGTCTTGGCTGTGACAACAATTTTCAAGTAGTCATCTAAGGTTCCTCGTGAGTCCTCTTTACTACCTTATGCACTTGAAAACCTCATGTCAGGTCAAAATGAGAAGCAGACAAAGGGAAGGTGTAGGGAACCAAATCGAGAGTGGGAGAAATAACAAGTTGTTTTTCTTCTACCATCTCCTTCGAATCTGAGTCGCCCTCCCAATATGGGTCATCATCCTCTAAGTTTAGGTGTCCCTCATCATCACTATTAGAAATCAAACCCACATTATATCCCACCTCCTCTATGGACCCCAGCATGGGCCTAATGCAGAAAATCTTCATAAGCAGCCCAAAAGAAGACTTCTCATTAATCAAGTTCGAACTAGACCCCTCTTTTGAGCTTGGTATTGCTGGACCCCTCTTTTGCCTAAAATCACCCAGCCCACTAAGAGATTTTGTTGTTGAAGAATAATCGAAGGGGTGGACCCTAGCCCACAATAAGAATTACTCAATTTAATCCAGAAGCTTCATCACTTGCCACTCCCGTGCTAGCCCCCATAGAGCGCGATGACGCGCCACACGGCAAGACTGGGAGCAGGGGAGGGATCGACGCAGTAGGTGGGGAAGACTTTGAAATGGTCGGAGGGATAGGGAGTAAATATGCACCCCCCCTAGTCATCTTCTTCATCTGCTTTTCTTCATTTTGCTTAGCCAAAGAGGGAAAATCATCTCTTTCCCCTTGTCATTAATCTAAAGCTCTGAAATCACTACCTCTTTCAGCTTGGTAGCTTACCACTCCCTTTTTCTGAGCACCTACCAACTCCCTGACCACTTGGAGCACATGTTCCGTCTCTTTCTCTATTGGAACTGAGCTTTTCTTTTTTGCCAGATATGAACGCTTCTCTGGTTCTTAGCTTTTCCTTTTTGACAGCTCTGAATCGGTCGGTCTGGATCTGGTAGTGTTTTGACCCAATTTTGTTTACTCCGTCCCTCCTATGGAGTAGTTGGAGTCAGATCAAGGTCGTTAATCACCTGAGGTGATCTCTACGTTGTGTAGCCCGGCTCCAGCGCTAGTCGTGGTAGCTCCTCCGATGTCTTGGCCACCTTGAGTAACTCCTGGTGAGCTCTTTCTACTGCGTTGGGCCCATCTATTGTAAAGTCCTAAATCTGGGTCGCCTCTTATTTGTACGATCGTCCATCTCTTAGGGGAGACGTTACAAGTGCTTTCTGTGATCTTGAGGCCTCAGGCGTTGCCTCCGGTTCCACCCTGGCTTCAAGGACGTAGCAAATGAGGTATTTTTCTTCGAAAGTGTAGCATTAGGCAAATCTAGGTACCGACGAGATGTCTGGACTCCGAATTAACACTCTTGTTGACACCAATTCTTATCTTCTCACCATCTTTGGATCAATCTCCACCAATCCCCCAAATTATGAGACGATCTCTTGTAGGGATTCCTTCTTCCAGAAGTGAAACAAAACATTATGAACCCAAATCCAATAGCTATCGTCTCATGGCAGCTCTGCTCCAAATTGCGGTGTCCACTGGGAAAAATTTGCTATGAAGTTACCAAAATCCAGTATGCCCATTGTGGCAACGTCCATCATTTTCTCCGAAGAGGGGAATGAGACGATAAATTGCATATGGCATACCTTCTTGACCACCCAATCGCGGTGACCCCTCATTGGCCACCGCTCATTGAGTGCTTCAAGGAAGTGATTCTCTGAGGGATGACCAGATTTGATCGTTGCCGTTGCACCCACTTCCTAAGCCAGGCCTCTTCTTGTTTGATAACAGTGAGGCTACTAGAAAGTCGGATGTCTGTTGGATTATTGGGCAATCTTCCCCGCTATACCTCCCCATGTTCCTCCTCAGCGTTGAGGATCACATTCGTACATACGTACAACATGTGACCTCATTTCATACATTTTAGGCACCTCACATCTTTAGTGCAATCAACGCGATAATGGCCCAGCTCTCCATAATTGAAACAAGGGACTGGCTTCTTCTTGCCTTTGTAGTATTCTTTCCTTTACTATTGACTGGTGTAGTTCTCCTTTTCGATGCTTTTCTTACCACCTCTCCCCACGGAGCTTCCTTCGTTAAGACTATTCTTTCCACCTCTCCTTCCTATTCCCGGAGAAATTCAAGGTCCCTGGACCCCCCCCCCCCCTAGGTTCCTGGATAGACCTCGCTTTTCGACTCAATGACCCTTAGGCAGGGAACAGGTTGTTGGATGATTACTGGTGGGTTGGAGGCAGATCGGTTGGGGAGCGGAATGTGAGTGGGGGAGGAAAGGGAGGTTGTGTGGAGGGGATTTAATCTGTTGGAGTGTTGAGTATGGGGGATGGGGTTGGAGGTTGTAACACCTATTTCTGATTTTTTTCGGATTCTCTTTTGTAACTCTTTCCTCTATTCCTGTAATCTGTTCTTTTTTAATAATAAATTTTGTTATTTATCTTCAACCAAATTGTATATTATTAGGATTCATGTTCATAAGATTTGAAAAATTTTTATGATGGCTGTCAACTGTCTAAAGCAATCATCCTCCTTACTCGGTTTGTGGCCGGATTCCAGGCTTGGCATAGGCAATGGCGGAGTTAAGAGAGAATCGTCTCAGGTGGTTTGGATATGTCACAAGTAGACCTAGTAGTGCCCCCGTTAAAAAGAGTGATTTGATCAGTATTGAGGGTAGAGTTAGGGGTAGAGGAAGAGCGAAACTATCTTAGGTGGAAACGGTGAAAAAATATATGATAGCTTGTGACCTTACAGAAGATATTGCGCTAAACCAAGCAGAATGAAAAACTAGGATTCATGTAGCTGACCCCAAATAGTTAGGAAAAAAAAGCTTTGTTGTTGTTGTTGTTGTTGTATCTTCAACCAAATTGTATTCTTTCAAACAATTTTATTTTATTTGTTGAACCTTGGGATTCCTCTGCACTATTTCATTTTCTTTATGTCTTGAGTATTTTATTAGCCCACTAATTGATTTGATTTTGAGTCCAACCCAATATCTCATTCTTATTTAATTATTTTTAAACTCAAGCTCATTTCTTGTTAGATCCTAACCCAAACCTGCAAACCTGTTAACCCTAACCCTAACCCACATCTTAATCTCCTATATATATATATATATATATATATATATAGGGAAAGCTTCGGTTGTGCACTCCTCTAGTGCACACGGGGTGTGCACTAGGCCTTCGGGCGTTCATATCGACAATCCGAACTGTTCATATTGATCTACACATCTAAATTAGTCTAAATATGTAAAATCAAATTATTTGAAATTCATTTGCCCATAATTTTGAAACACTTCAATGGATGGGCAAATAAATTTCAAATGATTTGATTTTACATATTTAAACTAATTTAGATGTGTAGATCAATGTGAACCATTCGGATCGTCGATATGAATGCCCGAAGGCCTAGTGCACACGCCGTGTGCACTAGAGGTAGTGCACAACCGAAGCTTTCCATATATATATATATATATATATATATATATATATATATATATATATATATATATATATATGTATATATATATATATATATCATCATTAACCCTAATTAATTACCAAAATTAACTCCTAATCTCTCTACCGCTAACACCCCCCCCCCCCCCGCCCGCGACTCTATTTTTCTTCTCCTTCTTCTTCTTCTTCGTTCTTGAAGAACCCATCACTATTCTCCACTCACCCTGAGCCCCGTCAACGCTCTTCTCCACTGTTGCCGCCTCGCACTGCCTCCCCGATTGCAGCCACCTTCCGCAGCTGTCGTCGACTCATCCTCACACTGCCTCTCCTTCCTCGTCATCACCATCGCCGATGTTCACCCCTACCTTGCTACCAACCACCGCCTCACTATCTCGTAGTCCCCACGCCGAAGCATCCCATCTGCAACCGCCTTGCTTTCCACCCCCTCATCGCCAACAAAGCCCCGTCGTCGACTCCCCGTCGACTGCCACCTCCCTGCCCCGCAACCACACACCCCTGCCTTGCCTCGCTGCAAACACCTCAAAGTTGCATCGTCGTCTCGTGTGTTGCCATTGTCTCTTACTGATGTTGATGTTGCCCTTGCTGCGGTGCAGCTGTCTTCTACTATTTTTGTCATCTCCGTTTCCGTCAAGACTCTCGTTCCCGATATTCTTTCATATTCAGAATCATCATCTATATGGCAAGATTCCCTTGAACTAGTTTATTATTCTTGTTCAAAAATTTCTTTTGATCTCTACAAGTAGTTAACAATTATCATATTTTATTTGTATGATACCCTTCAAAGAAACTATTACGGATTCATCGGTGAAACCAAGTAATAGTCTTCTTTTCCTGCCATTCCCTTGATTCAAACCCAAGACTTGGTATATATTGTCATATGCATACACGAATACATAGATTAGAAACATGCTATATAAAAGAACTAGATTTGCCCATGGCCACGTGCCTACGACACGTCTTCTGAATGATACAGTATATGAAAAGCCTTATAAACAGTAAATCAACAATTATGTAGCTGAAGTTTGAATAGTATGACAATAATTAGTTGTAAATAAAAGTCCATGTTTTCATTAGTACATGATGAAAAATAATTATAAATTGGGGTATAAAAGTTCATGTTTCCATATATATATATATATATATATATATATATATATAGACAGAGAGAGAAGAGAGAGAGAGAGAGAGAAATAATAAAATAAATAAATGAGTTGTTTTAGGGGGATTTGAATTTGAGTTTTGGGGGGAAACTTTTGGAGGGAGGGGGGCGGGGGGGAAATGTGTGTGTGTGTGTGTGTGTTTGTGTGTGTATACATATATATATATATGGAAACATGAACTTATATATATATATATATATATATATATATATTACTTATTTTATTATTTCTCTCTCTCTCTCTCTATCTCTCTCTCTCCCTCTCTCTCTCTCAATATATATATATATATATATATATATATATATATATATATATATATATATATATATATACTGAGAGAGAGAGATATAATAAAATAAATAAATGAGTTGTTTTGAGGGGATTTGAATTTTAGTTTTGGGGGAAACTTTCGGGGGGGAAGTGTGTGTGTGTGTGTAGGGAGAGAGAGAGAGGGAGAGAGAAAAATAATAAAATAAATAAATGAGTTGTTGGGGGGGGGGGGGGAATTGAATTTGAGTTTTGGGGAAAAACTTTTAGGGGCAAAATGTGTTTTGTGAGGTTAGATATGGGCCTTTAATTTTGGGGGGATTAAAGGAGAGCCACTTGATAGCTTTCTTTGTGTTTTATTATATAGATGATGATTTGAATACTTTTTGATTGGATATTATGTTCATGCTATGTAAATAATGGTTGTCTCATTAATAGTAGAATTCCACCCTAAAAATTGAGTATAATTTCCTGTTAATTATTTCAATGAAGTCATATGCATGTGTATTTCATTTTGTTGCTAAATAATAATAATCTAGCTGTTTATCACATGTTGTTTTGATTTTTTGACCCAGATACTTTTATAATTTAATAGAACTATGTAAACATCATTTGTAGCCCTTTGAATCTATTTTGCAAAACTTTTTACGGATCTTAATTCTAATTTATAAAATGAACTTATCATATTTTTAGTACTACGAGGTTTTCAATTTCTAGATTACTGTCTGGAGATACACCGACATGATTTTCTAATTAAAATAAATTGTTAGCATAGAATTAGAACTTTGAATTTTCTATGTTGTTACTAGAAATGAATAAGAGTCACTGATATTTTTGTAAGATTATTTGATGACTTTCCACACCTGTTATATATATGAAAATATGACCCTAGGTTGCTGTCAAAGCACTAGTTCAGTAAAGAAGCAGAATTTTGACCTAACTGTATAGAATATCATTTAAAACTTTTTAAATAAGAGTTGTAGCCCTGTGTGTCTGGAATCCAGATTATCTGACAGTGCTTTCGGCTACTGGAAACTTTCCATCTAGGGTGCAGCACTCCACTGCTTCGCTTGTAGTAAGCTATTTCCCACATCTTGCAATCCGACCTACAGATTGCAAGATATTCATAATTTCATACATTGATGTCTTAATTTCAGAATGCAGTTTGAAAATATATTACAATGTTTAACTAATTGAAACAGTATATTAAATTAAGAATTAAAATTCTGAGTTTAATCGTATTGATACTGAACACTGTGAGGAATTAAATTATAATTTTTACGAGATTTTTAAATGATTTTACAACAAACATTTATATATAAGAATTTAACCGTAACATGCTTCCTGAACATGAAACTGATAAATAATAGAATTATTAGCCTAGATACTTTAGTAATAATATATCGTGTGAATATGCTGTTGGAACTGGCAGGGAGTCTAGTTTCTAGAACCCCTGATGGAACCTGATTTGCTTTCCTAGAGCAACAGAAAAGTTTGTTTTGTACAGCAACGTCTTGCTATCCAGAATGTGTGTTTTGTGTTTAAGTACGTCCATGTTTGATTTTGTATATAGTGAATAGAATTACTTATACCATGCATTGCATAGCCTTGCCATCCTTTTGACACCACCTTGATACTTCTGTACCCATTGCATGTCCACATTTGAGAGTAATAAAATTTTAACAAGCCGGGGTATTAAGGGTCGACTTAGTAGTAAACAATCGGAGTCTGTACTCAGGGAAGGATCACTTATCGTTCGATTTATTATTGTCTTGGATTGTGGATTATAAATTGTTGATTATTGATTATTGTGTCGAGTACATGATATGTAGAGTTGACCACTATAGTCTAAACGATTACTATTTGCATGCATCGAACATGTGGTATGGGACAAGTATTACGTGGATTAGACAGGATAATAAAAGATTAATAAATATAGGATTGACACTTGTATTCTTGATCATGATTATTGTTATTGACCTTGAATCGTTGATTACAGTCCTTGTTTATTGCCTCGTTAATTCTAAACCTTTTGTAACCCACCGAATTCCAAACACATGTAATTTGTAGTATAAATAGGATCTTTTACTTCAACTTCGTACAAAAATACAGGGAAATTAAAACTTTTTCATTTACAACATCATTCTTTACATTAGCACAACGGAATTAAATAAGTACAGTACATATATGATAATGAAAACTCTTCAATCTTGTGACATCTCTCACAGTGTCTTCAAATCCAATCCAAGATCAATCATGCAATTAGGAAACTGTGGGCACGTCAGTTGCATACAACTGACGCAATGCTATAATACAACGATTCTTCTACTTTAGCAAACACAAACATGAATGTAGAAACTAAATGTGAGAAGTGACTATCCTAAGCATGTCAGTGTATGATATGACTTAATGCCTAATGCAGACATTCACACTACGATGATACTAATGCATACTTGTTCGGATTCTATGCATCTCATACTACATAGGTCCGAGGGCAAGTCCTTATCATACTCCTCATTATAAGATTCAATCCTTCATCATGAACATCCTACTACGGTAACAAAACAAGGTTAGACATTACACGAGTAAGGATTCCAGTCCCGGAATCTACCACCCGACTATATAAAATCCTTGTCGTGCAAACATCCCGCAAGTGCCATTCTAGCCCCGGAATATGTTGGATATCTGCCTCCTATTCGCCCGACCATTCATGATCCCGGAATCCACCGCCCGATCAATCATAGTTCCGAATTTAATTAAGGCTTGTCTTGCTCCGCAAGCAACCACAGTCCCGGAATCTACCGCCCGACTGGGTTTCTAGTCCCGAAATCCACCACCCGACTATATAGAAACGGCCCACTTACGTTTGCACAAGTTTTATTACATCCTCTTTTCTAGAGCATGTCCTTAATTGAATTTTAGTTATCATGGCCTAGAACTAGCTTACCCTGCAAGACTTAAACTTGCTAAACAACATTTCAGGTCCATATTGACCATTTCATAAATTTTCATTCATCAATATTGTCGAACATTACGGGCCTCTCTTAGCTCATAGAACCCATCCATCTCAACATAGAGATCCTCTAGGTTAATCTTAACCTCAATCATGACAATTTCTTATTCATTACAAATCATTTAATTCTTTTATTCATTCTCGTTAAATTGCCCAACACATCTCAAGATCAATTTGATTTGATAAAGATCCTTACGAATCAAGGCACGTTTATTTCCCCAAAATACATTCTTTGTTCTTTTCTTGATTTCTCATATAAATCATCTTTTCACGAATTGTAGGATGAAATTCATTTTTCATTTAGCACACACATTCTAGGATAAATTTTCACTTTTTAAGCTTTCATCACAAAATGAAGTATTACTAAGTCTACTCCTTAAATAGATTACTACAATTTCCACCCAAGTGAGTTCCCCAATTTATATTTGATTATCTCAATTATTCCAAAGTTTGCTTATTCAAAAATAAGTAAGTATTCTTAAAGAATTCCAAATACCCATCTTGATATATTATTCAATAAGGAATGTGAATTTTACTCCCAATTTAAATTCTAAATTTGTACAAAATTATCTCAAAATATTTCTATTAATATTTAAGTATGATTTAAACTCATTCTTACTCAATTTTATGCAGTTTGGGTAATAGGAGTAATAATTAAAAGATTTTTAGAATTAAAATACCCCTGCCCAGCGTCGAACCCAAGACCAGCAGCAACCCAACCGCAACCCCCAACCAGTGAACCAACTCACTGTTGGTGCAAAAATCCACACATAAATTCTCATATATTTCTATCTACTATTCTAACATTTCATTAAAGTTTTCAAAAGCAAAATAGCTCCCTAAATTTCGAACCTGCAACCTAACATCCATGTACACAATGACCCAAGGCCAATGCCAAAGACCAGGCGCTCAACCCTCACCATCTGGCTATAATTTGTATAAAAATTTATTTAACTACGAACTCTCCCATTTTCATAAATTTAATAAAATTTTAAACCGTAGTTTTGATTCTACAATAATTTCTACAACTCTTATACACTGTTCAACAAATTTCATTAAATCTCCAGGAACAAAATTTATTTAATTTGACATATCGACATGAATTTTAAAATACTTTGAATTTTTATAGAATTTTAACACCTAGTTTACCTTCGTAAGTTGGTTTAATCAACTTAACTTCGTAGCGGCAAAGAATACGGAAATTTCTCATGCAAAAGAAATGAAAGCATTAATTCATTATAGAAATTTGCACAATCTACTCTAATTTTACATATGGCATGGTTATTTCTACATATGACATAGAAGAGAATTAACTCCTGCAACAATTTAAACACAATTTTTTTTAAAGTATTTCGCGCGCAGACATTTCATGTAGTATTATTATCTAAGCATGCAACCTACAAAACTTTTAGAACACAATAGTAACACCCACTCAATATCTACTCATCATTCAATGTATTTATACCTAATCATGAATTCTAAAAATCACAAGGGGGGAAAGGAAGCACCCACCTCAAGGAGAATTCCTAGCAAAAGCTCCAAAAGAAAAAACCTCGCAAGCTTTAGTGAATCCCGAATGCAATTCTTGTCCCTCTTTCTCTTCTCTTTTTTTTTTTTTTTTTTGATTTGATTTGTGTTCCTATATGGCTAAAGTGAGGGGGTATTTATAGGGTGAAATAGTGAGTGGTTATAATAACTCCTCACTTCCTAAAAGAGCTCCCCACTCACACACTAACTCACCCCCTCTCCCCATCTCTCATTGGCCGGCCACTTTTGGAGGGAGAGCACGTGCATGTGCACCTTATGTGTGTGCACACTTCATCATACAAATTTATTATTAGTTTTTAATTAAATTAGGTGTGTAGTTACAAAATAGTGTGTACTAGTTTATCTAAAATTTTAAATAAGAGTTCATGCACGTTGAATGCACACATAATAATTAGGGGCTTTAATTTATAATAGTTTTAATGTGTTACAAAATATAGATTTAAATCTAGTTGAAAATGAAACACACATTTGTGACTTGTAAAATGAAAGGAAAACTTTCATGAATCAAGAGAATTTCATTAATCGACACGTGCACAAAATTACGTGTAAAGTACGTTCGAAAGAAAATAAAAAAATAATAAATATTTTTGGGGATGTTACACCTTTGATTTTAGTATCAACCTTGTAATTTTTATTTGGTTTTTTTTCTAGTTCAATATTTCTTGATAAACCATATTACCCTTGCTTCTTTGCTTCTACTACTTGTTGTCCGTAACTTACTCTGACGGACAATTTTTCCCCACCTCTAGTTGATGAGTTTACAGGTACATGAGGAAATTTGACCAAAGGACTTGGTGAGCAAACCTTCTGAATAATGGAGCTGAATCATTAGACTGCTATAGTTATTTCATGTTTTTTTTTTTCGCATTGTTACTTTTATCGTACTTTGTATTTCAGGTTTCTATGACCCGAAGTTTACTTTTTTCCCCAGATGTTGGATATAATTTTGTGAACTTATTTCATGGATATTTTGGAGTTTATTAGTTTTTTATGTCGTTATTTATTTCTTGCGTGGTTGTGATCTTTTGCATATTGTTGAGTTCTGTTACAGTTATGGATGATGTTCATATCATTCGCTGGGCCTTTATTACGTCCACATATTCCCGTATTTTGGAAAGCAGGGCGTGATATGTTTTTTAGTGGTATCAGAGCCCACGTTAGGCTTTAGCCAGGTTAACTTGAAAATGTATGGACCACGTTGATCAAATAAACATGTAATAACCAACGTATATCTGGGTACTCACCAACTTGATTATTTTGCAGACTATGGCTCGCAGAGGCTCTTCCACTTCTTGACCAAGGGATGAGCCGTCGGACAACACTGCTTTCCCTCAAGTAATACAGCAGGTGATGGCCCTACAACAAGAGCACAATGAGTTGATGCGGGCTACTTTGGAGACAGCCAACCGAACTGCTGTTGGACCTGCACCAGGGCTATTACCACAAAGGCCCGGTACAGTGGCAGATTTTATGAGATTGCACCCGGATAAGTTCTCGGGTACTGAGTTGCCGCTTGAAGCCGAGCAATGGCTGATTCAGATGGAGCAGTTCCCTGCTAGCGGCTCGGATCTCCACATCGGGTGGATGTAATAAGCATCCAGCTTGTATACCCTTGTCCATATCTGGTGGCAGATAGAGACCGAAAGGCTTGAGAGACGCATCACTTGGGCCACTTTCACGAAGAGCGTCATGGCAAAATTGTTCCCTAATGTCACCTAGGTCGAGATGGAGCGGCAATTCATTTCCTTAATCATTATCCTGACTCAGGGAAATTGATCCGTGGAGGAGTACTCTGGTGAATTTACTAGGCTCAGTCGTTTTGCAGCTGTTATGGTGGCCAATGATAAGGAAAGGGCCCGCAGGTTCTTGATGGGAATTGAATTTCAACATTCAGGACTGTTTGGTTGCCCACCGACACCGCACCTATGCCGATGTTCTCGATGTAGCCAGGATCTAGGTGCAAACTCATAAGAGGATGAGTGCTACTTACCGGGAAGTACAGTACCGTACCACCACCTGGCCTACTGGAGAGCCTATTCGGAGGCTAGTTTCGACCCCTCCCATGAGAGTGCTGCCGTATTCGCCTGTTGCCCCGAGGCCAGTTTAGACTTGTGACTTCTGCCATAAGGTCGGGAATCTACAGAGCAACTGCAGACTAGCCAACCATCTATGCCTTGTAAGTGGAGGAAGTGATCATGTGGTTCGAGACTGCCCAAGGAACATGCTCCCTGCACTGACTGGAGGTCCAGGCTCAGCAAGGAGCACTAGATCGAGGCTAGGGTAGACCGCCTCTTTAGCCGCAAAAGCAAGTTTTTTATCAAAGGAGGATGCCTCCGAGGGGAGGTCAGATTGGAGGTCGAGGTTAGGCCTATAACCTGACTGCAGTAGAAGATGAGACGGCTATTGGTGTGGTTGCAGGTATATCTCTATAGTTGTATTATTTGCTTTCTATTTCTACTCTATTTATTTCTTCTTGTTCAATTATTCCTGTTTATGTCATGCATCCACTTTCATTCTTATTCTTTGTTCATCTTTTAGGCGTCATCTTAATCCACTCTCTTCCTGCCCATCTTCTGTTCAATTCTGGTGCTACCCACAACATTGTTTCTTCCCGCTTTATGGATTGGCACCGTTTGGCTTGTAACGTTATGCAAGCTACTTGGAATATCACTACAGGTGGAGGCATCATCATCAGTTCTAAGGTGTGCAAGCAGAGCCCTTTTTTGATTAGGGGCGTAGAGTTCAAGACTGATCTTATTGTGATACCCAACTCTGGCTTTGATGTTATCCATGGTTGTGCACTGATGGTGAAGTTGCACCCATGGTTGTGCGGGATTTCCTCGATATCTTTTCAAAAGAACTTCCTGGATTGCCGTCAGATCGAGATGTGGAATTCGGTATCGAAGTTCAACCAGGAACGGCACCAATCCCTATCTCTAAGCTGCCAAATAACCCCCCCCCCCGACTCTCGCTCTTTCTTCTTCTTCTTCTTCTTCTTCTTCTTCTTCTTCTTCTTCTTCTTCGTTCTCAAAGAATCCATCACCGTCCGCCACTCACCCCAAGCCCCGTCGATGCTCCTCTCCACTGTTGCCGCCTCGCACTACCTCCTCGATCGCTGCTACCGTCGACTCATCCTCATTGCCTTGCCATCGACCACCGCCTCAATATCTCGCAGTCCCCACGCTGAAGTATTGCATCGACAACTGCCATGCTTTCCACCCCCTCATCTCTGGCAAGCCCCGTCGTCAACTCCCCATCGAATGTCACCTACCTGTCCCGCATTCGCATGCCCTTCCTTGCCTCGCTGCAACCACAACCAAAAACACCCCGAAGCCACGCCGTCGTCTCGTATGTGGTCATTATCTCTTACTGTTGTTGTTGTTGGCCATGTTGTGGTGTCGCTGTCTTCTACTGTTGTTGTCATCTCCGTTTCCGTCGGGACTCATGTTCCAATTATTCTTTCATATTTGGATTCGTCATCTATAAGGCAAGTTTCCCTTGAACTAGTTTAATATTCTTGTTCAAGAATTTCATTTTATCTCCGCACATAGTTCCTCTTCCAATTATCATATTTTATTTGTTTGATACCCTTCAAAGAGACTATTATGGATTCATCGGCGTAACCAAATAGTAGTCTTCTTTTGTGTCATTCCCTTAATTCAAACCCAAGCCTTGTTATATATTGTCATATGCATACACTACACGAATACATAGATTATAAACATGTTCTATAAAGAATGATGATTCGAATGCTTTTCAATTGGATATTATGTTCATGCTATGTAAATAATGGCTGTCTGATTAATAGTAGAATTCCACCCTAATGATTGAGTATAATTTCTTGTTAATTATTTCTATGAAGTCATATGCATTTGTATTTCGTTTTGATGCTAAATAATAATCATCTAACTGCTGGCCTGCTGTTTATCCCATGCTGTTTTGAGTTTTTGACCCAGTTCCTATCATAATTTAAAATAACTTTGTAAACAATATTTGTAGCCCTTTGAATCTATTTTTAAGAACTTTTTACGGATCTAAATGCCGATTTATAAACTAAAAGTTATCATACTTTTAGTACTACTAGGTTTTCAATTTTTAGATTACTGTCTAGAGAAACACGGACATGATTTTCTAATTAAAATAAATTGTTAACAGTAGAATTAGAACTTGAAATTTTTTATGTTGTTACTAAACATGACTAGGAGTCACTTTGTTATTTTTGTAAGATTATTTGATGACTTGCACACCTGTTATATATGAAAACATGACCCTAGGTTGCTGCCAGAGCACTAGTTCAATAAAGAACCAGATTTTTGACCTAACTGTAGATAATATCAATTAAAACCTATTAAATAAGAGTTGTAACCCTGTGTGTCTGGAATCCATATTATCTGATGATTTTGCAATTCGACCTACAGATTGCAAGATATTCATATTTTTGTAAAGTGATGTCTGAATTCCACAATGCTGTTTGAAAATACATTACCATGTTTAACTTATTGAAATAGTAGATTAAATTAAGAATTAAAATTCTAAGATTAATCGTGTTGATACTGAGCACTGTTAGGAATTAAATTATGATTTTTATGAGATTTTTAAATAATTTCACAACCAACTTTTATTTATAAGAATTTGACCTTAACATACTGCCTGAACATGAAACCAGTAAAGAATAAGATTATTCACCTAGCTACTTTAGTTATAATATATTGTCTGAATTTGAGTTGGAACCGTTAGGGAGTCTAGTTTCCAGAACCCCTGACGGAACATGATTTGATTTACTGTAGCAATAGGACAATTGGTTTTTGTACAGTAGCGTCTTGCTATCAAAAATGAGTCTTTTGTGTTTTTAAGCATATCCATATTTGATTTTGCATATAGTGAATAGAATTAGTTATACCATGTATTGCATAACCTTGCCATCCTTTTGACACCGCCTTGATACTTCTGTACTCATTGCATGTCCACATTTGAGTGTAATAAAATATTAACAAGCCGGGTTATTAAGGGTCGACTTAGTACTAAACCATCAGAGACTGTCCTCGGGGAAGGGCATCTTATCGTTCGATTGATTATTATCTTGGATTGTGGATTATCAATTGTATTTATTGATTATTGTGCCGAGTACACGATCTGTAGAGTTCAGCACTATAATATAAATGATCACTGTTTGCATGTACCGAACCTGTGGTATGGAACACAGTATTACGTGCATTAGATAGGATAATAAAATATTAATAAATATAGGATTGACACTTGCATTCTTGATCATGATTATTGTTACTGACCTTAAATAGTTGATTACAGTCCTTGTTTATTGCCTCGTTAATTCTGGACCTTTGAAATTAGTATCAACCATGTTATTATTATTTGATTTTTGTTCTAGTTCATCATTTCTTGATAAATCATATTATCCTTGCTTCTTTGCTTCTATTAATTGTTGTACATATCTTGCTCTAACAGACAATTTTCCCTATCTCTAGTTGATGAGTTTACATGTACAGGAGGAAATTTGACCAAAGGACTTGGTGAGCAGACCTTCAGAAGAATTGTGCTAAATCATTTGACTGGTGTAGTTATTTCATGTTATTTATTTATTTTTTTCTGCATTGTTACCTTTATTATACTTTGTACTCTGGGCTTATATGACCCGAAGTTTACATTTCTCCCGGATATTGGACATTATTTTGAGAATTTATTTCATAGATATTTTGGATTTTATTCATTGTTTATGTGGTTATTTATTTTTTGCGTGGTTGTGATCTTTTGCATATTGTTGAATTAATCTTTATAGCTATGGATGATGTTCGTATCATTCGCTGGGCCTTTGTTACGTGCCCGTATTCCCGTATTTTGGGAAGTGGAGCGTAACTTTGGTTGTTGGTTGATGTTGTGATTTGGTGTGTTATCTGGGCTTGGTTGTTTGGATGATAGTGGTTGTCGTGCTTGATGGTTATGGCATTTGGGGGGTTGATGGTGTGGCTGGTGGTTGGGAAGAGTGGTTTGGCAGAGGTGTGCTGTGGGAATGTGTGTTTGACAGTAGTAAACTTTCTCTTTATATTGCTATTGATGTTGCACTCTGTAAGATCCCCTCCACACCTCTTTCATCTTCTTGTTGTGATCAGAAAACCTCTGTTGGCCCCCTCTGAATTCTTGACCTCATTGTGGGTTCCTTTTATGCCTATAGCGGTTAGTAGGAGGACCCTCACACAAGGCCCGTCCTCATCGCTGAGGTGAAGGAGAGCGATGATGACTATTTCGTGTTTCGTCTGATCGCCTGTGATGAGTTCTACATTGAGCTCCACCAGGCAAAAATATGAGCTTTTTCTTGCCCTTCTGGGGGGGATGGAGATCTACGAGAACTTCGATAGTGTTGATTACGTAGTGAGGGAGAGCGGTGGGAGGAAGGTTGTTTAAGAGGGCTAGGATGATGGACCCCCTCGGTAGGCCTACATCCCCTCATTTTGAGTTTGATGATGTCCAGGGGTGTAGGAGTGAAGAGGGTAGGAGAGTGATGAAGGGACTAGGAGGTGGGAGGGAGGAGTATAGCTGTTTGGGAGTCAGGGTGAGGGAAGGAGGGAAGGGGAACTCTGATGATGGAGTACAGGTGAGAGGAGAAGGGTGAGGGTTTAGTAGGAGCTATTCATTTCATTTCATTTCACCTACTGCCTGTATTTTACCGTGATCTGAATAATTAAATTTTAACTACACTTTTCCTTCATGCGCATTATACATGCTAACAAATTTTAACCACACTTTTCTTCTATACATGTTAACTAACTAACACACATATTTCGCCATGTGCACTGTACATACTAACTAATTACTAGTTCACACAGTATAATAACTAGTTATCTGCATGCATGCAATGTACATCCTAAACTCGTACATATATCACAATTTCAAACCAACCTTTCTTTATCCTAAAAATCGACCAGTCTCACCCCTAATTTCTCGGATCAAAACCAAACATACCCAAATCA
Source organism: Hemerocallis citrina (assembly GCA_017893485.1). Classification (NCBI taxonomy): domain Eukaryota; kingdom Viridiplantae; phylum Streptophyta; class Magnoliopsida; order Asparagales; family Asphodelaceae; genus Hemerocallis; species Hemerocallis citrina. Next base: position 340,724,449 of record CM030358.1, on the reverse strand, counting down.
GAACCCTAATTATCCAATCAAGTAGATATCACGACTAAATCAGAAAGTATTATTTTTTTCTTAAAACCGCATTCGTATAACTATTTATGTAAAAAATCAAAATATTAACTAACATTACCTATCTAAAATAAACTTCAGATTCACACCAACATATTTGAGATTGAACTATAGCATTAATTTAAGCCTATCAACACCTCAATTCACCAATGTCACTTTCCAAATAATTAACTATCTAAAAACCTGTAAAGTTTTGGTAAAATCTAAAATTTCGACAAATCAAGATCAACAAACCTGCACTGTGCGACGTTAGCGGATACTTTTGCAGGTCCTTCAGTTCCTTCAAAATCCTCTTCGACGTCATCGCTAATCAACCAAACAAATCAAAACCCAGCAACCAAATAAATAAAAACTCAGCAACCAAACAAATCAAAAAACCCTAATCTAACCCCAAAACGACGATCAAATCCCCCAAAAATCCCAAACTGCCAAAAGCCGAAACCCTAGATCAAGCCCCAAAACGACCCCATAAACACTAGAAATCGAATAGAAGAGGCTAAAATCAGAAGAAATTGACCAAAATCGAGCGATATAGGATCGAAATCGTACTAAACTGTGCTTCTAAGGTACCTGGGCAGTGTCGATGCACATCTCGTAGCAAGAGAGAGGGGGAGAGGAAGAGTCTCAAGAGAGATTGTTTTTTTATATTTGTTTTATGTGTTTAATCTGAACGCGGATGGATTTGTTTAATTTGAACGTGTACTGCACATGTCGATTTGTCTATAACTTACACTAATGTACGGTGCACATGTTAGATTGTCTATAAATTACACTAACTAACTTTTCTATTATAGTTTTAGAGATTAGAGATGCCATCATTAATTAAGGTCATCTCCAACTCTAATACCATTTTGGTGCAACTTTTACACTAAAAATCTGTAAAAGTCATATCAAACAGTAACTTCATCTCTCACCCATAATACTATTTCTAACACCAAAAAAGAATATTCTGTGCATATTCTTCTCTACCTACTTTTTATATAACTTTTTACTAAATCTCATTTGTTATCTATTTCACGAATTTTCCACATACAAATTTTTATTACGTATTGATCATATGATATGTTATATAATTTTAATAAATTTGTCGAAACTATCACATGAATTACTTATATTTTATTAACTAAAATAACGCAATTAATATATTATTAGAAAATAAATCTATATTAACAAAAATAATTGTGAACCAAAATATTATATTTAATAATTAAACATGAACATAAGTTGTTGGAGATGTTAAAAAAGACAAGCTTCGAAAGGTAGGAACAAATGTAAATCCAACGGCAACATTTGGCATTCAAAGAAAGGAAACAAGAAAATAAAATTTTATTAAAAGACTTGAATTTCATTGCTAATCCAAACGTATGTGAGTATTTTCGAGCTGAACAAACCAAAATTATTCAAAAAGAGTTGAAGAACAACAACAAGAGTCTTCTTTTGACACTAATGCTTTTGGCTAACATTTCAATGATATTATGGGTTCCGGAAGCAGTTTACCAGACTTATAAATTGTCCGTCTATTATATATTATGTTAATAAATTATGTATTTTGCATATTTTGTTTGAGCATGAGTTTCATTTGAATATCTATGTAATTTAAATTGTAACATTTGTTTGAATGTTTGATATTTTTTAAGGTTCATTTCGTATTATTTTTAAATATTAATTGTACTCAATATAAAATTAACTATCAGTACAATATTAAATATAGAACACTAATAAATTATTTCCAAAATGGTAATAAAATAAAATTAATTTAGTCATAAATTATCTATACTATTATTAAGCAAAGTCCCATTTTGGCGGCTTTTTACTATCATGCCCCTGTAAAAATAAAAGACTAAAAAAAATATAGGGTTAATATCGGAGGTCAGACATGTAATTTGCAGTGTTGAAAAAATAATTAACACATGCATGCAAATATCAAAATATCTATCTATATCTATACTATTATTAAGCAAAGTCCCATTTTGGCGGCTTTTTACTATCATGCCCCTGTAAAAATAAAAGACAAAAAAATATAGGGTTAATATCGGAGGTCAGACATGTAATTTGCATGTATTGAAAATATAATTAATACATGCATGCAAATATCAAAATATCTATCTATACTATTATTAAGCAAAGCCCCATTTTGGCGGCTTTTTACTATCATGCCCCTATAAAAATAAAAGGCTAAAAAAAATCTATCTATACTATTATTAAGCAAAGTCCTATTTTGGCGGCTTTTTACTATCATGCCCCTGTAAAAATAAAAGACTAAAAAAAATATAGGGTTAATATCGGAGGTCAGACATGTAATTTGCATGTATTGAAAAAATAATTAACACATGCATGCAAATATCAAAATATCTATCTATATCTATACTATTATTAAGCAAAGTCCCATTTTGGCGGCTTTTTACTATCATGCCCCTGTAAAAATAAAAGAAAAAAATATAGGGTTAATATCGGAGGTCAGACATGTAATTTGCATGTATTGAAAAAATAATTAACACATGCATGCAAATATCAAAATATCTATCTATACTATTATTAAGCAAAGCCCCATTTTGGCGGCTTTTTACTATCATGCCCCTGTAAAAATAAAAGGCTAAAAAAAATCTATACTATTATTAAGAAAAGCCCCAATTTAGCGGCTTTTTACTATCATGCCCCTGTAAAAATAAAAGGCTAAAAAAAATATAGGGTTAATATCGGAGGTCGGAAATGTAATTTGCATGTATTGAAAAAATAATTAACACATGCATGCAAATATCAAAATATCTATACTATTATTAAGCAAAGCCCCATTTTTGCGGCTTTTTACTATCATGGACCTGTAAAAATAAAAGGCTAAAAAAATATAGGGTTAATATCGGATGTCAGAAATGTAATTTGCATGTATTGGAAAAATAATTAACACATGCATACAAATATCAAAATACTATTATTAAGTAAAGCCCTATTTTGGCGGATTTTTACTATCATGCCCCTGTAAAAATAAAAGGCTAAAAAAAATATAGGGTTAATATCGGAGGTTAGAAATGTAATTTGCATGTATTGGGAAAATAATTAACACATGCATGCAGATATCAAAATGAATAAATTAATACAACATGACTTCTTCAGTTTTGACAATAGCATGACTTGCATGCACAATTTATTCATAAGAAAGTTTCCTCCTATCAAAGCCAGTGGGTCTAACATATGCATGCAAATAGCAAATATCAAAATGAATAAATTGTGCATGCCTGTCTGTATGCATGCATGCAACCTCTTCGATGACCTGCCCCTTCCTCAAAATCCTACACACCTTTAAATATTAGGGCGTGCATCGCACGCGTGCAAATAGCTAGTACAGTTGGGGCCAAAACTAAAAGGGGGAGGGGGGGTTATAATAATTACAATAAAAATAAAAATAAAAAAAACAAAAAATTGGCATTAGTGAACAGCAGCACACCAAATTTGGCGTGCGACTGCTCACCACCGCCATTTTTGGTGAAAATAGCGCTGAATTTGGCCCTCGATTGGAGTGCCTCCAGTGCAACTTAATAAAAAATAGCGCTGAATGGTGAAAAATGTCATTTTTAACGTTGGGTTGGAGAAGCCCTAATGGAAAAGCCAACTTAATAAAAAATAATCTATTAATTACACAAAATTCATGGTATATTACATCGCAAAATACATTGAGTACAGCTGAGTTTGGTCAATAAAAAAATTTCTTTTCATGTAGACCCATCTCAGCCAACTTAATAAAAAATAATCTATTAATTACACAAAATTCATGGTATATTACATCGCAAAATACATTGATTACATCTGAGTTTGGTCAATAAAAAAATTTCTTTTCATGTAGACCCATCTCAGCTGGACTGGTTCCATTCATATTGAATTAAATGATGGTATCATTAATAAACATGAAAAATGAGTAAGGTGCAAGCCCAGACAGTCACAACATTAATGAATAGTGAGGTTTTCATCATTATGGAAGAAGGTGGTGCACTCCCAAGAGCCAAGCTTGCAAGCCAAGAGTCATCCTCTAGCATCACTCCTGTTGTCCTTTGCGGTGGAGTACTTGCATTGCTACTGCTTGACGGGTCTGGTTGTGATGACTGCTGACTGCACAAATTAAAACCAAACTAAATGGTTGAGTGGTGAATTAGGAATTTATATGCCTAAAAGAGCCTAAATTTCAGAAAAAAATTTCGCTTTCAATGCTTGCGGTTCCTTCTTAGCTTTTCCATAGAATAGTTTGTTTGTCAGTTTGAGCACCGTGACAAATATTTTCTGAAAGAAAAGCATTGTTTACAATGTTTTTTGACAGTAATGTTTTTTGACAGTAAAGGATATTGAATTTGATTTTGACGGGACATTACTGTAGCACTTTTTTTATCTCATTGATTTCGGGCCAAAATAAGAGGAAAAAAGGGGGAGCACTATTCACAGAATTTTATATTGATTTCTCTCTCATTTCTCTTCAGAGTATCCAATAAAATAATCCCATATTCATTTACAATTATTTTTTTACTACTTTTTAAAAAAATTCTTTCCCCTCTCTTTCCTACACTATAGTTAAACTATATCCTAACAAATAACTTTTTTATAACACATTTCCAAAGATTTCTTTTTCAAATAGTAATCTTCTAGGATAAATACATTTTACAGCCAACCAAACCATCCAAAGTGTAACTAGGTGAAGTATACTTTTGAATGAAATAATTCAGTTGAATAAATCAAGAATTGAAAGTGTCAATGGATCACACAGTAAACATTTAGCTTGTGAGAGCATCTGTAGTCGTCCAACCTTAAAATTTGGGTATTTCGCATGTAGAAGTAGAAATTTGGGTTTGTAGCTTTGGTCATTTGAACCCAAAATTTGGTTTTAAAAAGAGAAAAGAAAAAAAAATAGACGAACGATATATCAAGTTTCATCCCGTTAAATTTTTTATTTTTTATACTCAATCTAGTGTCCGACGAAGGATGAATTCTCATCCGTCAGATGAACAACCAAATTTGCATCTGACGAAATTTGATTTCTCGTCTGACACATTTAATTGTTTTTTAAAGGGATGCATGATGAAGCCTCATCCAACACATTGTTTAATATATATATATATATATATATATATATATATATATATATACTAGATTTCCTATTGGCACATGCCTACGGCACGTCTTCAGAACGATACAGCATATGAAAAGCCTTGTAAACAGTAAATCAACAATTATGTAGCTCAAGTTTCAATAGTTCAAGTTTCAATAGTATGACAATAATTAGTTATAAATAAAAGTCCATGTTTTCATATATATATATATATATATATAGAGAGAGAGAGAGAGACTTAAATAAATAAAGGAGTAATTTTGGTGGGATATGAATTTGAGTTTTGGGGTAAACTTTTTGGGAAAAAATGTGTTTTGTGAGATTAGATCTTGGCCATTGATTTTTGGGAGGATTGAAGGAGAGCCACTTGATAGCTTTCCTTGTATTGTATTATATATATATATATATATATATATATATATATATATATATATATATATATATATAGGGAAATGCTCCATTGAAAACGGATTTATTTTCACGGGTTGGAAAACACGAATCTGAGCCATTGAATCACTCATGATAGCGATCTGCAGCTCAGATCGAGCTCGCCCATCACCCTATATGACTTAAGTGGCGGAGGATTATCTTGGAAATTTCATCCTACATAACTCTTCAGCCGATTCGTTCTGAAAAAAATGATATAACCTAGGCCGTTGTTCCCAACAACGGCCAAGGTTATAAAAAATTGAATCATAGGCCGTTGTTTGGAACAACGTCCTTGTTCTCAATATTTATAACCTAGGCCGTTCTAGGCTATAAAATTTCTATAAGTTTTTATAGAAATTTTATAGCCTAGGCCGTTGTTGGGAACAACGGCCTAGGTTATAAAAATTGAGAACAAGGCCGTTGTTCCAAACAACGGCATATGATTCAATTTTTTATAACCTAGGCCGTTGTTCCCAATAACGGCCTAGGTTATATCCATTTTTTTAGAATCAGTGTGGCGAAGAGTTATTTGGGACGAAATTTTCAAAATAACCCTCCGCTCAACAATTGAAACGGGTGATGGGGGCTCGATCTGAGCCGCTGATCGCGATCATAAGCGATCCAATGGCTCAGATTTGTATTTTCCAACCCGTAAAAACTAGACCCGTTTTCAATGGAGCATAATGCTATATAGAATCAGTGTGGCGAAGAGTTATTTGGGACGAAATTTTCAAAATAACCCTCCGCTCAACAATTGAAACGGGTGATGGGGGCTCGATCTGAGCCGCTGATCGCGATCATGAGCGATCCAATGGCTCAGATTCGTGTTTTCCAACCCGTAAAATCTAGACCCGTTTTCAATGGAGCATAATGCTATATATATATATATATATATATATATATATATATATATATATATATATATATATATATTGAATGGATCGATGGTTGAATTCTTTTCCGTTTTAATAATAATATATTTTTTTTGAATGAGACGATAGATGAAGGCTCGTCCGTCATAATAAATTTATTAATAATAATGACGAGATTTTATATTTCTTCCAATATATTTTAGCGCAATTTTTTTGAACGAATGAAATTTCATGTTTTGTCAACTATAATTTCCAAATTTATATTTTGTTTTTCAAATATAGCAGACCACTGATCATCTCGTACCCAAATTTTGGATATTTGGTCAACGATTGCAGCACTTTTTTACTCAAATTTTGTAAATTTTGATTTTTAAGTCAACGACTACAGATGCTCTGAGCAAAATATAGAAAGCCTTTTTTTTTGCATTTTAAATTCCGAATTATTAATGTATATGGAATATGAGTCTTTATGGACTTGTTCCAAAAAGATAAAAAAATCAAGAATCTGTTTATAGTAGAAAAACTATTGGAGAAAATTTGATCATTAGTGAACAATAGTTTTAATACAAGTATATATCACAAATAAGCCAAAGTAGTAATTTTTTCAAAGATAAAAATTACAAAAACACTTTCTAAATTTATTCAGACAAACATTTAGTCTAAATTTACGTTGTGGAAAATTCAGAACTTCAACCCACGATCTGAATATAAATGTTTACAAAGAAAGAAAACAAAAAAAGAATAAAGCTCATAACCCTCTTTAATTTATTCCACTCCTTTTCTTTTCTTCTTTACCTTATCCTGTCTCACTCCTAACTCTCAAAAGCACCAAAACTAAATTTTAATTTCCACTGAAAAAAAAAGAAGGAAATACTCCCTCTCACCTTTTTCTCGAGTCCGGGCAAAACGTAACCGTATAATCCCCGCCGGCACAGGTAAACGTGCTCGTGGCATCATCATACGCATAGCTATAACTCTTCGGGCACGCAATTTTAAACATCTCCGAATAGACCGACGGCCGACATGTAACCGGACTAGCATAAGCTCCACTGCAGCAAAACTCGGGTTTCCCGAACGCTTCACAGGCACTCCTACACGCTTCCCCCTGCCCCTCCCCAACTCTCAGCTCCACCGGACACCTCCGGTTAATATCTGCAATGCACCCGGTCGACCCGCAACCTGAATCCACCAGCATCGGGATATTGTACCCATCAACAAGGCTGACGTCATAGAAGTCTTTCCCTGAGGCGGGTCCCGCGAGGGTGAATTCAGCCAGGGTGGCAGGGGGTGCAGCCCCTGCGCCGTTGCATTCGACTTGGTTGGACCCGCAGTCGCCGGTGGCGCAGGAGCCGCGGCCGGATGAGTCGAAGTTGCAGCCGGTTCGGGCCCAGAAGCGGCCCGACCAGCCAGTGGGGGCCCGGACAGGCAAGGGCTGGCTCGGTTGGAGCTCGAAGCCGGTTGGGGTGAGGGGAGGGCTGCCGGCGTTAGTTAGAGTGCCGGGCCAGATGGTGGTGTCGCATTTGTTGATGAATGTGAAGGTGGTGGAATGGGAGCGGTGGATGAGGAAGGAGAGGAGGATGGTGAAGAGAGAGAGGAAGCGAGACATTTGTGAGTGGGAATGTGGTGGGGATGGGGATAACCCATAAATGGTGGGGAGGGATGGGGAAATGGAAATAGGGGAGAATGTGGGTGTATTTATAGTTGGATATTTTATAAATGTGGTGATAAATCTTTGAGTAATGCTAGAGCCACTACCAATTTCACTATATTTCTCTTCACTATCTTAGGTGGCACACACCAATAGGTAGAGAATGATAGAGTAGGTGGGAGAACTTTCCAATAGGAGTATGCCACCTAAGGTAGTGAAGAAAATGGTAGTGAAATTGGTAGTGGCTAAAGCATTACTCTAAATCTTTATAATTGGTCCCTGCTATCTTTTTAGCTTTAGTTTACTTTTTATTTTATTTTTATTTTTGTTATTAATTAGTCATCTCTACTATTATAAGAGCATCCACAATGGCAATTTCTATTTTTTGGCAAAATGAAAAGAATAGAAATAGAACAGATTGTATCGTCTGCAATGGTAATTTCTCAAAATTTTCTTATTTTTGTGTGGGACGATACAAGATGTATCGTCACTTAAAAAAAATCGGTAACACGAAACACCTTCTATCGTCGCTTTAAAAAATTTTCAAAAACTGACTGCCTGCGACGAGACATCATGTAGCGTCGGTTCATTTTTTTTTAGCGGGCCGAGACACCTTGTCTCGTCCGCAAATAATTATTGAAAAAAAATAAATAAAAGTTAGAACGGGACATGATGTCCCGTCCATATTGTATGGCTTCATTTATGTATCATAATATTGTATGGCTTCATTTAGCTTCATTTAGGGAAAAACATCACAAAAAAAATGGAAGGACGATCAGATCAAACGGGACATGATGTCCAGTTGGAGGATAATACCAAATTTTTTTTTACAACTCGGGAAGGACGATACATCTTGTATCGTCCGACCCATTTAAAAAAAAAAAAATAAAAAAAATTTATTACGGGACGAGACAACTAGTCCCGTCCGACTATAAAAAAAAATATTTTATCGTTCGAACGATACATGATGTTTCGTCCTCTATTTTTCTATATTCGCTTCTCCACTTCTCATATATGAGAATTCACTGTGCATCGTTTGCTATTTTTTGAGAAAATAGCAAACGATTGCAGAGGCTCAATTCTCATATTTTTCTCAAAATATGAGAATATGAGAATTATAGCAAACGACTGTGGATGCTCTAATGGGAGAAGGGCTTAGTGTCATCTGTTACCGGATGTCATTTTGTCAACACATGCAGCGCACGTGTTGACACACTTTGGTAAATATTTTCGAAAGTGGACCAGTTTGGTAAATATTTTCGAAAGTGGATCAATTTGGAAATTGTTTTCTTTTTATCCTTTTCATTATCCCTTCAATTTTTCCCACGTGCACGTGTCACCTCCACGTGCATCGCACGTGCATGATACTAGTCTGGATAAAGCTATATGTGGTTGATGTTTTTGTTGACATTGACCAAAGGTATGAGTCATGGGCATGGATGCTTTCAGATAGGATATGAATCGGATATTGGCTATACCAACATCCGTTTCTCCTACTGTTGACGTATTTGGTTGTGCTCTGTGTCGGTTTGGCTGAGAGCGTTGCGCTGCCTGTGTGTTGCCTCTGTGTCTGATCGTATTACCTCACTGGATAGGCAAGTCCTCTACCTATGTAGGCTTGCACCCCTTATTTTGCTGTTATCGATGTTTTATCCCATCCCTTGTGATGTGGGGATCATCATCGTTCATCGCTCGCTATTTGCGGTGTGTCGCATTTCAATATGAGTGTACTCAGCCCTACCCTTGCGTTAAAAGGAATGGATCCCCCCTTGCTCTGCGGTGCGAGAGCCCGCCAATGCGGAGGCACGTTCCCGTTTGATGGTTTCATCGGTGCGCCTTACGCCCCACCTTCAGAGGGTAGACCCCCGTTTGATTGGTACCCTAGTCGCATGCATCAGATGGAACCATCTTCCCTTGCTTCGCTCCACTGCGGCCCAGCACTCCTCACAATTGAGTCTCTGGAGGATTACTGGTCTCGGTCTTCCTTGGCTTGTTGGCCGTGCGATATTCACTTAGCCCGCTATCCTCAGCTCGCACGTTGTCGAGGTCGACCACTATCAACAACCTCGCTGGCTTGGGTAGTTTTGATACTATTTGCAACGGCTTTACCGCGGGTCGATGAGTGCCAAGGCTTCAGTTGTGGATTTTTATTTATTCGCCATTTTTGTTTGTTGTGCAATTGCCTTAATTGCCTCCTTAGCGTTTATTCTTTGTCTAGTGTATCTGGCCATTGTTACACGTTTGTACAATTTTTATTGTTAGTTACTTTCGTTATATATATATTGGGTTGGAATCATTTGATTCTATCCGATTCATCAAAAAAAAAGACATTCATATCTGCATTTCAAAGACAAATTCAGATACGGATACAGATATGATTCGGAAAAAATATATATAATGTCTGTATCCACAAATTTTGGATACAGATACAAATCGGATACAGTCTATAGGATAACGGATACGAATTCGGATACCAAACATATAGTTTTTGCTATATTTTCTTTTCTTAACTAGTCTTAGATATGTATATCACTGAATTACGGGTACCAATTTTCATATCTAATCTTTCCTTAGCTACTATGATTAATCTTTTGACATAAACTAGTTTCTATATATGCCATCTGATACTATAGACTGCAAACTTATATATTCAATCACTATAATCTAGAATTGTGAGTCTCATCATACTCCTGGCATTGTCAATAAAAAAGTAGTTTACCACAGCTATAAGAATGACATCATTACTAGTTTCTCGGACTCGTCTTTTTTATCACAACAACTTTCATTCTTATAATTATCACTAGGAAACGTGTATTTTAGTTTTGATCAAGTCTGGAGCACTTTTATCTTAAACATCCGCCTTGCTCTGAATCATTTACTAGCAGTCAGACTCGACATCTCTAATATAGAGTAATTAGGCATGAAAAAAGTAACGAACATGACAAAGAAAAATATGTTACTTACTACAGAAAAGAAGCTTACTTATTTTTCTTAAGCCACTGCGAACTTAACTTTATATAGACGGTGCCGCTAAAACTTTACACTATATTGAAAAGTAAACAGATAAATATAAGAAGGCCATAATGACAATAGCATTCATCCTTTACGTAAGAGAATGCCGTAAAACTTCAAACTAAGCTAATTCATATAGGATTCATCTTTTACATATATCTTACATAATAGAATTATGTATTAAGAAGTAAGAAAATTGGGAAAGTAATCCATAAAATGTTAATTTGATAGAAAGCATCATACTATGTTTAAGCACCATATCTTCTATGAACAAAAAAAGCATCATCTTGTTACCATTTGATTAAGTTTTTCTTGTGCTTTCCAATGGAGTATCATCTTGTAACATCCCGCAAAAATGAGTTATGACAATTTTGTCCATGAATGTTACACATATTTATTTTGAACTGTTACAAGTAATATCTGTGAAGTATTTTAATATATTTGTCCTACGTATTTCTGCATTTCGATTATTTATACATTTTCTGTCTTCTCAAAATTTATTTTTATCCTACTCTGAGACAACTTAAAATTTATTTTAATCTTTGTGTTTTACGTGCATTGCACGTATTTTCAATACATGTGCCGATTACGTATATTTTACCGTTACGTGTAATATTATAAAATTTTCTACGTCTTCAATTATTTATTTTATAACTTGTTCGAATTCGTTTGATAAATTGAAATTCAATTTTCACATATTTTGACTTAAATATATTTTTACATGTGCGGTGCACGTGTTTTCTATGTACGCGTTGATTATATTGTTGTATACATATATAGAATTAATGAAACATATTTTACATATTTCTTATTTCGATTGTTATAGAAATTTTTCATTTTTTCGAATTTACCTTATATATGAATATTTATTAGCACGTGTTTTACACGTGTTTCTTTTTTTGCACGTGCAAAATGTGCTATTTTATTACAAAGCTGTGCACTTATGCTAAATTTAACATCAGTATTTATTAAAAATAATAATTTAAAATAGAATAAAATAATAAAAGTGAAAATAAAATGAAAAGTGTACAAAACACGTGCACACGTGCAATGTGCACTTTTCAAAAAATGACTGCATATAGGAGAGAATGAGGGTGAGTGGGTTTGTGAGTGGTGTGAGTGAGTGGGTGTGTGGGTGTGTGAGTGGGTTAGTGGGGGGTTAGTTGCTAAAACAACTCCCAAATTCCCATATAAATACCCCCATATTCTATCCCCAAATGAACACAAAAATAAATCCAACAAAAAAGAGACTCAAGATAGGGGAACTTGCTGTTTTTTTGACTTATGGGGTTGGCATAGAAGCTTGCGGGTTGTGCTTGTGGAGTCTCTTGGAGCTTTTGCTAAGGGGTTCAACCGGAGGTCTTTTGAGGTGGGTATTTCTCCAACCTTCAAATATAATTTTATTCATAGAATGCTAAATTGTAGAATGTATATGTGTGAATTGTTAGATGCATGATAGCCTTTATAGATTGAGTTTCATGTTTAGATTATGTGTTGTTGATTAAATGTGTGACATCATGATATGATTGATTTTGGGACATTTTTTAGTTTCAGTTTTAAGTTTTAGTTGCACTTCAGAAAAGCATATCTATTAAACTAGATGAAATCTAGAGCTAAAATTTTTATAGGAGGTTCTCTTATCTGTAAAGGATATCTCCTTAAAATTTCATAATATTTGGATGTAGTTTACTAGTTTAATAAAATCCAAATTTAGAACTGGTTGGCAGTTTAGCTAGTTGTTGGAAATTCATATACATTTTGGATTTTGATCATTTCGACATCTTAAAATGCAGTGTTTTGAGAATTGTCAAAACTAAGAAGTTCAATTAGATTTGTTAACATTTCTTTAGAGTCTAAGAAATCAATTTTCCATGAAGAATAGAATTTATAATGAATTTTACAAGATCGAACAAGTGGCAGTCTGTATGACGTTTCGACCCTACTACAGATTCTGAAGAAATCAGGGTTATAGAAACAATATTTTGGAGAAACTTATAACTAAAAAATTATAGTTGGCTCGTATACCTTTAATTTGAATTAAAAAACACAAAGTTTTATGAAGCATAGATTTTTTTGTGATTTTTACAAGTAGCATGAATGGCAGTTTTCTGATTTTGAACTTACTGTTTTGTAAATAAATTTAGACGAAGTAATTAAGGATGAATTTAGATAATCTTAACTACAAAGTAGTAGTTGACTCATTTATGTTTCCTATGAAACTAAGAAATCTATTTTTGGAGTAGTTTTAGAATTTATATGATTTTTACAATACCATTGGGTTTATGTCTCAAGATGAACATTCAAATAGTGGATTATATATAGATGTTGTTACCTTCAATCGAAGTTGATAAAGAAATAGTCTTGGATTATTGGTTAGTGCATGTGGCTTAGGATCTTTGAGATTGTAGGTTTGAGTCTTGGTGAGCTTGAATTTGGTAGTATTTACTGTTTTGAGTATATTGGAAATATAAATTTATTTTTGGGAAAATATTTTGAGGGTAATCTGTAAAAACACTTTTGTGGTTAATTGCCCCACTTAGATAACGGATTGAACACATATTTGGTGATTGGATTTGAAGGAACTGAATAGAGATGAATTTAAAGGATATGAGTATATTGGAGAATTAAGATTTGATGGAAATCCATATATGAATTAACAATTTTAGTACATATTTGATAATTAGATTTGACATTTCAGAACCGAGATGATGTTCATTGGATTGAGGCTTTTGAAGTCCTATTGTAATAGTTTTGAAGATTTTATCTAGTTATTTGAGGATAACTAGTTGGATGGAATGAATAAGACATGAATTAAGGATATGAATGAATGAAATTTTTAATTGATGATAGAAGAGGTAATGGATGACCTAGAAAGTTTATGAATTTTGGAATGTGTGGATTCTATAGGCTGAGAGAGACCCAGGGTACCGACAAAATTGTGATTATGAAAGTTTGAGAGTTGCCAGTATTTGCTAAAGTTCTCGTGTGTTGATTTAAGTCCGGTAAGGTAAGCTAGCTCTAGGTAGCAATTATTTATGTTTGAACTTAAGGATATACACTAGGTGGAGTTATGGCTTAAAACAATGACGAATATGTCGGTAAAGAGCTTGCGGTTCCTAGGGGTTTGGGACATGACCGAGGATACGCTCGGTAAATCGGCATGTGTGTGCTAGGGGTGACCGATGAGGTTGATGAAATGGCCGGTAAATGGCTGTGGTCCCTAAGAATGTTCACAACTGAGGATAAGCCCAGTAAATCTACTTGTGTTGTCACGTCCCGCTTCCCAAAAGGAATACGGAATACGAGTACGTGACAAAGCCCATCGAATGATTTTCATCATTCATAAGTTGTAGGATCGACTCAGCATCATAACAAGAAATATAGCAAAATATACTTAACCACGCATGCATGAATAATTTATTAATCAACAGAAAATATTTGAAACAAATATAAAAATATCCCAAATAAATTCAAGATCTAGATTAAAAGTAAAAACTTCAGGACTGCAAGTCCGTTACAAGTTTCAAGTAGCAACAAGAATTAAATAAACTCAAATACAAAATAACTAAAGTAAATTTTCCCAAGAGAAGCCTAGAATATTTGCTCCCCAACTCCAGCAGACAAATGATCTCCAAGACCTGTATATGTCATGCTGAAGAAGAATAGAGAAACAAAGACAGACGCCCTTAGTGTAAGTTCGGGCTGCAAGTAGTACAAGTAAGGGAATGAAAATAAGTGCAAGAAAATATGAAACAAGATTTAGAAACAAGGGTATACAACATGATTTGACAAGGATGCAGCAAGTAATGAAGTTCAAGAGACTAGTTAGCAAGTAAGACAAATCGAATAACAGCTTCGGGTAGCCAATACAAGTGGCAGGAACAAGTAAAAAGTGAGCATGTAGTTGTATCAAGTGTCAAGTAACAAGTATCACGTAACAAGTTTCAAGTAACAAGTATCAAGTAAGGTGTCAAGTGTGTACGAGTGACAAGTTATTCTTAAGTCTTTTGTTTAATTCTATCTAGTTGTACTTCATGCTGTACCATTTATTTACCACATGGTTACTACATACAAACAGTTATGTTTAGGCCTAGTGGTGGATTTTATAGGGCTGTATACTCAGGCATCAAGTATTAAGCAAGCAAGCTCACGAATGACAAGTTCATGAGTCGAGTATTAACGAGTTTCACGAATACGGTAATAATATAACAAGTTCGTTAATCAAGTAATAACAAGTTCATGAATACAATAATGGTATAACAAGTTCATGAGCAAGTACGAGTGGGAAACACGGCCCCTTTCTGAGTATACTTACCTATATTGTCCACTATTACGGTCGTTCTCTTAAACCCCAGCTTATTATTTATTATTATTTTCAAGACAAGTATGAAGGTGTGCGAAACAGGGCAAGTAAAAATGATCAAGAACAGGGAACAAGTTTAAGCTAGGTAGGAAGTACATTCGAGGGTCAAATCAAATTAAAATTATCAAGAACGACGAGAATTCCAATTCTGGACAGCAAGACGTTGCTGCACCAAAATTGAGATTCTCGTTGCTACAGGAATGAAAATCTAGATCTGTCAGAAAATCTAGAAAGTAGACCCTCTACCGAATCCAGCGCATATAAACAAGATACATAAAAGTTGTAGCAACAGGTGTCAAAACAGCAAACTATACAGAATTCGTTTTCAGCCAGAATTTGTAAAATTGTGTTTATAAATATGAAACAGGTTTGAAACTTCATTAATTAATTCAAGCAAAATTTAGGAAGGTCCTCTAGTGTTTCTAGTATCAGCATGAAAATTTTCAAGTCATTATCTTACAGGTAATATAGTTAATTTAATTTGTAAAATAAAATGACGTAGCAAGTTCATGAATCTTAAATTTCAGACATAGTAGTAGTAAAACAGTGATAATTCACAAACCATAACTCGGAATTCAATTACATCAAAAGGGTAGTAAACTAGACATCTGAGGTCAAATTTCATGTTTAGAACTCAAGTCCAGATTCTGATGTTATCAGGGTCGAAATAGTAAGCAAATATAGGAACAACAACATAAGTGATTTCTTTTATCTAGAAGTGTCATTATTAATAACTATTATGAGTCTAAATTAGTGTGTGATACAAATTAGGATGTAATAGGTATCAAATCAGCAAGCCACTTTTGTTTCTCAACTCAAAAGAAAGTAAAATCAACACATACATCATACAACATACATCTACAAATCAAGGTGATTCTTAATTTCATGTGTTCAAATAATTAGATGATAAAATAGATCCAAATAGTCGTGAAATGAATATATCAACGAAAGATTGTGACTCTTATCATCATAGAATTGATAAGGACGGCAACAAGTAAAATGAGATCATCAAATGATAAGCCAAAGGGGAGTCACAACTACAATCTACTGGCAGAATTTTCAAATAAAAGCTTGTAGTAGAACAACAAATTGTACAAGAAGATATTTGTCTTGATTAGATGAGGACGTTGATCAATGATTGAGATCGGATGGATCGGATTGGCGCGGATCTTGATGACGATCAAGATCGAGAAAGATCAAGATGATCAGAGAATCGGACGATCCAGATATGATGATGATGATGATGATGTTGAAGTCACGGTCGGGAGGGGATCAGACGACCAGGTTTCAATCTGATGCTGAAGATGGCGATGATCGCGAGGAGATCGAACAGTCGAGATTCAAAGTGGAGCTTACTACTGTGATCATAATAGTGGACTCAAAGATCGGAGTTGCTGGCGTTGCTCTGTTTCGGCGAGAGAATAGGGGAGGTGCGGCAACTGTGGTGTAACACCCCGAATTTCAAATAAGTCCAAATTCGAAGTTCCACAGGATCTTTACACTTCATTTCGTACAATTTTACAATGAATTTAAAACTTTTGTATAATAATGTTTACATCAATACAGCGGAAGCAAATTACAACATATTACATTAATAAAGATAACACTTGAAACAATTCTTTAAGCTGCATTTCTCTTTAGTTCATTCATTTTATCCTTCATAGAAACTGTGAGTAAGTCAGTTGCATACAACTGATGCTAGGATATAATACATCAATTTCTCTTACTTGGAAAACACATACTTGATCACAGACAAAGCTAAGGGGGACTACCCTATTGATGTCGTGAGTGTTGTGCACTTAATCCTTAATGCAGTTCTTTATATTCAATGACACTAATGCACACTTGTTCGAACTTATGCATCCCATTCTACATAAATCAGAGGGCAAGCCCCTAACCATTCTTTATCTTGTAGGGTTGGATCCCTCGTTATGAGTTAAACTACTACGGTAACTACGGTAAGTATCCTAGATATTTTATGAGGTACGAGTCCATGTCCAGACAATCTGGAGGGAAATCCCACATCATGACATGACGCATCATGTAGACAGCTTATGGACAATTCGCCTCCGTCATTGGACAATGGCATTACGTAGTCACCAAGCACCCCACAAGCGTCGCCACGATCCCGATAATTTCAGAGATGTATTCACGTCATGACATGACGCATCATGTAGACAGCTTGTGACACTCTCACACTGCAGATCCGAGGCCCTTATACTTGTATTATTTTTCTCTTACTTTTATCACATCTTCACTATGTGTCTAATCCTTAGATAATTGAATCATGAGTACAATTAACACCCTAGAGTTAGCATCACCTCTACACCGGACTTAACCATCAATTGATAACAATGACCCAAATCTTGGTCTGTTTCTACAACATTCATTTTTCAAAAATTCATTCATGCCGGTATAAGGACTTAGCTACATTCTAGTTCTTAACTTCTTTTTCATGTTTACAAAAAATGAGTGTTTATACTCACAAAATTTCCACATTTCATCATGATCTTTTTATTTTATTTTCCATGCACACTTGCACATATTAAACATCAAATTTCATATTTAATTTACTACATCTCACAATTTAATCTCCACATAATTTCTTGCATTTAGATTTTTTCTTCTTCTTTAATTATATTAAAACCATATTTTAAAAGAAAATTCATCAAATTCTTCAATCCACTCTAATATAAAAACTACATTTAATCTTCACAAAATACATAGAATTTTGTAGAATTATTTTTCTTAAAGTCTAGATAATATTTGTAGAATAATAGAATTTTTTTTCCAATTTTCATTTGCACTTTAAACTCTTAAAACTCAAAAAAATCAAAAAAAAATATAAAAAGTGGGTCGGCGGAATCGAACCCAGAACCAAACAGAACCCCCGCCCAGCTACAGTAACAGACCCAAAGCGCACCCAAAGACCACTTGGTCCTTAGTGACTAACCGATATGAAAAGGGTTATATTCTTTATATGCCGATTGTACTCTATTTGGGAAAAATCAAATTTTAAGAAAAACAAAGTCTCTTCAATACTCGAAACCAAGACCTCTTGCACTGTACACAGCGCCTATAACCCACACGGAAAGCCAGTATGCCCAAACTCGATTTCTGTTATTTTTTATTGTCGAAATAATTATTTATCTACTGTCTGTTTATAAATCTCTTTTACAAAATTCGATTTCTTAATACACTAGTATTTTTCAAATCAACTTTGTCCAGATTATTTTTCTTAAAAGTAAAACAGTGTAGCAGCAATTTACTCTTAGTTATTAACGTTAAAATAAGTTTTTCTTTACAACTTATAATTAAAGAATATCTTGTCGACTTTAAAATGCACTATAGTTCCTTCTCAAACTGCCAATATAGAATCTACTAAATATGGGTTCTTGTTCTTTGTTTTGTTTCCATTCTACAAGAGTTTAGCCATCACATCCACAACAATTTATTCATTTTTCAACTAAACATGACAATATATGTTCATCTCAATCTACAACTATCATAGTAATATCCATTCATCTACAACTAAACCATTCATTCAACAAGTTCATCAGACTAGCGTGGTTCATATACAAATAGATATTCTAGCATGAACTTCATTAATAGAACACCATGATGAGTTTTAGTTTACTAATCACAATCAATTTTTTCTCTTTTCTCTACTAGTCTTTTTAGGCAAACACATGGCAATTTTAGTTAATTTCCTTAGTATGTTCATGAATTTAAAATCCCTAGCATAGTATCTACATTAGAAGTAGAGAAATCACCCACCTTTTTGAAGAACAAAGAAAACTCCTAAAAAACTCCTTGAAAGTACGATCGTCTCCCTTGTCCTCCTAGCTTGTGCAACTCTGAGCCTCCTCCTCTTAGCAAAGCATGAACCTGAGCCTCCTTGATAGTGCTAGCCGGCCACCCAAGATGCAAGAGCACTCACATACGAACACTCAATCTTTTTCTAACACAACTTATCTTTTCTCTTACAGAAATTCTATCTTTTCTCTTTTGAAATTTCTAAGTGCAAAGAGAAATGAAAGACTAATGGGATTATTTATACACAACTCAAGACAAAATGAATGGTTGAGATGAGTTTGGATGGAGGGTTTAGATGCATTTGGGAGTTAGAAGAACTACCCATCATCAAGTAACCACACTCCACTCTCTCCACTCTCTCCATGCCTAAGGCCAGCCACCCCCCTCGTGTCCCATTACACGTGCATGTGCAATGCACGTGCCTCTATATGCACACTAGTTGTACATTTATTAATTGTTTATTTATTTGTTACATGATCTAGTCTACCCTACAAGTTGTATTAATTACTAATAGAATTAACTAGTGAGCTAATTAGGTGGACTAAAACCATGGGCTTTTAATTAATTAATTAATTAATTTTAGTTGGGCTAGAATTAAAATATTAGGCCTAAGAATTGATAATAGGCTTTTTAAAAAGAGAAGAAATTATTTGTTCATGTTATAAGAATAATTTTTAAATCTAAAAATATACATTAATTTGCACGTGCGAACCACCTGAAAACAAATAAATTTTTTAATATTTAATTATTTGAAAATTCAGGATGTTACAACACTCCATCCTTAGAAATAGTTCCGTCCCCGGAACTACGCTTAAAGAGTGAGAAAACAAAACATAAAAGAAGGAGGAAAAACAATACAATCAAACAAAGAGCTCGGGATGATCATTCAGCATCCTCTCCTCGGATTCCCAAGTAGCCTCTTCAACCAACTGGTTTCTCCAGACTACTTTGACCATCGGTATTGTCTTGTTCCTCAAGACTTTCTCCCGATAATCCACGATCTCAACCGGGCCGCTCAATGTAGCTCAAATCTAACTGCAAACCTTCCAGCACTTCGGGCAAATGGTGACTTGGATCTGGAATGTAACCTCTCGATATAGACATATGGAAGACATTGTGCACCTACGACAACCCTTCCGGTAACTCCAACCGATAAGCAGTCTTTCCAATCTTCTTCAATATCTTATATGGGCCTATGTACCTTGGGGCTAATTTCCCACCTCTGCCAAAACGAATCACACCCTTATTAGGTGATACCTTCAGAAAGACAAAGTCACCCTCCTCGAACTCAAGGTCCCTCCTCCGGTTGTCAACATAACTCTTCTGCCTACTCTGAGCATCTACTAACCTTTTCCTGATCAAATTGATCTTTTTCGAGGTCTGCTTCACGATCTCGGGCCCTAACATCTGCCGCTCTTCCACTTCAAACCAGCAAATAGGCGTTCTGCACTTCCTGCCATACAGAGCTTCATCGATGTCATCCCGATACTAGTCTGAAAACTTTTGTTGTAGGCAAACTCTACCAGAGCTAGATGCCTCTCCCAACTGCCTACAAAATCTAGAACACAACACCAAAGCATATCCTCCAGAATTCGATTGACCCTCTCAGTCTGCCCATCGGTCTAAGGATGGAAGGTAGTGTTGAAGTCCATCTTAGTACCCAAAGCTGTCTGAAGACTCTTTCCGAAATGCAAAGTAAACCGTGCATCTCGATCAGACACAATGGTCAATGGAACACCATGAAGCCTGACGATCTCCGCAATATACAACTCGGCTAACTTATCCATAGACGAAGTAAGTTTCATTACCAAAAAGTGAGCCGATTTGGTTAATCGATCGACTATGACCCAAATCGCATCCTTACCCTTCGAACTCTTGGGCAAACCCGTGATGAAATCCATGCTGATGAGTAACGATTGCAATAAACCTTCGGGCTTCTGATTTTTGGGTTTCACCTGTTGACAAATCTCATACCTTGCCACAAACTCAGTCACATCTCAGCTTCAAACCTGACCACCAGAAATGTTGCTTGATGTCCTTGTACATCTTGATGCTCCCAAGATGTACAGACAAAAGAGTGGCATGTGCCTCCTGAAGAATACTCTTCCTCAAATCTGATTGATCCGGAACACATAGCCTCTCTCCAAACCACAACACTACATCCCTGATCTGAAACTCTGAAAATCTGCCTGCACCAACCTGCTCCTTCATCTTCTGAATCTCTGCATTTTCCCTCTAACCTGCTATAATCCTTTCATTCAGCGTGGGATGAAGCCTCAGTCGAGCAAAAAGATGCTCCCAAAACTTGCAAAACTACCTCATTACCAGCCCGGTCCAACTCCTCTGCAAGATGCCTCTAGGTCGTGATCAAACTGGCCGAACTGCTTTTATGGCTAAGTGCATCAGCAACAACATTAGCCTTACTCGGATTGTACTTAATCTCAGGATGCATGTCCTCAAGTACTTCCAGCTATCTCCATTACCTCAGATTCAGGTCGTTCTGTTGATAGATGTACTTCAAGCTTTTATGGTCTCTATACATGTTTAATTTCTCACCGTACACGTAATGCCTCCATTGCTTCAAGGCAAAAATAATCGCAGCTAACTCTAGATCATGATTCAGATAATTCTTCTCATGCGGTCTTAGTTGCCTAGACCCAAAAGCGATTACCTTTCCCTCTTGCATCAAGGCACACCCAAGCCCACGATGTGAAGCATCGCTGTAGACATCATACTCAATAGGGGTGGACAAATATTATCCGAACCGACCAATCCGAACCAATCCAACCCGAACCGACCGATTTTTAACCGAACCAATTGGGGGTTTGGATTGGCCTGGTTCTTGATCTTCAATAACTAACTGGACCGGTTCGGTTGTTGGATGGGGCTTTCAAATAACCGATGAAACCGAACCGACAGTACCTTTATGCATAAGTCCATAAAAAATATAGTTCTCCTTTAATTTCTTGAATATACAAATAGTCATTTCTTATTTTCTTGGAGATACAAACAGTCTTCTTTAATTTCTTTAATACAAACCGAGCAATTGTTCTACTTATGTTTTGATTCTCCATAATCTTGTGTGTTATGTGTTGAGAAATGCTTAATTTACTGTGTGGCCCAACTTAATAGAATCATGAGTTGATGTAACATTTAGTAGTTACTTTAATCAAGTCAAGCATAAATTCTTTTCTAAATCTCTTTTTATTGTACCTGAAATTCAATTAGCTATAGTTATTGGTGTTTCTTTTATGATAATAAACTAAGATTACATAAGTATGCAAGTGAAAAAACAGTTTATCTCACCCATTTAAACATCATCATCTCAAACAGTTAGTGCAAAATTCATTAACAACTTGTGTTTTATGGATCTTCATTTTAAATTCATTTATGGATAACAATAGCAGGTTGTTTCTTAAGTTTGATTGAAGTTGATCTTTTAAATTTTAACAAAATTATGAATGATGTTGAAGGTGAAAAGTAGCACGCCAAACCGACCATCCAATCCAATCCAAACTGAGCTTAATCGGCTTGGATGGAAACTGATCTAATTAAGGTTTGGATTGGTTGCGGATGAGAAAATTAAAAAACCGATCTTCTTTGGATCGGTGGTGGATGGTTCATATTAGGTCGGATATCGACCGATGCCTACCCCTAATACTCAACACCTGCTCTAGGCAAAGCTAAAATGGGAGCAGCAGTCAATTTCTCTTTTCAACTCCTGAAAGCTTGCCTCACACTGCTTAGTGTAATTGAAATTTACATTCTTCTTGGTCAGACCAGTGAGTGGCACAACTGTCTGAGCATAGCCTTGAATAAACCTCATGTAGTATCCATTGAGCCCAAGGAAGCTTCTGGTTTCCTTCACTGTAGAAGGCCTTGCCCAATCTTTCACTGCCTCTATCTTCTGAGGATCAGTTTCCACTCCCTCCTTAGAAATGATGTGACCCAGAAATGCCACTTCAAATTTCCAGAAATCGTATAACTTGGCATACAACTCGTGCTCTTGAAACTTTTTCAGAACCTCAGCCAGATGCTCAGTTTACTCCTCCTCTGACTTGGCGTACACAAGAATATCGATAAACATCACGCCGAAAGAATCAATAAACGGCCTCAGAACTCTGTTCATCATGTCCATAAAGATTGCAGGTGCATTCATCACTCCAAATAGCATGACTAAGAATTCGTAATGCCATGTCAGTTCTGAATTCAGTCTTATGCACATCTTTCATTTTCACTCGAACCTGATGATATCCTGATCATAGATCTATTTTGGAGAAAACAACTGCTCCGTATAGACGATCGAACAGGTCATCGATTCGTGGAATAGGATATTTATTCTGAACAGTGATCTTATTCAGCTCCTTGTAATCGATGCACATCCTCATCGACCCATCCTTCTTCTTAACCAACAACACCGGTGCTCCCCAAGGTGACGCACTTGGCTGAATAAAACCTTTCTCCAAAAGCTCCTCAATCTGCCGTTTAACTTCATCTTGCTCCACAGGTGCCATCCTATACGGTGCCTTGGAAATAGGTATACTCCCTGGCTGAATAGTGATGCTGAACTCTACATCACGATGCGGGGGTAACCCAGGCAAATCCTCCAAGAACACAGTCGGGTAATCCCGAACCATTGTCTGCTGCACGTCCACCGAAATCTTCTTCTTGCGGATAGCTGCCACCAAACCTGAACATCTCCTCTTCCCCTGGAAAGTGACTACAGGACCTCCTGGAGCCTTCACTGTTACCTCCTTGGTCTTACACTCAACGTTCACACTATACACCGACATCCAATCAATGCCAGTGACAACATCGACTCCTACGATATTCAGCTCGATCAGATCAATCCCGAAAACCCTGTCTCCAATCTTGATCTCGCAGTCTGCGTAATACCGATCAGTGGTTAAAGTTTCCCCTGATGGAGTAGCTACTGCTAGGACCTTACCTTGAAAGACCTTCGGTTCGACTCCCAAGACTTTAACAAATTTAGGAGATACAAAAGTATGAAAGGATCCAGTATCGAACAGAATAACAGCTTTCTTTCCGTTTAATAAAAGTTCTTCTGTTACATAATAAACTCCTATTAAATAACAGTCTTTACTAAATAAAACAGGGAAAAAGAAAAACAGAAACTTCTAAACATCCGCCCCCATACCAGTAATGACGTGATCCACTTCATCAGCGTCAGCCTCAGTCAAAGCGAATACTCGCCCCTTCTGGTACGGATTCTTCCTAACCTGCTGCGGTGGTCCATTTCGGGTGACATTCTGCTACTTGGGGCAGTGAGATCTATAATGACATATCACTCCACAATTGAAACAAGTCGGCACAAGAGGTCTCACCCAACCATTTCCGAGTCTTCCAGCTACATTGACAACATTCGCCGCCGTAGGTTTGAACCTTTGAGCTGGCGGCTGCCCCCTGACATTCCCAGAAACTGCAGGCCTCTTCCCGACATTCTATTTGTTCCTCCGGTTCTGGGCGGCATGAAACTGCTCCATATCCTCCTCTGTAGCTGCAGCTCGTTTGACTAGGTTGTCAAACCTCCTGATACTAAGGGGTATCATCCCTAATCTCAGACTCGGCCTCAAACCGTGCTCGAACTTCCGAGCATTCTTTGCCTCGTCCATCACAAGTTCGGGTGCATACCTCGAAAGATGAGTAAGCCTTGTCTCATACTCCCTGATAGACATGCCTCCCTGCTGCAGCGCCAGGAACTCCATCACTTTCTTCTCTTAGACATCGGATGGAAAGTACTGACCGCAGAACTCTTCCAAGAATTCCTCCCAGCCGATAACACCATTTCCCATAGTCTGCTTCATGGACTTCCACCAAACAGCTGCGTCCTTTCTCGAACTGCAATGTATCCAGCTTTACCTTGCTTCCTTCTGAAGTTTCCAAGACTTCAAAGATAGTCTCGACTTGCCTAATCTAATTGTCAGCTGCATCTGGGTCTGACTTCCTTTGAACACTGACAGCTTCATCCTTTTGAATGATTCCACAAGTTTGATCGCCTCGGTAACTGGATTTGCAGGCATCCCCCTATGGTTTTGGTTCATGGCAATGGCATTGAGGGCCTGATAGACTCTGGCCAACTCCGTTTCCAAGTCGAGTCCACAACTGGGCCCTTCTCCATTCCTTGCTCTTCTTCCACCCATACTCTGATTCAAAAGATCCATCAAATTCGAAATAGAAAACATGAATTTAAATCAACTTCTTCATTTTATTGAATTCAAACTTTTTACATTAAAATTTTAAACATCTTCTCACATTAAGTGAAAGCATTGAGACGATACAACATTCTAATCCCTACGGTTCCTCTTGACTTTCCTAAGCTCTTCGATAGTTCTGCTACTTCTTCCTTCAGCACATCATACATGTTCTTTCTCTTCTCGAGTTCCCAAATACGATGATTAAGAATTGCAATGTTCTCCATGAACTTCGCACACTGGGCCTGTAATTGATCTGGTCTCTCCTTCTGAGTCTCCGCTTACCTCTGAAGAGATTCGATGAGACCTCTCGGAACTGGTTCTTTATCGTCGGATAAAATGTCTGATGAGTCTGGAGGTGGAGTGATCTCTCGGGACTCGACCCATTCTCCTTCATACTCCTCAGGATCCTCTTCGTCGAAATCTCCTTGTCCTGGTAGTAATCCTCTTCAATTATGTGCCAATCATCATCGCCTGCTGGGTCGTGGTGGTTCGCCATCTTGAGGGAGGGAGAAGAAGAAGCATCAATCATAGAGCAACACAAATGTAAGTAGCTTACATTTAAATCTCTATACCCAACTCACACTCTAATGTCCACTATAGGGTGTCGTTCTTTACAAATTTTTACTACTTAGAAGCGTGGCTCTGATACCACTCTGTAACACCCCGAATTTCAAACAAGTCCGAATTCTAAGTTCCACAGGATCTTTACACTTCACTACATACAATTTTATAAGGAATTTAAAACTTTTGTATAATAATGTTTACATCAATACAACGGAAGCAAATTACAACATATTACATGAATAAAGATAACACTTGAAACAATTCTTTAAGCTACATTCCTCTTTAGTCCTTTTATTTTATCCTGTATAGAAACTGTGGGCACATCAGTTGCATACAACTGACACTAGGATATAATACATCAATTTTCCTTACTTCGAAAATATATACTTGATCACAGACAAAGCTAAGGGGGACTACCATATTGATGTCGTGGGTGCTGTGCACTTAATCCTTAATACAATTGTTTATATTCAATGACACTAATGCACACTGGTTTGAACTTATGCATCTCATTCTACATAAATCTGAGGGCAAGCCTTTAACTGTTCTTCATCTTGTAGGATTGGATCCCTCGTTATGAGTTAAACTACTACGGTAACTATAGTAAGTATCCTAGATATTCTATGAGTTACGAGCCCAGTCCAGACAGCCTGGAGGGGAATCCCACGTCATGACATGATGCATCATGTAGACAACCTATGGAAAATTCACCTCCGTCATGGGACAATGGCACTACGTAGTCACCAAGCACCCCACAAGCGTTGCTACAATCCCAAAAATTCCGGAGATGTATTCACGTCATGACATGACACATCATGTAGACAGCCTGTGAACACTCTCACACTGTAGATCTGAGGCCTTCATACTTGTGTTTTTCTCTTACTTTCAACACATCTTCACTATGTGTCAAATCCTTAG
Source organism: Hemerocallis citrina (assembly GCA_017893485.1). NCBI lineage: Eukaryota > Viridiplantae > Streptophyta > Magnoliopsida > Asparagales > Asphodelaceae > Hemerocallis > Hemerocallis citrina. Next base: position 340,697,466 of record CM030358.1, on the reverse strand, counting down.
ATAATTGAATCATGAGTACAATTAACACCCTAAAGTTAGCATCACCTCTACACCGGACTTAACCATCAATTGATAATAACGACCCAAATCTTGGTCTTTTTCTACAACATTCATTTTTCAAGAATTCATTCATGACGGTATAAGGACTTTGCTACATTCTAGTTCTTAACTTCTTTTTCATGTTCACAAAAAATGCGTGTTTATACTCACAAAATTTCCACAATTCATCATGATCGTTTTATTTCATTTTCCATGCACACTTGAACATATTAAACATCAAATTTCATATTTAATTTACTACATCTCACAATTTAATCTCCACATAATTTCTTGCATTCACATTTTTCCTCCTTCTTTAATTATATTAAAACCATAATTTAAAAAAAAAAATTTCAAGTTCTTTAATCCACTCTAATATAAAAACTACATCTACACTTCACAAAATACATAGAATGTTGTAGAATTATTTTTCATAAAGTCTAGATAATATTTGTAGAATAATAGATTTTTTTTCCAATTTTTATTTGGACTTTAAACTCTTAAAACTAAAAAAAATTAAAAAAATATAAAAAGTGGGTCTGCGGAATCGAACCCAGAACCAAACAGAACCCCCACCTAGCTACAGTAACAGACCCAAAGCGCACCCAAAGACCATTTGGTCTTGAATGACTAACCGATATGAAAAGGGTTATATTCTTTATATGCCAATTGTACTGTTTTTGGGAAAAATTGAATTTTAAGAAAAACAGAGTCTCTTCAAGACTTGAACCCAAGACCTCTTGCACTGTACATAGCGTCTATAACCCAGACCGAAAGCTAGTATGCCCAAACTCGATTTCTATTATTGTTAAGAGTCGAAATAATTATGTATCTACTGTCTGTTTATAAATCTCTTTTACAAAATTCGATTTCTTAATACACTAGTATTTTTCAAATCAACTATGTCCAGATTATTTTCCTTAAAAGTAAAACAGTGTAGCAGCAATTTGCTCTTAGCTTTTAACGTTAAAATAAGTTTTTCTTTACAACTTTTAATTAAAGAATATCTTGTCGACTTTAAAATGCACTATAGTTCCTTCTCAAACTAAAAATATAGAATCTACTAAATATTGGTTCTTGTTCTTTTTTTTCTCCATTCTACAAGAGTCTAGCCATCACATCCACAACAATTTATTCATTTAACAACTAAACATGTCAATATCTATTCATCTCAATCTTCAACTATCATAGTAATGTCCATTCATCTAAAACTAAACCATTCATTCAACAAGATCATCACACTAGAATTGTTCATTTACAAATAGATATTCTAGCATGAACTTCATTAATAGAACACCATAATGAGTTTTAGTTTACTAATCACAATAAAAATTTTCTCTTTTCTCTGCTAGTCTTTTTAGGCAAAGACATGGCAATTTTAGTTAATTTCCTCAGTATGTTCATGAATTTAAAATCCCTAGCATGGTACCTACATTAGAAGTAGAGAAACCACCCACCTTTTTGAAGAACGAAGAAAACTCCTAAAGAACTCCTGGAAAGTACGATTGTCTCCCTTCTCCTCCTAGCTTGTGCAACTCCGAGCCTCCTTGATGGTGCCAGCCAGCCACCCAAGATGCAAGAGCACTCACATACGAACAATCAATCTTTTTCTCACACAACTTTATCTTTTGTCTTACACAAATTCTATCTTTCTCTTTTAAATTTCTAAGTGTAAAGAGAAATGAAAGACTAATGGGGCTATTTATACATAACTCAAGACTAAATGAAGGGTTGAGATGAGTTTGGATGGAGGGTTTAGATGCATTTGGGAGTTAGAAGAACTACCCATCATCAAGTAACCACTCTCCACTCTCTCCACTCTTTCCATGCCTAAGGCCGGCCACCCCCCTTGTGTCCCATTGCACGTGCCTTTATATGCACACTAGTTAAGTTGTACATTTATTAACTGTTAATTTATTTGTTATATGATCAAGTCTACCCTACAAGTTGTATTAATTACTAACAGAATTAAGTAATGGGCTAATTAGGTGGCCTAAAATTAATTAACTAATTAATTTATTTTAGATGGCTAGAATTAAACTATTAGGCCTAAGAATTAATAATAGGCTTTTTTTTTAAAAGAAGGAAATATTTGTTCATGTCATAAAAATAATTTTTAAAGCTAAAAATATACATTAATTTGCACGTGGGAAACACGTGAAAAAAATGAAAAATTTTATATTTAATTATTTGAAAATTCAGGATGTTACATGTGGGGGTGACTGCGACGCACTTTGGTAGATGGCAGCGCGATGGGCCTAGCGTCGAGGGTAGCTCGATGGCGGAATGGAGACAGGGCGGTGGCTCGATGAGGTCAAGTGCAGGGGTCGACTGGTGGTTAAAGACGATGACGAGGAGATGTTGGCATTGGCGGAGCGAAGGGTGGTACAGGGATGAGGCGATGGCGGGATGCATAGGGAGGAGGCAGTGCTGTCAAGGAGGATCACAACTAGGCGATGGTGACTGTGGAAGTGTTGCGAGGACGACAATTGCGGAAATGGCGAGGCGATGCTGACGAGGATGAGGGAGGTGAATAGGTGGCTCGACTTCGATGAGTAAGATGGGTTGACGGGGGACTTGACGGAGAAGACGACGGGGATGGTGTCGACGAGGAAGGCGACGGTGCTCGATGTGGAGGGGAAGGCAAGGAGCTTGAGCTCTCTGTTTCGTTTGGGAAATAGAGGGGAGAGAGAGTATGGGGGGGGGGGGGATGAACAGGCGGCTAGGGTATTGGGGGGCTAGGGTTAGGGTTAGCTAGGTTAGGGTAGGGTAGTTATATATAAGGTGAATGGGTTTTGGGTTATTGGGTAGATGATCAAATAGGAAATTGGGTTTGGATATAGGGTTAAATCCAATAGGGAGATAGTTAAATAGAATAGGCTTTACAAAACATACATATACATATACATTAAATCAAATAATGAATACGTAAAAAATAGAGTATGGTCGGCTTAAAATAAAATAATAATAATAATAATATTAATAATAAAAATAATGATACTGTAAAATAACAACACTAACAAAAATAATAGTGGAAAAAGTAATAATAGTAACAATAATAATAATAACAATAATAGTAATAATATGAATATCAAAATAGGATTTAAGATAAACAAGTTTATTAAAATCCAAATAGTAATATAATAAAATATAAATAATTGATCACTTAGAAATAGAAAAATAAAGTTAGAATATACTATTATTCGAAGTAAATATATTTTTTGGTTCGAAAAGATTTTAGTAGAATGTCCAAATTGATTTAAAAACAAAAATAAATTTGTAAATAATCAAAATACGGAAATATTTAGAAAATATGTATTTACAGGAACAGGGGTTACAAATCCTATCCACCTTACAACAGAATTTGGTTCTCGAAATTTAATTGATGCAGAATGTAGGACAGGGCAAAAGCAAACTTATGGGAGGGTAACAAAACAAAGAACTAGAGGGAGAGATACAAAGTGGTGGAAATACCAGAATAAGAAGGAAGTGGACAACAATGATGTCAAACAATAAATTGATGCATGATCGCAATGGGATGCAAGAAAAGAAGTAAACGTTATCAAAAGGGTAGAAACTAAGAAACAACACAAGACTTGCAAGATAACAAAGTAAAAAGATGAAGTAGGTAGAGCTGGGTTCGAAGAGAGAATGGATAGGGAAGAGTTGAATCAAATGATGAGTAAACAAATGAGGATGAACACAAGGAATGGATGGAAGCAAACAGTACAAAGAATGAGAAACAAGGGGATCATGGGAACTGTGGGTTATGGGCCCACCACGCTTCCGCTGCGCAACTCTGATCGGGTAGACTCTGACACTAACATCCATTAGCTCCAGCAGTCTGCTTCGTGGCTCACCATATCCTTGGCACGTCCAATCGGCGTCTCTCTAGCATGAAGTTTGAACTCCTGGCAACTTCAGATTCTAAACACTTTTTGAAATCCTGGGACATTGCATGTACATCTTGGAGCGAAAGACGACAGTTCCTCTCCTGGTGATGTTCCAAGCCGCTAACATGTCGATGTAGATCACGTGTAGCTAATCGACGAACTGAGCAAGAATAACAGAATGTCAACACCGGAATTTGAGGAGAACAAGACTAGTATTACACTGTAACCCCTATTTTTTTGTTTTTTGTATTTTTTATGAATTTTTCTTTCTTCTTGAATATTTGTACTCTCTTGTATTTTTTCTGGACCATATATTGGAGTTATTTTCAATATATATTCATTTTTGGCTCAATCTTGGTCTTTTGTGATTTATTTTTGGTTCCCTGATTTGTTCTTGATCATTGTTGTTATTTTTTCTCATCATTTGTGTCTTGCTCTCTTTATTTGTATCTTTTAGTGCTCATGGTGATTTGGTTGCTCATCCTATTTCCAATCTTATTGTTTGATCCCTAATTGATTACCAATGCCAAATTAAATCCACAATCATATTTGAAACCCTATACACATTGATCCTAATCAGATCCTATTAGACTAATCCTACTACTACTCCTAATCTCCCCACAACCCATTAACCCAATACCCATCTCATACTGAACCCTAAACTCAAACCCTATATAAACTCATCTCATTAAAACCATAAACCTTCTTCAATACCCCGGCCTCCTCCCTCTCTTCCTTGCCCTTGCGTCGCACACCTCGACACCCCCGACCTGCCCTCCTACCGCCTGCACCCCAATCCGGACGCCAACCATCAGTGCCGACCACCCTTATCCATTGTCGACTCAACCCAAGCCGACTTCCATTACACCCGAGCACCTCCATCTTCCATCACCTATCTCTCTCCGTCCTTCCATTGTCGACCAGCAGCGGCAACCGGAGCGCCAGCGGCCAGTTCTCACGCCCCGCGTCCCAAAAGAGAATACGGAATACGGATACGCGACAAAAGCCCAGCGAATGATTTTTATCATCCATAAGCTGTTTAAGAATCTTTACAACATCTCACGAAATAATCAGAGTCGGAAGCAAAAGTATCAGCCAACATGCACATATGAACTAAAATACCAACAAGAATACTTGAAACCAATTATATAAATCTCAAATAGTACTGATCTGAATAAGTCAAATATTGTAGGTCACATTGCCCAAATACAAGAATAAATCTAAGTATCAAAATACAATATTGTTCAAGCAACTATAAAAATAATAATAACAAGATCCAGCACTAATACTTCATGTCACCAATATCGTCTGGAACCTGTTCTCCAAAATCTGCAATTTAACAATTGTAGGAAAGAGGAAAAGAGAAAACAAGGTACCCGTCAATTGCAAGTTACGGGCCGCTTGTAATGCAGGATACAAGTATATGGGGAAAAGCTAACTAATAACATGGAATAAGCATGATATCAAGTTTAACAACTAGCATGGTAAGGTGAACAAGTACAAGTAGCATGTATCAAATTTCGAGTGAACAAGTATCACGTAAACAAGTAACAAGTATCAAGTATCAAGCGAACAAGTATCAAGTACAGGTAACAAGTGTCAAGGATCATGTATCAAGTCTCATGTATCATGTAGTCAAGTGTCAAGCACGCATGTATCATGTTCAAGTATCATGTTCTATTATCATATATCAAGTCTTGTAGTGATTACTATCTAGTTAGCACTTCATGCATCCCGCTTTTTACTACATGGTTGCTACAACAAACAGTTTCGCTTTAGATTTCATAGTGGATCATAGAGGGCAGTGTACTCAGGGATCAGAATAGAAACAGGTTCATGAATCAAACAGATACACGAATCATCCGATTCATGCAGCAACAGGTTCATGAAGCAACAGGTACACGACCAAAAGGTTCATGCAGCAACAGGTAATAGGTACATGAACCAACAGGCCCATGCAACAACAGGTAAGAGGTACATGAACCAACAGATCCATGCAGCAACAGGTAACAGGTACATGAACCAGCAGGTCCATGCAGCAACAGGTAACAGGTACATGAACTGAAAGGTCCATGCATCAACATGAATCAAAATGGGAAATACGGGCCTCCTTCCGGGTACATGTTTTTGAATTATCCACTATTCGATCTTTTTCTTAAACCCCGGCTTGGTTATTTAGTATTATTATCAAACAAGCATGTATGTATCACAAACAGGTCAATAATAACTTAGCATGATCATGTAACAGGTTCAGGTTGTAAGTTAAACAAGTACAGGTACAAGATAATGCATAACATGGTAAAACCACTAGCTTTCTAATTCAGGACAACAAGACAGTATTGTACTAAATCAGTGATTCCCGCTACTTCAAACATGCAAACCTGGATCCGTCAGAAAATCTGAAAAGTAGACTTCTGGCTGAATCCAGCAAGTATATATAAGTAATATAATGTTTCACAAAATCTTAGCTCAAAACTGAATCTAAACCAGAAAATACGTTCAGCCAGAAATCAGAAAATCGTATTCAAAGTAAGGGAAACAGCATTAAAACATCATAATAATTTCGAGGTAAAATCTGGGGTATTCCCCTATATGTCTAGTATCAGAAATCAATGTTTCATAATTTTCCAGTAATATTAGCTTAGCCAAAAGAAATCAGAAAACATCAAGAAACAGTAGTTTGACAAATCTTGAGTTCCCAACACTGCTATACGAAAACAGTAATATCTAGCAAACCGTGAAATGAAATCGAGATCCGTCAAAGGGAGATTAAAATAGAAAAAATAGTCTAACTTTTATATTTCACAAATATTTTTCATACAATAAAAGGAAATAGGGTAAAAATACAAATCTGTACAGAACAACGAGCAAAATACGACAAGTATAGCTTTCATAAACAAGCATGAAACGGTGTATAAACTCATCAATAAAATCCACCAAAATTCTGGGTAATCCCTTGATAGATATAGAATTACTGTGCAAAGTTTCAGATCAAAATAATATAGTTAACACAAGAATCAAAATAGTTTTTTCATCGAAATTGACAAGAAGCAAAATCTGGAATTAGAATACACCTCTATAGTAAAACATCCATATCTCACACATACGAAAACGAAATCAATCAAGGTCAGAAGAGTTGGAAAGAAGATGAATTCCTCTAAAAATCATGTTTTATACTGAAATTAAGATTTTGACCCTAATATGGTCAAAATTACTGATAAAGACAGATTATCGGCAAAATACAGAATTTACTTTAGGAACAAAACTAACATAAATCACACGAAACATGGTCGAATCATAACTAAGAATGAATTAGTGTCCACCAAGTGTCGAAATAAAATGAAATAGGGTATACGACATGTCCACAACAAGTATATCACATGGATTTCACAAGCACACGAGTTCTCATAATTGTTTCACATATACATCACATCAAGAAACGGTCACTCCTAGGTTAATTTATATCATATGTGTCGTGAGGCAACTGTGGTCAATAGCACTATAGAGACAAAATCAATCAAACCTAACACACACACGAGTTGTCTCTAAAACCCAACTACACTATAAGCGGTATTTTTGACTTGTATCATACAAAAGAATTTGAGTACAAGTTACTTGCCTGAGAGACGACGATGGAAACGAAGCAAAAGCAAGAATAATATGAACGGATCCCAGGGCACGAACACAAACACAACGAACGGATCACGAACCAATCACGAACACACAATCACGGACAAGATAAAGACGATCGAGATCACGAACACAATCGAACGACTGAGATTAAAGATCAATATCAAGATGATCGGATCAGATCGGACGGTCAGATTTCCCTAATGATGAAGATCAAGATCGATCGATTGAACCGCTGCGATCAAAGGAAACTAATGATCATCATGATCGTGACGATCAAGGAGAGATCAGACGGCTAGGATCTAATTGGATGATCAAGATGAGATCGATAGCCCACATCTAATCAAGCATGATGATCAAGATCCAACGGACGACCAAGATCACCCCGAGGGTGATGAACAAGATCAAATCAACGGACGGCTAGGAATCAATCAAGGGAACATGATGATCACGATGATCAAGAAGATCGGACAGCCGAGATCCACTTGATCAAGAACCACCATCAAACAGCACATGCACAATAGCAACATCAAGGGCTCTGGCTGTCGATGGATAGCGCCCAGGGGCAGCGCCAGTGAGGCGGAGGATGGCAGCCAGCATCGGGAGGAGCGCACACAGGAGGCTGGCGCACTGTGGCTGTCGCGAGTGCAGTAGTCCCCACAGTCGAAGGTGGAGGAGGGGAACAGGGGGTGAAGGTGGACGAGATGGGTTTGGAAGAGGTAGAGGTGAGTTGGCGGCTGCATGGGGAAGGTGAAGAGGCATGTGGCTATAAATATGCAGATAGGATTAAGGTTAAATCTAAGTAGGGTTTCGGGTATTATATGGGTTTGGGTAGTTAGGGTTTAGGTTGTAAGGTAGCAGTAGGGGTAACGGGTAGAGTAATTAAAGAAACGGGTTAAATAATAGGTTGGGGATTTAATTAATGGGTTTGGGTCTTTAGGTGCAGATGGGTATGGGTTGTTTAAATGGGTGTAAGAAAAATAAAATAAGGAAAAGTGGGTATTGGGTAAAATCCAATGGGGAACTAGAGTAATCAATAACATAAAAATAATATTTATAACAAAATGTAGTTTGCATTACAGTATAGAATTAATTTGAAATAACTACAAATACAATGAACAATAGGAATAGATTTTTAATTCCATAATAAACTATAATAATATTAATAACAATAATGAAAAAAAATATATATATCAATAATCATAATAATAATAATACAGAGAAAAATACAATACAGTAGTAACAACCATAAGAAAAATATTTTCCTGAATAATCCAGCATAATAATAGTAATAAAAGATTTGTAATACAATATAAGAATTATTGGAAACTAGTTACAAATAAAATTATTGATTAATAATAGACTTCAATATGAGATCCAAGAAGACATTTTATCAAAAAAAAAAAGAATTTGAAAACAGAAAAATAATACATAAATTTTAAATACATAAAATACACTAGAAAATACGGATTTGGAAAAACAAGTGTTACAAGTCCTACCCACCTTACAACAAAATTTCATCCTCGAAATTTGCTTAGGCGGTACATAGGACAAGACAAAAGCAAACTTGGGAAAGGGTAACAAAATAGAAGGCTAATGGGGAAGGAATAAAGCAGGGGCAATACCAGAAAAAGATGGAGGAAGGATAAGGAGAAAGTCAAATGGGATGCAAGAAAAGATGCAAACGGTATCAAAAGGAGAGAAACAGCACAAGATAATAAAGCAAGATAGAAATTAGGTAGAACTGGAATCAAAGAGAGAAAAGACAGGGAAGAATTGAATCAAACAATGAATTGGTGCATGATGGCAAAATGGAATGTAAGAAAGAAGTAACCGGTATAAAAATGAAGAAGAAACAACACAAGACTTGCAAGATAACAAAGCAAAGAAATGAAGAAATAGATAGAGCTGGAATCGAAGAAGGGATGGACAAGGTAAAGATGAACCAAGAAACGAGTCAACAGATGAGGACGAATACAAGGGATAGAAAGAAGGAGAAACAACAAGAGAATCCTGGGATCTGTGGGTCATGGGCACACAACCCTTCCGCTGCGCCACTTTGATCGAGGAAGACTGTGCCAATAGCATCTAGCGATGCCGACTGACGGACCAAGCAGAAAGGAAAAGAATGGATGGCACCAAAATCAGAAAAAATATGGGTATGAAAGAACGAATTCATACCCAAGAAAAAGTCAACAAAGAGGACGACTGAAAAAGAGACGGAAGATCAAGGAATAAGGGGATTGAATAAGAAGGGATAAAAAAGAATGGAATAAGACTAGTATCCAGATCAATGTTGATTATAATTTATTTATGCATGCATGGTTGGTGAAATGTTTAGCCGATCCCAGTACGAGCCAAGCTTGTCTAATATATTAGGCAACTAATACATCATCCAAACCTGGTGCTCTGATACCACTAAAAATCCGGTCACGCCCCACTTCCCAAAGAGAATACGGAATACGGATACGTGACAAAAGCCCAGCAAATGATTTTCATCATCCATAAGCTGCTCAAGAATCTGTACAATATCTCACAAAATAATCAGAGTCGGAAGCAAAAGTATCAACCAACATGCACATATGAACCAAAATACCAACAAGAATACTTGAAACCAATTATATAAATCTCAAATAGTCATGATCTGAATAAGTTAAATATTTTGGGTCACATTGCCCAATTACAAGATAAAATCTAAGTATCAAAATACAATATTGTTCAAGCAACTACAAAAATAATAATAACAAGATCCAGCACTACTACTTCATGTCACCAATACCGTTTGGAACCTGTTCTCCAAAATCTGTAATTTAACAATTGCAGGAAAGAGGAAAAGAGAAAACAAGGTACCCGTCAATTACAAGTTACGGGCCGCTTGTTCATTGATTGGAACGAGTTTCGTGTGGTTTTGTTGGTTTTGTTTTCAAGATAAAATCTGTATTTGTCGATGATCAGTTTTGCTTTGTAATTTAGACCCTATTAAGTTCAGAATTCTTAATTTTTGTATTAGATATGAATTGTAGAAAAATCTGTCTTCTTTCCAAAACCTCTAACCTTGATCGATTTCATTTTCGTATGAGTGAGTTATGGCAATTTTACTACAGAGGTGTATTCTATTTCCAGATTTTGTTTCTTGATGATTTTGATGATTAAACTATTTTGATAGTAGTCCTAATCATATTATTTTGATCTCAACCTTTGCACAGTATTTCTATATCTGTTTAGAGATTATCCAGAATTTTGGTGGATTTTATTGCTGAGTTTTATACACCGTTTCATGCTTGTTTATGAAAGCTATAGTTGCTGTATTTTGCTCACTGTTCTGTAAAGAATCGTATTTTCACCCTATTTCCTATTACTGTATGGAAAAAAATTATGAAATATGATAGTTATCTTATTTTGTCTATTTTCATCTCCCTTTGACGGATTTGGATTTCGTTTTAAGGTTTGCGAGATATAACAGTTTTCGTACAGCAGTGTGGGGAATTCTAGATTTGCCAAAACTATCGTTTCTTGATGTTTTTTTTTGATTTTTGTTGACTGAACTATTCTTACTAGAAAATTATGAAACTTTATATTCGGATACTAGACATATAGGGGAATATCCCAGATTTTTCCTGGATTTGTTTGAGAAGTTTTAATGCTGTTTTTCTATCAATGAATACAATTTACTAATTTCTGGCTGAACATATTTTCTGGATTCGAATCAGTTTTGAGTTATTATCTTGTGAAATACTATATGGCTTATATATAATCGCTAGATTTTTGTAGACGTCTATTTTTCAGATTCTTCGATGGATTCAGATTTGGATTTCTGTAGTAACGGGAATCACTGTTTTAATACTGTACTGTCATACTATCCTTAATATGAACATACACTGTTTTGCTCGTTTATGTGACTGTATATTATCTATGCATGTTTATTTATTTCCCTAAACCTAATACTGATTATACCATGATAATTTGACACTATTTCATGCACCATCGTGTCTATTGATAACCATAATAATAGTGATCAAGCCGGGGTTTCTTAAGGGAATATCTAGTAGTGGAAAATATGGAAACATGTACTTGAAAGGGAACTAGTGTTCCATACTGTTATTGTTACTGTTACTGTTACTATTACTTTTACTGCTACTGTTACTGTTATTTTTACTGCTACTGCTACTGTTACTGATACCTGAGTACACTGCCCCATTATGGTCCACTATGAAATCTAAAAGCGGAACTATTTGTTATAGCAACCATGTGTTATATTTTGGGGCGCATGAAGTGCTACCTAGCCAGTAATATACAAAATACTGTAAGAACATAAGACTGATACTGTTATACTGATACTGTTAGACTGATACTATTGGACTGATACGGTTATGCTATTATATTGAGATACTGAGCTTACTGTTACTGAACACTGTTAGTTGCCATATGACACTATACTTGACACTTTCATTTGTACTATTATTATACCATGCTAGTTGACTTTGTTTTACTGATTCATGCTAGTCATTACTGTTGATGCATTATTCCAAGCTATTTGTTTACCTTTCTTATGTACTTGTATCCTACATTATAAGTTGCCCGTTACTTGCTTCGATGGGTACTTGTTTTCTCTTTCCTTCTTCTACAATTATTAATTGCAGATCAGGATGGTCAACTGCCCGACGGCATTGGCGAAATAAGATATTGGTGCTGGATTTCTTGCTTATTAGTATTACTATTATTGTTGCTTTGAATAATATATTTTGAGTACTTGGATGATTCCTTTGTATTTTGGGCGATGTGACCCAAGATTTTGTCTTGTCTAGATTCTGATTTTTTTGAGCTTAATGTGTTATGTTTCAAGTAAATTCTGTTGGTTTGTTAATTCAATTATGCATGTGGGGTTGACTCTTTTGCTTCCGACTCTGATTATATTGTGAGATGTTGTAAAGATTCCTGAACAGCTTCTCAATGATGCAAATCATTCGTTGGATTGAGTCGCATATCCGTATTCTGTATTCTTTTTGGTAAGCGGGGCATGACAGACACAATATGAAGCAACAAACGAAGATGAATGCAATGCACGAAAAGCAATGAACGACACACAAAATGAAATAAGAAGGAATCAATGAGGCAAGAAGAAATAAGAGATTGCTTGCACTGGAGTCAAAAGAACATGGGTACGGAAAGAATGAATTTATATCCAACATGGAATCAACAAATCAGGACGACTGTAAGAGATGGAAGGAAATGAGGAATCAAAGAATTGAATATGAAGGGATCAAAATGAATGGGATAAGACTAGTGTCCAGATCGAGTTGATTATCAAATTGTTCATGTGATTGCATGGCCTGTTAATAGTTGAGTTAATCATGATCGAGTCAAGCCTGTCTAACGTATTAATCAACTAACACGTTAGCCAAACCTGAGCTCTGATACCACTAAAAACCTGTCACGTTCAGCTTCACAAAAGGAATACGGAATATGAGAACGTGACAAAGCCCAGCGAATGATTTTCATCATTCATAAGCTGTAGGATCGACTCAGGATCATTACAAGAAATATAGCTTATTGACTCTTTTGCTTCTGACTCTGATTATATTATAAGATGTTGTAAAGATTACTTAACAGCTTATGGATGATGTAAATCATTCACTGGGTTGAGTCACGTATCCGTATTCTGTATTCTTTTTGGGAAGCGGGGCGTGATAAGGCTTTTAGTGGTATCAGAGCCCAGGTTTTGCTAATGTATTAGTTTCCTAATATATTAGACAAGCTTGGCTCGAACTGGGATCGGCTCAATATTTCACCAACCATGCATACATAAATGAATTATTATCAACTTGATTCTGGATGCTAATTGTTTTAGGTTTTTGTGCAGCTATGGCTCGTGGGAATTCTTCTCAGCCCGATCCGGTTGAGGCTGTCACTGCTGTGCTTGAGCGGCTGATCAATCGTGGGAATTCTTCTCAGCCCGATCTAGTGATGACTGCTCTTGAAGCTGGGTTTCACTTCCCGTTGTGCCTGTGCAGGCAAATCTTCCGCCTCATCCAGGAACAGTTACGGATTTTATGAGGCTGCATCCCGACCATTTTTCGGCACTGAGATGCTTTTGGAGGCTGAACAGTGGTTGATCTGGACCGAACGCTTACTCTTAGCAGCACATGTTGCTGAGACTGATAGGGTGGACGTGGTTTCCATCCAGCTGGTGGATTTGGCTCATATTTAGTGGATGGCGAAGTCCGAGCTACTTGAGAGTCCTATTGCTTGGACTACTTTCACTCGGTGATTCTTGGAGAAGTTTTTTCCCAGTAGTACTCGAGTTGAGATGGAACAGCTATTCCTGGCTCTAAAATAGGTTAAGTCATTATTCTATTTTGAAATTTTGTTACATAATTGTTCAAACGATGTTGTAACATGGACTTCTTGAAACAGGGTTCCAGGTCAGTGGATGAGTACGCAGCTGAGTTTACTAGACTTAGCCGCTTCGCTGCCATTCTTGTGGCTACCGAAGAGGATAGGGCTTGTAGATTCACAAATGGGCTTGAGCAGGATATCAAGAGGCATCTTGTCTCTCTCCGTTTGTGCTTATGCTGAAGCTCCTGATGCAGCTCGAGCTCAGGAGCAGGCTCATGGTGGTTTGGTTCCTTCTCTGCGGACTGTTCCACATTCTACTGCTAGGCCTTCTAGTGGTCCTGTTCGGAGGCCTATCCCAACCCATCCGGTCAGAGCAGCTCTGTATCCTTCTGCTGGTTTCCAAAAGGGTGGTTTTTGCGACTTCTATCAGATGTCTGGGCATAAGCATAAGAATTAATGGCGCGTCAACCGCTGGTGCTTTAGGTGTGGCGCTGCTGATCATTCAGTACGCGATTGTCCGCAGCAGCAGCAGGTGGCTCTTCTAGCCAGGGGTCCTGTTCAGCAAGCAGGCCCAGCTCGTGGTCCAGTTAATCCTCCGCTTCCTCCTCAGCATCAGATTGTCGGTCAGAGGATCACTGTTCCGAGGAGAGGTCAGGCTTTCAACTTGACTACTGCAGATGCTGAGACAGCAGAAGGTGTTGTGGCAGGTATCTTTTTGCTTTTTGTTTTGTTGTTGTTGTTTTTCTTTCTCCTTGTTTCTTTCTTTGGGTCTTGTTTTGCTTTCTTTCCGTTATATTTTTGCATTGTTGTTTCCCAACCCTTGATTGTCTGCTTTTTTTTCTCCTTGTCCTTTGCTCCCTTAGGTGTCGTCCTTGTTTGCTCCTTTCTCGCTCGTGTTCTTTTTGATTCTGGGACAACCCATTCTTTTGTTTCCTCACGATTTGTCACTCACCATCAGTTGGAGTGTAGCAACATGTCTGAGGCTTGGAACATTTTGACAGGTAGTGGTGTTGTCATTTGTTCCCGTGAGTGCAGGCAATATTCCATTGTTATTGGGGATGCATATTTCAAAGCCAACCTGATTATCATTGGGAATTCAGGATTCGACGTTATTCTGGGTATGGATTGGTTGGGTGAATCCCATACCATTATTGATTGCCGTGCCAAGAAAGTTATTTTCAGAATTCTAGATCGAGCAGAATTTTAGTTACATGCTAGGGAGTCTTTCCTTGGCCGAGCAAAGACTGCAGTTGTACAGGTGGATTGTGCGATGGAATTGCACTCAGGCTATGAGGCTGCGCCTCTAGTAGTTCGAGATTTCTTGGATGTTTTTCCAGATGAGTTTCCTAGCTTACCCCCTGATAGGGAAGTAGAGTTCGGTATTGATGTTCAGCCTGGAACGACATCGATATCGAAGAGTCCTTACTGGATGGCACCTATTGAGCTAGTAGAGCTTAAGGTGTAGATTCAGAAGTTTCTTGATTTGGGTTTCATCAGACCAAGTGTTTTTCCTTGGGGTGCTCCAGTCCTTTTTGTCAACAAGAAGGATGGTAGTCGTCGCTTGTGCGTGGATTATCAGGGAACTAAACAGTGTCACTGTGAAGAACTGGCATCCTTTGCCTAGGATCGATGATTTTTTCGACCAGTTGAGTGGGGCTGCTGTTTTCTCGAAGTTGGATCTTCATTCTGGGTATCACCAAGTCAAGGTGAAGGATGTTGATATACAGAAAAATGTATTTAGGACTAGATATGGGCACTATGAGTATCTTGTGTTGTCATTCGGGGTCACTAATGCGCCAGCTATATTCATGAGTCTTATGAACCGAGTCTTCTCTCAGTTCTTGGATAGATTTGTGGTGGTCTTCATTGATGATATTCTGGTATATTCTCGGAATTGGAAAGATCATGCTGAGCATCTTAGAGTGGTTCTGCAGACTTTGAGAGAGAATCAGCTCTATAGGAAACTCAGCAAGTGCGAGTTTTGGCTTGACAAGGTTTCTTTCTTGGGGCACATTATTTCTGGCGATGGTGTTTCTGTGGATCCAGCCATGGTTGAAGCTGTGAAGGATTGGCCTATTCCTAAGTCAGTTTCTGAAGTTCGGAGTTTTCTTGGTCTTGTGGACTATTATCGGAAATTCATTCAAGATTTTTCGAAGATTGCAGGTCCGTTAACTAAATTGACTGGGAAGGATCAGAAGTTTTGTTGGTCTGGTTAGTACAATGAGGCTTTCGTTGAGTTAAAGAACAGATTGATGTCAGCGCCTGTGTTGACTATTCCAGATGGTTCATGTAGATTTGTAATTCACTGTAATGCTTCTGGTAAGGGTCTTGGAGCAGTTCTTATGCAGAAGGGCCGTGTCGTTGCGTATGCATCGAGGCAGTTGAGGCCGCATGAAAAGAACTATCCTACTCATGACTTGGAGTTAGCGGCAGTGATTTATGCTTTGAAGCTATGGAGACATTATTTACTTGGAAACCGCATGGAGATCTTTACAGACCACAAAAGTCTTAAGTACGTTTTCACCCAGAAGGAATTAAACATGAGGCAAAGGCGATGGTTGGAGCTTATAGCCGATTATGACATCAGTTTGCAATACCAACATGGTAAAGTAAACTTAGTACCAGATGCTTTGAGCAGGAGACCGGAAGTTATGTTTATTACTTAGCAGAGTGATATCATTGAGCATATGAGGAGGTTGGATTTGGAGGTTTTTTCGCCGAGCTCTAGTCGGAGTTATCTTGCGCTCCAGCTTCAGTCTTCTCTTGTTGATCATATCAAAGAGGCTCAGGCTAGTGATGCGCAGTTGCAAGGTTTTCGAGCTGAGGTTGAGTCTGGGTCCAGAACGGACATGGTTATTCATGCCGATGGTTCGCTTCGTTTTGGTTCCCGTTTGTGTGTCCCTAAGGGTAAAGTTCGTCAGAGATTGCTTGAGGAAGCTCATCAGTTCTCATATTCTATCCATCCTGGCGGTACCATGATGTATCGAGACTTGAAGCTTCATTTCTGGTGGCATGGTATGAAAAGGGCTATAGCTCGGTTTGTTGCTCAGTATTTGATCTGTCAGCAGGTTAAGGCAGAGCATCAAAGAACTGCTGGACTTCTTCAGCCTGCTTCCTATTCCGGGCTGGAAGTGGGAACATATCACCATGGATTTTGTGACCGCTTTGCCGAGGAGTCCGAAGGGTCACAATGTTGTTTGGGTGATTGTCGACCATTTGACGAAGAGTGTTCACTTCATTCCTTTTCGTGTCGGTCGGTCTACGAAGAGACTAGCGGAGAAGTACATGCAAGAGATTGTCACGGCTTCATAGGGTTCCAGTTAGTATTGTATCCGAAAGGAATAGTTTTGGGAGAGTCTTCAGGCTAGTTTAGGGAGTAAGTTGATGTTCAGTAAAGTTTTTCATCCCCAGACTGATGGACAGTCAGACCGGACTTGTCAGATTCTTGAGAACATGTTGTGATCATGTATGTTGCAGTTCGGTGGATCTTGGGAGGACCATCTGCATCTCGTGGAGTTCTCATACAATAACAACTTTCAGGCCAGTCTTAAAGCTGCACTGTTCGAGGCACTTTATGGACGTAAATGCAGATCACCTATGTGCTGGGATGACATTGGTGAGAGGTAGTTGTTGGGTCCGGAGTTGATCACCAGGAAAGTTGATGCTGTGGCTCAGATCAGAAAGCATCTTCAGGCAGCTCAGGATAGGCAAAGGCGGTGGGCTGATGTCCATCGGAGGGCTTTGGAGTTTATTGTTGGTGACCATGTTTTCCTTAAGGTATCACTGTGGCGTGGTGTCATTCGGTTCGGTGGTGGGGGCAAGCTTAGACCTAGGTTTATTGGACCGTTTGAGATTTTGGAGCGAGTAAGCAAGGTGGCCTATCGTCTTACTTTGCCGCCAGCATTATCAAGAGTGCACGATATTTTCCATGTCTCATAACTCAGGAGATATATCCGCAATGAGAGTCACGTGATCGACTACTCTGAGTTGACCGTGCGACCGGATTTGACTTGTGAGAATCTGCCTGTTGCTATTGTGGATCGGCGAGTGAAAGTGCTTAAGAACAAGGTCATCAAGTTGGTTCATGTTGCTTGGAATCCTCACTCGCCTAGTTAGTTGTCTTGGGAGTTGGAGGAGGAGATTCAGACGAGGTTTCCTCATTTGTTTGAGTAGCTTTTTGTTTTGTTTTGCCTTGTTTCTTTCCTTTTGGGGTTACCCTATGTATCTTCTTTATGAATTTTGATGACGAAATTCTTTTTGTTAGGTGTGAAAGATTGTAACCCCTGTTTTTTTCGTTTTTCGTATTTTTGATGTATTTTTCTTCTTCTTGAAAATTTGTACTCTCTTGTATTTTCTTGGACCGTATATTAGAGTTGTTTTCAATATATATTCATTTTGTTTCATTTTGAGCTCCTTGTGTTGATTTGTTCGTCTTTGGTTTCGTTCTCCATTGATTGTTGTTCTTTTCTCTTCATTGGGTTCTTGCTCTCTTTATTTTGCTCTTGGGTGTTCACGGTATTTTGGTTGGCTACCCTAGTCCTAATCCTATTGCTTTTTATCCCTAATTGATCACCAAAGCTAAGTTAACCTACAATCCTATTTTGAATCTGATACAAAGTGACCCTAATCAACTCATATTGAACTAATCCTATTTCTACTCCTAAACTATCCACAACCTATTAACCCAAATACCCATCTCCTATTACAAACCCTAAAATCCCCATATATATATATATATCTCTCTCTCACCCTCTTTCCTAAAACCCTAACCAACTCTATCTCACCCCGGCCTCCCTCTCTCTCTTTCCTATGCGCGCCGACACCCCAGCACCCGACCCCTCTTTGGCCTGTGCATCCCCGACTGACCACCCCTACTTCCGTCGCACCTTACCCCGATCGCCCTACACCTTGCCGACCACCACTCCATTACACCATCTCCATCCCTCTCGTCCTCTCTCCCCGTCCACCGGCCGATCAGCAACAACTGTCGGAGCTCCAACAACAACAGCCGATGCCCCGACGCTCCGATCATCTCTTTCTCTCTCTCGCTTGCGGATTGCACGTGCACGTAGTTTGCATGTGGATTGATTGGTACGTGGATTTTTGTTCGTGGATTTGTTCGTTGCCAGGATCCGTTTTCATTATTCTTGGTGTTCGTTTCGTCTTCAGTTAAGGTAAGTAACTTGTACTCAAATTTCTTTGTATGATACAAGTCAAAAATACCGCTTATAGTGTAGTTGGGTTCTAGAGACAACTCGTGTGTGTTATCTTTGATGAGTTTTGTCTCTATTGTGCTATTTGACCATAGTTGCCTCACGACACAAAAAAACCGACATAAAAACAACTAGGCTTGACCGTTCTTGATCTTTTCATATATGTGAGATAATTAGGTGAAATTATGTGTTTGATGAGATCCATGTGATATGATGGTTGTGAACATGTTATTTACTCTATTTCATGATGCTTAGACACTTAGTAGACTCTATACCATGTTTGATTGTGATTGGAACGAGTTTCGTGTGGTTTATGTTGGTTTTGTTTTCAAGAGAAAATCTGTATTTGTCCATGATCAGTTTTGGTTTGTATTGTAGACCATATTAAGACCAGAATTCTTAATTTTTGTATTATACATAAATTGTATAGAAATCTCTCTTCTTTCCAAACCCTCTGACCTTGATCGATTTCGTTTTTGTATGAGTGAGTTATGGCTATTTTACAACACAGGTGTATTCTATTTCCAGATTTCGTTTCTTGATGATTTTGATGATTAAACTATTTTGATACTAGTCTTAAATATATTATTTTGATCTAAATTTGGTCAATATTTCTATCCCATCTAGAGATTACCTAGAATTGTGGTGGATTTTATTGATAAATTTTATACGCCGTTTCATGCTTGTTTATGAAAGCTATACTTGCTGTATTTTGCTCGCTGTTGTATAAAGAATCGTATTTTCATCCTATATCCTTTTACTGTATGGAAAATGTTTATGAAATATGAAAGCTAGATTATTTTGTCTGTTTTCATCTCCCTTTGGTGGATTTGGATTTTGTTTCACGGTTTGCGAGATATTATAGTTTTCGTACAACAGTGTTGGGAATTCCAGATTTGCCAAACTATCGTTTGTTGATGTTTTCTGATTTTTGTTGGCTAAACTAATTTTACTGGAATATTATGAAACATTTTATTCTGATACTAGACATATAGGGGATTACCCCAAATTTTTCCTAAATTTAATTGAGGAGTTTTAATGCTGTTTTCCTGTCAATGAATACGATTTACTGATTTCTGGCTGAATGTATTTTCTGGATTCAAATCCGTTTTGAGTTATGATTTTGTGAAGTAATATATGGCTTAAATATAATTGCTGATTCGTGTGGAAGTCTATTTTCTAGATTCTTCAATGGATTCAGATTTGGATTTCTGTAGTAACGGGAATCACTGTTTTAATACTGTACTGTCATGCTGTCCTGAATATGAACATACACTGTTTTACTCGTTTATGTGACTGTATATCATCCATACATGTTTATTTGTTTTCCTGAACCTAATACTGATTATACCATATTAGTTTGACACTAATTCATGTACTAACATGCCTGTTGATAACCATAATAAAAGTGATCAAGCCGGAGTTTCTTAAGGGAAGATCTAGTAGTGGAAAATATGGAAACGTGTACTTAGAAGAGAACTAGTGCTACTGCTAGTGTTACTGATACCTGAATACACTGCCTCATTATGGTCCACTATGAAATCTAAAAGCGAAACTGTTTGTTGTAGCAACCATGTGTTATAATATGGGGCGCATGAAGTGCTACCTAGCTAGTAACACACACAAGACTGTAAGAACATAAGACTGATACTATCAGACTGATACTGTTGGACTGATACCCTTATACTATTACACTGATATACTGATCTTACTATTACTGGACTCTGTTAGTTGCCATATGACACTATACTTGATACATTCATTTGTACTGTTAGTATACCATGCTAGTTGACTTTGTTTTACTAATTCATGCTAGTTATTACTGTTGATGCATTATTCCATGCTATTCGTTAGTTTTCCCTGTACTTGTATCCTACATTATAAGTGGCCCATAATGTGCAATTGATGGGTACTTATTTTCTCTTTCCTTCTCCTGCAATTATTAATTGCAAATCAGGATGGTCAGCTGCCCGACGGCATTGGCGAAATGAGATATTAGTGCTAGATTTCTTGCATATTAGTATTGCTATTATGGTTGCTTTGAATAATGTATTTTGAGTACTTGGATGATTTCTTTGTATTTTGGGCGATGTGACCCAGGATTTTTGCCTTATCCAGATTCTGATTTATTTGAGATTAAGATATTTTGTTTCAAGTAAATTCTGTTGGTTCATTAATTCAATTTTGCATGTGTGTGGTTGATTCTCTTGCTTCCAACTCTGATTATTTCGTGAGATATTATAAAGATTCCTGAACAGCTTATGGATGATGCAAATCATTCGCTGGGTTGAGTCGCGTATCCGTATTCCGTATTCTTTTTGGGAAGCGGGGCATGACAATAATAAATAATAAGCCAAGGTTAAAGGGAAAAACCGTAGTAGTGGACAATATAGATAGTGTACACGGAAGGGTGCCTATGTTTCCCACTCGTACTTGCTCATGAACTTGTTATACTATTATTGTATTCATGAACTAGTTATACTATTATTGTATTCATGAACTCGTTATTACTTGATTCACGAACTTATTATATTATTATCGTATTCGTGAAACTCGTTAATAATCGACTCATGAACTTGTTATATTACTAGTGCATTCATGAGCTTACTTGCTTGATACTTGATGCCTGAGTACACAGCCCTATAAAATCCACCACTAGGCCTAAATGTAACTGTTTGTAGGTAACGACCATGTGGTAAATAAATGGGATGCATGAAGAGCTACCTAGATAGAATTAAACAATAGACTTAAGAATAACTTGTTACATGTACACACTTCACACCTTACTTAATACTTGTTACTTGACACTTGTTACGTGATACTTGTTACTTGACGCTTGATACAACTACATGCTCACTTGTTACTTGTTCCTGCCAGTTGTATTTGCTACCCAATACTGTTATTTGATTTGTCTTATTTGCTAGCTAGTCTCTTGAACTTCACTACTTGTTGCATCCTTATCAAATCATGTTGTATACCCTTGGTTTTAAATATTGTTTCATATTTTCTTGCACTTATTTCATATCCTTTCTTGTACTACTTGCGGCCCGAACTTGCACTAAGGGCATCTGTCTTTGTTTCTATATTTTTCTTCTGCATGATATATATAGGTTTTGGAGATCAATTGCCTGCTGGAGTTGGTGAGAAAATGTTCTAGGCTTAGCTTGAAAAAATTTGCTTTAGTTATTTTGTATTTGACTTTATTTAATTCTTGTTGCTACTTGAAACTTGTAACGGGCTTGTAGTCCCAAAGTTTTTACTTTTGATCCAGATCTTCAATTTATTTGGGATATTTTTATATTTGTTTCAAATGTTTTCTGTTGATTAATAAATTATTCATGCATGCATTGTTGAGTATATTTTGATATATTTCTTGTTATGATGCTGAGTCGATCCTACAACTTATGAATGATTAAAATCATTCGCTGGGCTTTGTTACGTTCTCATATTCCGTATTCCTTTTGTGAAGCTGAACGTGACAGGTTTTTAGTGGTATCAGAGCTCAGGTTTGGCTAACGTGTTAGTTGATTAATACGTTAGACAGGGTTGACTCGATCAGGATTAACTCAACTATTAACAGGCCATGCAATCACATGAACAATTTGATAATCAACTCGATCTGGACACTAGTCTTATCCCATTCAATTTGATCCCTTCATATTCAATTCTTTGATTCCTTGTTTCCTTCCATCTCTTACAGTCGTCCTGATTTGTTGATTCCATGTTGGGTATAAATTTATTCTTTCCGTACCCATATTCTTTTGACTCCGGTGCAAGCAATCTCTTATTTCTGCTTGCCTCGTTGATTCCTTCTTATTTCAGCTCGTGTGTCGTTCATTGCTTTTCGTGCGTTGCATTCATCTTCGTTTGTTGATTCATATTGTGTCTATCATGCCTTGCTTCCCAAAAAGAATACGAAATACAGATACGCGACTCAATCCATCGAATGATTTGCATCATTCATAAGCTTTTCAGGAATCTTTACAACATCTCACAATATAATCAAAGTCGGAAGCAAAAGAATCAACCCCACATGCATAATTGAATTAATAAATCAACAGAATTCACTTGAAACATAACACATTAAGCTCAAATAAATTAGAATTTGGACAAGACAAAATCCTGGGTCACATCGCCTAAAATACAAAGGAATCATCCAAGTACTTAAAATAAATTATTCAAAGCAACAATAATTGTAATACTAATAAGCAAGAAATTCAGCACCAATATCTAATTTCGCTAATGCCGTCGGGCAGCTGACCATCCTGATCTGCAATTAATAATTCCAGAAGAAGGAACGAGAAAACAAGTACCCATCAATGCAAGTTACGAGCCACTTATAATGTAGGATACAAGTACATGGGAAAGGTAAACAAATAGCATGGAATAATGCATCAACAGTAATGACTAGCATGAATCAGTAAAACAAAGTCAACTAGCATGGTATACTAATAGTACAAATGAATGTGTCAAGTATAGTGTCATATGACAACTAACAGTGTCCAGAAACAGTAAGCTCAGTATCTCAGTGTAACAGCATAACCTTATCAGTCCAACAGTGTCAGTCTAACAGTATCAGTCTTATGTTTTTACAGTCTTGTGTATATTACTAGCTAGGTAGCACTTCATGCGACCCAAAATATAACACATGGTTGCTACAACAAACAGGTCCTCTTTTAGATTTCATTGTGGACCATAATGGGGCAGTGTACTCAGGTATCAGTAACAGTAGTAGTTTCAGTAAAAATAACAGTAACAGTAGCAGTAAAATTAATAGTAACAGTAATAGTAACAGTAACAGTATGGAACACTAGTTTCCTTCTAAGTACACGTTTCCATATTTTCCACTACTAGATCTTTCCTTAAGAGACCCCAGCTTGATCACTTTTATTATGATTATCAACAGACATGATAGTGCATGAAATAGTGTCAAATTATCATGGTATAATCATTATTAGGTTCAAGGAAATAAATAAACATGCATAGATGATATACGGTCACATAAACGAGCAAAACAGTGCTTGTTTATATTCAGGATAGCATGACAGTATAGTACTAAAACAGTGATTTCCGTTACCACAGAAATCCAAATCTGAATCCGTCAAAGAATCTGGAAGATAGACTTCCACACAAATCCATCGATTATATATAAGCCATATAGTATTTCACAAAACCATAACTCAAAACTAATTTGAATCTAGAAAATACGTTCAGCTAGAAATCCATAAATCGTATTTATTGATAGGAAAATAGCATTAAAACTTCTCAAATAAATCCAGGAGAAATCTGGGGTATTCCCCTATATTTCTATTATCCGAATATAAAGTTACATAATTTTCCAGTAAGATTAGTTCAGTAAAAAAAAATCAGAAAACATCAAGAAACGATAGTTTGGCAAATCTGGAATTTCCAACACTGCTTTACGAGAACTGTAATATCTCGCAAACCGTGAAAACAAATCAAAATACGTCAAAGGTAGAGGAAAATAGACAAAATAAGAAAACTTTCATATTTCATAAATATTTTCCATACAGTAAAAGGAAATAGGGTGAAAATACGATTCTTTACAGAACAGCAAGTACAATAAAGCAAGTATAGCTTTCATAAACAAGCATGAAATGGCGTATAAAATTTATCAATAAAATCCACCAAAATTTTGGTTAATCCCTAGATAGGTATAGAAATACTGGCCAAAATTTCAGATCAAAATAATATATTTAAGACTAGTACCAAAATAGTTTAATCATCAAAATTATCAAAAAATGAAATCTGAAAATAGAATACACCTCTGTAGTAAAATAGTCATCACTCACTCATACAAAAGCAAAATCGATCAAGGTCAGAGAGTTTGGAAAAAATACATATTTCTCTACAATTTATGTCTAATACAAAAATTAAGAATTCTGACCTTAATATGGTCTAAAATACAAACCAAAACTGATCATCGACAAATATAGATTTTCTCTTGAAAACAAAACCAACATAAACTACACGAAACTCGTTCCAGTCACAATCAAACATGGTATAGAGTCTACTAAGTGTCTAAGCATCATGAAATAAAGTAAATAACATGATCACAACCATCATATCACATGGATCTCATCAAACACATAATTTCATCTAATTATCTCACATATATGAATAGATCAAGAACGGTCAAACCTAGTTGTTTTCATATCGATTTTGTGTCGTGAGGCAACTAGGGTCAAATAGCACAACAGAGATAAAATCTATCAAAAATAACATACACACAAGTTGTCTCTAGAACCCAACTACACTATAAGCGGTATTTTTTGACTTGTATCATACAAAGGAATTTGAGTACAAGTTACTTGCCTTAACCGAAGACGAAACGAACACCAAGAATAACGGGAATGGATCCCGGCAATGAACAATCCCACGAACGAAAATCCACGAATCAATGAAGAACTCGCACGGGCACGTAAACTCGCAAAGCAAGAGAGAGAAAGAGAGCAATGGGGGTCGGGGCGTCGGTTGGCCGCTGGCGCTCCGATTGCCGTTGCTGGTTGACGACAGAAGGATGGAGAGAGATAGGTGATGGAAGATGGAGGTGCTCGGGTGTAATGGAGGTCGGCTAGGGTGGAGTCGGCAATGGATACGGGTGGTCAGCGCTGATGGTTGGCGTCGGGATTGGGGTGTAGGCGGAAGGAGGGTAGGTCAGGGGTGTCGGGGTGTGCAGCGCAAAGGCAGGAAAGAAAGGGAGGAGGCCGGGGTATTGAAGTAGGGTTAGGGTTTTAATGAGATGAGTTTATATAAGTTTGAGTTTAGGGTTCAGTATGAGATGAGTATTGGGTTAATGGGTTGTGGGTAGATTAGGAGTAGTAGTAGGATTAGTCTAATAGGATTTTATTTGGATCAATGTGTATAGGATTTCAAATAGATTGTGAATTTAATTTGGCATTGGTAATCAATTAGGGATCAAACAATAGGATTGGGAATAGGATGAGCAACCAAATCACTATGAGCACCCAAAGATACAAATAAAGAGAGCAAGACACAAATGAAGAGCAAAAATAACAACAATGATCAAGAACAAATCAAGGAACCAAAAATAAATCACAAAAGATCAAGATTGAGCCAAAAATGAATACATATTGAAAACAACTCCAATATACGGTCTAGAAAAAATACAAGAGAGTACAAATATTCAAGAAGGAAGAAAAATACATCAAAATACAAAAAATAAAAAACAGGGGTTACAATCCTACCCACCTAACAAAAAGAATTTCGTCCTTGAAATTCAAAATGAAGATACATAGGGTAACCCCAAAAGAAAAGAAAACAAGGCAAAACAAAACAAAACAACCACTACTCAAACAAATGAGAAAACTTCTGCTGAATCTCCTCTACCAGCTCCCAAGTCGACTCACTAGGCGAATGAGGATTCCAAGCAACACGAACCAACTTGATGACCTTGTTCTTAAGCACTTTCTCCCACCGATCCACAATAGCAACTGGCGGAATCTCACAAGTCAAATCCGGCCGCACAGTCAACTCAGAGTAGTCGATCACGTAACTCTCATCGCAGATATATCTCCTGAGTTGTGAGACATGGAAAACATCGTGCGCTCCTGATAACGCTGGCGGCAAAGCAAGATGAAAGGCTACCATGCCTACTCGCTCCAAAATCTCAAACGGTCCAATAAATCTAGGGCTAAGCTTGCCCCCACCACTGAACCGAATGATACCGCGCCATGGTGTTTTCTTAAGTAAAATATGGTCACCAACAACAAACTCCAGAGCCCTCCGATGGACATCAGCCATCGCCTCTGCCTATCCTAAGCTGCCTGCCTCTGCCTATCCTGAGCTGCCTGAAGATGCTTTCTGATCTGAGTCACAGCATCAACTGTCCTGGTGATCAACTCCGGACCCAACAACTGCCTCTCACCAATGTCATCCCAGCACACTGGTGATCTACATTTACGTCCATAAAGTGCCTCGAACGATGCAGCTTTAAGACTGGCCTGAAAGCTGTTATTGTACGAGAACTCTACGAGATGCAAATGGTCCTCCTAAGATCCACCGAACTGCAACATACATGATCGCAACATATCCTCAAGAATCTGGATAGTCCGCTCTAACCGTCCATCAGTCTGGGGATGAAAAGTTGTACTGAACTTCAACTTACTCCCCAAACTAGCCTGAAGACTCTCCCAAACACTACAAGAAAAACCCTTTTTCGCAACAAGGTTTTGGCAACGACATTTTAGTCGTTGTGAAAATTAGTTACGGCAACGTGAAAGTCGTTGCTAAAATTAAAATAACATTTTCCTCCTCCAAAATGACTTGCGCGGGCCTTTGCAAATCTCCCCGCCAGATTGTGTAAATTGGAAACGATAAATGTCGTTGCGTATATTTCCTCATATCTACTGCAACGATAGTATTGTTGCCAAAAATATAAAAAAATAAAAATAAATATAATAATTTAACTTAATCCCCACATCTTTCCTAATTCCCCAAAATTTTTTCCCATATCCTCGCCGGCGCTAGCATCGATTTGAACCAAAAAGCCAAAACCAAAATCAAAATACCCAAATCGAAAACCCTACTTGAACTCCAAATCAAAACCCCAGTCTTTCCAAATCGCGAACCCTAACCCTAGGCGAAATCCCCAAATCTCAAAAATGGCAAACTTCGGCATCGACAAAGTCTCCTCTCTCTCTCTCCCTCTTTTGATCTCCAATTTTGAGGTAACTTCCTAAATCCTAATTTCATCTGTATTTTTCCTATTTCAAACACTTTGATTTTGGGGGATTTTGCAGATGTGAGTGGGGTTGATTTTGTAGCTCAAATCGATGTAAGACTTCGAAAGGGAAGAGACCTGGAAAGGTAGGAAGTGGGAATTGTTTCAAGTTTGAGAAGAGCATTGGGGCTTGGAATCGAGGGTTCTAAGAGAGGCAGTCGAAATTCGAAGGTATGTCAATGTATAAGCATACGTAACATGATAGCCACTTTGAGTTATTGATATGGATAATTACAATAGAAAATACGAATTCAGTGATGATTGTGGTATTTAAGCAATGGTGGCAACTGATGTTAGTGTAAAAATTGCACGTGGATCTCATAAGATGTTTTGTTATACTTTCTACTATTTGGATCTCATGTTGAACCTTCAAAGATATCGAAACATTCATGTGGTTAACTGATGGAAAGCATATGATGTTTTGTTAGAGTACAGTATGTTTCATATTACTGATGTGGTCATATTGCATTTTATTCCATTATCTAGTTGTTGTATGTATCTGCCTTTATAACTGGAGAAATTCAAACCCAGGCAATGACACTCTTAATTATATATTTCCATTCTTCAGTTTTTCTTTTCAAAATGTTCAGTGTTCATATTCCGTGCACTTTGTTCTGGTGGAATTTGTGGGCTTGGTTGCCATTCAAGTTGCTTCCACAGTATACAAAATGACAGGACAACTCAAAAGCACTTATCAAATTTACCATGTAAAGGCATACATTGATTACTAGTTTTTTTCATGTGTCTTGTTTTTTACATGTGTCTGTCATGTTTTGACGTAGTTTTATTTTCAGCTGCATATGTTTTGCCAAGTCGTGACTCCTTAAGCTTGGGGGAGAGGGTTATAGCTTATCTTCCACGCTGTGCAGACACTAGTTATGAAGTAAGAAAGGTTGCAGTTCAGGTGGGGCATTAGTTAAACTGTATCTTTCAGCTAACTTTTGTTAAGTTCTTCTTGAGCATTTTCAGGATACATTTGAGTGCATTTAATGTCATAATAGCATTAATCATTATTTTGTAGATTGTTGGTCTTTTCTTCAGCATATCCTTATCTCTTCCTAGATTGGTGGTTAATGATATTGATTTGGAATTGTCATACAATGCATTGTCCTCTCTTGAAGACATGATTTCCATTTTAAGAAGGGTGAGTTTTATATTCATTATTTTCACATTACTTGTTTCATTTAGGTAATTGGAAGCCTGTGTACAGTAGCTTTTTCATTTTTTATTCTGCAGGATGAATCTATTGATCAATCAGAGGTTTTCAATAGGGTCATTTCTTCAGTGTGTGTGTTACTAACCAAACACGAGGTAATTGTAATGTTTATATGTTACTTCTGCATCTTCTTCTTCTTCATGTTTATTGTTATTTTATTTATTATTACTATTAATATATTTCATACTGAACACCATCCTTTTTGGAACAGCTAGTCATCTCTTTGCATTCATACACTGCTGCCGTATGTGATAAAATTAAACAATCAGCTGATGGCTCTATTCAAGCTGTTACTGAATTTATCACCAAGAGAGGAAAAGAATTGAAGCTGATATGTCAAGGTTTAATTCTAGTTTGGTTTTCATTATTTCTTGATGCTATTAATGTATCTTTTGTTTTATAAAAATAATTCATGTATCCATCAAATTATATTTGTGCATACAAGTTCCAATAGTTTTGGCAATCTTTCATAGTTTCATTATATACTGCTGGACTAATCATTATTTCAAATATGTAGGTACCACGAGGATGAGAATTTGAGCTACAACAATCGTGCATTCTTGTGTTAATCCTCGAAAGTTCTCTGGTCCTTCAGTATTAATGAATATACATTAAAACTATAGAAGGGACTGTATTTGGAGAATTAGGGAATGAAGCCATTGGTCCAGGAGCATATATTTTTGTATCATATTTTGACAGTGTATGATTTAGTTATATCATATATGAGGTAGCTGTTGGTTTAGGTTATTAACTTTCCAACATCAACCCCAATTTTTTGCTACTTGTATTATGCACAAGGGAAATGATTATGAGATACTTAGATATCTTTTTGAGAAGTTGATGGTTGTAATATTTTGGGCATTGCTTCTTATATGACATAAATGTAATATGTTGGACAAGTTTAATATTATAAGTTCTGAAATGATGTTGGTTTTTAATGTTTTTGAAGTGTATGCTAGTTTGGATAGGGTTGATGCAACGACAATATATAATTTGTCTCGAAAATAATTAAACTTTCGCAACGACAATGAGTCGTTGCCAAATATATGAAGTATGTTTGGCAACGACAAAAGTTGTTGTGATTGATTTTATACCTCAGCACGGGAGAAATTAGGTATGGCAACGACAAGATATATTGCAACGACAATGTCGTTGCGAAAAATCTATGTTTGGCAATGACAAAGAAGTCGTAGTCAAAATCTTTCGTGACGCCCGGACGCGCAACGACCTTGCAACGACAAATATCGTTGCCAAAAATATTTTTCGCAACGACAAACGAGTTTTAGCAACGACATTTGGCGTTGCGAAAAAAAGTTTTTCTTGTAGTGAAAACTAAGATCTGAATCTCGTATCCCTGTCAGATACAATACTGACTGGAACCCCATGAAGCCTAACAATCTCTTGCATGTACTTCTCTGCTAGACTCTCAGTAGACTGATCGACAAGAAAAGGAATGAAGTCAGCACTCTTCATCGAACGATCGACAATCACCCAAACAACATTGTGACCCTTAGGACTCCTCGGCAAAGCAGTCACAAAATCCATGGTGATATGTTCCCACTTCCACTTCGGAATAGGAAGCGGTTGAAGAAGTCTAGCGGTTCTCTGATGCTCTGCCTTAACCTGCTAACAGGTCAAACACTAAGCAACAAACCGTGCTACATTCCTTTTCATACCATGCCACCAAAATTGAAGCTTAAAATCTCAATACATCTTAGTACCGCCAGGATGGATAGAATATGAGGACTGTTGAGCTTCCTGAGGCAACCTCTGACAAACTTCACCCCTAGGGACACACAAATGGGAACCAAAATGAAGCGAACCATCGGCATGAATAACCATGTCCATACTGGACCCAGACTCAAAACCCTGCAACTGCGCATCACTAGCCCGAGCCTCCTTGATCTGATCAATAAGAGAAGACTGAAGCTGGAGCGCAAGTCAACTCCGACCAGAGCTCGGCAACAAAACCTCCAAATCCAACCTCCTCATCTGCTCAATGAGATCACTCTACTGAGTAAGAAACATAACTGCCGGTCTCCTGCTCAAAGCATCTGGCATCAAGTTTACTTTACCAGGATGGTATTGCAAACTGATATCATAATCGGCCATAAGCTCCAACCATCGCCTTTGCCTCATGTTTAATTCATTCTGGGTGAAAATGTACTTGAGACTTTTGTGGTCTGTAATGATTTCCACGCGGTCTCCAAGTAAATAATGTATCCACAGCTTCAAAGCATAGATCACTACTGCTAACTCCAAGTCATGAGTAGGATAGTTCTTTTCATGCAGCCTCAACTGCCTCGATGCATACGCAACGACACGGCCCTTCTGCATAAGAACTGCTCTAAGACCCTTACCAGAAGCATCACAGTGAATTACAAATTTGCCTGAACTATCTGGAATAGTCAACACAGGCACCGACGTCAATCTGTTCTTCATCTCAACAAAAGCCTCATTGCGCTCACCAGACCAACAAAACTTCTGATCCTTCCCAGTCAATTTAGTTAACGGCCCTGCAATATTCGGAAAATCTTGAACGAATTTCCAATAATAGCCCGCAGGACCAAAAAAACTCCGAACTTCAAAAACAGACTTAGGAATAGGCCAATCCTTCACAGCTTCAACCTTGGCTGGATCCACAGAAACACCATCACCAGAAATAATGTGCCCCAAGAAAGAAACCTTGTCGAGCCAAAACTCGCACTTGCTAAAATTTTTGGGTAATCCCTAGATAGGTATAGAAATACTGACCAAAATTTCAGATCAAAATAATATATTTAAGACTAGTACCAAAATAGTTTAATCATCAAAATCATCAAGAAACGAAATCTGAAAATAGAATACACCTCTGTAGTAAAATAGTCATAACTCACTTATACAAAAGCGAAATCGATCAAGGTCAGAGGGTTTGGAAAAAAGACATATTTCTCTACAATTTATGTCTAATACAAAAATTAAGAATTCTGATCTTAATATGGTATAAAATACAAACCAAAACTGATCATCGACAAATACAGATTTTCTTTTGAAAACAAAACCAACATAAACCACACGAAACTCGTTCCAATCACAATCAAACATGGTATAGAGTCTACTAAGTGTCCAAGCATTATGAAATAAAGTAAATAACATGATCACAACCATCATATCACATGGATCTCATCAAACACATAATTTCACCTAATTATCTCACATATATGAAAAGATCAGGAACGGTCAAGCCTAGTTGTTTTTATGTCGGTTTTTTTGTGTCGTGAGGCAACTATGGTCAAATAGCACAATAGAGACAAAACTCATCAAAGATAACAAACACACGAGTTGTCTCTAGAACCCAACTACACTATAAGCGGTATTTTTGACTTGTATCATACAAAGAAATTTGAGTACAAGTTACTTGCCTTAACCGAAGATGAAACGAACACCAAAAATAACGGGAACAGATCAGGCAACGAAAAATTCCGCCACGAACCAATCAGTCCACGTGCAAACTACGTGCACATCCAATCCGCAAGCGAGAGAGAGAGAGATGATCGGAGCGTCAGGGAGTCGGCTGTTGTTGTTGGCGCTTTGGCTGTTGTTGCTGATCGGCCGGTGGACGGGGAGAGAGGACGAGAGGGTTGGTGATGGTGCAATGGAGTGGTGGTCAGCAAGGTGTAGGGCGATCGGGGTAAGGTGCGACGGAAGTAGGGGTGGTTAGTCGGGGATGCACAGGCCAAAGGGGGGTCGGGTGCTAGGGTGTCGGCGCGCACAGGAAAGAGAGAGAGGGAGGCCGGGGTGAGAGAGAGTAGGTTAGGGTTTTAGGAAAGAGGGTGAGAGAGATATATATATATGGGGATTTTAGGGTTTGTAATAGGAGATGGGTATTTGGGTTAATAGGTTGTGGATAGTTTAGGAGTAGAAATAGGATTAGTTCAATATGAGTTGATTAGGGTCACTTTGTATCAGATTCAAAATAGGATTGTAGGTTAATTTAGCTTTGGTGATCAATTAGGGATAAAAAGCAATAGGATTAGGACTAGGGTAGCCAACCAAAATACCATGAACACCCAAGAGCAAAATAAAGAGAGCAAGAACCCAATGAAGAGAAAAGAACAACAATCAATGGAAAACGAAACCAAAGACGAACAAATCAACACAAGGAGCTCAAAATGAATATATATTGAAAACAACTCTAATATACGGTCCAAGAAAATACAAGAGAGTACAAATATTCAAGAAGAAGAAAAATACATCAAAAATACGAAAAACGAAAAAAAATAGGGGTTACAATTATTATTTTCAAGACAAGCATGAAAGTGTGCGATACAGGGCAAGCAAACATGATTAAGAATAGGAAAAAAGTTTAAGGTAGGTAGGAAGTACATTTGAGGGTCAAAACAAATTAAAATAATCAAGAATGACGAGAATTCCAATTCTAGACAGCAAGATGTTGTTGCACCAAAATTGATATTCCCGTTGCTACAGGAATAAAAATCTGGATCTGTCAAAAAATCATAAAACTAGACTCTCTACCAAGTTCAGCGCATATAAACAAGATACATGAAAGGTTTAGCAATAGGTGTCAAAACAGCAAACTATACAGGATTCGTGTTCAGCCATAATTTGTAAAATTGTGTTTATAAATATGAAACAGGTCTGAAACTTCATTAATTGATTCAAGGAAATTAGGAAATGTTCTTTAGTGTGTCTAGTATTAGCATGCAAAATTTTAAGTCATTATCTTACAGGTAGCATAGTTAATTTAAGTTGTAAAACAAAGGGACACAACAAATTCATGAATCTGAAATTTCACAGACAGCAGTACTAAAACAGTGATAATTATCAAACCATAACTCGGAATTCAATTCCGTCAAAAGGATAGTAAACTAGACATATAGGGATAAATTTCATGTTTAGAACTCAAGTCCAGATTCTGATGTTATCAGGGCCGAAACAATAAGCAAATACAGAAACAACAACATACGTGATTTCTTTTATATAAAAAATGTCATGCCCCGCTTCCCAAAAAGGAATACGGAATACGGATACGTGACTAAACCCAGCGAATGATTTTCATCATCCATAAGCTATTCAGAATCATTACAACATCTCACAGAAATAATCAGAGTCGGAAGCAAAAGAATCAACCAAGTATGCACATATGAATCGAAATACCAACAAGAATACTTGAAACAAAATATATTAATCTCAAATAATCCAGATCTGAATAAGTCAAATATCCTGAGTCACATTGCCCAAATACAAACAAATCCATGTATCAAATATAATTGTTCAAATAAGCAATAGAAATAATAATAATAATAACTCCAGCACTAATATTGCATATCACCAACACCATCTGGTGCCTATTCTCCAAAATCTGCAATTTAATAATTGTAGAAATAGGAAGAAGAAAACAAACTCCCATCAATACAAGTTACGGGCCGCTTGTAGTACAGGATACAAGTACATGGGATAAATAACAAACATGAAGTGATAACAGAACAAACATGGCATGGTATAGCCATATCAACAAAATATAATCTCTAACATGAATCAGGAAAACAGAATCACCTAGCATGGTATACTAAGAGATTTAAGTAACATGTGTTAAGTGTCAACAGTATGCAGACAGGTATACGAATAACAGTATCAGGTAACAGTATCAGATAACAGTCAGACAGTAACAGGTATCAGTAATCAGTTGCATGTAACAGATAACATTTAACAGATGTCAGTTCTTACAGTCTTGTGTTTATTACTATCTAGGTAGCACTTCATGCGGTCCATACTACATGGTTGCTACATTCAAACAGTTTCGCTTTAGATTTCATAGTGTATCATATAGGGCAGTGTACTCAGGTATCAGTAACAGTAACAGTAACAGTAACAGTAACAGTAGCAGAAACAGTAACAGTAAAAGTAGCAGTAGCAAATTGCTCAGTATGGAACACTGGTCCCCTTCCGAGTACATAATTCTATATTTTCCACTGCTAGATCTTTCCCGTAAACCCCGGCTTGGTCATTTTATTATAATTATCAAACAGGCATGAATGTGTATGAAATAGTGCAAAACTAGCATGGTATAACAAACAACAGATTCAGGGTAGCAGATAAACATGCATAGATGGTAGACAGTCATATAAAAGAGTGAAACAGTGTAAGTTCTAATCCAGGACAGCAAGACATTACAGTACTAATATAGGGATCCCCGTTGCTACAAAAAAGCAAATCTAGAACCATCAAAGAATCTGGAAAATAGACTCCCTTCCAAATGCAGTAAACATATATAAGTCATATAGTGTTTCACAAAATCAAGTCTCCAAACAGGTTTGAATCCAGAAAACACGTTTAGTCAGAAATCAGTATTTGATATTCACAGTCAGGAAAACGGCATGAAAACTCATTAATTAAATCGACGAAAAACCTGGAGTGTTCCATTATATGTGTAGAATGAAAATATAAAGTGTCATAATTTTCCAATATAGATAGTTTAGTCAATAAAAATCAGAAAACATCAAGATGCAGTAGTTTTGGAAATCTGGAATAGTAAACACTGCAGTACAAAAACAATAATATCGCACAAACCATAAATCAAAATCCAAATATGCGAAAAGGGTAATAAAATGGATATAGTAGGCTAACTTTAATATTCAGAAATATTTTAGAAACAGTAAGTAGAAATAAGTCGAAAATCAGGTTCTTTACTGAACAGTAGAAAAATTCTGTATGTAAAATCTTTATTTGCAAGCATGAAAAGGTTCGTAAAACTCCTCAAATAAATCCACCAAAATTATGGGTAAACCCCAATCAAGTATAGCAGTACTGAGCAAAATTTCAGATCAAAATAATAACTTTAACACCAGAATAAAAATAGATTATTTTTCAGAATTCATAGAAAACACAATCTGAAAATCTTTCGACACTACTGTAGTAAAATAGACATAACTCACAAACCGTAAATCGAAACTGAGATCCGTCGGAAGGTTTAGAAAATAAACAGAATTCTCTACAAATCATGTTCACAAAATATTTTCAATACTGACTTTAATAGGGTCTAAAATACTTATCAAAACGGGAAAACCAGCAAAAGTAAAAATATCTCATGTGCACAAAATCCACTTGTTCACATAGAACTCACCCAAAATACAACCAAACATGAAGTAGAGTATACTAGGTGTCCAAGCAATATTATATAGGGTATTTCACACGTCCACAACAACTCTACCACAAATAACACGAACGAGCACAAGAAAACACATGAATAACATGCATATATGCAACAAAAAGTGGTCAGTCCTAGCTTATATCATGTCATGTTTGTCGTGAGGCAACTATGGTCAAGTCATCATTATAGAGACAATATCAACAAGGGAATTCACTCAAAAATTGTCTCTACAACCCAACTACACTACAAGCGATATTTAGTACTTGCATTTACAAAGAAATTTAATACAAGTTACTTGCTTGAGAGACGATGATGGAAACTACGGAGAAAGAGCAAGAATAACGGGAACGGATTCCCGGACACCGGGCAACGAACACAACACCACGAACGAACGTTTGCGAGCACGATGAAGACGATGATCACAAACACAATCGGACAGCTGAGATCGAAGATCAAGATGAAGATTTTCAGATCAGATCGGACGGTCGGATTTCCCTGATGATGAAGATAATGATGAAGATCAAGATCGATCGATCGAACGATTGTGATCAAAGGAAGTTGATGATCATCATGATCATGATGATCAAGAAGAGATCGGACGGCTAGGATCTAATCGGATGATCACGAGGAGATCGACGACCCACATCCAATCAAGCATGATGATCAAGATCCAACGAACGGCCAAGATTACCCCGATTGTGATGATCAAGATCAAAACAATGGACGGCTATGAATCAATCAATCAAGATAAAGATCACAATCAAACGGACGACCCACAATCAAATGATCAAAACTTGATCAAAACAACCCATGGCAATGGGGAGTGCACGGGGAGGCGGCAGAACGGACAGTGGGCGAGGGAGACCGTGTGGGCTATTGTCGGAGGAGCACACACAGGCAGGAAGCGCACTGTGATGCTGTTGCCAGCTACAGGAGGTCGACTGCGGGGCTGTGTTGCTGCAGTCGCGTGGCAGGGCACTCACAGCGGGAGCATAGGACGGCCATGGCGGGATGGCGAGGCTGCGTTGCTGTTGACGACGAGGGGAGGTCGCGGTGCACGGGGCTACCGAGGTCGAGCACAGCCAGTTGCCGTGCTGCGGAGCCTGGTGGCGTCATCAAGGCGTGTTGGCTGCAGGGCGCACAAGGGAGGAAGACGAGAGACGGGGTGAGGAGGACAGAGAGATGAACAGGCGGCTTGGGGAAAACAAATGCATGGGTTTTTATACACTCAGGGGAAAAAAAGATTAGGGTTAGGCTTATGTGAAGGCGGTTGAAGGGTAAGTGGGTTTCAGGTTGGTTGAGAATAAATGGGTTTGGATAGAAGTGCATTAAAACAGAGTATAGGTTGTATAAATGGGTTTTGGGTAATAGGTTATGAAATAGAAATAGGGTTTTAAAAACTCAATAGTAAAATAAAATAACCAATAAAAGATTATTCATAATAAAAATATAATTTATGTTACAAAAATAGAATTTCTTCAAAATACTACAAATACAGTTAGTAAATAAAAGTGGATTTTTAATACCCAGTCAGAAATATCAATAATAACCATAATACAAATAACAATAATAATAATAAGAGTAATAATAACAAAAAAAAAAGAATTGTATTACAATCTAAAAATCATAGAAAATATTTACAAATAAAGTTATTGATCGAAAACAGATTTTAATAGGAGATCCAATAATACAATTTTACAAAAGAATTTGAAAACCGAAATAATAATTTGCGAATTTTTTAAATACAGAAAATACACAAAAATACGTTTTTGGGAAAACATGGATTACAAATCCTACCCACCTTACAACAAAATTTCGTTCTCGAAATTTGCTTAGGTGGTACATAGGAATAGGCAAAAACAAACTGGGGGGAAGGATAACAAAACAAAGAATCAAAGGAACAAAGCAGTGGCACCACCACAATAAGAAAGAAAATGGATAACAATGAGGTCAAATGGAATGCAAGGAAAGGGATTAAACAGTATCAAAAGGAAAGAAACAACACAATATAACAAAGCAAGATAGGGAGCAGGTAGAACTGGAATCAAAGAAAGAATGAACATGGAAGAATTGATTCCAATAATGAATGGGTGCATGATGGAAAAGTAGAATGCAAGAAAGAAGTAACCGGTATCAAAAAAGATAAAGAAATAACCCCAAACTTGTAGATAACAAAGCAAAGAGATGAAGAAATAGATAGAGTTGGAATCGAAGAAAGACAAGCAAGAGATGAACCAAGCAATGAGTCAACAGATGAGGATGAAGGAATAGAGAAGCAAACAGTGCAGGGAAGGAGAAACAACAAGAGAATCCGGGGACCTGTGGGTTATGGGCCCACCACGCTTTCGCTGCGCCACTCTGATCGGGGAAAACTCTGCCAATTGTATCCAGCGATGCCAACTGACGGACCAAGCAGGAAAGAATAATGGATGACACCGGAATCAAGGAATATGGGTACAAAAAGAATGAATTCAGACCCAAGAAAAAATAAATCAAAGAAGACGACTGAAAAAGACTGAAGAATCAAGGAATCAAGAGATGGAATAAGAAGGGATCAATATGAATGGAATAAGACTAGTATCCAGATTAATGTTGATTATGATTCATTATGAATGCATGATTGGTGAAATGTTGAGCTGATCCCAGTTTGAGCCAAGCATGTCTAATATATCAGGCAATTAATAAATTAGCCAAACCTGGGCTCTGATACCACTAAAAATCTTGTCACGCTCCGCTTCCCAAAAAAGAATACGGAATACGAATACGTGACTAAGCCCAGGGAATGATTTTCATCATCCATAAGCTATTCAAAATCATTACAACATCTCACAGAAATAATCAGAGTCGGAAGCAAAAGAATCAACAAAGTATGCACATATGAATCGCAATACCAACAAGAATACTTGAAACAAAATATATTAATCTCAAATAATCCAAATCTGAATAAGTCAAATATCCTGGGTCACATTGTCCCAAATACAAATAAATCCAAGTATCAAATACAGTTGTTCAAATAAGCAACAGAAAAAATAATAATAACTCCAGCACTAATATTGCATATCACCAACACTATCTAGTACCTGTTCTCCAAAATCTGCAATTTAATAATTGCAGAAATAGGAAAAAGAAAACAAACTCCCATCAATGCAAGTTACGGGCAGCTTGTAGTGCATGATACAAGTACATGAGATAAATAACAAACATCCAGTAATAACAGAACAAACATGGCATGGTATAGGCATATCAAAAGAATATAATCTCTAACATGAATCAGGGAAACAGAATCACCTAGCATGGTATACTAACAGATTTAAGTAACATGTGTCAAGTGTCAACAGTATGCAGACAGGTATACGGATAACAGTATCAGGTAACAGTATCAGATAACAGCCACACAGTAACATGTATCAGTGATCAATAGCATGTAACAGATAACAGTTAACGGATGTTAGTTCTTACAGTCTTGTGTTTATTACTATCTAGGTAGCACTTCATGCAGCCCATACTACATGGTTGCTACATTCAAACAGTTTAGCTTTAGATTTCCTAGTGGATCATATAGGGCAGTGTACTCAGGTATCAGTAACAGTAACAGTAATAGTAACAGTAACAGTAACAGTAACAGTAATAGTAGCAATAGCGAATTGCTCAGTATGGAACACTAGTCCCCTTTCGAGTACACAATTCTATATCTTCCACTACTAGATCTTTCCCTTAAACCCCGGCTTGGTCATTTTATTATAATTATCAAATAGGCATGAATGTGTATGAAATAGTGCAAAACTAGCATGGTATAACCAACAACAGATTTAGGGTAGCAGATAAACATGCATAGATGGTAAACAGTCATATAAAAGAGTGAAATAGTGTAAGTTCTAATTCAGGACAGCAAGACAGTACAGTACTAAAACAGGGATACCCGTTGCTACAGAAATGCAAATCTGGATCCGTCAAAGAATATGGAAAATAAACTCCCTTCCGAATCCAGAAAATATATATAAGTCATATAGTGTTTCACAAAATCAAGTCCCAAAACAGGTTTGAATCCAGAAAACACGTTCAGTCAAAAATCAGTATTTGATAATTACAGTCAGGAAAACAGCATGAAAACTCATTAATTAAATCCACGAAAAATCTGGGGTATTTCCTTATATGTTTAGAATCAGAATTTAAAGTATCATAATTTTCCGATATAAATAGTTTAGTAAATAAAAATCAGAAAATATCAAGATGCAGTAGTTTTGTAAATCTAGAATAGTAAACACGGCAGTACAAAAATAGCAATATTGCACAAACCATAAATCGAAATCCATATCCGCCAAAAGGGTAATAAAATATATAAAGTAAGCTAACTTTCATATTCAGAAATATTTTAGAAACAACAAGTAGAAATAGTTTGAAAATCAGCTTCTTTACTAAACAGTAGAAAATTTCTGTATGTAAAATATTTATTTACAAGCATGAAAAGGTTTGTAAAACTCCTCAAATAAATCCACCAAAATTATGGGTAAACCCCAATCAAGTATAGAAGTACTGAGCAAAATTTCTGATCAAAATAATAATTTTAACACCAGAATAAAAATGGATTATTCTTCAGAATTCATAGAAAACATAATCTGGAAATCTTTAGAAACTACTGCAGTAAAATAGACATAACTCACAAACCTTAAATCGAAACTGAGATCCGTCGAAAGGGTTAGAAAATAGATAGAATTCTTTACAAATTATGTTCACAAAATATTTTCAATACTGACCTTAATAGGGTCTAAAATATTGATCAAAATGGGAAAACCACCAAAACTGAAAATATCTCATGTGCACAAAATCCACTAGTTCACGTAGAACTCGCCCAAAATACAACCAAACATGAAGTAGAGTATACTAGGTGTCCAAGCAACATGATATAGGGTATTTCACAAGTCTACAACAAGTCTACCACAAATAACACGAACGAGCACAAGATAACACATGAATAACACGCATATATGCAACAAAAAGTGGTCAATCCTAGGTTATATCATGTCATGTTTGTCGTGAGGAAACTATGGTCAAGTCATCACTATAGAGACAATATCAACAAGGGAATTCACACACAAATTGTCTCTAGAAGCCAACTACACTACAAGCGGTATTTAGAACTTGTATTTACAAAGGAATTTAATACAAGTTACTTGTCTGATAGGCGACGACGGAAACGACGGAGCAAGAGTAAGAAAAACGGGATCAGATTCCCGGGCAACGAACACAACACCACGAACAAACGGTCGCAAGCACGATGAATACAATGATCACGAACACAATCGGACGGCTGAGATCGAAGATCAAGATGAAGATGATCGGATCAGATCGGACGGTCAGATTTCCCTGATGATGAAGATAATGATGAAGATCAAGATCGATCGATCGAACGACTGCGATCAAAGAAAGTTGATGATCATCATTATCATGATGATCCAGAAGAGATCGGACGGTTAGGATCTAATTGGATGATCAAGAAGAGATCGACGGTCCACATCCAATCAAGCATGATGATCAAGATCCAATGGACGGCCAAGATCACCCCGATGGTGATGATCAAGATCAAAACAATGGACGGCTAGGAATCAATCAATCAAGATCAAGATCACAATCAAACGGACGGCCTACAATCTATTGATCAACACTTGATCAAAACAACCCATGGCAATGGGGAGTGAATGGGGAGGCGGCTGAAAGGACAGCGGTCGAAGGCGGCAGCGCTGACTATTGTCGGAGGAGCACACACAGGCGAGAAGCACGCTGTGATGCTATTGCCGGCTACAGGAGGTCGACTGCATGGCTATGTTGCTGTAGTCGCGCGGTAGGGCGCGCACAGCGGGAGTATTGCGCGGCCATGGCGGGATGGCAGGGGCTACGTTGCTGTTGACGATGAGGGGAGGTCGCGGTGCACGGGGCTACCGAGTTCGAGCACAGCCAGTTGCCGTGCTACAGGGTATGGTAGCATCATCGAGGCGCGTCGGCTGCAGGGCGCATAGGGGGACGAATACGAGAGGCGAGGCGAGAGGATGGAGAGATGAACAAGCGGCTTGGGGAAAACGAATGCATGCGTTTATATACACTCAGGGAAAAAAAGATTAGGCTTAAGCTTATGTGAAGGCGGCTGAAGGGTAAGTGGGTTTCAGGTTGGTTGAGAATAAATGGGTTTGGATAGAAGTGTATTAAAACAGAGTATAGGTTGTATAAATGGGTTTTGGGTAATAGGTTATAAAATAGAAATAGGGTTTTAAAAACTCAATAGTAAAATAAAATAACCAATAAAAAGATTGTTTATAATAAAAATATAATTTGCGTTACAAAAATAGAATTTATTCAAAATACTACAAATATAGTTAGTAAATAAAAGTGAATATTTAATACCCAGTCAGATATATCAATAATAACCATAATACTAATAACAATAATAATAATAATAATAAGAGTAATAATAACAAAAAAATAAGAATTGTATTACAATATAAAAATCATAGAAAATATTTACAAATTAAGTTATTGATCGAAAACAGGTTTTAATAGGAGATCCAATAATACAATTTGACAAAAGAATTTGAAAACCGAAAAAATAATTTGCAAAAATTTTTAAATACAGAAAATACACAAAAATACGTTTTTTGGGAAAATAGGGGTTACAAAAAGTGTCATTCTTAATAACTATTATGAGTCTAAATTAGTGTGTGATACAAATCAGGATGTAATAGGTATCAAATCAGCAAGCCACATTTGTTTTTCAACTCGAAAGAAAGTAAAATCAACACATACATCATATAACATACATCTACAAGTTAAGGTGATTCTTAATTTCATGTGTTCAAATAATTAGATGATAAAATAGATCCAACTAGTTGTGAAACCAATTTATCAACGAAAGATTGTGACACTTATGATCATAGAATTGATAAGGACGACAACAAATAAAATGAGATCATCAAATGATAAGCCAAAGGGGAGTCACAACTACAATTTACTTATGGTATTTTCAAATAAAATCTTGTACTAAAACAACGAATTGTACAAGAAGAAGCTTGCCTTTATTGGATGAAGACGTTGATCAACGATCGAGATCGGATGGATCAGATCGGCGCGGATCTTGATGGCGATCAAGATCAAGAAAGATCGACGACTGAGATCGCTCTGATCTGATGATCAAGATGATCAGAGAATTGGACGGTCCAGATCTTATGATGATGATAATGATGATCAAGTCACAATCGGGAGGGGATCAAATGGCTAGGATCCGATCTGATGCTGAAGATGACGATGATCGCGAGGAGATCGAACGGTCGAGATTCAAAGTGGAGCTTACTGTGTGATTATAACTGGGGACTCAAAGATCGGGGTTACTAGCATTGCTCTATTTTGGTAAGAGAACTGGGGAGGTGCGGCGACTGTGGGGGTGACTGCGATGCACATCGGTAGACGGCGGCGCGACAGGGCTGCAGTGTCGAGGGTAGCTCGACGGCGGGATGGAGACAGGGCGGTGGCTCGATGAGGTCGAGTGCAGGGGTCGACTGGTGGTTGAAGACATTGATGAGGAGATGTTGGCAACGGCAGAGCGACGGGTGGTACAGGGATGAGGTGATGGCGGGATGCACAGGGAGGAGGCGGTGCTGTCAAGGGGGGGTCGCGACTGGGCGACAGTGGCTGCGAAAGTGCTGCGAGGACGATGGTTGCGGTAATGGCGAGGCAATGTTGACGACGAGGAGGGAGGTGAAGAGGCGGATCGACTTCGACAAGCAAGATGGGTTGACAGGGGACTTGACAGAGAAGACGACGGGGATGGTGTCGACGAGGAAGGCGACGGTGCTCGATGTGGAGGGGAAGGCGAGGAGCTTGAGCTCTTTATTTCGTTTGCGAAACAGTGGGGAGTGAGAGGAAGGGGGATAGAGAGTATGGGGGGGGGGGGATGAATAGGCGGCTAGGGTATTTGGGGGCTAGGGTTAGGGTTAGCTAGGATAGGGTAAGGGTTGTTATATATAGGGTGAATGGGTTTGGGGTTATTGGGCAGATGATCAAATAGGAAATTGGGTTTGGATATATGGTTTAAATCCAATAGGGAGATATTTAAATATAATAGGCTTTACAAAACATACATATACATATACGTTAAATCAAATAATGAATACGTATAAAATATAGCACGGCCGGCTTAAAATAAAATAATGATAATAATAATATTTACAATAAAAATAATGATACTGCAAAATAATAAAAGTAACAAAAATAATACTGGTAATAGTAATAATAGTAACAATAATAATAATAACATTAATACTAATAATATGAATATCAAAATAGGATTTGAGATAAAGAAGTTTATTAAAATCCAAATAGTAATAAAATAAATTATAAATAATCGATCACTTAGAAATACAAAAATAAAGTTAGAATATACTATTATTCGAAGTAAATATAATTTTTTGTTCAAAAAGATTTTAGTAGAAGGTCCAAATTGAATTAAAAACAAAAATAAATTTATAAATAATCAAAATTCGAAAATATTCAGAAAATATGTATT
Source organism: Hemerocallis citrina (assembly GCA_017893485.1). NCBI lineage: Eukaryota > Viridiplantae > Streptophyta > Magnoliopsida > Asparagales > Asphodelaceae > Hemerocallis > Hemerocallis citrina. The sequence goes on along the minus strand of CM030358.1, from coordinate 340,652,674 downwards.
TACGGAAACAGGGGTTACAAATCCTACCCACCTTACATCAGAATTTCCCTCCTCGAAATTCAATTGAGGCAGATTGTAGGACATGGCAAAAATAAACTTATGGGAGGGTAACAAAACAGAGAACTAGAAGGAGAGATACAAAGTGGTGGTAATACCAGAATAAGAAGGAAGTGGACAACAATATTGTCAAACAATAAATTGATGCATGATGGTAATGGGATGCAAGAAAAGAAGTAAACGTTATCAAAAGGGAAGAAAAAAAGAAACAACCCAAGACTTACAAAATAACAAAGCCAAAAGATGAAATAGGCAGAGCTAGATTCGAAGAGAGAACGGATAGAGTAGAATTGAATCAAATGATGAGTAAACAGATGAGGATGAACAAGGAATGGAAGGAAGCAAACAGTACAAAGAATGAGCAACAAGGGGATCCTGGGAACTGTGGGTTATGGGCCCACCACACTTCCACTGCGCAACTCTAATCGGGAAGACTCTGGTAATAGCATCCATTAGCTCCAGCAGTCTGCTTCGTGGCTCACCATATCCTTGGTACATCCAAACGGCGCCTCTCTAGTATGAATTTTGAACTTCTGGCAACTTCAGATATCGATCACTTCCTAGAATCTTGGGACTCTGCATGTACATCTTGGAGCGAAAGACGACACCTCCTCTCCTAGTGATGTTCCAAGCCGGTGACATGTCGATGTAGATCACATGTAGCCAATCGACAAACCGAGCAAGAATAACAGAATGTGAACACCGGAATTTGAGGAGGACAAGATAGGGAAGAAACAACTAGTATGATACACAATATGAATCAATAAATGAAGATGAATGCAACACACGGAAAGCAATGAATGACACACGAGCTGAAATAAGAAGGAATCAACGAGGCAAGTAAAAATAAGAGATTGCTTGCACCAGAATCAAAAGAACATGGGTACGGAAAGAATGAATTTATACCCAATATGGAATCAATAAATTAGGACGACTGTAAGAGATTAAAGGAAACAAGGAATCAAAGAATTGAATATGAAGGGATCAAAATGAATGGGATAAGACTAGTGTCCAGATCGAGTTGATTATCAAATTGTTCAAGTGATTGCATGCCCTGTTAATAGTTGAGTTAATCCTGATCCGGTCAAGCCTGTCTAACGTATTAGTCAACGAACACGTTAGCCAAACCTGAGCTCTGATACCACTAAAAACCTGTCACGTCCCGCTTTACATAAGGAATACGGAATATGAGTACGTGACAAAGCCCAGCGAATAATTTTTATCATTCATTAGCTGTAGGATCGACTCAACATCATAACAAGAAATATAGAAAAATATACTCATCCACGCATGCATGAATAATTTATTAATCAACAAAAAATATTTGAAACAAATATAAAAATATTCCAAATAAATTGAATATCTGGATAGAAGTAAAAACTTTGGGACTACAAGCTTGTTACAAGTTTCAAGTAGCAACAAGAATTAAATAAACTCAAAAACAAAATAACTAAAGCAAAATTTCCAAACGAAGCCTAGAACGTTCGCTCACCAACTCCAGCAGGCAATTGATCTCCAAAACCTTTATATATCATGCAGAAGAAAAATAGAGAAACAAAGACAGACGCCCTTAGTGCAAGTTCTGGCCGCAAGTAGTACAAGCAAGGGTCTGAAAAGAAGTGCAAGAATATATGAAATAAGATTTAAAACCAAGGGTATACAACATGATTTGACAAGGATGCAACAAGTAGTGAAGTTCAAGAGAATAGCTAGCAAGTAAGACAAATCAAATAATAGCATCAGATAGCAAATACAAGTGGCAAAAACAAATAACAATTGAGCATGTAGTTGTATCAAGCGTCAAGTAACAAGTATCACGTAACAAGTATGATGTAACAAGTATCAAGTAAGTTGTCAAGTGTGTACAAGTGACAAGTTATTCTTAAGTCTATTGTTTAATTCTATCTAGGTAGCACTTCATGGGGCCCATTTATTTACCACATGATTGCTACATACAAACAGTTAAGTTTAGACCTAGTGGTGGTTTTGATAGGACTGTGTACTCAGGCATCAAGTATCAAGCAAGCAAGCTCATGAATGCACTAGTAATATAACAACTTCATGAGTCGAGTATTATCGAGTTTCACGAATACGAAAATAATATAACAAGTTCGTGAATCAAGTAATAACGAGTTCATGAATACAATAATAGTATAACAAGTTCATGAATACAATAATAGTATAACAAGTTCATGAGCAAGTACGAGTGGGAAACACGGGCCCCCTTCCGAGTACACTTACCTATATTGTCCGCTACTACGGTATTTTCCCATAAACCCCGACTTATTATTTATTATTATTTTCAAGACAACCTTGAAAGTGTGCAAAACAGGGCAAGTAAACATGACCAAAAACAGGGAACAAGTTTAAGCTAGGTAGGAAGTACATTTGACGGTCAAAACAAATTAAAATTATCAAGAACGACGAGATTTTCAATTCTGGACAGCAAGACGTTGCTGCACCAAAATTGAGATTCCCGTTGCTATAGGAACAAAAATCTAGATCCGTCAGAAAATCTAGAAACTAGACTCTCTTCCGAATTCAGCGCATATAAACAAGATACATAGAAGGTTTAGCAACCGGTGTCAAAACAGCAAACTATACAAAATTCGTGTTCAGCCAGAATTTGTAAAATTGTGTTTATAAATATGAAATAGGTCTCAAACTTCATTAATTAATTCAAGATAAATTTGGGAAGGTCCTCTAGTGTTTCTAGTATCAGCTTGAAAATTTTCAAGTCATTATCTTACAGGTAGCATAGTTAATTTAATTTGTAAAACAAAGGGACGCAGCAAATCCATGAATCTGAAATTTCAGACACAGCAGTATTAAAACAGTTGTAATTCACAAACCATAACTTAGAATTTAATTCCGTCAAAAAGATAGTCAACTAGACATCTGGGACTAAATTTTATGTTTAGAACTCAAGTCCAGATTCTGATGTTATCTGGGTCGAAACAGCAAGCAAATACAGGAACAACAACATAAGTGATTTCTTTTATATAAAAAGTGTCATTATTAATAACTGTTATGAGTCTAAATTAGTGTGTGATACAAATCAGGATGTAAAAGGTATCAAATCAGCAAGCTACATTTGTTTCTCAACTCAAAAGAAAATAAAATCAACACATACATCATACAATATACATCTACAAGTCAAGGTGATTCCTAATTTCATGTGTTCAAATAATTAGATGATAAAATACATCCAACTAGTTATGAAACGAATATATCAACTGAAGATTGTGACTCTTATTATCATAGAATTGATAAGGATGACAACAAATTAAATGAGATCATCAAAGGATAAACCAAAGGGGAGTCACAACTACAATCTACTTATGGTATTTTCAAATAAAATCTTGTACTTATACAATGAATTGTACAAGAAGATACTTGCCTTGATTGGATGAGGACGTTGATCAACGTTCAAGATTGGATGGATCGGATCGGCGTGGATCTTGATGGCGATCAAGATCAAGAAAGATCGACGGTTGAGATCGCTTTGATCTAATGATCAAATTGATCAAGAATCGAACGGTCCAGATCTGATTATGATGATAATGATGATCAAGTCACGATCGGAAGGGGATCAGACGGCCAGGATCTGATTTGATGGTGAAGATGGCGATGATCGCGAGGAGATCGAACGGTCGAGATTCAAAGTGGAGCTTACTACTGTGATCATAACAGGGGACTCAAAGATCGGGGTTGCTGGCGTTGCTCTGTTTTGGCAAGAGAACTGGGGAGGTGAGGCAATTGTGGGGGGTGACTGCGATGCACTCTGGTAGACGGTGGCGCAACGGGCTGCAGCGTCGAGGGTAGCTCGACGATGAGATGGAGACAGGGCAGTGGCTTGATGAGGTCGAGTGCAGGGGTCGACTGATGGTTGAAGACAATGACGAGGAGATGTTGGCAATGGCAGAGCGATGGGTGGTACAAGGATGAGGCGATGGCGGGATGCACAGGGAGGAGGTGGTGTTGTCAAGGGGGGGTTGCGACTGGGCGACAGTGGTTACAGAAGTGCTACGAGGACGACGATTGCGGTAATGGCGAGGCGATGCTGACGAGGAGGAGCGAGGTGAAAAGGTGGCTCGACTTCGACGAGCAAATGGGTTGGCAGGGGACTTGACGGAGAAGATGACGGGGATAGTTTCGACGATGAAGGCGACGGTGCTTGGTGTGGAAGGGAAGGTAAGGAGCTTGAACTCTCTGTTCGTTTGGGAAACAGAGGGGATAGAAAGGATGGGGGAGAAAGAGTATGGGGGGGAGAGGGGGATGAACAGGTGGCTAGGGTATTGGGGGGCTAGAGTTAGGGTTAGCTAGGGTAGGGTAGGGTAGTTATATATAGGGTGAATGGGTTATAGGGTAGATGATCAAATAGGAAATTGGGTTTGGATATAGGGTTTAAATCCAATATGGAGATAGTTAAATAGAATAGGCTTTAGAAAACATACATATACATATACATTAAATCAAATAATGAATACGTATAAAATAGTGTATGGTCAGCTTAAATTAAAATAATGATAATAATAATATTAACAATAAAAATAATGATAGTGCAAAATAATAACACTAACATAAATAATACTGCTATTAGTAATAATAGTAACAATAATAATAATAACAATAATAGTAATAATATGAATATCAAAATAGGATTTGAGATAAACAAGTTTATTAAAATCCAAATAGTAATAAAATAAAATATAAATAATCGATCACATAGAAATAGAAAAATAAACTTAGAATATACTGTTATTCGAAGTAAATATAATTGTTGGTTCGAAAAGATTTTAGTAGAAGGTCCAAATTGAATGAAAAACAAAAATAAATTTATAAATAATCAAAATACGGAAATATTCAGAAAATATGTATTTACGGGAACATGGGTTACATGTGTGGGCTAGGGGTATGCATGTTTTGTTTGAAAAAAGGCCAGTAAAGAACTTGCAGTTCCTAGGAATGTTCGGGACGGACATGATACGCCAGGTAAATCCACTCAGGTGGGCTTGGGGTAAGCCTGGTTCATAGTTGTGGGAGATCGACTTGCTGGGGTTCGTGGCTGAGGATACACCTGGTAAATCCACGATGTGTGGGCTAGGGGTATGCTGTAAGGTCCAATATCTTGGGGGTGCGACTCACATGTAATTATGCGTGGTAGTACAGTCATGGGGTTAGGTTGCATGACGTGGAATTTAACTCTATAATGAGGAGTACGATAAGGGCTTGCCCTCGGACCTATGTATTATGAGGTTGATATGAACCGTCCAAATCGGGCACGAATCTTAATGTAACGCCCCGAATCCCAATTTACTGAATTCGAGATGTTCTTCAGGATCTTTTCGCTTTCTTCACATACAATTTTACAAGGAATTTAAAATAACTTTACTTTTCCATCAGAGTTACAACATGTTACATTTGAATTTTCACAGCGGAAGCAAAATATACAATATTTACATAAATGGACAACAACATGATCAACTCTTTAAGCATCCATTCCTTTTACATGAAATTTTATCCTGCATAAAACACTGTGGGTACGTCAGTTTATTCAACCGACGATAATTATACATGGCCATCCTCTCTATACCAGAAACAGTATAATGAATCTCATTTCTTACAAATCACAAGCTGGTTCAACATAAGCATGCAAAATAGGGGAACTTTTAATGATGTCGTGTTGTGATTGTGCACTTAAATCCTTAATGCAATTTACTTAATTAATTATGACACTAATGCACACTTGTTCGAATTCTATGCATCCCATACTACATAGGTTCGAGTGCAAGCCTCTTAAACGATCTTCATTTTAGTAGGGTTCAATCCCCCGCCATGACTTATTCTACTACTGTAATTCCAATGAGTATCCTAGATGGATCTATGAGTACAAGCATGTATCCTGGCCCCTGGAGTAGAATTTCGCGCCATGTCTTGACTCGTCAAGCATGCATTCTGCGACAATTCAGCCTCCTCCCTGAACACACTCCTCTTGCAGTCACCAAAACATCCCACAAGCGTGACTAGAGTCCGATCATTACTGAGTTGTGCCCGCGCCATGTCTTGACTCATCAAGCATGCATTCTGCGGCTCACACACCCGCACCGTACCCTAGCTCTCATACTCATGTTTTTCTCTCACCTTCATCACCTCCACACTATGTATTTAAGTTACATTAGAATCATGAATAAAATCAAGCTCTAGAGTTAGCCTCTCCATCAACCGGACTTATCATTTCATTTCACTTGACCAACCTGGTCTCAATATCATTTTATTCACTGCCGGGGAGACTTAGCTACTCTTTGTTCAATTTCAAATTCACAATACCCAATGGAGCATCATCAGCTCATAATTCATTTTAGAGTCTCTCAGACTTTCTCATCATGATTTCACATTTCATAATTTCATTTAATTCTCAATTCTCATCCATGATTCATTTACACAATTCATGCATCCATAACAGAGTTCATTGACTTAAATCACAAGGTTCACCATTACTAACAGCAAAATAACATGAATTCCAGTATACCAAAGTTCACTCTGTACAGTCGACTTGGAAGAACACCAGTCGACTTATACAGTCATACAGGGTTATCATAATGTTCGGGTTAGTCGACTGTGTACACCACCAGTCGCCTGTCCCGCAACTTCCATGTTCACAATATTAATCACATGACAGTCGACTGTTCACACATCAGTCGTCTGTCCTGGAGATTTCAACAGCAACATTTCTAAATCCAGATCAGTCGGCTTGCCTCATGCATCGGTCGACTGGACAGATCCATTTTAATTTGGGAATTTACTTACAGTTTCTTACGTATACTTGCATCATGATATCAATTAACAGTATATAACAGCAAGGGGTGTTTCATAAATATAGCACCCCTTGCTCAGTGGCACTCACAACACAATTTTCCCAGTTATTAACATGCTCTTTAGAGGAACTACTACTCTAAACCTGTATTCACATTGCTCATACTTACATACGACAATGGGGATATAAATTTCAAGTCATCATCATGAGTCTACACAAATAGAATATCTTTATTCGGGGAACTATCAAACAGTCACTTTCAGAACGAGCATCAGTCGACTTAACCCCAAGTCAGTCGACTGAGCCGACAACTTCAGATGTTTATCTCCTCTAGTTCTTTTTGTTTGTTTACCTTCCCTCCATCATATGTGTCATAGGGAAAGACATACATTTTATGATCACACCATCATGGTTATTCACACACATTTATCAGCACATTATGAAAGTAAATATCTCGTATCAGTCGACTGGCTCATATGGCAGTCGACTGTACCGCCAGTCTTGTCTCGAATTTAAATAGCATGTTCAAGCAATTTCTACCGCATTCAATTCACTTTTGCCACATGGTAACACTTCATGACAAATATAGCATTATTCCTACATTAGAAGTCCTGAGAAACACCCACCTTTTGTGAAGAAAATAACGAAATCCCGCAAGTCCTTCAATATAGCGCAGCACTTCTTGTTCCTTGGTTCCACTCCGACTCCTCAGCAATGCTGCTTGCCTCCACAGAAAAGCTCCCACACACTCTCAGATACTCTTACAATCTCAGGGAATTTTAGTGTAAAAAGATAGGGATTAGAAGGGGGTATTTATATTAGAAGATAAATAGAATGAAGGGTTGAGATCTATTAGGGAGTTGAAGAAACAAGGGCTGAGATTAAATCGGAAGTTTAGAAACTACCCATACCTCAAGATGTAACCACCCATGATCTCACCCATCACTCCACAATCCGGTCAAGAAGTGTGCTTATTGCACGTGTACATAAAGTGCACGTGTAGGCACAAGCCACACTACAATATGTACCTTAAATACCCGGGAATAAAAAGGAGTAAGAAATGCTACAATACAAGTTGTAGAAAATAGTAAGATGGTTTAAATTCATGGGCTTAAAACCAATTTGGGCAAAACTAGTTATTTTGTAAAAATAAGTAAATTAATGCTTTATAAAACGATGTTGAAAAAAAATACTAGTCAATAATGTTGCACAAGTATACCATATAAAATAAATAATCTTCCATATAAAAAAGTCAGGGTATTACACTTAATGCTCGGGGGTAAAATGGTAATTTCATCTACAAACGGGTCTGAAATGGAAACTAGGCCTTTTTCCGAAGACCCAATAACACATAAATAGGTCCGTCTTATTGGGTTCGGGTTCCAACCCGCAAGACACCTGACTCGGCTGGATAGGAGGATTGGGATTTTTGATTGTCCCTAATCAACGGTCCTGATCACTTCTATCCATCCACAGGGAAGTAGGGATTTGATCTTATCTCGAAACTGGTTCCTAAGGCAGCTATAAATACCCCCCATCCCCCACTGTTACCAGGTAATCAATCTTTTGCCAATCAAAGCTTTTTCATAATCTTTCTGATTACTGACAAGAGCGTTGGAGGATGCATCGCCGGAATCAACCCCGGTGTTTCGCACTTTTTGCAGGTCAACGGCGGGAGATCACGGTCAAACTCCGGCGAAGAGGTATTCAGGTGTGACTAATCAACTTCCCTCGAATCCACAAATCTATCTGTTTGCCCCCACACCAATTTTAGCGGCAACAGATTGGCACCGTCTGTGGGAACACGAATGGCAATCCACCCTCTTCCATCGGTTAAGATCACCTCCAGCCATATCTCCAAGGAAACTGAGATCTAGGGGGTCCAACTGTGGACCCACTCCTCCTCAACCGCACCAGGAGGCTCCCCTCCAAGCCGTCCAGCAGCAGGGACAACTCCCTCCTCAGCCTGATCATCCCCTGCAACAGGAACAGCCTCCTCTCCAAAATCTTCAACACCAGCAGGCTCCACTCGGGCCCCAGAAAGCCGGTATAGGGACCTCTCGTCCTCATCCTCAGAAGCAACCTCTTCACCGCGACCATGTCTCCGTACATAACCCTTCAACCGACTCAATGGCATCCCATAACCCTCGGCCTTTCGAAGACCTCCGCAACATCCTTATCACCCGGCAAAAAGAGGAGGACCTTCGCCACCGTTTGGATGAAAGGGGGCCCGAGAGGGAGCCTCGCGCTCAGAATGTCCAAATGCGCGATCCCCTCGTCACCGCGATCACAGGAGGTCCCCTCTTCATAGGAGGCGGAGGGAGTCCCCTGAGTACCATTGAAGAAGGAATCATTCTTCTGCTAGTCGACAGCCCCAGAGGGATCAGAACGGGCCTATCACCCGAGCAGAATTCCAAGAGTTCCAGGCAACAATCTTGCAGGCCCTCAATCTCCAGCCAAACAATAATAATGTTCAGAGGGTCCTCCCTCCCCCGCCGGTTTGCAGCCCTCGCCATCGGGCCCTCAGTCCTCCTCAAGCTCTGAGCCACTGCCGTCACATTCCTAGCCCTCACCCGTCTCCGAGCTACCAATGCCGTAGCCCACGCTCCCCTTCGTACGAAGATGAGTCCCGAGGCTCACCTGAGTACCGTCGAAGGGATGATGCTGTCTACCTCCATCTCCACGAGATAGAGTGGTGCCTCGGCCAACTGGATAGAGACGAGGAACTGAGAGGAAGGACCCTTCGTCCGAGCAGACCCCTGTTTTCTCGAACCATCATTGAGGCACCCGTTCCAGTAAACTTCAAGCCCCCGCAGTTTGAGATATATACGGGGGAGTCAGACCCCATGGATCGCATTGAGAGTTTCAAAACTCTAATGATGATTCATCAAGCCTCCGATGCCCTCCTATGTAAGACTTTCCCAGCCACTCTCAAAGCTCCAGCTCGGGAATGGTACTCCCGCCTCGCTCCATCCTCCATAATCTCTTTTGAACAGTTCGAGACCCTCTTCATAACCCACTTTGTGAGCAGCCGCCGCTCCGAAAAGATGAGTATTTCACTACTCTTCCTTAATCAGAAGAAGGGCGAGAAGTTAAGAGATTATGTCAAGCGGTTTACCGCGGAAGCCATATCCATAGCCTCCCTCGACCAATCGGTCGCTGTAGCTGCCTTCCAGTCCAATGTACTCAACTCCAACCTCCGGTCCTCCCTAGGCAAAAAGCCCCCTCGAGATTTCTCCGACCTTCTTCTCAGGAGCGAGAAGTACATCCGCGCGGAGGAGGCTGAACATCGCCCCCTCATTCAAGGGATCCTCTTCTGGAAATAAGAGGAAGGCTGCTGAAGACGAGGGAGACAAAAAGCTCCAGAAGGACAATGGGGGTCAGCGTCGTCCACCTTCCAGATTTTAAAAGTTTACTCCTCTCAACACCAATGTTTCAACCATTCTCATGGAGGTAGAGAAAGAAGGGATCCTGCCTTATGCCCCAAAGATAACACTCTCGGGAAGAAGAGAGATAAGGAGAAGTGGTGCCGCTATCATCGGGACCACGGCCACGACACCAATGACTGTCGGGCCCTGAAGAATGAAATTGATTGAAGCCCTCATTCAGAGAGGGCAGCTGTCCAAATTTGTAAGAAATGGCCGGATCGATCTTCCTCCACCCCCCCGAGGGCTTACAAGCGTCCTGAGAGGCACGACGAGACTCCTGAATTTGAAGAAGAGCGCATCTTGCACCTCATCCACGGAGGCCCAATGGGAGGGACCTCTAACTCTTCTCAAAAGGCTTTCATCAGGGAAGTAAATTCGGTGGATAGCATACCCCCTCCCAAAGGTCTCAGAGTCCCGGTTACTTTCTCGGATGAAGATCTAGAGGGTGTCCGAATGCCCCACTGTGATGCACTAGTCATCAACCTCCACTTGGCAAACTTCAAAGTAGAAAGGATTCTGGTGGATAATGGCAGCTCTGTCAACATCCTCTTCCTAGCGGCTTTCCGAGGACTCAAATTATCGCGGGACAGGCTAAAGCCCGTCGGCTACACTCTCCATGGGTTCACGGGAGTGCTAGTGACGATCAAAGGGGTTATAACCCTCGACGTAACCGCTGGCAAAACTCCTACTACCCGAACGGAGCCAATGGAATTCATGGTTGTCGACGTCCCAGCCGCTTACAATGTGATCCTAGGTCGACTTGGCCTAGCTGCTTTAGAAGCCGTCCCGTCAGCTTATCATCTGAAAATGAAGTTCCCCACCAAGGCAGGTGTAGGGGAAGTAAGGGGAAGTCAGGAGATGGCCCGCAAATGCTACATAACCTCGACCGGAGGACCCGTCCTTTCCCTTGAGACCCTTGAAATTCCCCAGGGTAACACCCAGCCTATTTCAGAACTGGTAGACGAGCTGGAGGAAGTGCTCTTCTCGAAGAAAGATCTAACCCGCAAATTCTTCATCAGCAAAACCATTCCCTCTGCCCTCTGTTCCGATATTGTCCAGTGCATAAAGAAGAATCGGGACCTCTTCGTGTGGTCGGCTGCCGACATGCCAGGAATTTCTGAAGAGCTCTTCGTCCACCACCTAAGCGTCGCTCCGGGATCCAAACCGGTCCAGCAGAAGAGGCATTAATTTGACCCTGAGCGCCAGCTGGCCATAAAGGAAGAAGTAGAGAAGCTCCTTAAAGCCCGGTTCATCCAAGAGGTCAATTATCCCGAGTGCCTCTCTAATGTTGTCATGGTTAAGAAGGCAAATGGAAGTTGGAGAATTTGCATCGACTTCACGGACTTGAACAAGGCATGCCCCAAGGATCCTTTCCCACTTCCCAGCATTGACACCTTGATCGACGCCACTTCAGGCCATGAACTTTTGAGCTTCATGGATGCCTACTCCGGTTACAACAAAATCTGTATGTTCCCCCCGGATATCCCGAAGACCTCCTTCATCACCGATCAAGGTCTCTATTGCTATAAAGTAATGCCCTTCGGACTCAAAAATGCCGGTGCCACCTACCGGCGCCTCGTCAATAAGGTCTTCCAGAATCAGATCGACCGAAACATGGAAGTGTACGTCGATGATATGCTAGTAAAAAGTATCCATGGGTCCGACCATGTCGCTGACCTACAAGAAGCCTTCGACGTGTTGAAGAAGCATAACATGAGACTGAACCCGAATAAGTGTGCATTCGGGGTCTCATCTGGTAAATTCCTGGGCTTTATGGTGAGTCAAAGGAGAATCGAGGCCAACCCCGAGAAGATCAGAGCCATACTCGATATGGCTCCTCCTACAAATGTAAAAGAAGTTCAGAAGCTCACAGGACGCCTTGCGGCTATAGGGCACTTCCTGTCCAAGTCAAGGGAGAAGTGTCTTCCTTTCTTCAAAGCCCTCAGGGGGGCTAAAGGGCTTTGAGTGGGGCCATCAACAGCAAGAATCGTTCGACCAACTGAAAGCCTATCTGGTCAACCCCCCACTCCTCAGCAAGCCTACTCCCGGGGAAACACTTTACCTCTACCTTGCTACTTCCGAGCAAACCCTCAGCGCTGTCCTAGTGAGGGAAGAAGATAAGGCTCAGAAGCCTATCTATTATATGAGCAAGGTCCTTAGAGACACCGAGCTCTGCTATCCGAGATGGAAAAGATGGCATACGCCTTGGTTATGGCAGCCAGGAAGCTCCGCCTGTATTTTCAATCCCACTCGGTGGTCGTCCTTACCTACCAGCCGCTCAAGCAAGTCCTGCACAAGCCCGAGACCTCCGGGCGTCTGATGAAGTGGTCGATCGAGCTAAATCAACATGACATATCTTATCAGCCTCACACCGCTATCAAAGCCCAAGCCCTGGCCGAGTTTATAATGGAAAGCTCCATTCCAGAAGTGAGTCAAGCAGCAAATTGGCCGCCCATCTGGACAGTCTATGTAGATGGGTCTTCTTGCGCCGAAGGGAGCGGAGCCGGAGTCATTCTGGCAGGCCCAGATGACTTCGTTCTCCAATACTCCCTCCGCATCAACTTTAAAGCGTCCAACAACGAAGCTGAATATGAATCCCTCATAGCGGGTCTGGGTATGGGTCGCAAGGCAGGAGAGCAACGTGTCCGGATATTCAGTGACTCACAGCTGGTGGTGAATCAGGTCTTAGGAAACTACGAGGCGTGAGACGACCGAATGGCCAAGTACCTAGCCAAGGTCCAGAGTCTCATGGCTTCTTTCGAAGAGGCTCAACTCCACCGGAGGTGGGGTGATCTCTCGGGACTCAGGCCATTCTTCTCCGTCAGAATCAGCTTGCCCAGGGTAGTACTCTTCCTCGGAATCTGCTTGTCCAGGATAGTAATCGTCCTCTATGATATGCCAATTGTCGTCTCAGCAGGGTCGAAGTGATCAGCCATCTTAGAAATAGGGAGGAAGAAGCATAAGTCATAGAGCAACACAAATGTAAGTAACTTACATTTAAATCTCTAGACTCAAACACACACTCTAATGTCCACTTCTAGGGTGTCGTTCCTTATAAATTTGTACAAGTGTGAAGTGTGGCTCTGATACCACTCTGTAACACCCCGAATTCCAAAACACAACTGAATTCGAGATTCCACAGGATCTTTACACTTCTTTCGTACAATTTTACAAGGAATCTAAAACTTTTCACTTTACATCAGTGTTACATGAAAACTTTACACTTTACATTTTACAGCGGAAGCAAATTTACAATATTTAAATAAATGTACATCAATATTTGAATAATCTCTAAGCATCTGTGCTTCTTTAATCTTTATCATGTCATTTACCCTGCATACAAAACTGTGGGTACGTCAGTTTATTCAACCGATGAACATTATGTACGGCCATCCTCTCTATGCCGGAAATAGTATAACTGATTTTCCATAAATAACAAACACAAACTTGTCACATATCAAACTAAAGAGAATACCCTATTGATGTCGTGTTGTGATTGTGCACTTAGTCCTTAATGCAATTATTTATATTATATAACACTAATGCACACTTGTTCGGATTCTATGCATCCCATACTACATAGGTCCAAGGGCAAGCCTCTTAATCGTTCTTCACCTTGTAGGGTTCAATCCCTTGTCATGACTTAATCTACTACTGTAACTACGGTAAGTATCCTACATGATCTATGAGTACAAGCTCGTGTACAGAAAACCTGGAGGGGAATTCCACGCCATGTCTTGACGCATCAAGCATGCATTCTGTGGCAATTCAGCCTCCTTCATGGTACACGATCCTCTTACAGTCACCAAACATCCCACAAGCGTCGCCAAAATCCCGATAATTCTGGAGTAGTGCCCACCCTAACGCATCAAGCATGCATTATGTGGATCACTCTCACATCGTAGTCTCGAGGCCCTCATACTTGTGTTTTTCTCTCACTTTCATCACCTCTTCACTATGTACTAAATCCTTAAATTTAATGAAATCATGAACAAAATCAATCTCTTAGAGTTAGCCCTCTCCCGGTCTTATTTCTTTCATTTCACAATGACCCAAACTGGTCTTTTCAATGTCAATAATCATAATTTATTCATCACTTTCACTTGCCGGTGTGAGTTTTGGCTACACCCTAATTTTAATTTCATTTCACAAAATTCACATGTTTGAGTTTTCATACTCAATAACATTCCTCTTTTCCAATCACATGATTTCTAAATTATTCATGAGTCAATAACCATACATGGAGTTCAATTACTCATCATGTATTTTATCAAATATTTATTTCCACATTAAAAATCATATCACCAATTATAAGGTCAAGATAATATTCACAATTCATTATTGTCACATTATTCTTCACTAAGAATAATTCGCACCACTTCACTTCACATATTTTCTTTCTTTGTTATATTTCCTTTTCTAGCACTTTATTTCAAGTCATTTTTCAAAACACAACTTTCACAAAAATATAAGTGTAGAACCATAGTTCTAACTACACTTTTATTCCCAAAATATACTTTATTTCATTCTAATATCTCCCAATTTATTTTTCATAAGTCACACATAATTTTAGAATAATAATAGTATTTTTTTCATAATTTTTAGACATCAAAAACCATAAAAAAAAAGCACTTTTTTTTCAACAAAGTTTAATACTGGCCGAGACCAGGATTCGAACCAGCAACCAAAGAGAAGCAAGCCGCACGCTCTGACCACTAGGCCACTCGCGCCGTTCGTTATAAAGGGGATTAAAAGTCTTAAATGCTCTCGACTGAAGCTTGATTAATTTGTTAAATGCACAACAAAAATATGGTGTTATCAAGGATCGAACCATCGACCTGTGAGAACTCAAACCGCACACTGTAGCGTTTACAAGCCTCCCGACCACTTGAGCTATAGGCTCAGGTTGTCTCAAATACAACTTGCTTTTTAATTAAATCAACTCTCTGTTTAATAGGACATTTTGATGTTTCAAAGCTCTCATTTGAGTTTTGCTTTTACTAAATTTACTGTAAATCTCCAGAATAATTATTCCAATAATAATTGATACTCCAGTAATTTAAAAATAATTTTTCCAATAATTAAACACATATTTTTCATACAATTAGTTTAATTTGTATGCTATTAACGAATTTTACTACAAGCAATCCATAGATATAAATAATTCACACACAACTCAAGTTTGATGATGGAATAACATACAATCTATTTAGCAACATTACAGTCAACTAATAAGCCATTTTTCCAATTAAATGTACTCTTATTAATCTTTTTCATGCAATATCATTTCAATTCAATTTTATCATTCTATCTAATTAGAAACATGGAAAATAACCCACCTTAATTTGGAGAGAATAAAATTGTAACACATCCTAAACACAAGAGTCCTTGCCAAAAGAGCATTCCTCCTCCTCCTTGATGCGCGTACTGACCTTCAAAGTACAAAATCGAGAGCTCCTTGATGCTGGCCTTCTTCTTGGTACAAGCACAACTCACTCACACACAATTCTCAATCTTTTATCTCACTTACTACTAACAAATCACTACTAACAAATGTATTTTCTACTATAGGTTTTGGAGAAATAAAGAGTACAAAAATATCTAGGCTAGGGGGGGGTGGTATTTATACTAAAAATTGGAGTAAATGAAAGGCTAGGATCAAACTAGGAGTTAGAAATAAAAGGCTAGGATTCAAGGGGGAGTTGTAGTAACCAACCATGATCAAGCAACCACCACCCATGACTCCACTCATTTTTTTTCATTTCCCTCCATACTCAAAACCGGCCACAATGGTGTGCTTTGCACGTGTACGTGCAATGCACGTGCATGCATTAGTCCTCCATTTAAAAAAGTTGCACATTATATTTTCTATAAAAATAATCTTTAAAAGAAGTTCTACATTACAAGTTGTAATTAAAATAGAAATAACTCATGGGCTTCAATTAATGGGCCAAAATAATAGTTTTACTAATAATTTAGATTTGGGCTTAAAAAGAAAAGCTTATGTTCATTTGAAGAAAAAAAGCCTTTATAAAATAATTAAAGGACACACACATATATATATATATATATATATATACACATATACTCATCATCCATAAGGAAAATAATTATAAGATTCCATACTACAAAAATTGCACGTGCACAATACGTGCAAAAATTAATAATTTTCATAAATGAAAATTAGGGTATTACAACACTCCCTCATTAGAATAGTTCCGTCCCAGGAACTACAGTCAAGAGCGAGAAACAAAACACTCACAACAAGCACAAGAAAATACAAAATACAAATCAAGCAAAAAGCTCAGGATAATCCTTCAACATCCTCTCCTCAGACTCCCAAGTAGCCTCTTCAACCAAATGGTTCCTCCAGACTACTTTGACCATCGGTATCGTCTTATTCCTCAAGACTTTCTCTTGACGATCAACAATCTCGACAGGAGACTCGATGTAATTGAGATCCAAATGCAAACCTTCCGGCACTTCAGGCAAATGATGACTCGGATCCGGAATATAACCTCTCAGCATAGATACATGAAAGACATTGTGCACCTGAGATAACTCTTCCGGTAACTCAAGCCGGTAAGCAGTTTTCCTGATCCTTTTCAATATCATGTACGGGCCTATAAACCTCGGGGCTAACTTCCCGCCTTTGCCAAATCGAATCACACCTTTACTGGGCGATACTTTCAGAAAGACGAAGTCACCTTCCTCAAACTCAAGGTCCCTTCTCCGGTTGTCTGCATAGCTTTTCTGCCTGCTTCTGCCTGCTCTGAGCTTCTACCAACCTCTTCCTGTTCAGAACAATCTTCTCAGAGGTTTGCTGCACAAGCTCAGGCCCAAACAACTTCAAACCAACAAATAGGTGTCCTGCACTTCCTGCCATACAGAACTTCGTACGGCGCCATCCCGATGCTAGTCTGAAAACTGTTGTTGTAGGCAAACTCTACCAAGGGTAAATGCCTTTCCCAACTGCCTCCAAACTTTAGTACACAACACCGAAGCATATCCTCAAGAATACGGTTGACTCTCTCGGTCTGCCCATCGGTTTGCGGATGAAAAGTAGTACTGAAATCCGTCTTGGTACCTAAAGCTGTCTGAAGACTCCTCCAGAAATACGGAGTAAACCGCGCATCTCGATCAGACACAATAGTTGACGGAACACCATGAAGCCTGACGGTCTCGCCAACATACAACTCAGCTAACTTGTCCATCGAAGTAGTGAGTTTCATCGCCAAGAAGTGAGCGGACTTGGTTAGTCGATCGACTATAACCCAAATCACATCATTGCCTTTAGGACTCTTGGGCAATCCCGTAATGAAATCCATACTGATGTTATCCCACTTCCATTCCGGAATAGGTAACGGCTGTAATAGACCTCCGGGTCTCTGATTCTCGGCTTTGACTTGCTGACAAACCTCACACTTCGTCACAAATTCAACCACATCCCGCTTCAAACCTGACCACCAGAAATGTTGTTTGATGTCTTTGTACATCTTAGTACTTCCAGGATGTACCGACAAAAGAGTAGCATGCACCTCCTGAAGAATACTCTCTTTCAGGTCCGCCTGATTTGGAACACATAGTCTATCTCCGAACCACAGCACTTCATCCATGATTAGAAATCCGGGCAATCTGCCAGCACCAACCTGCTCCTTCATCTCCAAGATATCAGCATCAACCTCCTAACTTGCAATGATCCTTCCATTCAAAGTAGGCTGAAGCCTCAACTGAGCTAAAGATGCTCCCAATCCTTGCAAGACAACTTCAATACCTGCTCGGTCCAATTCTTTCATCAGATGCTTCTGAGTTGTAATTAAACTGGATAAACTGCTCTTGCGACTAAGTACATCAGCAACAACATTAGCTTTCCCAAGATGATACTTGATCTCATGTCGCATGTCCTCAAGCACTTCCAACCATCTCCGCTGCCTCAAATTCAGATCCTTCTGCTGATATATGTACTTCAAACTCTTGTGGTCCGTATACATATTCAATTTCTCACCGTACACGTAGTGTCTCCATTGCTTTAAAGCAAAGATAATCGCGGCCAACTCCAGATCATGAGTCGGATAATTCTTCTCATGCGGTCTTAGTTGCCTAGACCCATAAGCGATTACTCTTCCTTCTTGCATTAAGACACAACCAAGCCCTCGATGTGAAGCATCGCTGTAAACATCATACTCAACACCTGCTCTAGGCAAAGCTAAAATAGGTGCAGTAGTCAGCTTCTCTTTGAACTCCTGAAGGCTTACCTCACATTGCTCAGTCCACTTGAAGTTTACATTCTTCTTGGTCAAACTAGTAAGCGGCACAGCTAATTGAGCATAACCTTGAATGAATCTCCTGTAGTATCCAGTCAATCCAAGAAAACTTCTGACTTCCTTCACTGTAGTAGGCCTTGCCCAATCTCTCACTGCCTCTATCTTCTGAGGATCAGTTACCACTCCCTCCTTAGAAAGGATGTGACCTAGGAATGCCACTTCAAATTTCCAGAAATCGCACTTGGATAGCTTGGCATACAACTCCTGCTCTTCCAGCTTCTTCAAAACTGCTGCCAGATGCTCGGAGTGCTCCTCTTCTGACTTGGAGTACACGAGGATATCGTTGATAAACACCACGACGAAAGAATCAATGAACGGCCTCAGAACTTTGTTCATCAAATCCATGAAGATTGCAGGCGCATTCGTCACTCCTAATGGCATAACTAAGAATTCGTAATGCCCATGTCGAGTTCTAAATGCAGTTTTGTGCACATCTTCAGCTTTCACTCGAACTTGGTGATATCCTGATCGAAGATCTATTTTGGAGAAAACAGCTGCTCCTTGTAGACGATCGAACAAGTCATCAATTCGGGGAATATGATACTTATTCTGAACAGTGGCCTTATTCAGCTCTCGGTAATCAATACACATTCTCATCGATCCATCCTTCTTCTTTACCAAAAGTACTGGTGCTCCCCAAGGTGACGCACTAGGTTGAATAAAGCCTTTCTCCAACAGTTCCTCAATCTGCTGTTTCACCTCATCCTGTTCCACTGGAGCCATCCTATACGGTGCCTTAGAAATGGGTGCACTTCCCGGTTGAACAGTGATACTGAACTCTACATCACGTTGCGGGGGTAACCCAGGAAAATCATCCAAGAACACAGTCGGATAGTCTCGAACCACAGGAATCCTTTGCACTTCCACATGAATCTCTTCCTTGCGGATAGCTGCCACCAGCCTAGAACACTTCTTCTTCCCTTGGAAAGTGACTTCAGGTCCACCTGGAGCCTTCACTGTTACCGTCTTGGTCTTGCACTCGATGCTTGCACTGTACACCGACATCCAATCAATGCCAATGATAACATCGACTCCCAAGATAGTCAGCTCGATTAGATCAATCCCGAAGATTCTGTCCCTAATCACAATCTCGCAATCAGCATAGTACCGATCAGTGGTTAAAGTCTCCCCTGATAGAGTAGCTACTGCTAAGATCTTGACTGAAAAAATCTTCGGTTCAACTCCCAACACTTTAGCAAATTTAGGAGACACAAAAGTATGAGAGGATCCAGTATCGAACAAAACAACAGCTTTCATTCCATTCAAATAAAGTTCTCCTGTTACATAATACACACTCATTACGTAACAGTTTCACTAAAAAAGCGGGAAAAAGAAACAACAGTCTAAATCCTACGGTTCCTCTTCGCTTCACGAAGTTCTCCCCGTAGTTCATCAACTTCTTCCTTCAGCACATCGGTCATATTCTTCCTCTTCCCGAGTTCCCATACACGATGACTGAGAACTGCCAAGTCGTCCTTACGCTTTGCCAATTGAGCCTCCAATAATCCGACTCTCTCCCGCAGTGTTTCTACCTGCCTCTGAAGAGATATCACAAGACTACTTGGAACCGGTTCTTCTTCTTCGTCAGAAGAGTCATCAGATGAGTCCGGAGGTGGGGTGATCTCTCGAGACTCGGCCATTCTTCTCTGTCAGAATCAGTTTGCCCGGGGTAGTACTCTTCCTCGGAATCTGCTTGTCCAGGATAGTAATCTTCCTCTATGATATGCCAATTTTCGTCTCTAGCAGGGTCGAAGTGATTAGCCATCTTAGAAATAGGAGGAAGAAGCATAAGTCATAGAGCAACACAAATATAAGTAACTTACATTTAAATCTCTAGACTCAAACACACACTCTAATATCCACTTCTAGGGTGTCGTTCCTTATAAATTTGTACAAGTGTGAAACATGGCTCTGATACCACTTTGTAACGCCCCAAATTCCAAAACACAACTAAATTCGAGATTCCACAGGATCTTTACACTTCTTTTGTACAATTTGAGATTCCACAGGATCTTTACGCCCCGAATTCCAAAACACAATCGGAGTTACATGAAAACTTTACACTTTACATTTTTATAGTAGAAGCAAATTTACAACATTTAAATAAATGTACATCAACATATGAATAATCTCTAAGCATCTGTGCCTTTTTAATCTTTATCATGTCATTTACCCTGCATACAAAACTGTGGGTACGTCAGTTTATTCAACCGACGAACATTATGCACGGCCATCCTCTCTATGCCGGAAATAGTATAACTGATTTTCCATATATAACAAACACAAACTTGTCACATATCAAACTAAAGGGAATACCCTATTGATGTCGTGTTGTGATTGTGCACTTAGTCCTTAATGCAATTATTTATATTATATAACACTAATGCACACTTGTTCGGATTCTATGCATCCCATACTACATAGGTCCGAGGGCAAGCCTCTTAATCGTTCTTCATCTTGTAGGGTTCAATCCCTTGTCATGACTTAATCTACTACTGTAACTACGGTAAGTATCCTACATGATCTATGAGTACAAGCTCGTGTACAGAAAACCTGGAGGGGAATTCCATGCCATGTCTTGACGCATCAAGCATGCATTCTGTGGCAATTCAGCCTCCTTCATGGCACACGATCCTCTTGCAGTCACCAAACATCCCACAAGCGTCGCCAAGATCCTGATAATTCTGGAGTAGTGCCCACCCTGACGCATCAAGCATGCATTCTGTGGATCACTCTCACATCGTAGACTTGAGGCCCTCATATTTGAGTTTTTCTCTCACTTTCATCACCTCTTCACTATGTACTAAATCCTTAAATTTAATGAAATCATGAACAAAATCAATCTCTTAGAGTTAGCCCTCTAACTACTACCGGTCTTATTTCTTTCATTTCACAATGACCCAAACTGGTCTTTTCAATGTCAATAATCATAATTTATTCATCACTTTCACTTGCCGATGTGAGTTTTGGCTACACCCTAATTTTCAATTTCATTTCACAAAATTCACATGTTTGAGTTTTCATACTCAATAACATTCCTCTTTTCCAATCACATGATTTCTAAATTATTCATGAGTCAATAACCATACATGAGTTCAATTACTCATCATGTATTTCATCAAATATTTATTTCCACATTAAAAATCATATCACCAATTATAAGGTCAAGATGAATATTCACAATTCATTATTGTCACCTTATTCTTCAATAAGAATAATATGCACCACTTCACTTCACATATTTTCTTTCTTTGTTATATTTCCTTTTCTAGCACTTTATTTCAAGTCATTTTTCAAAACACAACTTTCACAAAAATATAAGTGTAGAACCATAGTTCTAACTACACTTTTATTCCCAAAATATACTTCATTTCATTCTAATATCTTCCAATTTATTTTTCATAAGTCACACATAATTTTAGAATAATAATAGTATTTTTTTCATGATTTTTAGACATCAAAAACCATTAAAAAAACACTTTTTTTTCCACAAAGTTTAATACTGGCCGAGACCAGGATTCGAACCAGCAACCAAAGGGAAGCAAGCTGCACGCTCTGACCACTAGGCCACTCGCACTGTTCGTTATAAAGGGTATTAAGAGTCTTAAATGCTCTCGGCTGAAGCTTGATTAATTTGTTAAATGCACAACAAAAATATGGTGTTATCAAGGATCGAACCATCGACCTGTGAGAACTCAAACCGCACACTGTAGCGTTTAGAAGCCTCCCGACCACTTGAGCTATAGGCTCAGGTTGTCTCAAATACAACTTGCCTTTTAATTAAATCAGCTCTCTGTTTAATAGGACATTTCGATGTTTCAAAGCTCTCATTTGAGTTTTGCTTTTACTAAATTTACTGTAAATCTCCAGAATAATTATTCCAGTAATAATTGATACTCCAGTAATTTAAAAATAATTTTTTCAATAATTAAATACATATTTTTCATACAATTAGTTTAATTTGTATGCTACTAACGAATTTTACTTCAAGCAATCCATAGCTATAAATAATTCACACACAACTCAAGTTTGATGATGGAATAACATACAATCTATTTAGCAACATTCCAATCAACTAATAAGCCATTTTTCCAATTAAATGTACTCTTATTAATCTTTTTCATGCAATATCATTTCAATTCAATTTTATCATTCTATCTAATTAGAAACATGGAAAATAACTCACCTTAATTTGAAGAGAATAAAATTGCAACACCTCCTAAACACAAGAGTCCTTGTCCAAAGAGCGTTCCTCCTCCTCCCTGATGCGCGTACCGACCTTCAAAGTACAAAACCTAGAGCTCCTTGATGTCGACCTTCTTCTTGGTACAAGCACAACTCACTCACACACAACTCTCAATCTTTTATCTCACTTACTACTAATAAATCACTACTAACAAATGTATTTTCTACTATAGGTTTTGGAGAAATAAAGAGTACAAAAATCTTATAAGGAAAATAATTATAAGATTCCATACTACAAAAATTGCACGTGCACAATACGTGCAAAAATTAATAATTTTCATAAATGAAAATCAGGGTATTACATCCCTAAAGAAGAGAACTCCCAAACAGATGCCCTGTCAAAATTGGCCTCCTCCTCGCTCCAAGGTCTCGAGCAGATCATTTTAATCGAGGTACTCCTAAGACCAAGCATAGAAGAAGAAATCCCCGACTCACTGGAGTCGCTACCTGTTCAACTCAAGGATAATTTGATGAAGCCTTTGATTGAGTTCCTCAGAGACGGGACCCCCCCAAGATCCTAAAGAAGCTCATCAAATCCGAACGAGAGTAGAGCGGTACATCCTCGTTGAAGGAGTCTTGTACAAATGATGAACACAATATTATTCACATTTAGGAGCAATAATCTTAATGCAATTAGACATTTGAAGGCTCTATATGTGGTATTTAACTCTTATTTTCTCTTTTCCATAGGAAACAGCCTAAAACAGAGGAACGAAGCAGATTCAGGATTTTAAGGATGATACACAGAGAACTGCAGATCATCGGTCGACTGGTTCTCCACAACAGGCGACTGGACAGAGAAATTGATTTTCCACAGCTGCTCGGTGCAGTCGACTTACTCCAAAGCACAGTCGACTTGTATGATAAATTATGAAATCTTCAGAAGTCTCGGCACAGTCGATTGGTTCGCTGACAAGTCGACTGGTAGGCGGCAGAGTTAAAAGATAAGATATTTGAAGATTCGTCCACATCTAATCCAAATCAGAACAGAAAAGGAAGAATAGAAGAAAAGAGAAAGAAATAATACGCAGAGCAACGAGGGAGGAAATAAATAAAAGAAAAGGACTTTTCTATAAAAAGAAGAGTGCAAACCCTAATTCTCTAGCCGTGATCTATAAATACCAAACAAGAAGAAGGGGGCTGGGGATCATCTATCTCTCTCTGGCTGGATATTCTATATATCTCTTTCTGGCTGGATATTCCATCTATCTCTCTCTGGCAGGACTTCTATCGTTCTCTCTCGTCATCTTTCACGCTCTTCCGCACACACCATCAACCGGATCACAAGAGTTCCAGAATCATCAACATATCAACCAAGAGCAATACTTATCAGCATAGAAGAAGGAGAAAGGAGATCAAGTACTAAGAAGAATAACGGCCGGTCGACTGTGTGACAGCCAGCCGACTCATCTAGCCGATCTACATCAGTTTATTCCTTATCTTTCTAATTCTTTTATGTTAATCATGTATTCGAACTTGTTGATCAATAAAAGTCTTTTTATGTGGAACTAATTTCATAGTTGGGTAGATTGAAGCCGTAGTTATGTAATGCTAAGTTCTTCTGAATGTTACTATTTTACTTATTGATTAAACCTGATTAAACGAATAACAATTTGCATGAAACAAACTTGTTCAGATGTTCTAGGAGCAGTCGACTGATGTGACAGCCAGTCGACTGACATACAGGACTTAAGATTATCAAGTTGTGTAGTGTAGATCTGAAGCTGTTAAATGAGCATATTGAGACGACCCGTATCTCGTGCTCATAACTAGTAACACAGGAGTCCTTAGGGTTTCTTGGTTTAATCAACTTGAGGGATCTAGATCTGATACCAATTTCTAGAACCTTGAGTGTTTGTTCGTTTCCACTGTTCTTATTTTTCTTTAAGTGCAACTTAGTAGATACCATGCTAAATACTTAATGAAAGAAACGAATTAGAGTAGATACCATGCCTAATTCTTGGCTTAGGGAAACATTACTTTAAGGAGTAGATACCATGCCCTTGAAGAGAACAAACATGAGTAATAAGAAGAAGTTCAGAAGGTGACTTAGCATTATTGACTATTGGTGGAGATCTAAACCCAGCTACTTAATAGATCTTCGTGATTCAGCATTTCTTGATTTAGTTTTAATCTTTTCATTTCTTTTCGACCTTTAGAACAACTCTTTATCATTTTTACTCTTTTTATTGATTAGTAAGTTAATCTCTACAATCTCTGTGGGATCGACCCTTGCTATTGCTACGCTTCTATAAACGATTCGTGCACTTGCGAGGTTTTAATTTGTGTCTAGTTATCTATTTATTTAGATCATCTAGATTGCACAACAAGTTTTTGGTGCCGTTGCCGGGGATTGTCTAGTATTTTAACTTACAGATCAGTAGAAAGCTTTTATTTTCTTTCTTTTAAATTTATTAATAAGTATTTTTCTTTTAGGTTACAGGATTTTGGTGGATGCACGGAAGAAGATCACTTCGTCCAGAGCTAATACCTATTGACGCAGAAACCGAACGCACTTTGCACAGACTAGGTAAGCTGTTTGCAGCAAACCAGTTGACTGTCTCTACAAACCAGTCGACTGCACAGAGATCCAGTTCACATACAGCAATGGGTGAGGAAATGCCAAATCGAGTGCCAATGCAGGACAAGTTCACACCTAAGAACATCGAGCAACCTTCCTGCATTGCGTATCAGCCTAATGTCACAGGAAATATGCATCTATCTCCTCAGTTACTTAGCATGGTTCCCCACTTTAGTGGCAAACCAGATGAAGAGCCTCATCTCCATCTGCAAGACTTTTTCGATCTTTGCAGGACACAAAGCGTCCAAGGACTTACCCCTGAACAAATCAGGTTAATCTTGTTTTCTTTTTCCTTAAAACTTAATGCTAAACTATGGTATAATTCTTTGGAACCAGGATCAATAAACTCATGGGAGCAATTGGCAACAAAATTCTTGAAAGAATTCTTTCCAGCACAAAAGACCAAACAGCTAAAAAGGGAGATTCAACTCTTCCAACAAAAGGATGGAGATTTATTCTTCGAAGCATGGAAGGATTTCAAGAATAAGCTTCTCAAGTGTCCTACACACAACATGCCTAAGGATGATCAGGTACAAGCTTTTTATGAAGGTTTAAATGATACTAACAAGGCAATTGTGGATTCAGCTTGCAACGGGATCTTGATGAGGAAAAGTGGTGAGGAGGCCATCGAATTATTTGAAGAACTTAGCGAGAACTCACAGCAATTCTCAACAAGGGGAAGAGGCATTCCTAAAAAACAAGGAGTTTATGAAATTTCTGGTAGTAATAACATACAAGTGGAAATGGCAAACATGAATAAAAAAATTGATATGCTTGTTAATGCAATGACAACAATGGGCAATGCGAAAAATTTAACAAAAGAAATTTGTGCAATTTGTTCTCATTGTGATCATACAACTGATACATGTCCCATGTCCTCGTTCACAGATCAGGAGCATGCAAACTATGTGGGGCAAGGAGTGTTCCCACCAAAGAACAACCCATTCTCGAGCACATACAACCCAGGGTGGAGGAACCATCCAAATTTCTCATGGAGCAACAATCAAGGAACCCAATCTTCACAAGGACATGCACAGAACTTCCAAATGGGAAGTGGGTTCGATAGGCCAGTTCAAGAACAGAAGAAGTTGGATTTTGAATCCACCGTTCTTCAATTGCTCCAACAACAACATCAAACAAGCAACCAACAAGGGCAAGCAATTCAGAAATTGGAAACTCAAATCGGGCAAATCGCAAAGGAGTTGAGTGAGAGAAAGGCAGGAGAACTCCCTTCACAAACCATACCAAATCCTAGAGGCCAAGAACAGCTCAAATCAGTAACAACTCTGAGAAGTGGTAAGATAATTGAAAACAAGGTTGGAACACACATCGAAGAAACAGAAACACAACCATCAAAAGTTTTGGGATCCAACAAGGTGAGTGAAAAAGAAAGAACAGTTTTGCCACCATTCCCTCAAAGGTTAGTCAAGCAAAAGAAAGAACAACATTTATTTGACATCATTGAAACTCTCAGAAAGGTAGAAATTAATATCCCCCTACTTGATGCTATAAAACAAATTCCTTCTTATGCTAAATTTTTGAAAGAGTGTTGTACTCACAAAAGAACATTTTAGGTTAGGGAGGATGTGGCTTTGACAGAAGAAGTGAGCGCTGTTTTATTAAGGAAATTACCTCCTAAATTAAAGGACCCAGGTAGTTTTACCATTCCTTGCAGGATTGGTGAGCACTTCTTTGAGAAAGCACTACTAGACTTGGGGGCAAGCATCAATCTTCTCCCATACACCGTTTATGAAAAGCTAGGATTGGGGGAACTCCAACCAACATCCATCACGTTGCAATTGGCAGATCGCAGCATCAAAAGACCTAGAGGTATTTTGGAAGATGTCCTAGTTCAGGTAAACGATTTCATTTTGCCTGCTGATTTTGTTGTGTTAGACATGGAGGACTCTTCAATGCCATCTTCTCTACCAATCATTTTAGGTAGGCCCTTTATGAGTACGGCTGATATAAAAATTTGTGTTAAAAAGGGTACTATAAGCATGAAAATAAATGGAGAGAAGGTCGAATTTAAAATGTTTGATACACTAAAATTACCACATGATGATCATGAATGCTATAATGTTGATGTGGTGCAGGAGATTGTTGATCAAACATTTCAGGTACATAGCATAGAACCACTACAAGCTGCAATTACGCAGTCTCTAACATTGTCTAATGTTGAACAGGAACATGATGACTGGAGGATAGTAGAAACAGTACATCACCTTGAAACTCCAAAGTCATATTCAGGTAAACTCGCACCAGCATTTGAAAATATTGTGACTAATGAAATTTGTATTTCCTCGGATCAGTCGACTGGTGCTCAGGATAAGTTGACTGACCCGACCCCAACCAGGAACCAGTCGACTGTACCGAAACTTCCAAACATAGAGCTTAAGCAGTTGCCCGACCATTTGAAGCATGCATATTTGGGCGAGAACCAGACGCTACCAGTGATAATTGCCGCAAACTTGAGTGTACAGGAAGAAGAGAAGTTGCTGAGGATACTACGAGAACACAAAGGTGCAATAGGATGGACCATTGCAGATATCAAGGGAATAAGTCCATCCAAATGCATGCAAAAAATACTTCTTGAAGACAACGCAAAACCAAGTAGGGAAGCACAGAGAAGGCTTAACCCCCACATGAAAGAAGTTGTAAGAGCAGAGATTTTGAAGCTACTAGATGTTGGCATCATTTACCCGATCTCAGATAGCAAGTGGGTGAGTCCTATACATGTAGTGCCTAAGAAAAGTGGAGTCACAGTGGTGAAGAATGAAGAGAATGAGCTCATCCCTACGAGAGTGACCACAGGATGGAGGGTATGCATTGACTACAGGAAACTGAATAACGAAACCTGGAAAGATCACTTCCCTCTTCCTTTTATTGATCAAATGTTAGAAAGATTAGCAGGATATAGTCATTATTGTTTTTTAGATGGTTATAGTGGCTATAATCAAATTGCTATTGCTCCAGAAGATCAAGAAAAGA
This sequence comes from Hemerocallis citrina, assembly GCA_017893485.1. Taxonomy (NCBI): domain Eukaryota; kingdom Viridiplantae; phylum Streptophyta; class Magnoliopsida; order Asparagales; family Asphodelaceae; genus Hemerocallis; species Hemerocallis citrina. The sequence continues at coordinate 340,624,231 of CM030358.1, read as the reverse complement.
CCACTTTTACATGTCCTTTTGGTACTTTTGCATACAGGACGATGCCCTTTGGATTGTGCAATGCACCAGCTACATTTCAGAGATGCATGATGAGTATATTTTCAGACATGGTGGAAAGGTTCATCGAGATATTTATGGATGATTTTAGTATTTTTGGATCTTGTTTTGATGAATGCCTTAACCATTTGCAGCTTGTGCTTAAAAGATGTGAAGAATGCAATTTAGTGCTGAATTGGGAAAAGTGCCATTTTATGGTACAACAAGGTATTGTCTTAGGACATGTGGTGTCAAAAAGAGGCATAGAGGTAGACAAAGCGAAAATCGATATAATATCAAAACTACCCCCTCCCACTACAGTCAAGGGTGTTACGAGTTTTCTTGGACATGCAGGGTTCTATAGAAGATTTATAAAAGATTTCTCAAAAATCTCCAAACCCCTTTGTGATTTGTTGGCTAAGGATGTTGAGTTTGCATGGACAGAAGAGTGCACAAATGTTTTTATTACATTGAAAAATCTTCTCATTTCTGCACCTATTGTCATGGCACCAGATTGGAGCAAACCTTTCGAGCTTATGTGTGATGCAAGTGATTATGCCTTAGGAGCTGTTTTAGGTCAGAGAATCAATAAGGTACCCCATGTTATTTACTATGCTTCTCGAACTCTAAACGATGCACAGCTAAATTATTCCACTACTGAAAAAGAAATGTTAGCTGTTATTTTTGTTGTAGAGAAGTTTAGATCATATTTGATTGGTTCTAAAGTTATTGTTTTCACTGACCATGCTGCTTTGAGATATTTGTTTGCTAAACAGGATGCTAAGCCTAGGTTGATCAGATGGGTGCTGTTGTTTCAAGAATTCGATCTTGAGATTAGAGACAAGAAAGGAAGTGACAATGTTGTGGCAGATCACATGTCCAGACTACTGCATGAGGAAGAAAGAATTCTCCCCCTTAATGAAAATTTCCCAGATGAACATCTATTTGAAATAAACATATCACCGGGACAGTCGACTGGTAACAGAACCAGTCGACTGGTATCTCACTGCTCATATTTTCCATGGTTTGTAGATATTGTAAATTATCTCACTGCTCATGTTTTCCCTCCAGGTATGACAAGTCAGGAAAGAAAAAGACTGTTGGCCATGTGCAGGCACTATTATTGGGATGATCCTTATTTGTTCAAATTTTGCCCTGATCAAATTATAAGAAGATGTGTGGCAGAAGAAGAGCAAATGAGTATTCTACAACATTGCCACCAATATGCATGTGGAGGACACTTTGGAGCGAAAAGAACAGCACTCAAGGTATTACAATCTGGATTTTATTGGCCTAATGTATTCAAAGATGCTTTTTCTTTTTGCAGGACTTGTGACAAATGCCAAAGGACAGACAACATCTCTTCTAGAAATCAAATACCACTGCAAAACATCCAAGTAATCGAGCTGTTTGACGTTTGGGGAATCGACTTCATGGGTCCCTTTCCTAACTCATTTGGGTATTTATATATTCTTGTGGGTGTGGATTATGTGTCTAAATGGGTCGAGGCTGTCCCCTCAAAAACTAATGATCACAAAGTTGTTGTCAAGTTTTTGCAGGAGAATATTTTCACTAGGTTTGGTACACCACGGGCAATAATTAGTGATGGAGGGAGCCACTTCAATAACTTTCCATTTGCTTCTTTGATGAAGAAATATGGTATCACACATAGAGTGGGCACCCCATATCATCCTCAAACTAGTGGTTAGGTGGAGATTAGCAACAGAGAAATCAAGAGCATTTTGGAAAAGACAGTCAACACAAGGAGAAAGGATTGGTCGCTGCGCTTGAATGATGCATTATGGGCCTACAGAACCGCATACAAAACACCCATCGGCACGTCACCATACCGTTTGGTTTTTGGAAAAGCCTGTCATCTACCGGTGGAGTTGGAACATAAAGCCTATTGGGCTATCAAAAGGTTCAATTTCGATATGAAACAAGCAGGCGACAAAAGAAGATTGCAACTAAATGAGCTTGAAGAGTTGAGGGACGACGCATATGAAAATGCAAAATTGTACAAGGAAAGGACCAAGTTGTACCATGATAAACAGCTAGCAAGGAAGGAGTTTTATGAAGGACAGAAGGTATTGATATACAACTCAAGATTAAGACTTTTTCCAGGCAAGCTCATGTCAAGATGGTATGGCCCATACATTGTTACAAGAGTCTTTCCACATGGTGCATTGGAGGTTCATAGCAAAGAGAAGAATCAAACATTTAAAGTGAATGGGCGTAGAGCGAAGCCATACGTAGAGATGAGCATAGAACCGCAAGAGGAAGATGTGAATCTTCAAACCATTCAATACATTGCATGAACTCGTCAAGTCTAGCTGAAGACAGAAAACACAGCGCTTATTGGGAGGCAACCCAATTTTCAGGGGAGTATTTATACTTTCCTTTCATTTTCTTTTCGTTATTCAATTTTTTTTCTTTATTTTTAGTCTCTCCTTCTTACTAGATGGTAACACATGCCTATATTTTAAGTTTTGCGCGAACATTGAGGACAATGTTCCATCTAAGTTTGGGGGTATTAATTAGTCAGTTGGAGTCTTTTGATTTGTCCTAGGATAAACAAATTCTTATAAAGTAAGAGTAAGGATACTTATTTACTTTAGGATTGTTGAGTTTCAGAATTCCCTACAAAATTATATGAGTCATGCGATTATACATAATAAACAAATGTGATGCTTTTTCTGGTGATTATTCCCTTTAGATCTGGTCCTAAATTGAGTTTAAGTAAATAGAGTGATAAAATATATATATATATATATATATTCGAATAAAGTCAATCTACTCCAATGTTTTGGGTGCTTAGTAACTAGGGGTATTCATCACCAATGTTTACCTTTACGTCAAACGGCAACTTGAAATATGAGTATGCAAAGCACTTTAAAGTTTGTGACTTGCTGAGTAACCGGGTGGATTCATCACAAATGTTTTGCATTCGCGTAAAAAGGTAAGTGACAACTTTAGAGAAGAGACTTGAAAAAAAAAAAACTTTAATAAAAAAAAAAACAATAGTTTGCTACTCGGTTTGTAGTAGAGAAAAGGGATAATCACAGATTGAGTAGTTACATACTATAACTATAATTAATTGCATGACAAGTGTGGTTGAGTTTGGAGTTATGAATAAACAATTGCACTAGAGAAAGTGGGTATGTTTAGTTCTACTTTATCTGAAATTGTTTATATTTTTATATGTTGACTTGCTGAGTAACCAGGTGGATTCATCACAAATGTTTTCCATTCGCGTAAAATGGCAAGTGACAACTTTAGAGAAGAGACTTGAAAAAAAAAAAAAAAACTCTAGTTTGCTACTCGGTTTGTAGTAGAGAAAAGGGATAATCACAGATTGAGTAGTTACATACTATAACTATAATTAATTGCATGACAAGTGTGGTTGAGTTTGGAGTTATGAATAAACAATTGCACTAAAGAAAGTGGGTATGTTTAGTTCTACTTTATCTGAAATTGTTTATATTTTTATATGTTGATGCTAACATAATAAGAATTGTTGGTTGAGACTATCTTTATTATTCCCCTGTTCATAAATTCACTTTTTGCTTGAGGACAAGCAAAAGCTAAGTTTGGGGGTATTTGATGAACACAATATTATTCACATTTAGGAGCAATAATCTTAATGCAATTAGACATTTGAAGGCTCTATATGTGGTATTTAACTCTTATTTTCTCTTTTCCATAGGAAACAGCCTAAAACAGAGGAACGAAGCAGATTCAGGATTTTAAGGATGATACACAGAGAACAGCAGATCATCGGTCGACTGGTTCTCTACAACAGGCGACTGGACAGAGAAGTTGATTTTCCACAGCCGCTCGGTGCAGTCGACTTACTCCAAAGCACAGTCGACTTGTATGATAAATTATGAAATCTTCAGAAGCCTCGGCACAGTCGATTGGTTCGCTCACAAGTCGACTGGTAGGCGGCAGAGTTAAAGATAAGATATTTGAAGATTCGTCCACATCTAATCCAAATCAGAACAGAAAAGGAAGAATAGAAGAAAAGAGAAAGAAATAATACGCAGAGCAACGAAGGAGAAAATAAATAAAAGAAAAGGACTTTTCTATAAAAAGAAGAGTGCAAACCCTAATTCTCTAGCCGTGATCTATAAATACCAAACAAGAAGAAGGGGGTTGGGGATCATCTATCTCTCTCTGGCTGGATATTCTATCTATCTCTATCTGGCTGGATATTCTATCTATCTCTCTCTGGCTGGATCTTCTATCGTTCTCTCTCGTCATCTTTCACGCTCTTCTGCACACACCATCAACCGGATCACAAGAGTTCCAGAATCATCAACATATCAACCAAGAGCAATACTTATCAGCATAGAAGAAGGAGAAAGGAGATCAAGTACTAAGAAGAAGAACGGCCGGTCGACTGTGTGACAGCCAGCCGACTCATCTAGCCGATCTACATCAGTTTATTCCTTATCTTTCTAATTCTTTTATGTTAATCATGTATTCGAACTTGTTGATCAATAAAAGTCTTATTATGTGGAACTAATTTCATAGTTGGGTAGATTGAAGCCATAGTTATGTAATGCTAAGTTCTTCTGAATGTTACTCTTTAAATTATTGATTAAACCTGATTAAACGAATAACAATTTGCATGAAACAAACTTGTTCAGATGTTCTAGGAGCAGTCGACTGAAGTGACAGCCAGTCGACTGACATACAGGACTTAAGATTATCAAGTTGTGTAGTGTAGATCTGAAGCTGTTAAATGAGCATATTGAGACGACCCGTATCTCGTGCTCATAACTAGTAACACAGGAGTCCTTAGGGGTTCTTGGTTTAAACAACTTGAGGGATCTAGATCTGATACCAATTTCTAGAACCTTGAGTGTTTGTTCGTTTCCACTGTTCTTATTTTTCTTTAAGTGCAACTTAGTAGATACCATGCTAAATACTTAATGAAAGAAACGAATTAGAGTAGATACCATGCCTAATTCTTGGCTTAGGGAAACATTACTTTAAGGAGTAGATACCATGCCCTTGAAGAGAACAAACATGAGTAATAAGAAGAAGTTCAGAAGGTGACTTAGCATTATTGACTATTGGTGGAGATCTAAACCCAGCTACTTAATAGATCTTCGTGATTCAGCATTTCTTGATTTAGTTTTAATCTTTTCATTTCTTTTCGACCTTTAGAACAACTCTTTATCATTTTTACTCTTTTTATTGATTAGTAAGTTAATCTCTACAATCTCTGTGGGATCGACCCTTGCTATTGCTACACTTCTATAAACGATTCGTGCACTTGCGAGGTTTTAATTTGTGTCTAGTTATCTATTTATTTAGATCATCTAGATTGCACAACAACAAACGCTCCTACACCCAAGTAGATGGCAGACCCTATTTGAGATGTCTCTCCCCCGAAGAAGCCTTGTATGCCTTGAAAGAGCTCCACGAAGGTATAGGCGGGGCCTATTCAGGATCATGGTCCCTCGCCATGAAAGTTTTGAACTACGGATACTTCTGGCCTACCCTACTTCGGGATGCCGACCAGCATGTCAGGCAATGCAGCCCCTGTCGACAATTCTCCAACATCCGCCGCCTACCCCAAGCACAGCTCACATCTCTCTCGAGTTTAATTCCCTTCACAATGTGGGGGATAGGACTTGCTAGGTCCGTTCCCACCAGCTCCAGGACAGCTCAAGTTCCTAGTCGTGGCAATCGACTATTTCTCTAAGTGGATCGAGGCCGAACCACTGGCCACCATTACCGAGAACAAAGTGCTGCAGTTCTTCTTGAAAAATGTAATCTGTAGGTTCGGCGTACCTCAAGTCTTAATAAAAGATAATGGAACACAGTTTACAAGGGTAGCATTTCGCTCTTTATGTGAAGACCTCGACATTCAGCAACGCTTCTCCTCCGTCTCTCATCCTCAATCCAATGGTCAAGTAGAAAATGCCAACAGGCAGATCCTCTCAGGCATCAAGAAGAGACTAGACAAGTCGGCCAAAGGCTTATGGACAGAACAACTTCCTAACGTACAGTGGAACTACCGCACTACGAAAAGGACCCCCACAGGAGAGTCTCCCTTCAATCTCACCTACGGGTTCGAGGCCATAATCCCCTTAGAAGTTGGTTTGCCACCCCCTCGCCTTATTTCCTATGATGAAGAACAAAACGCCAAAGAACTCTGGGCAAATTTGGACCTGATTGATGAGCTCCGTGAAAAAGCTTCAATTCACCAGCAAAATTATCGGAGAAGAATCGAGTAGGCCTACAACAAAAGAGTCCATCCCACAGATCTCAAGCAAGGGGACTTAGTTCTCAAGAAGCTAGCCATCTCATTCCCCAGCCAAAAGGGCAAGCTAGCCCCGAATTAGGAAGGACCATACAAGGTCTCCAAAGTAATTCGGCCAAGAGCATATCGTCTTGAAGACCTCGAAGGCAGAGAGATACCAAGAACTTGGAATGCCGACCATTTACTGAAGTACCAAGAGGGTGTTTGAATGCCTCTCTGAGTAGCTTCAAATGTTGAGCCATTCCTATATTCCTTTTATTTGTAGTTGCTTCTTTATTTTCTTATTGTAATAACGACCTGCAACTTAGAAGCGGCCTATTAGCAATCATTAATAAAGAACTTCCTTCGCATAATAATTCATCTGTTTTTGTTTTATCTCTCTATTTAAAATCCTGATTGTACTTACTCAAACGACGAGTTCGGAGTCCAAAACTTGGCTCGATTCTCCTTCGCAAGCTCGCTCTTAAGGGAGCTAGAAGTGGTTCGCAATTCGGAACTGCTCCCACAACCATTGAAACTTACTCAAACAACGAGTTCAGAGTTCAAAATTTGGCTCGATTCTGCCTCGCAAGCTCGCTCTTAAGCGAGCTAGAAGTGGTTCGCCATTCGAAACTGCTCCTACAACCATTGAAACTTACTCAAACGACGAGTTCGGAGTCCAAAACTTGGCTCGATTCTTCTTCGCAAGCCTGCTCTCAAGCGAGCTAGAAGTGGTTCACCATTCGAAATTGTTCCCACAACCGTTGAAACTTATCCAATAAACCCGTTCGGAGTTCAAAGCTTGGCTCGACCCCAATTCTACCCTTCGCTCATAAGCGAGTAAGAAGTGGTCTGCCCTTTAGAAGTATTCTTACAACTATAGATGATTAACTAAACATGCAAACATACAAGCGCAGAAGAAATAAACAAGCTTTTACTTCCATAAAGATTAAGTTCGAGGAAACTCAGATTACAAGACCGGCTACTCAGTTCTTTATGACGACTAACAAAATTCAAAAAAGCCAAAATTACAAGAACTCTTTCAATGCTTCTTTGGGACAGGGATATTCCGGTTTAAAGACACCCGGGGATGGCGGCGCCTAACCTCAGATCTCGTTTCTAGACCAGCAAACTGAGATGCATCTTCAGCACTGCCTTTGATGGTGGCCCCAATGGATGCTCCGCTCGACAAAGCAGCCACCCCACTTTGTGCGTCAACAGGGCTCTGCCAAGCAGCAGGCGAGCGAGTTGTAAGCTCGTAAAAAGAAATTCCTCTCTCGCTCTCTTCACGAGTACACGACGTGCTTCTGACATTAATCCGTTCAGGTTGGGGTTTGAGCCGAGCGACCTCCTCCTCGAGCTCGACGATTGGATCCTTCAAAGAGTCATCCTTCACAGCAATCTTGAAGTGAGGGAGCCGAGCGGAGCCAGCAGAATCAGAGCTGTCGATAATAATCCGACGGAGATGAGTATCTTCGATGGTCTTATCAACCGTAACCCTCTTCAGCTCGTCAACCTCCACCGTCGCCTTGCTCACGGTTGCTAATAACTCATCTCGCTCGGCCGTCAACTTGCCCATCGCCACGGTTAACTCCTCTCTCTCTGCCAAAAGCTCATTTTCGGCTATCGACAATTCGTGGACCTCAGCTAACAGTTCGTCTCTCTCCACTGAGACATCAGATAGCACCTTCTGTAGTTGCTTCATCTTGGAGAGATGCTTCGACAGCTTTAGCTTGAGGCAGTCCAAATCCAACTCGCTCTTGAGAAAACACTCTCGACTGCGAGAAAGGGCCAACTTCGTCGCTCCTAAGTTGGCTCAGAGACGAGAGACCTCAGCCGCGGCCGAGTTTGTCGACGCCTCCTGAAAAGGCACATCAACACTAAGCTCGAGCAACACAGCTAAATTTCAAAGCAAAGTCGCTAGCACTTAGCAAGATTTCAATAGCAAGGTGTTCATAACACTTGAGTTCTCAACACAAAAAGCAAAAGGTGTTTTCAACACTTAGCGAAATTTTCAATAGTAAGGTGTTCACAACACTTGAGTTCTAAACACAAAAGGCAAAAGGAATTTTCGACACTCAGCAAAATTCCAAAACAAGGCGACTTCAAATCAAAGATCAAATTTCAACACTTAGCCAAATCTCAAAAAGTGGGTCGTTTCATTAAAATTCAAAAAAAAGTACATGAGAGCGGTGGCCAGTCCGCAGTTCGGTATTACAACAAAAAAAAAACAACAAACGAAAGAAAGGACGACTGAGTCAGGGGTCCACCTCGTGGTGCTGCTCCGAAGCATCCTCGCTCAGCAAAGTGACGAGCGCTCCCTCAAGGTTCGCCTCGTCCTCACCGTCCCCCTCGGCCTCATCACCCTCTAGTTCGAGTTCGGCCTCCGCCAGAGGGATAAGCTCCTCGCCTTCTACGAGGTCGTAGAAGTAATATGACGAACCGTCGAAGCCGGAGATGCGAGCAGCCACGTGCTTCAGTGCTCGGGCATATGCCTCCTCCATGTTCGTCATCATGTGGGCTTCTCCCTCATCCCGAACCGCCTTCTCTGCCTCTGCCACCCTCAACGCTTGGCCTCTCAGCGCCTCCTCGGGCGCCTTTAAGGCCTTCGCAAGCTCCTTCTCGAGACGAGCCATCTCTTTCTCCAATGCCTCGACCTTGGCAGTCTCGGCCGTAGAGTGCTTCAGTGCTTCGGCAAGCTTCGCCTCGAGGGCCCCCACCTCGGCCGCATGCGAAGCCGAGAGTCGCTGCTCAGCCTTGAACAGCTTAACCGCACTGGCTCGGCCTTCACCCACTTCGGGACCTCTTCTTTCGAAGCCGTCGAGAACCCCCACGGCTCGGGGCTTCGGATGAGGAAGTACTTCTCCTTCCAGTGTTTGATGGAGTCCGGGTTCTTGGTCAACTTGACCCCCTTCCTCGGCAACAAGTAATACCGGTACTCCATCTTGCTCATGCAGCAGATGCGGTACAGGCTTCAGAGCAGAACAAGCTACGGTTGCATGCCGACTGCCTGACACTGGAGGACGAAGGCGATAACATGACACCACATACCGAGCTCAAGCCGTACCACTACAGCACCTCGACCACGAAGGGATGCAGTGGTAACTGAAGACCAGCGTTAAGTGCATCGTATGCGGAAGACGCACGTGTCTGCCGACGTCCCTGTACACACTCGGAAGCCGGGGCCACGGAGTAGTAGCGTGTACTCCTTCGGGATGCGGAATGCCTTCCTGACCCAGTGCAGATCAGCCTCGGTCATGATCGAGGGTAACTCATCCACCTCGGAAGGATCCCTCGGGCTGTTCTCCTCATATACCGGAGCCATCCCACGCACCACCTTCTCTAAGTGTCCTTAGGGTAGCTCCTCACGCCAATAACACTCGACAATGTGGACGGTAGCTGACCCAGCTCTCCTGCCCCCTTCGGAATCTCAACTATCATCGACACCCCGACCGGCTTAACCACTTCCTTCGACTTCCTCGGCTTAACCACTATCGCTCGGCCGGTGCCTCGGTCCGAGGTGGAGGTCTCGTCCCCAGAAGACACTATAGACATTATCAAAGAGACGGGGGGAAAGACTAAACTTGAAGTGACGTGTACGGTCGGAAAAGATTGCCGGAGTTCAAACTCGCCTGGCCACGAAAGGTAGTGGCGCCGCTTGAGAGCAAAAACAACGCTAGCAAGAGTAAAGTAAAAGTGAAACTGTCAAAAAGAAAAAGGATGGGCTTTAGGCCCACGTAACGGCTCGACAGAAGCGCAAACGACTAACGCTGAAGCCTAAATGTCTTCTTACCTCAAGATTTATGCCCAATACTCGATCAGACGGCAGAAATTGCGCCACGACCTTCGGAATTCAAGTTCGAGCAACTTGTATTCTCCCTCAGAATCCAAATCCGAGCGACTTGCATTCCGAGCTACGTATTGGAGAAAAACAACTTTCTCCTCAAAATTTGTGCAAGATCTTGATCAGACGGTCCAGATTGGGCCACGACCAAAAAATGAGAAGTTAGCGTTTTCTCGTGATTCACACCGTCTTTTGCATCAAGAAGAATGCAAAATCTTCAGATGAACACCTCAGATCGAGCCACGTCCCTTGGAATCCAAATCCGAGCGACTTGCATTCTGAGCTGCATATTGGAGAAAAAAACTTTCTCCTCAAAATTCGTGCAAGATCTTGATCAGACGGTCCAGATAGGACCACGACCACAAAACGACAAGATAGCATTTTCTCGTGATCCACACCGTCTTTTGCATCAAGATCCGTGCAAAATCTTCAGATGAACGCCTCAGATCGAGCCACGTCCCTCGGAATCCAAATCCGAGCGACTTGCATTCCGAGCTGTGTATTGGAGAAAAATGACTTCTTCCTCAAAATTCGTGCAAGATCTTGATCGACGGTCCAGATTGGGCTACGATCACAAAACGACAAGATAGCATTTTTCTCGTGATCCACACTGTCTCTTGCATCAAGATCCGTGCCAGATCTCATGATGAACGGTCCAGATTGCCCCACGTCGCTCGGAATCTCGCTCTGAGCGACTGGCGAACCGAGCTGCACATATGGAGAAAAAAATGCCGAGTAGCACAGACCGTCCGATCGTCTCAAAATTCGTGCCTCGGCTTGATAAACGGTCCTGATTCGGCCACGTGGCCAAGATCATGTTTTCTCGTGATCCGCACCATAATGCCTTGAGATTCGTGCCAGATCTCATGATGAACGATCCAGATCGCCCCATGTCGCTCGGAATCCCGATCCGAGAGACTGGCGATCCGAGCTGCACATATGGAAAAAAAATGTCGAGCAGCACAGACCGTCCGATCGTCTCAAAATTCGTGCCTCGGCTTGATAAACGGTCCTGATTCGGCCACGTGGCCAAGATCACGTTTTCTCGTGATCCGTGCCATAATGTCTTGAGATTCGTGCCAGATCTCATGATGAACGGTCCAGATCGCCCCACCTCGCTTGGAATCCCGATCCGAGCGACTGGCGATCCGAGCTACACATATGGAAAAAAAATTGCCGAGCAGCACAGACCGTCCGATCGTCTCAAAATTCGTGCCTTGGCTTGATAAACAGCCCTAATTCATCCACGTGGCCAAGATCGCGTCTTCTCGTGATCCTTGCTATAATGCCTTGAAATTCATGCCAGATCTCATGATGAACGGTCCAGATCGCCCCACGTCGCTCAGAATCCCGATCCGAGCGACTGGCGATCCGAGCTGCTCATATGGAGAAAATAACGCCGAGCAGCACAAACTGTCCGATCGTCTCGAGATTCACACCTCGGTCTGATGAACAGCCCTGATTCAACCACATGGCCAAGTACAAGATCCACCGTCAGATGACCTCGTGATTCGTGCCACGACGTGATGGAAGGCCCAGATTGCGCCATGTCGCTCGGAACCTGCAATCCGAGAAACTAGCTTTCCGAGCTGCCCATACGAAGAAAACACTGCCGAGCAACACAGGCCATCAGATCGTTTCAAAATTCGTACACTAGACTAATCAAAGCTTCAGCTCCGCCCACGTCGCTCAGTGCTGCTCCGCCGTCCAATCTCTCAAATCGCGCACCGATGCGAGATGGGCAGCCCAGATTGCGGCACGTCATAAATAATATTAAAAATTAATTTCCTATTTATTAAATTTGAATTATTTATTTAAAAATTGTGAAAAAATGATTAAAAATTCAAGAAAATTAATTAAAAATTCTAAAAAATAATTGTAAATCTAGGGAAATATTTTTTAGGCCCTGGATAAATAATTATTGCTTAGAATGATTAATTAACGCCCCCGAATAATAAATCACCTGCTTCGTAAAATTAAATAAATGGTCCAAAATAAATAAATAAATAAATAAATAAATAACAAATTAAGAAAAATCACCAAAAGTCCAGGAGAGCTCTAGAACAGCCTTGAACACACGACCAACTCCGAAAATCACCTTAATACCTCGTATAGAGATCTGACACCCCTCTTTTGGACTCCGATACAACTTCGCAAGCCATTAAAACAGTTCAACTGCTCCTCAAAGGCTGATCAAACTCAGTCCTCAGGAGTGGGGGGCTCGTGATATGGCTAAAAAATAGGGTTAAATCGGAACCTTCCAAATCGGGCACGAATCTTAAAGCTCGGGGGTAAAATGGTAATTTCACCTACAAACAGGTCTGAAATTGGAACAGGGCATTTTTCCGAAGACCCAATAACCCATAAATGGGTCCATCTTATTGGGTGTGGGTCCCAACCCGCAAGACACCCGACCCGGCTGGATAGGAGAATTAGGGTTTCTGATTGTCCCTAATCAACGGTCCTGATCACTTCTATCCATCCACTGAGAAGTAGGAATTTGATCTTATCCCGAAACTGGTTCCTAGGGCGGCTGTAAATACCCCTAATCCTCCACTGTTACGAAGTAATCAATCTTTTGCCAATCAAAGCTCTTTCATAATCTTTCTGATTGCCAATCAAGTTCATATCATACACTGACATGTTTAGAATAGTCACTTCTCATATTTTGTTTTGCATTCAAGTTTGTGTTTGTTAAAGTAGAAGAATTGCTGTATTATAATATTACATCAGTTATATGCAGCTGACGTGCCCACAGTTTTCTAGCTGCAGGATCAGATTTGGCATGGACTTGAAGTCACTGCAACGGATGTCATAAGATTGAAGTGCTTCCATTATCACTTGTTGTATTGTATTTATTCATTTCCGCTGTGTTATTGTAAAAAACAAAGTTGTAAATGGAAAAGTTTTAAATTCCTTATAAATTTGTATGAAGTTGAAGTAAAAGATTCTCTTTGTGCTACGAATTACATGTGTTTGAAATTTGAGGCGTTACAGAGTGGTATCAGAGCCAACTTCAATAAGTAATACAAAATTATAAGGTAAACATATTAGGGTGGACAATAGAAGTGTGAGTGTCAGATTGGAGTCACGAATGATGTAGTTATTGAACATGCATTCATGAAACTCTCCTCGTATACATTGATGTGATATTGTATGCAAGCATGTTTTCTTTTGTGTCACGAATGTTATGGTTGGTTTGAACCTACATTCATGATGCCTTATACGTAGACTAACTTTTTCTTTAATTTTCTTCGTGGATTTTTCTCGTAGTACTTTTCATCTTTAACATTTAATTTTTTTTTTCAAAGAATTATTTTCTTATACTACTAATTCACTTGGATATTTATTATTCTATCTATCTTCCTTAGTCTTGATCTTTTAAGTTTGACTTACTCATTTTTCTTCCTTAATGTTTTTTCCCTTCTTACTTTCATGCGGTTTTATGTTACTCATGTATTCTGCTATTGTTTTTACGTATTACATTAAGTTTTAAATTATTATGTATTAAGTTAATATTGGTACTACTATTCTCTTTCGTTATTATTTCTATTATATTATAAACTTTGAATTTTGAATATTTGCTTTCATTTTTGCTTTGATTTTACGATGCTATAATTTTTCCATTATTTTATATTGTCTTAATCATTTCAGTATATTTTTAACAAGATTGTAATATTTTACTTATATAAATGTGACATATTTCTACACATTATAAATCTTATTTTCCTACTGTTTTTGGTTATAACTTATATTCGATACTATTGTTTTTACATATTACTTGCTAGTTTTTTTTTGTTATATTTACTTTTCACTAATAATAGATTCTTATTAATTTTTTAGCGTTATACTTCTCTAATGTACTATGTATACTCATTAATTATTTTTTACATTCTTAGTTACTACATCTACTTTCCACCGAATTCTATATATATATCATGTATTTCGACATACTTACTACATATCATTTTACAATTATTCAATTACTACATTACTATATATATATATATATATATATATATATATATATATATTATAATTATTTATATTTATTATCTTAATTTACTATACTACATAATTATTGTTCTCATTCGCATTTGTATTTAAGCTCATGCATATATTTTATTTTACTTTTTTCTTAATGTTATAAATCATTTTCATTACTCCTAATTTTATATGTTCGATATTTAAAATCTATACTTTTTTTTATCGTTGTAATTTTCTACTTCATTCCTACTTTTACTTTTATTTTTATATCACAAATTTAAAAAACATAACATCATACTTAAAATTAAACATCCAATATCCAAGTACATATGGAAGATTACATCATTCCATTCACCGTTTTGGTACAACCTGATGTCGAGAGGGCAAATCTGCAACTAGACATCAATAGAGGCAAACTGCAGCTGGATGTCGGGGAGGCAAAATATGCAACCGAATGTCCAGACGGTTACCTGCAACCTGATGTCGTGGCAAACCTGCAACCTGATGTCAAGGAGGCAAGTCTGCAACTTGATGTCAAGGAGGCAAGTCTGCAACTAGAGATACGAACCCCCAGCAAAAGAAATTTTCTACTTTAATAACCCCCACTTTTAGTTTTATTAATATTACTTACCACTATGCCATTATTTTGTACTAGTTTTTACCATTTCGTTGTACCATTTTATAATGTTTTAAAACTTAGCCTATACTACTTCAACCGTATTATTTATAATATAGTTATACTTATATACACATTTAATTAATAACCTTATTATTCATATTTGCTTCTATATCTATCATATATGTATTATTACTAGATTTTCCCGTGGGCACGTGCCTATGGCACGTCTTCGAAACGATACAAAACACGAAAAGCCCTGTAAAACAGTAAAACAACAATTGTGTAACTCAAGTTTGAATAGTATGACAATAATTAGTTGTAAATAAAAGTCCATGTTTCCATTAGTATATGTTGAAAATAATTATAAATGGGAGTGTAAAATCTAACTTCTTAGAACTTTAAGTGTGGAAAATGATGAAATTTAACAGTTGAAGATATATATTTGTTATTTTCAATATAACATGTGCAATAAAAATACATAAAAATTTTGGAAATTTACAAACCTGAAATCTTAAAATCTAAATTTCTAAGTAAATAAAGAAAGAATGGGAGAGAGAGATAGGGAGACAGAGAAAGAGAGAAATTGAAAAAGTGAAGAGAGAAGAGAGATAGAGTAATAAAGTAATGCGTTTTTTTAGCTTTGGGGGGAAAATTTTGGTTTTGGGGTTTGAAATTTTGAGAGGAAAAATGTGTTTTGTGAGGTTAGATCTGAGCCTTTGATTTTGGAGGGGATTGAAGGTGAGCCACTTGATAGCTTTCTTTGTGTTTTATTATATAGATTGTTCTATTTATTTTTCAATCTATATTACTGGTTACTATTAACTATTTTCTATCCTAATGTTATTATTTTATACTTTACCTTTACATGTGTTAATACTTTTGTATTTTTATACAAATTCATTTTTATTTTATTTTATTACAAACTTTTCTCCTATTTTTGCTATTCATATAATATGACTTTTATTATTTATACTTTTGTTTGCTATCTACATTTTTATTTCTATACAATTAATATTATATATTATTTCAATAATGTCTTGTTACTTTTACCTTTTGTTTTTCCGATTGCTTATGATTTATAGTATTACTAGATTTGCCTGTGGGCACGTGCCTACGGCACGTCTTCGGAATGATACAGCATATGAAAGTCTTGTAAACAGTAAAACAACAATTATGTAGCTCAAGTTTGAATAGTAAAATAATAATTAGTTGTAAATAAAAGTCTGTGTTTCCATTAGTATATGTTGAAAAATAATTATAAATGGAGGTGTAAAATTCATCTTCTTAGAACTTTGAGTGTGAAAATGATGAAATTTAACTGTTGATGAGATATTTGCTATTTTCAATGTAACATGAGCAATTAAAAAATGCATAAAAGTCTAAAAATTTACAAACCTGAAATCTGAAAATATAAATTTCTAAATAGAGAGAGCATGAGAGAAAGAGAGAGAGAAATAAATAAATAAATAAATGAGTTATTGTGGGGGATTTGAATTTGAGTTTTGGGGGGAAACTTTTGGGTGGGAAAATATGTTTTATGAGGTTAGATCTGGACCAATTATTTCAGCCCTATTGAATGAGAGCCACTTGATAGCTTTCTTTGTGTTTTATTATATAGGTTAGAGCACGAAAATTTGAGTCATACAGTTTTTATGCTTATTTGTGTATACAATATTATATATGGATTTCCTATTACTTTTGACAATTTATAAATAATTTGATATATGCTAATCATTATTCTATAAAATTATTATGTAACTTTTACAAATGAAAATTTTATGATATTATTTTAAACACATCATTAAAATTTCTACTATTATACTTATATTACATTGTTTATATTTTTGTTAACAAAATTTAACACTCACATATTTTCAGATTTTTTTATCCAACGAAATTCTCTTAAATTGCTAATTCAATTTTTATATCGTAATATATAGTACTACTTCAGTTTGCGATGTTAATCATTCTACCGCTTATTAGTTTGATAAATTTTGATTACAAAGCCTATTAATAATTTATTAAAGTATCTATTGACTATGCTTCTCTTTATTCTTTCTAATTGCTTTGTTTTCCAAATTCTTTCACAATAAATAACTTAATTTATATTTTTTTATGAATATTTCTTTCAATCTATACTATCTTTTATGGTCACGTTTCTTTTTCTGCTATTTTTCTTGTTTTTATTGTTCCGTTCTTATTAACTTTGATACTCATAGTTTTTTTATATAAGTTTACCTTGTTTCCACATTACATATCGTTATACCACATTCTTTTCTAGGTATTGACAGCTTTTCTCTATACAATAATTATTTTTTCTTTGGTGTGTACAAGATACAATTTTTACCGTAATAAATTCTGAGGACAGAATTGTTCTAAGGGGAGGAGACTGAACATCCCGCAAAATTGAGTTATGACAATTTTTTTCACGGGTGATACACACATGTATTTGGTACTGTTACGAGTAATATCAGTAACGTATATTAATATAAATGTCCTACATATTCTGCATTTCAATAATTTATATATTTTTCGTTTTCTCAAAATTTATTTTTATTCTATTCTGAGCCAACTTAAATATTTATTTTAATCTTTGTGTTTTTATGTTCATTGTGCGTGTCTTCAATACACGTATCGATTATGTATATTCTACCGTTACGTGTAATAATATAAAATTTTCTAAGTGTTCAGTTATTTATTTTATAACTTGTTCGAATTCGTTTCATAAATTGAAATTAATTTTTTTTCTATTTTGAATCAAATATATTTTTACACTTCGGTGCACGTGTTTTCTATGCACGCGTTGATTATATTGTTGTATACATATATAGAATTAATGAAACATATTTTAAATATTTTGTATTTCGATTTTTATAGATATTTTCTATTTTCTCAAATATATCTTATATATGAATATTTATTAGTACGTGCTTTACACATGTTTCTTTTTTTGCATGTGCAAAATGTGCTATTTTATTACAAAGTTGTGCACTAAAATTTTCACTAGGATAATTATGCTAAATTTAATATGAGTATTTATTAAAAAATAAGAATTTAAAATGGAATAAAATAATAAAAGTGAAAATAAAATGAAAGTGTACAAAACACGTGCACACGTGCAATGTGCACTCTTTCGAAAATGGCTGCATATAGGAGAGAATGAGGGTGAGTGGGTTTGTGAGTGGTGTGAGTGAGTGGGTGTGTGGGTGTGTGAGTGGGTTAGTGGGTGGTTAGTTGCTAAAACTACTCCCAAATTTTTATATAAATACCCCTCTATCCTAACCCCAAATGAACACAAAAATAAATCAAACAAAATAGAGCCTCAAGAGAGGAGAACTTGCTGTTTTTTTGGCTTTCGGGGTTGGCATAGAGGTTTGCGGGTTGTGCTTGTGGAGTCTCTGGGAGCTTTTGCTAAGAGGTTCAACTACTAGGAGGTCTTTTGAGGTGGGTGTTTCTCCAACTTTCAAATATAATTTTATTCATAGAATGCTAGATTGTGGAATGTATATGTGTGAACTGTTAGATGCATGATATTCTATATAGTTTGAGTATTCATGATAAGATTATATTTTGTTGATTAAATGTGTGAAAATATGATATGATTTATTTGAGCACATTTTTAAGTTTCTGCTTTAAGTTTTAGTTGCACTTCAGAAAATCATATCTGTTAAACTAGATGGAATCTAGAACTAAAATTTTTATAGGAGCATCTCGTATATGTAAAGAACATCTCATTAAAGTTTCATAATATTTGGATGTCGTTTACTATTTTAATAAAATCCAAACTTTGGAATGGTTGGCAGTTTGGCTAATTGCTGGAAATTCGTATACATTTTGGATTTCGATCATTTCGGCATCTTAGATGAAGTATTTTGAGAAAGGTAAAAACTAAGAAGTTTAAGTAGACTCATTAGCATTTCTTTAGAGTCTAAGAAATCGACTTTCCATGAAGAGTATAATTTATAATGAATTTTACAAGATCGAACAAGTGGCAGTCTGTGTGACATTTTGACCCTACTGTAGATTTCGAAGAAATCAGGGTTATATACACATTAATTTGGAGAAACTTATAACTACAAAGTTATAGTAGACTTGTATACCTTTATTTTGAACTAAGAACACAAAGTTTCTTGAAGTATAGAATTTTCTGTGATTTTTACAAGTAGCATGTGCAGGAGTTGTCGAATTTTGAACCTACTGTTTTGCAAATGAATTTAGATTAAGTAATTGTGGATGAATTTAGATAGTCTTAACTACAAAGTGGTAGTAGACTCATTTATATTTCCTATGAAACTAATAAATCTATTTTTAGAGTAGTATTAGAATTTATATGATTTTTACAATACCATTGGGTTGATGTCTCAAGTTGAATATTCAAATAGTGGATTATATATAGATATTGTTACCTTAAACCGAAGTTGACAAGGAAATAGTCTTGGATTATTGGTTAGTGAATGTAGCTTAGGATCTTTGAGATTGTAGGTTTGAGTCTTGATGAGTTCGAATTTGGTAGTATTTACTGTTTTGAGTATATTGGAAATATAAATTGATTTCTGGAAAAATATTTTGTGGGTAATTTGTACAATCACTTTTGGGTTAATTGCCCTACTTAGATAAGGGATTGAACACATATTTGGTGATTGGATTTGAAAATTTTGAATAGAGATGATTTTAAAGCATATTAGTATATTGGAGAATTAACATTTGATGGAAATCCATATTTGAATTAACAATTTTAGTACATTTTTGATAATTAGATTTGAGATATTAGAACAAAGATGATGTTCATCGAATTGAGGATTTTAAAGTCCTATTGTAACAGTTTGGAAGATTTTATCTAGTTATTTGAGGGTGACTGATTGGACGGAATGAATAAGAGATGAATTAAGTATATGAATGAATGAAATTTGTAATTTATTATAAAAGAGGTTATGGATGACCTGGAAAGTTTATGAATTTTGGAATGTGTGGATTCTAGAGGTTGAGCGAGATCCAGGGTACCGAAAAAATTGTGATTATGAAAGTTTGAGAAGTGGCCAGTATGGGCTAATGTTCTTGTGTGTTGATTTAAGTCCGGTAGAGTAAGCTAGTTCTAGGTGGCAATTATTTATGTTTGAACTTAAGGATAGACACTAGGTGGAGTTATGGCTGAAAATAAGGACGAACATGTCTGGTATAGAGCTTGCGGTTCCTAGGTGTTCGGGACACGACCGAGGATACGCCTGGTAAATCTACATGTGTGGGCTAGGGGTAGATCGATGAGCTCGATGAAATGGCCGGTAAAGGAATGTGGTCCTTAGGAATGTTCACGACTGAGGATACGCCCGATAAATCTACATGCGTGGGCTAGGGGTATGCCTGTGCTGTTTGCGAAAAAGGTCAGTAAAGAACTTGCGGTTCCTAGGAATGTTCAGGACGGGCAGGATATGCCCAGTAATTCCACGATGTGTGGGCTAGGGGTCTACCTGTAAGGTCCAATATCCTAAGGGTGCGACTCACACGATGCGTGTGCACTAGGCCTTCGGGCGTTCATATCGACGATCCGAACCGTTATATATATATATATAGCAGCTAAGTGAAGTAACAAAAGAAGATGGTAGTAGCTTGACAAGTAGGTTTACCCTGTTAACTTACCTCTTCAATATTGTTGAAAAGAAAAGCATGGTGGCATTGGTGATTGGTGGGTAGAGGCAAAAGTCATTCAAACTAGCACTCGGTTGTCCTCCAATGCTCCTTTCACTGTAATTGCCCCTTTTAGAGTCTTGAAATGGACATCCTAAGTAATCCTTTTCTGAAAGAGGACTTGAAGGGTGATTGAGAATGGTTCGCCAACAGGACAATACTTTAACCTGATGATGAATTCATCAAATACGATAATCAGACTGAATAAATTGAAGTGAGATCATAGTGCATACAATTGGAGTTAGATGCAGTTAGCATAAAATATAATCTAATTTCCGTTGTAATCCGTCATTCCCCATCATTCCGTCAACTATTGCAGTTTAATAGCTCTTCCACTTATATATATCAGACTCCCCCCGAGATACAAAATATGATAGTCAGATTTTTAGAGGCAACTAAATAACTTTTCCAATGAGGATATAGACATTCACAAGTATTTTTAAGATGCATCAATGGTTGTGTGAAAAGTTAACTTGAAAATGATATCATTGAATCCAGATACCAATCAGACAACTCACAAAATTAAGTATAACTGAATTTGGACTTATATTTTAAATACATATCCTTGCGAAATAAATGAATGAATCAATTATTCAGCTATCTAGATTCAAATTGATCTAAAGAGAATATAAAAAAACATACATGGGGTTTCCTGACATAGATGTTGGCAGAGCTGGTGGAGGAAGGTGTTGCTAGGGTTTCGCATTTGGGGAATTTGGGGATGGAGGAAGAACCCAATGATGGTGAGGTGGGTTGAGGAAGGTGGAGCTAGGGTGGAGGAACTGGATTTGGGGGATATGTGATCAGGTTTGGGGTAGGAATGAGAGAGAGAGAGGAATGTGTCCTTTAATATATATATATATATATATATATATATATATATATATATATATATATACACATGAATATCTGTATCCGAATCTGTTTTTTTAAGGGATACCTGTAACCGTATCCGCATCCAAGCATCCAAACTTTTTTGGATTTGGATATCCGTATCCGTATCCGCCCAGATACGAATTTTTCATATCCGTATCAGCAAAATTTTCAGATTTGAATACGGATCGGATCGAATATATCCTTATCCTAGATCATCCCTAGTCATGTGGCAAATCACTGCTGAAATGGGGATTAACCTAGTTTGGAGGAAGTGGATCAAAGTTGGTGCTCCTAAAAAATACAATACTACATAATTGTATTGTAAGTCTTCACTTGCTCTTCATACACATCGACATGCAGAGGAGAGTACACATTAACATCCTCAACTGCTTTACCTTAGGCTTTACACAAAGTCTCCTACTTCCTACCTGCCAATTTAGAGAAAGCCGCTTGCCAACAACTCTTTGAAAAACCCTTGTAGCTATAGTTAGAGCATCCACGGTCATGCATGCTATAAAATGCATATATGCATATTTAGAAATAACATTTGGTTGTTAAACTGCAGTCGTGAAATGGCATAATATAGCAAAATTAGAGAAAATTTGAACAGATGTTTCATTCGAAGAAAAGTTTTTACTTTTTTATATATATATTTTAATATTATAGTAATTTTTAAATATTTTTTTTTGTTGACGAAACATATTATGTTTCGTCCGAGACAATTTTATTTGGTCGGACGAAACATCATGTTTCGGCCGACGCTTTTGTGCTGTCACAAAAGCCTCAGATGTTTCATCCGGGTTATTTGGTTTTATTTTTTTCCCCTTTAGTTTATGGTCAGTCCCAAAAATGTCAAAATTTTTTGTAAAAAAGGGATCTTGATGTTTCGTCTGTGCTCTTTTTTCTTTTCCAGGATTTTTTTAATTAAAAATGTTTTTATTTTCATTGGACGAGATCCCAAAAAAAATTATAAAATAATTGGGACGAAACATGGTGTTTCGTCCAATGAATTAAAAATTGTATAAAGTATTTGAGACGAAACATCATATGCATATTGTGATATCTGCTATCAAATATAGCATTCTACTGTAGCGGAAAAAAATGCATATATAGCACACGACTGCAGCGCTCAAAATGCTATAAAATACATAATATCCATATATAGCACACTACTGTGATGCACTACTGTGATGCTCTTATTACTGCAATATTTGGAACAATTTGTACAAACTAACTTCAATGTTATTACTTTTGTTCTCCGTGACACTTCCACTAAAAAATGAATACATGTTAAGAGGTACATGTGAGTTCTTTTTACAGCTCATGTTGGAACTTATTTATAAGTTGTGTTCTACAAGTTGTCTCTCCAGACATTGCAATTTAACATCAGCATGCGAACTGGCTAGTTATAATTTATATCCAATTGCAATGGATTTTGGTGTGGACAGATGCCTTATAGTTTGGAAAATATATCTTTAGGAGTTGTCAACACAACACATTGAATTTACGAGAATCCTAATTTTCTTAGCTTCTATATCTTGCTATGTCTATATTACAATATAATGGAAGAAAGAATGTCAATACAACAAAAATGCACTGCCCCAGCCTTTGGGTATAAATGCCGGGGTAGACTCCTGGCCCCCCAAAATTAGAAAAATGAATCCCCTTATACCGACGTTTTTAAAATACAGCGGAGAGAGAATCAGGAAGTGTTTTTTTTTTTCACTCCCCCCCCCCCTCTCACTTTCCCAACAAAATTTTTCTCTTACCCGCCCAAATCCGAAACCCTAGCCCCGATGTGGCTGACGCCGCCCCTACCGTCCCTCGCCGTCTACCACATTCGAGCCTGGTTAGTCTCTCTCCCTCTCACTCCCGAATTGTAATACCCGGCAAAATTGAGTAATAATAATTTTGCCCTCACGTGTTACGCATGTATATTTTGTACTGTTATATGTTTTCCGTTTTCTCAAAACTCATTTCAATCATATTTTTAGCCAACTCAGACATTTATTTTAATCTATGTGTTTTACGTACATTGCACATGTTTTCAATACACGTGTCGATTACTTATATTTTTCATTTCGTGAAATATCCGTAACATTATTGTTCTATGTATTTTGGCTATTTTTCTCTCAAATTAATTTTTAATATTTTGCACATGCATTTCACGAGCAAATTTTAAGCAGTTTAGTCCATAAAGAATTTTCTAAGAATTATGTATATCTATTCTCATTTTTTAAAAGTTATTTACTTTGAATTTAAATCCATAGGCCCTAATCTATTTTTAAAAGTCCAAAAGAAACTAATTCAAAATAAAAACCCATGATAAAATTTTATATTAAATACACTTTTAAATGTGTCGTCACACTTGTCATGTAACAAATACATACATTTAGGCTATAAACAAATAATTAAATGAATGAGGGGGGTGTGCACGTAGAGTGCATGTGCACAAGTATGCACATGTGGGAAAGACCAAGGGTTGGCCAGCCATAGGTTAGGAATGGGGAGAGTTGTGTGAGTGGGAAATTAAGTTGTGAGTGGGTATTTATGCAGGGTGGTAGGGGTCCTTTCATCTTCCTAAATGACCCTATAAATAGCCCCTCCTATCTCGTGAACAATTCACAAGAATCAAAAGAAAGAAAAAAAGAAAGAAAGAAAGAAAGAAAAGGGAGTACTTGGATTTCTTCAAGAAAGAGTGGCTTGAGTTCTTGTTTAGAGGAAGGAGAGCTCTCGGTGCTTGCTAAGGAGGAGAAGGAAGTCTCATTCTTGGTTGAGCAAGGAGTTTCTATTTCTTTTGCAACTATAAGGTGTGTGACTTCTTGAACTTCCTAAATGTAGTAGTATGCATATGTAGGAAAATTGACACATAAAATTGATAAATCATATGAGTTGTAGTTAATTTTTGTGATGACGTTATTTGAAATGTTTGATAGATATGAGTATACAAGGAAATGCATGATAATTGAAAGATTATTATGAAGAAAAGTTGAAATGGTGTTGTTGCGTGCATGGTAATACATCATGATTAGATTGAATAAATTGAGGAATAAATTCATACACAAGTTGTTAACTTATGTAAAGAAAGTTGTTGTTTTATGTTTTTTTGCATTTCAGAAAATCATATCTATTAAACTAGAAAAAATATAGAGCTAAAATTTTTATGGGAGCATCTTGTATATGTAAGGAACATCTCTTTAAAATTTCATAAAATTTGGAGGTCGTTTACTATTTTAATAAAATCAAAACATAGGACTGGTTGGCAGTCGACTAGTTGTTGGAAATCTGTACACATTTCGGATTTTGATCATTTCATTTTCGTAAATGAAGTAATTTGAGAAAAATCAGAACTAAGAACTTGTAGAAGTCTCGTTAACATTTTTGTAATGTCTAAGAAATCAAAATTTCACAAAGAATTGCATTTATAATGAATTTTACAAGACTGTACCATTGACAATACTTTAATATTTCGACCCTACATTAGATTTCGAAGAATTCACGGTTAAAAGTAATTTTGGAGAAACTTATAACTAAGAATTTGTAATATACTTTTATACCTTTATTATGATCTAAAGAACAAACAGTTTCGTGAAGTATATAATTTTCTATGATTTTTACAAGAAGCGTGAACTGTAATTTTCTGGTTTTGAACTTTCTGTTTTGCAAATGAATTTAGATGAAGTAATTGTGGATGATTCTAAGTATTTTTAACTTCAAAGTTATAGTAGAATCTTTTATGAAAATAATGAATCTATATTTTGAATTGAATTGAGATTTATAATTGAAATATGGATGAGTAGGAAAGAGATTTTATTGATCAAAATGAACTTTGTATTTGGAATATATTCTTGAAGAATAAATATATGTGAAAATAAGTTTTTGTTAATCGAAGGAACTTTGTAATGAATTGTTGGTTTTGTGATCAACCAAGAAGTGTATACATCAGGATTAGTAAAGAGAATGAATGAAAGGATTTGAAAGAAATATGAATACATGAACATGAGTTATAAGGGTATGAGAATCCCAAGTTGTTGAACATGGAAAGATGTTGATTCTAGAGGCTTAGTGAGAACCAGGTACCGGCAAGTAATGGAATTGAATACTAATTTTGGGAAAGGGCCAGTATGGGCTATCGTTTTTGGTATTTTTTTGTGTAAGTCCGGTGAGGGGGTAAGCTAGCTCTAGTGGTATTATTTATTCTTGTTTCAAACTTAACAATAGGCACTAAGGGGAAATCTAATAAAACTTGGGCAAACGTAAGTGTAACCCCTGTTTTTCATTTTTTGTATTTTAGAGTGTACTTTTTCGTTTTGGTGTATTCTCTCTCTTGTATTTTTTTTCGGAACCGTATATTGAGTTGTTTCAATATATTTTCATTTTCTGTTCTCATTCTCGATTTTTGCGAGTTATTTCTGATTTCTTGGTTGTTCTTGTTCATGGTTATTGTTTAGCTCTTTATTGTTGTCTTGTTCTCTTTATTTGTTCTTTTATGGTGCTCTTGGTGATTTGGTGTTCTACCCCATTCCTAATCTTATGATTTTGATCCCCAATTGATTACCAAAGCCATATTACCCAATCCTAGTTTGAATCCTATTCAATTTGATCCCCATTTGTCTTATTGGATCAATCATATTCATACTCCTAATAAACCCATTAACCCAAATACCCATTAACCCTATTCACCTCTTTATATATATCCCCTACATCCCCTCACACAAACCCTAACCCTAACATCTAAAACCCTAGCCCCCGCTCTCTTCCTCTCTCCTTCCCGGCTGCACACCCGAGCCACCAACCCGAGCTCCCCCAAACCGGCCAGCAACCCAGTCCGACAGCCCCCTTTCCCGGCCTTCCCTCCTCCCGGCAACACCCACACACCCCAACACCCCATCTCCTCCATCTCCGGTCACCCTACATCTCCTACACCCAATCATCTACACCCCTTGCCGATCAACACCCTCCAAACCACAAGTACCGCTAGCACATCATCTTTCTTGTTGTAGGTTTTCTCTTCTCTTGCTTTGAGAAGCGTGTTGCGTGTTCGTGCGAGTTGTTCGTAGGTTCGTTACTTGGATTCGTTGATTTGTGGATATTCGTTCATAGGTTTTGCTCGTTACTCTTGGTTCTCGTTGTTCTTCATCCCGATTTAAGACAAGTAACTTGTACTCCAATTCATTTGTTTGATACAAGTCAAAAAGTTCACCTATAGTGTAGTTGGGTCTAGAGACGACTCTTTTTTGTATTTTGCTTGATGGATTTTGTCTCTATTGTGAAAACTTGACCATAGATGACTCACGACACAATATGGACAGGAAATTAACTTAGGATTTACCCTTTCTTGATTTTGGTCACGTATGTGAGATTTTGGTGAGAATTCGTGTTTTTGTTGATACCCATGTGATATAATTGGTGTGGATATGTTAGATACCCTAATTTATGATGTTTAGACACTTGGTAGACTCGATTTCATGTTTGGGTGTATCTGGATCAATTTTCTTGGATCTATGCTGATTTTGTTTTTAAGGGAAAAATCTGTAGATTGACACTAATCTGTTTTGTTTGCTGTTATGGACTGTTTTAAAGTCAGTATCTTAATTTCGGTATAAAACATGAGTTTTAGAGAATTTTGTCTATTTTCAAACCCCTTTGACCTTGCTTGATTCTGATTTCGTATGACTGAGTTATGACTGTTTTAGTACAGAGGTGTCGACCTTTTCTAGATTCTATTTTTCGGTAATTTTGATGACAAATTATTTTAAAGAACTATGCTACATATATTATTTTGATCCAAAATGTTGGTCAGTATTTCTTTATCAAGTTAGGGATTATCCAGAATTTTGGTGAATTTTATTGATGAGTTTTATGCGATGTTTCATGCCCGTTTATGAAAACTACACATACTGTATTTTGCTCGCTGTTCTGTAAAGAATTATGTTTTCACCCCATTTCCTTTTACTTTATGAAAAATGTTTGTGAAATATGAAAGTTATTATATCTTATCTATTTTCATATCCCTTTGGCGGATTCGGATTTCGTTGCACTGGTTGCGAGATACTTCAGTTTTTGTACAGTAGTGTTGGGAATTCCAGATTTTCCAAAGTGTCGTTTCTTGATGTTTTCTTATTTTTGATGACTAAACTAATTTTACGGGAATATTATGAAACTTTATATTTTGATGCTAGACATATAGGGAAATACCCCAGATTTTTCTTGAATTTGTTTGAGAGGTTTTAATGCAGTTTTCCTGACTGAGAATTCGTTTTCCTAATTTCTGACTGAACATGTTTTCTGATTTCAAAACTGTTTTGAGTTATGATGTTGTGAATTACCATACGACTTATTTGTACTCTCTGGATTCGTGTGGAAGTCTATTTTCCAGATCCTTCGATGGATTCAGATTTAGATGTTTGTAGTACCGGAAATTATTGTTTTAGTACAACACTGTCTTGCTGTCCAGAATTAGAAAACTAGTTGTTTTACCCTATCATGTGTTATCTTGTACCTGTACTTGTTTATCTTGCACCCTGAACCTGATGCACGTTTATACTCTTTTATCCTTGCTTTGTTTTGCGACACATACATGCATGTCTGATTATAATAATAAATGACCAAGTCGGGGTTATGGAAAAGATCTAGTAGTGGAAAATATAGAAACGTGTACTTGGAAGAGGACTTGTGTCCTGCCTGCCTGTTACGTGTTCATGACCACATGTCTCGATCCTGTTTACCTGTACCTGACTACATGCTTCCCTATAGAAAGATGTACTCGGAAGATAACCACTAGGTTATACCTGTTTCCTGTACCTGACTGCATACTTCCCTTAGGAAGATGTACACGGAAGAGAACCACTAGGTTCTACCTAATCCTGTTATTCCTGTTTCCTGTACCTGAGTACACTGTTCTATGGACTCCACTACGAAATCTAAACCGAAACTGTCTGTTGTAGCAACCATGTAGTAAAAGCTGGGATGCATAAAGTGCTACCTAGTTAGTAATATTACAAGACTTGACATGATATAATCTGATTTCCTGTACTTGATACCTGATACCTGTTACATGATTACCTGTGCTTGTACCTGTTACCTGTATACCTGTTTACCTGATTACCTGTATACCTATTACCTGATATCTATTACATGTTTACATGTTTACCTGTTTACTTGATACTTGATACATGTTATCTGTACCTGTTAGTATACCATGCTACTTGTTTCTATTTTCCTGATTCATGTTAAATATTATATTTCTGTTGACACAGTTATACCATGCTAGGCCTATTACTTAGAATTTTCTAACCCCTGTACTTGTATCCTACATAATAAGTGGCCCGTAACTTGCAATTGACGGGTACTTGTTTTCTCTTTCCTTCTCCTGTAAATTTACTGATTGCAGATCAGGATGGACGGTTGCCAGATGGTATTGGTGAGAAGATATACTAGTACTGGATTTTTTGCTTTATTATTATTATTATTTGTTACTTGAACCTGAATAAAATGTACTTGATGACTTGGATATTTATCTTGTATTTGGGCGATATGACCCAGGATATTTGACTTGTTCAGAACCTGATTATTTGAGATTATTATATTTGGTTTCAAGTAATTTTTGTTAGTATCTTGTTTCAATTATGTATGTCGGGTTGTATCTTTTGCTTCCGACTCTGATTATTCATGTGGTATGTTGTAAAGATTCCTGAACAGCTTATGGATGATAATAATCATTCGCTGGGCGTTTGTTACGTATCTGTATTCCGTATTCTTTTTGGGAAGCAGGGCATGACAGGATTTTTTGTGGTATCAGAGCACCAGGTTTGGCTAATGTATTAGTTGCCTAATATATTAGACAAGCTTGGCTCAAACTGGGATCTGCTCAATATTTCACCAACCATGCATACATAAGTGAAATTATACCAACTCAGATTCTGGATGGCAATTGTTTTTGGTTTTGTGCAGACTATGGCTCACAGAGGTTCTACTTCTCAGTCGTAGGTTGATCCGATTGAGGATGTCACTACTGTGCTTAAGCGGCTGATTAATCAGAAGCAAAACCATAGTGATCTTGCGATGGCTGCTCTTGAAGCTGTTCGGGTTCTGCCTCCTGTTGTGCCTGTGCAGGCCAATCTTCTGCCTCGTCCAGGGACAGTTACAGATTTTATGAGGCTGCATCCCGACCGTTTTTCCGGCACTGAGATGCCTTTGGAGGCTGAACAGTGGTTGATCCAGACTGAGCGCTTGTTGTTAGTGGCTCGTGTTACCGAGGCTGATCGGGTGGACGTTGTTTCCATCCAGCTGGTGGATTTGGCTCATATCTGGTGGATGGCCGAGTCTGAGCGACTTGAGAGGCCTATTGCTTGGGCTACTTTCACTCGGGGATTCTTAGAGAAGTTCTTCCCCAGTAGTACTCGAGTTGAGATGGAATAGCAATTCCTGACCCTAAAATAGGTTAAGTCATTTTTTTAGATTGGATTTGTTACATAATTGTTTATGCAATGTTGTAACATTGACTTTCTTGCAACAGGGTTCCAGGTCAGTGAACGAGTACGCAGCTGAGTTTACTAGACTTAGCCGCTTCGCTGTCGTTCTTGTGGCAACCGAAGAGGATAGGGCTCGTAGGTTCACAAATGGGCTTGAGTAGGATATTAAGAGGCATCGTGTCTCTCTTCGTTTGCGTACCTACACAGAGGCTCCTGAAGCAGCCCGAGCTCAGGAGCAGGCTCGTAGTGGTTCGTCTTCTTCTCAGCGGACAGTTCCCACTACTGTTGCTAGGCCTTCTGGTGGGCCTATTCGGAGGCCTATTTCCGCCCATTCAATCAGGATAGCTCCTTACTCTTCTGCTGGTTCCCAGAGGGGTAGTTACTGTGATTTCTGTCGGTTGCCTGGGCATGATCGCAGGGAATGTAGGTGTAACACCCCGAATTCCAAAGTACAACTGAATTCGAGATTCCACGGGATCTTTACACTTCTTTCGTATAATTTTACAAGGAATTTAAAACTTTTCACTTTACATCAGAGTTACAAGAAATCTTTACACTTTACAGCGGAAGCAAAATTATAACATTTACATAAATAAAAGTACAACAACATTTGAATAATCTCTAAGCATTGGTTCTTCTTTAATCTTTACCATGCCATTTATCCTGCATACAAAACTGTGGGTACGTCAGTTTATTCAACCGACGAATATTATACACGGCCATCATCTCTATGCCGGAAACAGTATAATTGATTTTCCATATTTAACAAACACAAACTTGTTCACATATTAAACTAAGGGGAATATCCTAATGATGTCGTGTTGTGATTGTGCACTTAGTCCTTAATGCAGTTATTTATATTATATGACAATAATACGCACTTGTTCGGATTCTATGCATCCCATACTACATAGGTCCGAGGGCAAGCCTCTTAATCGTTCTTCATCTTGTAGAGTTCAATCCCTCGTCATGACTTAATCTACTACTGTAACTTCGGTAAGTATCCTAGATATCCTATAAGTACGAGCTCATGTACAGAAAAACTGGAGGGGAATCCCACGTCATGTTACGACGCATCGTGAAGACAACCTATTGACAATTCAGCCTCCTTCATGGCACACAATCCTCTCGCAGTCACCAAACACTCCACAAGCATCGCCAAGATCCCGATAATTCTGGAGTAGTGCCCACGTCATGTCACGATGCATCGTGAAGACAAACTGTGAATCACACCCACATCATAGACTCAAGGCCTTCATACTTGTGTTTTTCTCTCACTTTCATCACCTCTTCACTATGTACTAATTCTTAATTTAATGAAATCATGAACAAAATCAATCTCTTAGAGTCAACCCTCTCACTAATACCGGTCTTATTTCTTTCACTTCACAATGATCTAAACTTGGTCTTTTCAATTTTAATAATCATATCTCATCACTTTCACTTGCCGGTGTGAGTTTTGGCTACACCCTAATTTTCAATTTCAGTTCACAAATTCACATATCTGAGTTGTCATACTCAAGAACATTTCTCTTTTTCAATTACATGATTTCCACCCTTTTCATGAATCAATTATCATACATGGAGTTCAATTATACTCATGCATTCCATAACCAATATTTATTTACACGTAAAAATCATCTTAAGAAAACATCTAGTCAAAGTAAATATTCATAATATCACCATTGTTACGCTACTCTTCAGCAATAATGACCCATATAAAATTCACATTTATATTTTTTTTCCATCAATTTTCCTTTCTTAATACTTATCTTAATCACCTCGTGAAAACACACATTTTTATGAAATTATACGGACAAGAAACCATAGTTTCGAATACAACTTTACCTCAAAACACACTTTATTTCATCCCAATAACTTCTAATTTATTTTCATAAGTTGTATATGATTTTAGAATAATTACGGTATTTTTTTTGGAATTTTTATACATCAAGAAAACTCCCAAAATCAATTTTAAAAAAATATAAAAATTCTGGCTAACACCAGAATCGAACCCGCAACCTCAGAGAAGACAGCCGCATCCGCTAGCCACTAGACCGAAGGCGCTCAGCGATATGAATAGGGAGACAGAGAGTTATATACTCTCTGTTCGGGTGTTGGTTAATTTTTTTAAACCGCACAAAAAGAAGGTGGCCTCAAGGTATCGAACCAGCGACCTCAAGTCACGCGCCGCGCTACTGTAACGCCAGAACGCCAACCGACTACTTGAGCTACAGGCTCAAGTTGTCACAAATACAACTTGAATTCTATTTAACTCGAGTCTCTGTTTTATTAAAATGTTTCGATGTTCACAAGCTCTTATCTTTGTTTTGCTTGCACCAAAAACCATGTAAATTTCTAAAACGTATATTTTAACTTAAATTAACACCCCAGTATTTTTAAAATAATTTTTTCAGTAATTTAATACACATTTCTCCTACAATAATTTAAATTGCATACTACTCTCTCCTTAGTTCAAATTTGACATTTCTCAAATACAAATTGGTATAAAAAATTCACATTATAAATATATAATTCCCTGTTTTTCCCTCTTTCATAAATCCAAATGCATAGGATAATTTTATTCATTTGAAACAATATCACGATAGTCCATTTAGCACATAAAACAATAATTTCATCTACTAACACTTTGTACTCAATTTTGACATTATCAACAATCCCAATTCAATATTTCCATAACTACAAGCAATTTGCACATAAAATTAAGATTCATGACAATTTAACATACAATCTATTTAGCCATAATCTAATCAACTAGCAAGTCCTTTTTCCAATTAAGTGTACTCTTATTAGTTTCTTTCATGCATCATTACTTCAATCACTCCTAGCATGGCATCTAAATTAGAAATATAGAAAACCACCCACCTTATTTTGGAGAGAAAATCACACAACAACTCCTAAACGAAAAGCCCTTCTCCTCCTAGATTGAGCTTGCCCACACGAGTGCGTCTCCTCCTTGCTTGATGTGCAAACCAAAAGCTCCCAAGTGATGTAGCCGGCCTCCTTGCTTCTAGCACACACACTCAAACTCTCAATCTTTTATTCTCACTTCCTACTAATAATCTACTACTAATAATTGTATTCTTTCACTATAGGTTTGGAAAGTGAAGAGTACAAGAATAACTAGGCTAGGGGGTGTATTTATACAAAATTTTAGGACAAATAGAAGGCTAGGATTGATCTAGGAGTTAAGAAACAAAGGCTAGGATTCAAGGGGAAGTTGTAGTAACCAACCATGATCACAGAAACTACCTCCCACAAACTCCACTCTCTTTTCCCTCTTAGTCCATATCCGGCCATGCAAAAAGTGCACAAACACGTGTACGTGTGATGCAAGTGTTCCCATAGTCCCCTATTTTAAAAGTTATACATTTTATTTTTTTATAAAAAAAATCTATAAAAATTGTCTACACTACAAGTTGTAATAAAAAAGAGAATAAACTCATGGGCTTTTATTTAATGGGCCAAAATATCTTACATTTAAAATAAATTTAGTTGGGCTCAAAATAAAAGAATACTTATGTTTGTTTAAAAATAGGCTTTGGGTAAAAATAGTAAAAGACATTGTTTAAAAATAGGCTTTGGGTAAAAATAGTAAAAGACATATATATATATATATATATATATATATATATATATATATATATATATATATATATATATATATACTCATTTATCTATGAAATGAAAATAATTATAAAATTTTATACCGCAAGATTGCACGTGCACAATATGTACAAATTAATAATACAAAATAATAATTCTTATAAATGAAAATCAGGGTATTACAGTAGGCACGCCAATCGCCGATGCTTTAGGTGTGGCTCTACTGATCATGTATGCGAGATTGTCCCCAGTCGTTTGCAGCAGTTGGCTCTTCCAGCCAGGGGTCCTGTTCAGTAGGCAGTTCTAGCTCGTGGTCCAGTTAGGCCACCGCTTCCTCCTCAATGCCAGATTGTCGGTCAAAGCACCGCTGTTCCGAGGAGAGGTCAGGCTTTCAACCTGACTGCTGTAGATGCTGAGTTAGCTGAGGGTGTGGTTGCAGGTATCTTCTGATTTATTGTTCTATTGTTTGTTGTTTCTCTTTGTTTTATTCCTTCCCTTGTTTTATTTCTTTCCGTTTGTCCTTTCTGCATTTGTTTTCCCTCATCCCTGTTCAACCATTCTTTTCTTTGTCTCTTTTGCTTTCTGTCTTAGGTGTTGTGCTTGTGTGCTCTTTTCTTGCTCATGTTCTTTTTTATTCTGGGGCAATCCATTCTTTTGTCTCCTCTCGATTTGTCGCTCACCATTAGTTGGAATGCAGCAACATGTCAGAGACTTGGAACATTGTGACAGGTGGTAGAGTTGTCATATGTTCCTGTGAGTGCAGGCAATATTCCGTTGTTATTGGGGATGCAGATTTCAAAGCCAACCTTATTATAATTGGAAATTCGGGATTTGACGTTATTCTGGGTATGGATTGGTTGGATGAAGCCCATGCTATTATTGATTGTCGTTCCAAGAAAGTTATCTTCAGAATTTCAGATCGAGCAGAATTTGAGTTCCATGTTGGAAAATCTTTCCTTGGCCGAGCAAAGACTGCAGTTGAACAGGTGGATTGTGCGATGGAATTGTACTCAGGCTGTGAGGCTGCACCCCTAGTTGTTCGGGATTTCTTGGATGTTTTTCCAGATGAGTTGCCTGGCTTACCCCCTGATAGCGTAGTGGAATTCGGTATTGATATTTAGCCTGGAATAGCACCGATATCTAAGAGTCCCTACAGGATGGCACCGGTTGAGCTAGCAGAGCTTAAGGTGTAGATTCATTAGTTGCTTGATTTGGGTTTCATCAGACCTAGTTTTTGCCTTGGGGTGCTCCGGACCTTTTTGTTGACAAGAAAGAGGGTAGTCGTCAATTGTGCATGGATTATCGAGAACTGAACAGAGTTACTGTGAAGAATCGATATTTGTTGCCCATGATCGATGATTTGTTTGATCAGTTATGTGGGGCTGCTGTTTTCTCGAAGTTGGATCTTTGTTCTGGGTATCACCAAGTTAAGGTGAAGACTGCGGATATACAGAATACTGCTTTCAGGACTAGATACGGGCACTATGAGTATCTTGTGATGCCGTTCAGGGTCACGAATGCACCGGCTGTATTCATGAGTCTTACGAACCGGGTCTTCTCTCAGTTCTTGGATAGATTTGTGGTGGTCTTCATTGATGATATTTTGGTGTATTCTCATAATTGGGAAGATCATGCTGAGCACCTTAGAGTGGTTCTGCAGACCTTGAGAGAGAATCAGCTCTATGAGAAACTCAGTAAGGTGCGAGTTTTGGCTCGACAGGGGGTTTTTTTTTTGGGCACATTATTTTTGGCGATGATGTTTCTGTGGATCCAGCCAAGGTTGAGGCTGTGAACGATTGGCCTATTCCAAAGTCTGTTTCAGAGGTCAGGAGTTTTCTTGGTTTGGTTGGCTATTATCGGAGGTTTGTTCAAGACTTTTCGAAGATAGCAGGACTGTTGACTAAGTTGATTGGAAAGTATCAGAAGTTTTGTTGGTCTGATGAGTACAATGAGGCTATTGTTGAGATTAAGAATAGATTGACGTCAGCGCCTGTGTTGACTATTCCCGATGGTTCAGGTGGATTTGTGGTTCACTGTGATGCTTCTCGTAAGGGTCTTGGAGCAGTTCTTATGCAGAAGGGCCGAGTCGTTGCGTATGCATCGAGGCAGTTGAGGCCCCATAAGAAGAACTATCATACTCATGACTTGGAGTTAGTGGCAGTAATTCATGCTTTGAAGCTGTAGAGACATTATTTACTTGGGGACCGAGTGGAGATCTTTACAGACCACAAAAGTCTCAAGTACTTCTTCACCCAGAAGGAGTTAAACATAAGGCAAAGGCATTGGTTGGAACTTATGGTCGATTATGACATCAGTTTGCAATACCATCCTGGTGAAGTAAATTTGGTGCCAAATGCTTTGAGCAGGAGACCGGCAGTTATGTTTCTTACTCTGCAGAGTGATCTCATTGAGCAGATGCGGAGGTTGGAGCTGGATGTTGTGTTGCCGAGTTCTGGTCAGAGTTGTTTGGCGCTCCAGCTGCAGTCGTCTCTTGTTGATCAGATTAAAGAGGCGCAGGCTGGTGATGCGCAGTTGTAGAATTTTCGAGCTGAGGTTGAGTCTGGGTCCAGAACGGACATGGTTATTCATGCAGATGGTTCGTTCCGTTTTGGTTCTCGGTTATTTGTCCCTAAGGGTAAAGTTCGTCAGAGGTTGCTTGAAGAAGCTCATCAGTCTTCGTATTCTATCCATCCTGGCGATACTAAGTTGTATTGGGATTTGAAGCTTCATTTCTGGTGACATGGTATGAAGAGGGCTATTGCTCGGTTTGTTTCTCAGTGTTTGGTCTGCCAGCAGGTTAAGGCAGAGCATCAGAGAATCGCTGGACTTCTTCAACTGCTTCCTATTCCAGAGTGAAAGTGGGAACATATCACTATGGAATTTGTGACCGCTTTGCCGAGGAGTCCTAAGGGTCATAATGCTATTTGGGTGATTGTCGATCGTTTTTCGATGAGGGCTTACTTCATTCCTTTTCGTGTTGGTCAGTCTACTGAGAGCCTAGCTGAGAGGTATATGTAAGAGATTGTTAGATTTCATGGGGTTCCAGTCAGTATTTTATCCGACAAGGATACGAGATTCAGATCTCAGTTCTGGGAGAGTCTTCAGAACAGTTTGGAGAGTAAATTAAAGTACAGTACAGCTTTTCATCCCCAGACTGATGGACAGTCAGAGCGAACTATTCAGATTCTTGAGGACATGTTGAGGTCCTGTATGCTTCAGTTTGGTGGGTCTTGGGAGGACCATTTGTATCTCGTAGAGTTCTCGTATAATAACAGCTTTCAAACCAGTATTAAAGCTGCTCCGTTCAAGGCACTCTATGGGCGGAAGTGCAGATCGCCAGTGTTCAGGGATGACATTGGTGAGAGGAAGTTGTTGGGTCCAGGGTTGATCACCAAGACAATGGATGTTGTGGTTTAGATCAGGAAGCACTTACAGGCAGCTCAGGACAGGCAGAAGCGATGAGCCGATGTCTATCAGAGAGCTTTGGAGTTTGTTGTTGGTAACCATATTTTCCTTAAGGTATCTCCGTGGCGCGGTGTCATTCGGTTCGGTGGTGGGGGCAAGCTTAGCCCTAGGTTTATTGGACCGTTTGAGATTTTGGAGCGAGTAGGTAAGGTGGCCTATCGTCTTGCTTTGCCGCCAGCTTTATCAGGAGTGCACGATTTTTTTCATGTCCCACAACTCAGGAGATATATCCGAGATAAGAGCCACGTGATCAACTACTCTGAGTTGACCGTTCGGTCGGATTTGACTTGTGAGATTCTGCCAGTTGCTATTGTGGATTAGCAGGAGAAAGTGCTTAAGAACAAGGTCATCAAGTTGGTTCGTGTTGCTTGGAATCCTCACTCGCCTGGTGAGCCGACTTGGGAGTTGGAGGAGGAGATTCAGCAGAAATTTCCTCATTTGTTTGGATAGTTTTGTTTTGTTCTATTGGTTGTTTTTGGGGTTACCTTATGTATCTTCTTTTTGAATTTCGAGGACGAAATTCTTCTTATTAGGTGGGTAGGATTGTAACCCCTGGTTTTCATTTTGTGTATTTTGGAGTGTATTTTTTCGTTTTGGTGTATTCTCTCTCTTGTATTTTTTTTCGGAACCGTATATTGAGTTGTTTCAATATATTTTCATTTTCTGTTCTCATTCTCGATTTTTGCTAGTTATTTCTGATTTCTTGATTGTTCTTGTTCATGGTTGTTGTTTAGCTCTTTATTGTTGTCTCGTTCTCTTTATTTGTTCTTTTATGGTGCTCTTGGTGATTTGGTGTTCTACCCCATTCCTAATCCTATGATTTTGATCCCCAATTGATTACCAAAGCCATATTACCCAATCCTAGTTTGAATCCTATTCAATTTGATCCCCATTTGTCTTATTGAATCAATCCTATTCATACTCCTAATAAACCCATTAACCCAAATACCCATTAACCCTATTCACCTCCTTATATATATCCCCTACATCCCCTCACACAAACCCTAACCCTAACATCTAAAACCCTAGCCCCCGCTCTCTCCCTCTCTCCTTCCCGGCTGCACACCCGAGCTCCCCCAAACCAGCCAGCAACCCAGTCCGACAGCCCCCTTTCCCGACCTTCCCTCCTCCCGGCAACACCCTCACACCCCGACACCCCATCTCCTCCATCTCCGGCCACCCTACATCTCCTACACCCGATCATCTACATCCCTTGCCGATCAACACCCTCCAAACCACACGTACCACTAGCACATCATCTTTCTTGTTGTGGGTTTTCTCTTCTCTTGCTTTGAGAAGCATGTCGCGTGTTCGTGCGAGTTGTTCGTAGGTTCGTTGCTTGGATTTGTTGATTCGTGGATATTCGTTCGTGGATTTTGCTCGTTACTCTTGCTTCTCGTTGTTCTTCATCCTGATTTAAGGCAAGTAACTTGTACTCCAATTCATTTGTTTGATACAAGTCAAAAAGTTCATCTATAGTGTAGTTGGATCTAGAGACGACTCCTGTTTGTGTTTTGCTTGATGGGTTTTGTCTCTATTGTGAAAACTGGACCATAGATGACTCACGACACAATATGGACATGAATTAACTTAGGATTTATCCTTTCTTGATTTTGGTCACGTATGTGAGATTTTGGTGAGAATTCGTGTTTTGGTTGAGACCCATGTGATATAATTGGCGTGGATATGTTAGATACCCTAATTCATGTTATTTAGACACTTGGTAGACTCGATTTCATGTTTGGGTGTGTCTGGATCAATTTTCTTGAATCTATGTTGATTTTGTTTTTAAGGGGGAAAATCTGTAGATTGACGCTGATCTGTTTTGTTTGCTGTTTTGGACTGTTTTAAAGTCAGTATCTTAATTTCGGTATAAAACATGAGTTTTAGAGAATTTTGTCTACTTTCAAACCCCTCTGACCTTGCTTGATTCTGATTTTCGTATGACTGAGTTATGACTGTTTCAGTACAGAGGGGTCGACCTTTTCCAGATTCTGTTTTTCGGTAATTTTGATGACAAATTATTTTAAAGAACTATGCTACATATATTATTTTAATCCAAAACATTGGTCAGTATTTCTTTATCAAGTTAAGAATTACCCAGAATTTTGGTGAATTTTATTGATGAGTTTTATGCGTTGTTTCATGCCCGTTTATGAAAACTATACATGTTGTATTTTGCTCGCTGTTCTGTAAAGAATTATGTTTTTATCCCATTTCCTTTTACTGTATGAAAAATGTTTGTGAAATATGAAAGTTAGTATATCTTAGCTATTTTCATATTCCTTCGGCGGATTCGGATTTCGTTGCACTGGTTGCGAGATCCTTCAGTTTTTGTACAGTAGTGTTGGGAATTCCAGATTTTCCAAAGTGTCGTTTCTTTATGTTTTCTTATTTTTGATGACTAAACTAATTTTACGGGAATATTATGAAACTTTATATTTTGATGCTAGATATATAGGGCAATACCCCAGATTTTTCCTGAATTTGGTTGAGAGGTTTTAATTCAGTTTTCCTGACTGAGAATTCGTTTTCCTAATTTCTGACTGAACATGTTTTCTGATTTCAGATCTGTTTTGAGTTATGATGTTGTGAATTACCATATGACTTATTTGTACTCGCTAGATTCGTGTGGAAGTCTATTTTCCAGATCCTTGGACGGATCCAAATTTAGATATTTGTAGTACCGGGAATCACTATTTTAGTACAATACTGTCTTGCTGTCCTGAATTAGAAAACTAGTTGTTTTACCCTGTCATGTGTTATCTTGTACCTGTACTTGTTTATCTTGCACCCTGAACTTGATGCACGTTTATACTCTGTTATCCTTGCTTTGTTTTGCGACACATACATGCATGCTTGATTATAATAATAAATGACCAAGCTGGGGTTATGGGAAAAATCTAGTAGTGGAAAATATAGAAACGTGTACTTGGAAGAGGACCTGTGTCTTGCTTGCTTGTTACGTGTTCATGACTACATAATTCACGATCCTGTTTATCTGTACCTGACTACATGCTTCCCTAAGGAAGATGTACTCAGAAGATAACCACTAGGTTATACCTGTTTCCTGTACCTGACTGCATACTTCCCTTAAGAAGATGTACTCGCAAGAGAACCACTAGGTTCTACCTGTTCCTGTTATTCCTGTTTCCTGTACCTGAGTACACTGCCCTATGGACTCCACTACGAAATCTAATGCGAAACTGTTTGTTGTAGCAACCATGTAGTAAAATCTAGGATGCATGAAGTGCTACAGTTAGTAATATAACAAGACTTGACATGACATAATCTGATTTCTTGTACTTGATACCTGATACCTGTTACATGATGACCTGTGCTTGTACCTCTTACTTGTATACCTGTATACCTGTATACCTAATTACCTGTGTAGTACCCCGTATTTTTAAATACTATTTTTGAGATTAGAAAATGAATTAAAATGATTTTCGGGAGATTTAATAAATATTTTTCTAAAGATTTATCTTTTACACGTGCAAAACACGTGCAAATATTTTTGGTGTAAATATCCAATTTTATATTTTTAGTAAATTCTCCTACTTATAATAGAGTATATTCTAAATTTTGGGATTTTTCTGAGTAAAGAAACTATTTTTATAAATACCTCGAAAGAGAGGGGTTTTTATGTAAAAAGCCATTTGGATTTTAAATAAATTATGAAAGTTCATTTTTACTGAATTTTGGGCTTTCCATGGTCATCATTGAAATTAAAATATATTTAATTTTTATTTAGAGTTGATTTGGTAAAGATTTAAACAAATATGGTATTTTTGTAAATATGGAATTTATGTTGGATCTTGTGCAAATGTTTTCCTGAAAAGTAAAAGTCAGATATTTTTATTGGAAAATATAACATGTATTATTAGATATTATTTCTGAATTTTCTGAATTTTCTGAATTTTTACGAATATTTTATGATGTATTTGCAAATATTACAAAAATAGGGACTTTTGTGCAAAATTGCCACCCTGAGTGCAAATCCGAATTTTTCTTATTTCTGGGCTGTGCTGGATTGCTGGAAAACTCAGTAGTAAAAGGATTTTATTTGGTTTTGATTTATTTAACTTATTTTAACTAAGAAAGGTTTATATATGTAAAGTAATTTGTTAAAGGATGATTTTGCAAATGCGTTTTAAAACCCTAATTCCTCTATTCTGGGTATTTAAAGGGGGTGGAGTGCAGCCGTCATACGCTGCACAACACAAGGTTTTATCATTTTTTTCTTTCTTGGAGATTGAAAGAGAAGATCTTGGATTTCGCAAAGAAGGGTTTTGCTTATTCGATTGGATTTCTTCATTTAAGGTGAGTGATATAATTGTTTTGTTGTTTTGTTTTATGTATGTGAGTGACTTGTTTGTCTTTCTTTTTGATTTATGTATGTTGTATGAGAATGATATGAATGTTTTAATTGATTTTGGATGTTGAATTTCATCTATTAGAAAGCATGCTAGGATTTGGTATGAACATGTATGTTGGATGGATGAAAAATTGGATCTTTGAGAAGAACCCTAGATATTTGCATGTGAAAGATTTTAGATTGTTGGAGAATCTAATATAAATTGTGAGTAGGCATTTTCTTTGAATTATTGCAGATTTGATTATGAGGGATGTTATGCATTAATTAATTAAAGATGATATTTTTGGGACTATCAGTGAGTTGGATGAAAACAACTTGGCCATGTTAAGGATAAATTTGTTTTTGTTCATGAATCAACTATAGAGAATAGTTGAGATTGAGTTGAGGAATTTTGAGAATGAATAATGGTTTAGAGGACCATGTTTTGAGAATTTGAGTTATGATGATTAGATTTGGGGATTTATACATTTTGGATTTAATTTGGGGATTTGTGATTTTGTGAAAGATGTTGTTCGAATTTTGATTTCTCAAATGCTAAGTTCTAAATCTGAATATTTGGTATTGATATGGTTTGGCATATAAAACAAAGTTATTTTGATGTATGATTTATTATTAAAAATTCTAATTTTGATTATATGCACAAATTCATGTTTTAATTGAAAGAAATCAACAAAAACTCCATTTTTATGATTTCAAGTAGTTGATCTAGTTTTAGGAACTATGTTGTACTCTACCAGTTATATTTGATCATATAAGAAATATGTTTTTAGCATAAATCGTTTTCATGAAGTAAAACTATGTATCGGTTGAATGTGTACAACCAAAACTATACAGTCTGTAGGCCGACAGTCGACTGGCATGACCTTTCAGTCGACTGATACGACCCGGCTGCTATGTTCTTTAGTTGTATTGAAATTTCTCTTTTGTAAGTCGACCTATGACTTTTATAAGTCAACTTATAACACTTAGCTTATTTTCTTAAAACCATGGAATTTTCTTTCTAGATAGTCGACCGATGGCTTCTG
Source organism: Hemerocallis citrina (assembly GCA_017893485.1). Classification (NCBI taxonomy): domain Eukaryota; kingdom Viridiplantae; phylum Streptophyta; class Magnoliopsida; order Asparagales; family Asphodelaceae; genus Hemerocallis; species Hemerocallis citrina. The sequence continues at coordinate 340,581,962 of CM030358.1, read as the reverse complement.
TAGTCGACTGATACTGATAGACTTTTACATTTCCGAATGTTCTTTCAAATGATTTATTCTCTAAATGTTTTTGGATCTATAACTTATTATACTAAATGTTACTGCTTCTACAGAACATACGCTTTCAAGATATATTATTGTTGGATTTGGATACTAGAATTTTATAAAGATTTGGATTTTGTTGATTGGAGAGGTTTCTCCGTATGATCGTTTTGATGATGGGTTGTGGATTGTGGTTTTGTTGAGATCCTTAGGAGTTGAGTGGGAGTCCTGTAAACCGGCAGTTGAGATTTATTGAGTTAGATCTGGGAGGTCTTGGTCTGGTTGTTGTTGAGTATTTAAGTCCGGCAGGATACACTAACTCTAGAGATGGAGATTTTCTTGGGGTTTGGATTTGTGAACTTTGGACTTGTTGAGATCTCTAGGAGTTGAGTGGGAGTCCTGTAAACCGGCAGTTGAGATTTGTTGAGTTAGACCTGGGAGGTCTTGGTTTGGTTGTTGTTGAGTATTTAAGTCCAGCAGGATACACTAACTCTAGAGATGTAGATTTTGTGTTTTAACAATAACCAACTTAAGAACAGGCACTAGTGGGGATGCGATGGAACTTGGAAAACGTAAGTATAGGCTCATGGTTTTGTTAGTCCAACGGATGCGTTCCAGGACTGTTTGTTGTTCTATCTCGAGAGGACATTTGTGTGTTCGCGTGTCGAGGGTCTGCAGGCCTATTCACGGAGCATGCAGGGTGCATTCGCGTGTCGAGGGTCGGCAGGCTTATTCACGGAATGTACCTGGTGTATCTGCACGTCGAGGGCCTTGCAAGCCTATTCGTGGGTTACACGGTTTGGGAGATGATTCTCCGGTTGTTTTTTTTGAGCTATCTTACATGATGCTTGCGCGTCGAGGGCTGTGGTGCCTATTCGCAGAGTTTTCTGGATCTTGTTTCCCATGACCGTAATAGGATTAGTAGCATAGCGAGGGGTTATTCCTATAAAGTGGAGATCGTTAAGGACTTGCACCGGACCTATATACTATGGAATGCATAGAATCTGACAAGTATGCATTAAAGAGCCAGCATATAGAGCTTGTGCTTTCTTGACTTGGTTTATGCTTGTGTTTTCCTTTTTTTCCTACACTTGACACTTAGTCTAGCTTCACTTGTTGTTTTCATTCCATAATGTTTTCATGCTTTACTTCTTTGTTATTTTTCATTCATTTATTCTTGTTGTTAATACATGTTGTGGATCACTTTATGTTTTATGATTTAATTATGTTGTTTTGTTTTTTATGTCACCCACACCTTTATGGCTGACCCCTTTAGTTTTGGGGGTTATGGATCATCTCTAGCCTCATGTGTTACAGGTTGTTGCTTAGAGCTTGGAGGTTTGGATGCTTGAGATAGTTTTGAGATAAATTGATATAATAGAGCTTTTGTGTAAATTTGTAAAAGAAGTGTTGTAAAAGAAAAAGTTTGTAATTCAAGGTGTTTATATTTCCGCTGTGTTTTGTAAATGATTGTTGTAACAAAAGTTTGAAATAAAAATTATCTGTGTTTTTGGGCTATGTGTACTATTACATTGAAGTTGATGCTGAAAATTGTGCCACGTGTTTTCTAATATGCTACAACCTGTTACCTGATATCTGTTACATGTTTACCTGTTTACCTGTTTACTTGACACTGGATTTATGTTACCTGTACCTGTTAGTATACCATGCTACTTGTTTCTATTTTCCTGATTCATGTTAGATATTATATTTCTGTTGACACACTTATACCATGCTAGGCCTATTACTTAGAATTTTTTAACCCCTGTACTTGTATCCTACATTATAAGTGTCACGCCACGCTTCCCAAAAAGGAATACAGAATACAGATACGTATCAAAAAGCCAGCGAATGATTTTCATCATCCTAAACTGTTTCAGAATCTTTACAACACATCACAAAAATAATCAGAGTCGGAAGCAAAAGGCACAACCATTCATGCATAATTGAAACAAATTACCAACAAAAATTTACTTGAAACCAAATATAATATTCTCAAATAAATCAGAGTCTGGAGAAAATAAATATCCTGTGTCACATCACCCAAATACAAATGAATATCCAATAAACCAAATATACTTTATTCAATATTCAAGCAACAACTAATAACAAAAACAAAGCAGAAATTCCAACTTAATACATCCTCTCGCCATTACCATTTAGCAGCTGACCATCCTGATCTGCAATTAGTAAATTTGCAGGAAAAAGGGGAAAGAAGAAAACAAGTACCCGTCAATTGCAAGTCGCGGGTCACAAATAATGTAGGATACAAGCACATGGGGAAAAACTAACAGATCTAATTAATAATAGAAACAGACCTAACATGGTATACTAACATATGTGAAGTGTTTAAATGTCAAGATAGTATGCAAACAGACATACAGCTAGTGTTAAGTAATGTGTCACATGATAGTGTCAGACAGATAACAGGTAATCAGATAATCAGATAACGGATAGTCAGATACGTATAACAGATTTAGATTCATATTCAGATTTCAGATTTCAGATTCAGATTTGAGATTTCAGATTTTTATAAGTCTTGTGGGATTACTATCTAGTTAGCACTTCATGCCGTTCATACAACATGGTTGCTACAACAAACAATTTTGCTTTAGATTTTGTAGGGGATCATATAGGGCCGTGTACTCAGGGTTCAGATAGATATCAGACGATCATGCACCATGCTCTCATATAGATAACAAACGATCATGTAAAATGATCTCAACAGACGATCATGTAAAATGATCTCAACAGATAACAGATAATCAGATGGGAAACACGGGCTCCCTTCTAAGTATACATTTCTATGCTTTCCCACTACTAGATCTTTCCTATAAACCCCGGCTTGGTTACTTTTATTATTGTTATCCGACAGACATGAATGTGCACGAAATAGTGTCAAACTAATATGGTATAATCAGTATTAGGTTCAGGAAAACAAGTCAGCATGCATAGATAATATATAGTCACATAATCGAGCAAAATGGTGTATGTTCATAATCAGGACAGTATGACAGATCAGTACTAAAACAGTGATTCTCGTCACTACAGAAATGCAAATATGGATCCGTCGAAGGATCTGGAAAATAGACATCCACACAAATCCGACGAGTATAATTAAGTCATATAGTAATTCACAACATCTTAACTCAAAACAGGTTCAAAGACAGAAAACATGTTCAGTCAGAAATCAGGAAAACGAATTCTCAGTCGGAAAAACGACATCAAAACCTCTCAAATAAATTCAGAAAAAATCTGGGGTATTCCCCTCTATGTCAAGAATCAAAATATAAAGTTTCATAATATTCCAGTAAGAATAGATCAATCGTCAAAATACAAAAGCATCAAGAAAACGTAGTTTAATGAATCTAGAAATCTCAACACTGATGTACGAAAACTAAGATATCTCGCAACCAGTGATTTGAAATCCAATTCCGCCAAAGGGATATGAAAATAAATAGAATTTACTAACTTTCACATTTCACAAATAATTTTCATACAGTAAAAGGAATCATAGTGAAAATGGGGTTCTTTACTGAATAGCGAGCAAAATACAGCACAAGTACGTTTTAGAAACGAGCATGAAATACCGCATAAAACTTATCAATTAAATTCATCAAAATTCTGGGTAGTCCCTAATATCATAAAGAAATACTGAACAAAATATTGTATCAAGGTAATATGTATAGAATAGTTCTTGAAAATAGTTTGTTAACAAAATCAACAAAAAACTGAATCTGGAATAGATCGACACCTCTGTACTAAAATAGTCATAACCCAGTCATACGAATTCCAAATCAAGCAAAATCAGTGGGGTTTGGAAATAGACAAAATTATCTGAAATTCATCTTTTATACAGGAATTAAGATTCTGAATGTAGCATGGACGAAAACAGCAAACAAAACAGAACTTCCAGAATTTACAGATTTCACAATTCAAATAAAGAATATCATAACTTCAAGAATATTGATCCAAACACATCCACACTTGAAATAAAACCTACCAAGTATCTAAATATCATGATTTAGGGTTATTAACATGTCTACACCTATTATTTCAAATGGGTCTCAATCCAAACACAATTTCACACACATATTCACATACAAGATTACAAATCAAGAATTGGGCAAATTCTAGATTATCATATATCAAGATTGGTGTCATGAGTTATCTATGGCCAAATTATCACAATAGAGACAAAACCCATAAAGAAAAACACCATCTTTGGTTGTCTCTAGACCCAACTACACTATAGGTGAACTTTTTGACTTGTATCAAACAAATGAATTGGAGTACAAGTTACTTACCTGAAATCGGGATAAAGAACGATGAACTCAAAAGTAGGAGCAATTCCCACGAACGCAAATCCACGAACTCACGAACGATCTACACTCGCACTCGAGCACGCGCAATAAAAATCCAAGAGCAAGAGAGCGCGAGACGACGGATGGAGAGGAAGCGGGAGAGATGAAGCACGGACGCAAAGGTTAGGGAAGCAAAGGTTAGGGAAAAAAAATATAGCATGCGGTTGATAACAATTATATAAGGGTATATATATATATGCTAGGTTTGAAGAAGGATGGGAGGCAAACTGACGGCTACAGGAGGAGAAAAAAAAAGAAAAAAAATAATGGGTCGGGTGGCTTCTTGGGTAGTAGTCCGGTTGTGTGTAGGAAAGTATATAAGGTAAGTATATATACTAGGTAAGTATATAAGGTAATAGGAAAGTATATTGGTAGGATTTAATTAGGTAATGGGTTGGTTTGGAGTTTACTGAATAGGATTACTAGTAGGGAGTAGGGAATGGGTTGGAATATAATTAAATGGCTTTGGGTGTAATCTGGTTAGGTATACATAATGGGTAGAATAGGTTAAACGGGTTGGGAAATGGGCTAATGGGTTATAGGGAATAATGGGTTTAGGTGGGTTTTAATGGGTTTAAATGGGTGTTGGTTAATTAAATAAAAATCCAATAAGGAATCGGGTTTTAAAAATCCAACGGAAAAATAAACTAACCGATAAAAAATATTGTTCATAATAAAAATATAATTTGCACTACACAATATAATTTATTCAAAATACTACAAATACAAATAACAAATAGAAATGAATTTTTAATAAGAACTCAAACATAATAATAATAATAATAATAGTAACAGTAAAAATACTAATAATGAAAATTAAAGTAATAATAACAAAAATAAAATTTGTATAAAAATCTTAGGAAATAGTTACAAATAAGATTATTTATCGAAAATCGATTTTAATAAAAGATCCAACAATACATTTTGACAAAATAGTTGAAAATTGAAAATAATAATAATAATAATAATAATTTGCAAAAATTTTAAATAAAAAAAAATACACAAAAATACATTTTTGGGAAAACAGGGATTACAATAAGTGGCCCGTAACTTGCAATTGACGAGTACTTGTTTTCTATTTCCTTCTCCTGCAAATTTACTAATTGCAAATCAGGATGGGCGGTTGCCAGATGGTATTGGCGAGATGATGTACTAGTGCTGGATTTTTTGCTTTATTATTATTATTATTTGTTACTTGAACCTGAATAAAATGTATTTGATGACTTGGATATTTATCTTGTATTTGGGCGATGTGACCCAGGATATTTGACTTGTTCAAAACCTGATTATTTGAGATTATTATATTTGGTTTCAAGTAATTTCTGTTGGTACCTTCTTTTAATTATGCATGTCTGGTTGTATCGCTTGCTTCCGACTCTGATTATTCCTGTAGTATGTTGTAAAGATTCCTGAACAGCTTATGGATGATGATATTCATTCGCTGGGCTTTTGTTACGTATCCGTATTCTATATTCTTTTTGGAAAGCAGGGCATGACAGTAAGTGGGGTACATCTATATAGTCGAGCGATGGATTCCGGGACTATATACCCAGTCAGGCGGTAGATTCCGGAACTGTGGTTGCTTGCGGAGCGAGACGAGTCTCAATTAAATCCGTGATTATGATTAATCGGGCAGTGGATTCAGGGTTCATGATTAGTCGGGCAGGCAGGAGGCAGATCTTCAATATATTTCGAGGCTGGAGCAGCACTTGTGGGATGTTCGCACGATGAGGATTTTCGTATAATTCTGACGGTGGACTCTAGGGCTGGGGTCCGTACTCGTGGGATATCTGAAACTTGATTTTGTTACCGTATAGTTTTCATAGCGAGGGATTAAACCCTTTAATGTGGAGTACCTAGGTGCTTACCCTTGGACCTATGTAGGATGAAGTGCATAGAATCCGAACAAGTATGCATTAGTGTTATTGTAGTATAACATCTACATTAGGCATTAAGTCATATCATACACTGACCTATTTAGAATAGTCACTATTTATACTTTTATATGCGTTCAAGTTTGTGTTTGCTAAAGTAAGAGATTTCGTTATAATACAGCACAGAGATGATCGATATTTATAACATTGCGTCGGTTGTATGCAACTGTCGTGCCCATAGATTTTCAGTGCAGGCCTTGATTGGATTGGCAAGGACTTAAAAACGGTTGACGATAAGGATTATATTCATGATGAAAGCTACTAATATTAGAGTTGTATTTCATGTTGTATTTTATTTAACTTCTGCTGCATAACTCTGTAATAAACATTGTTGTGTAATAAAAAAAAATTAACTTCCTTGTAAAATTGTACAAAATGAATTAAAAGATTATGTTGTACTACAAATTACATGTAAATAAAATTTGGGGTGTTACACGAACCTTAGCCACCACCATCGCCCTTATCGTCTTCCTTCCCCGCCGTCGTCCCCCGACGTCCCCTCCGTCTCCCACCACCGACGACCTCCCATTCTTCAGGTAAAAATTAATTTAAAGTTAATTTTAAGGTTTTATGGTTGTTTTATGGTTGTTTTAGGGTTAAATTTGTTTTGGGAATTGTTAGTTTTAGGGTCTCTTTCGGGAAATTTTAACTAAATTGAATTGATTTTGTGCACTTATTATTTTTGAATTGAATTGAATTGATTTTGAACATGTATTACAAATTAAGATGTTTGAGTTTGATTATTAATATATTCTGACATCTTAAAGTTTGCGACTACTTCATGTATTTTAATATAAGTTAGTTGATTTAGGATTCTTCCTAAACTAAAATCTCTGTGTGTGTTGTTTGCACAATTGTACGAATGAAACTGAGGTGAGGAGTTTTAAGAAATTAAAAGTAATTTTGGTGTGTCAGATTGATTGTGGTATTTGTAGTATTTACGAAAAATTAGAATAGTTAGTCTAATAAGTATTGTAATTGTTTCTATGATATGATGGTGCTTTTGTCTTCATAGCTTAATTAAATACCATTAATAATTAGTGTTCTAATAATAATGACGTCAAACTTAGAAGCTTAATTAAATCATTACTTGGTTATTTCTATAACTTATCATTTCCAAAATGATTTATACTCAAAACAATAGACATTGACAAAACTTGTGACATTTTCACTCTCGAATATCTTCTTTCATAGTGCCTGCTTTAAACACTCATTGCCATCCACCCTCTCCCTCCCCATCCACCCATTGTATTTATTACTTGTCTTAATTTTTTTTTCATTATCTTAATCTGATGAATATTACAGTTACAATATGGCGAGGAAGAAGAAAAGAGTCACCACAATGGAAGTTAACAAAGAACAAGGGTCGGAACAGCTACCAAAACAAAGTGGCAGTCAGCTTGAGGTGGGGGAGGGAAGCACGCCCACCGTAAAAAAACAAAGAGGACCCACAAAGATGTCCGATGTGTGGAAGATGGAAAAAAAACGAGAGGATTGTCGTAGAGGTAAACAGTGCCCGACAACGTATAGGGGACAATGCACGAAAATTGGCGCAATTTATTAGGGGTAGTTGCTAGGAATTCTCACATAGTTCCATTGTCCTAGAAGACTTGGCCAAAGGTGCCCAATACGACAAAGGCGGCCGCCTATTGACCAATGTAACATTGATTTCTTTTGTGTTGTTGGGAATAGTTTTGATTGAGGTTTAACTCAATGCAAGTTTACAGTTATTGATATGCATTTAAATTGATTATCTTTTGCAAGATTTAATTACTAATGATATCTAATGACTTATTATTTTATCTTGTATATCGTTAGTATCATTTAAGTGTGGACTTGGGAAGTGTGATTGTACTGAATTGGGGAATGGTTTCAGTTCTTTGATTTTATTTGGACCAAATAGAGTTTTTGTAGATTAATTGGAACATAATTGTAGTTTCAACTCGATCCCTTACCAAGATATCTTTAAATCAGGAAAATCAGACATAATCAACTTTCTTTCGTGACTATAAAACTTCTGATCTTTAATTTAGGTTCTCTTCCTTTCACTCATAAAAGTGAAGGAATCTCTTTTTCAATCTACAAACAAAAGTGACAAACCAGCGGAACAAAGAACCTAAAGTAATATACAAATAAATGAAAACTTATTACTCAATTTTGGTTTATGTATATAAGTTTTCAATTACTTGTAATCAATGCTATTTTGCAGCAATACTTCTCTTACCCTAACTCTCTCGACAACTGGATGGAAAAATCTATTTCAAAGAAGTGGAGAGATCACAAAAGTGATTTGAAGAGAAAATTTTATGATAAGAAAATGTCTGAGATTGATAATGCAAGGGTTGTGCCCCCCAGTGTCGAGGCTTCGGATTGGCAATTTCTCGTTAACTACTGGATTTCAGAGATGGGACATGTATTTATGTTTAATGAGTTCAAAGTGTTTGCTTAGTGATGTTAAATAAGTTCTAAAATTTTTGGAATGTACAGAGAAGATCAGGTCTTGGTGTTGTGAGTCGAACACAACAGCGTGTGTTACACACCACTGGTACGCAGAGCTTCGCTATAGTTCAAGAGGAATTGGTAAGTGTGTACTTTTTTATAAGTTCCAGTTTCAGTTTCTGAGTTTTATGTTTATAATAACTTTGTCTTACTAATCTATAGGAAGAGGAATTGGGTGTTGATTCCATCGGTGATGTAGATATATTTGACGCTACCCACAAGTCAAAAGATGGGTCATTTCCAATCCCCGAGGTAGAGGATATCTTGGTAATTTTATATATGACTTGAGTAGTTCTTTAAATTTTTAATTTGCTTCTACAACCATCCACTTATTTTCATTTTGATTCTTTGTCTTCCGTTCTAGATTAAGGCCAGATCGAAGTTTGACGAGATCTATACTGGTTTCTCCGACTCTTCTAATGCTTCGGCCAACTCATTAGCACGTCAGCGCCAAGCTATGTCATGAGAAAAGAGTCCTCCTGGACATGTTCATGGAATGGGTTTATGACCAACTCCTTCTCAATTCTTGGGTCTTCGTTCATCTGCTTACGGTGGGAGCCAAACCGTAGGAATGGATCAGTTTCTAGCTCTTCAAGCACAGATGGCATCTCTTCAAGCTCAAATGGATAATTTAGTCAGGCAACCGACAGTCGGCTCTGAAATTCCAGTCCCACCGGTTAGTATTGTAACTTACCTGGTTAACTTTAAATTTATGATACTAGATTTCCTGAAAGAGATAACCTAAACATGTATACTATTTATTTAGAAAACATCATATACATACACGAGCTAATACAGATAAGGAACATTCCTTGTCTTCCATTCTAAACCTTTGTATTCTATAATTAATGTGTTATCTATCTACTACATGTTTTCTATTTTGATGTTAACTGATAAAGATTAATATGACATATCATGCAACCTCACTATTCTTAGCGCAATTTCCGTTTCTTTATGTATGTAATTGTGTGTAAAGTAGTTCCAAATAGGTATAATATATTTTTTTTTCTGCAAGTACATTTTATGTATGATATTGTACAAAATATATATTAAAGTATAACTTCTGTAGGTATATACAAGAAATTATTTTTGATGAACTGGATAGAGCCCAAAAGCTCCAGCCACGCAATCAAATATATATAATAAAAAGTTCGTACAAACAGAAATAAATCAGCAATCGATTTACAAGGTGTAAACAATGAAAAATCAATATATACAGAAGGCTAAACACGAAATCTAAGAAACGAAGGATTGAGCAGACCCAAACAAAAACGGAGCCTCGATCGACGAAAGTAACTACAACACAATCCGGGCGCAGGACGACACAGTAGAAAGGCACAAGGATACCACAATGCTGCTGCGAAGAGAAGGACAAAAGTTACTGCAAGCCACCAGCCAATCGTCGCGTCCACACGCGGAGCGATACGACTATCGGCTGATACACCGACAACCTAGAACAAACAAAACGCAACGAAACGGGAGTCCCCGCTCGCTCCAAACAAGAACAAGAAAAGAGGCTCCACCACAATCAAGAAGCACCACAAAAAAGAGGCTAGGAGGACCAGCATCACAAGCATAGGAGGGATCTAAATGGAGCTGCACAGAGAGAGGCCCAGGCACACAGGAGAGCCCGACCGCAGCCACAGCGACACGGCTAGCGGCAACAAACCGAAACAGACAGTATCCAACAACCACAGTCGATATCACAACAAAAATAAACTAGAAGAGCATAATAAAGGAACAACAGCATAATAATAACATGACCATCTAAAAACAACTGGGATTAAAGAGCGACCCAGGGAAACACAGTGACATCAAACATCGTACACAGAAGAGAAGCAGCTAGATGGAAACATCACATAATAACAGCGGCAAACCAAGAACAAAACCGCTACAGGACGCTACATCGCAGCTGACAACAAAAAACCATGACAGCCCTGGCAGAAAACATCCCCCCCCCCCCCCCAAAAAAAAAAAACAAACAACCAACAGGGGTAGTAAGGGCTGAGGAAGGTTGCAAGTGAATATACAAGAAATTATAAAAGAACCTTATTTTCAGTGTGAAAGTACTTGCAACCTAATTTTCAGTGTGAATGTATTAATATCGTAATTTGCTACTTTATGTATGTAGATTGTGTAGTGTATAACATCTGTCAGGAATAAATTACAAGATCAAGTTCATACATACATAAAAAATGTAATGGAAATGATGCTTGGTTGAAAATGTCTCATACAGGCTTGAAAATGATACTTGATTGTTACATCGAGGAGGGAATGTACGTACTCTTCAGCTGAGGCAGGGGGGGTTGTCGTATGTATCTTGTATTCACTGTATGCAGAGATGAGGTGACAATTTCTTCATTAAACAACTACACTCCAAGTGGAGTGTAATGGTAATGGCAATGGCCCCAATGCTATTAAAACGTGCAGGGTTTGATGGCAAGTATGTAGGGATATCATTCTGAATTGTTGTTGTGAGTACAGCACTATTGAGGATTGAGTTCAAGTGGAGGGGTTGATGTGAAACAGAGTTAGTACTAAGATTTAGGGTTCAGTTATTGCTGACCCCCTCAAGTCTTCGGTCTTGTTTGAGCACCGATTTTAATTAGTCCAACTGATTTTATAATTAGATACTTGATTGTTTATGTTTAGATTGATTATTTATTGTTCATGTTTAGATTGATTATTTATTGACTATTTTGTGCATTAAACAGGACGGCCAAAGAATTTCATCGATTGCAAGTCGTCCAAATCCAGAAAAAACAACCGATCAGAATGGAAGCAACTCTGCTGAAATGAGATACACACAGTAGTAGACCAGTGGAGATGTCTCTTATGGTGGTTATTGCATTCATGTTATGACAAAAACAATTTTAATTTGTTTTTAAACTGGTTAATCAAACAAATATGTATGTATTGAAACAAGTAGAATTGGTTAAGGTTACTTTAGTATGTTATTTTGTGTGATTTGTATTATTCTGTATGATCATTGAAAATTTGTCAAATTGATTGTATTACAGGTTTTGTAGTAATGATTTGTGCAATGAATTATATTACAGGTATACTGAAAATTCAATGCAGCTGCATGGAAAAAATTATATAATGTTAGAAATTGGGTATTTTATACACCATTAACGACCCAGTGTTTTAGCAATTTTTTTAGTAAGTTCTGATATGAATTAGTCAGATATATTGATGGATTTGTGTTCTCCTTTGTGAGTAGATCAAAATCGTATATTTATTTTCTCAAAACGGTTATCGGGTGAATGAGAAATCGTTTCCCAAAGTGAGGTTGTTGATTTCTAAAAATGAGCTGAGAGATTTTATTCCCACATCAGAAAAAACAAAGGAATTAGAAGAGGGTATATAATAACATCTTTCTTGGCATTATAAGATAGCAAGCTAAGAGGCTCTTTCTCGCGCGCGTAGGAGGTGCAAATCTCGGACCAGCTTGTGTGCACCCGCACGTTCCGCAGACACGAATGCCGGACCGACGTGAACCCACCCGGTGTAGAGCAGCAATTTTGGTTTTTTCGATCTGTAACGGCCGAAATGAATGCATAAACGGTTCTGTTGCCATTTATTCACGTTTTGAACTACAGAAATAGTTTTGTCCGTCGTTACAGTAGTGTATTCAAGGAGTTCTCTGCCGTTACAGTTCTCACCCTGGCCCTATAAATAGAGGCCCCAACTCCCAGAATGAACATACCAGAAACTCTTCTATCCCCCTCCAGGCCATGTTCTTCTCTTTTTCTGTCCGGTCGTTCGGTGATAGATTTCAAGCTCTGTTCAGTTCGAGAGTGTGGCGTGGTGCCTACATCAACACTTTACTGTCGTTGCAACCTGAAAGATAGACGCCTTAACAAACTTCAGTACCCGGGCGAGACAAATCTGTTTTAAGGAGATTGTGTGATACACAAGTCTCGACACAAATCAGTTTGGTTTTGTTATTTTCATTTTCCTTTGAATTATTGGTTTTTTTCTTCTTCTCCTCCTTCTCTAATTTGTGTCTCTAATTCATACTTGAATTTATTGCAAAAGATTTTTGTAATCAAATTATTCTAACAAACATAAACAAGTTTTTTTTTCTTTTTTTCTGATTTTGAGGCATTTCGTTTTGTTTTCTTTTTCATTCTGAAAAATTTACACTCGTATTCTGTATTTTCAGATTAAAAATGACAAATGCAATGGAGAATGCTGTTGTGGCTGAAACGGTCTAAGTGCTGGTTACTGATGCAGCACAAGTGCCGACTATTGCTGTGGCACGATTGCCCATGCCAACCGGTGCACCTGTCTCAGTCTCCCATGGGGAGAAACCTGAGAAGTTCAATGAGCAGAATTTCAAGAGGTGGCAATAGAAAATGTTGTTCTACTTGACCACCTTGAATCTCGCAAGATTCTTGAACGAAGAAGCTCAAAATCTTAAAGAATATGAGCAAGATAACTAAGTCATCGCCACTGTGGATGCTTGAAAAAATGATGATTACTTATGTAGGAACTACATAATGAACGGATTAGCCTGTTCTCTGTATAATATTTATATTGATAAAAGAACAGCTAAAGAACTTTGGGAATCCATACATCATAAATTTAAAACTGAGGATATCGGCACCAAGAAATTCATTGTGGGTTGCTTCATAGACTATAAAATGGTAGATTCAAAAAGGGTGATCGTTCATGTTCAAGAAATTCAACTGATCTTATATGAGATACATGCTGAAGGTATGAACCAAAGTGAAAGATTTAAAGTTTCTTGTATTTGACAAGTTGACAGCAGGTTGGAAAGACTTCAAAAATTACTTGAAGCATAAGCGAAAGGAAATGGGCATTAAGGATCTCATTGTCGGGCTTCGTATTGAAGAAGACAATATAGGTTCGGAAAAGGTCGGAGCCATCAGGCATGCAGCCAAGGCTAACATGGTGGTACATAGTCAACATTCCAAAAATCACAATACCAAGGGGTCCAAGTTGGGGCCTAAGGGAGAAATCTCAAAGAAGCTGAAGTTTCAAGGCAAGTGCTTCAACAGTAACACCCCGAATTCCAAATAAGCCTGAATTCGAAGTTCCACAGGATCTTAACACTTCACCTCGTACAATTTTACAAGGAATTTAAAACTTTATTTACAACTGAGTCTTTTACATCAACACGCAACGAAATAAGTAAAATACAACAATGATAAATGTACAATTGTAACAACTTTAGCATTTAAATGATCATCAAGATCAAATTCAACTTTATACGTTCTTGTAAATTCCAAGTCCTGCATATGAAACTATAGGCACGTCAGTTGCATACAACCGACGAAATATTATACACGGTCATTCTCGCTATGCCGAAAGTATAACAATTCTTTAATACTTTAACAAACACAAACTTGATCACAAACAAAGCTAAAGAGGGACTATCTTATTGTAACATCCGTTTTCGTAAATAAATATTTTCTGAATATTCAATGTTATTTGATTAATTATAATTTAGCTTTGTGTGAAATTCGTTTTGGATTCTCTTTTTAAAATATCTTCTAATCGGAAATTTTATGTATTTCGAATAATTGTATATTTCAACTCTAATTTCTACTTCTATTTGATCGTCTATTTGTATATTATATTGGTTGGATTATTTTAATAATCTGTTAAACGCAGTCTACATTTTGGTATACATATGTTATTATTATTACTATTATCAGTATTATTTTCGTAAATGTTTTTATTTGCAGTATCATTGTTTTTATTGTTATTATTATAATTATTATTGTTTTATTTTAAGCTGAACATACTTTATTTTATATGTATTCATTATTTGACTTGATGTATATATGTATGTATGTTTTATAAACCCTATAATCCTAATTGCTTCTAATTGGATTTTTTAATAAACCCAATAACCCATTTAATACCCAAAACCCAATAACCCATTCTCTTATTGGGGATCCTATACCATCTAAACCCAAACCCATAACCCTAATTATATAAACCTACACTAAGCCTAAACCTAACCCTACCAAATACTGTGCTAACCCCAACTATACAGCCGCCACTGTTTCTCCCCTAACTCTCCTCTCTCCCGACTTCCAACCCATCCTCCCCCCCGCTCTCATGCTCGGCGTCTCCTCTCTCCGGTCCTCCCCTGCACCGCCCTCGCAACCCCCGGACACGCTCCTCCTCTGCTCGTCGGACGCAACGACCCACCGCCATAGCAGCGACAACACCCCACAGTCACGCTGCCACAGTCAGCAGTTCTCTGCTTGCATTGCGATGCCTTTAGTCGACACCTCCCCTCCTGCGGCGCTGCCAGCGATGCAGCAGATTGCCTGCGTCCGCATGCCTCGCGCCACCATCTCCAACGACTGCAGCGCCCTTCTCCCTGTTCGCGTGTCGCCGTGCCAATGTCACAGCCACCTGCGGTGGCTCCCCCTGCCGTTCACCGCTGCCGTGTCCCCTATGCCGCCGCCGAAGTTCACAGTGCACCCCGCATTTCCATTGCTGTTGTTATTGGGTTTTGATCATCAATGAGTCTTGGCTGTCAATTGCCATGATAATCGTGATCGTCTTGATCATCTTGATCTCTTTGATTGTGGGCCGTCTGATCTTGATTATGGTCTAGGAGGTATTTCAGTTTTACTATTGCTGTGTCGGTAGTCGCAGATTCACAAAACTGGTGCACATCTTTAGTTTACAAATTAGTCTAACTATGTTAACAGTAAGCGTTTGACTTGAAATTTTACATGCTGATGCTGGACACCGTAGAGAACCTTTCCAAATTTTCTTAGAATTAATTAATTATGTTTCAACCCTGTTTCACATGTATAAACTCAAATTCACAAATTCTGCTTGAACACAATAGCTGTATAGTTTGATGTTTTGACACATGTTACCACATATTTCTTGTACCTTAATTTTATGCATTGGAACCAGACAGGAGTCTAGTTTCTAGACCTCCTGACGGATCCACATTTGCAATCTCATAGCAACGGGAATCACAGTTTTGGTTCAGCAACGTCGTGCTGTCCAGATTTGAGATTTTTGTTGTTCGTGATATTTTTATTCTTGTTGACCCTTGAATATGCTATATAAATATCTCAAACTTGTTCCATGTCCAAGATTATGATTTTTTAACTTGTTTCGCACACTTGCATGCTTTCTTTATAAAAATTAATAAAAAGTAACAAGCCGGAGTTTGAAGGAAAGACCACAGCAGTGGACAATATAGGTAAGTGTACTCGGAAGGGAAGCCCGTGTTTTCCACTTGATACATGTCTCTTGAACTAGTATATTATTATTCGATTCATGAACTAGTATACTATTTAATTCATGAACTAGTATATTATAAATCGATTTATGGACTAATATATTATTGATCCATGAACTAGTATATATATGAGTCATGAATTGTCTTGTTATGACTTGACACATGAACTAGTTATATGATTACCCGATTCATGAGCATGACTTGCTTGATACTTGAAACTTGAGTACACTGCCCTATAGACTCCAGCACTAGGCCTAAATATAACTGATTTGTATGTAGCAACCATGTAGTAAAAAGATAGATAAATGAAGTGCTACCTAGATAGTAATAACCACAAGACTTGAACATGAAACTTGAACTTGATACATGCTTACTTGATACTTGATGACACGATACATGAGACTTGATACTTGAATAAAATACTTGACACTTGTAACTTGATACTTGTACTTGACAACTTGACACTAGACTTGAGACTTATTACATGACACTTGAACTTGATACTTGTCACTTGATGTTAGATACCCTTACATATTCACTTGTCACTTGCTTCACTATTAGTATTTGTTATCCAGCCTATTTACTTGAGTTGTCCTTCTTGCTCGCTAGTTTCTTGAATGCCCACTACTTGTTGCATCCCTATTATATTCTTGATTCCAATATTAGTTCCATATTTTTTGTACTCGTTTTTACTATTTGTGGCCCTAACTTGCACTAAGGACATTGTCTTGTTTTCTCTCTTCTTTTCCTTTTCATATTTTTACAAGCAGACTTTGGAGACGAGTTGCCTGCTAGAATTGGTGAGCAGACGTTCTAGGCTTCACTTGGGAAACTTGCTAATTATCTTGTATTTGAGTTTATTTCTTTTTGTTGCTACTTAAACCTTGTAATGGGCTATAGTCCCAAGTTTTATCTTTTGTTCCATATTTGAAAACTATTTGGATATTATTATTGTTTCAATTGTTTTCTGTTGCTTAATAAATTAATCATGCATGCGTGGTGGTGTATACTTGTTATATTCTTGTTGTGATGCTGAGTCGATCCTACAGCTTATAGATGATGTTAAAATTATTCGCTGGGCGTCGTCACGCGCTCGTATTCCGTGTTTTTAGGAAGCGGGGCGTGACAAAGTTTTTAGTGATATCAGAGCCAGGTTTGGCTAATGTGTTAGTTGACTAATACATTAGACATGCTTGACTCAGTCAGGATTAACTCAACATTAAACAGGCCATGCAACCACATGAATAATTTGATAATCAATTCGATCTGGACACAAGTCTTATCCCATCCATTTTGATCCCTTCATATTTAATTCTTTGATTCATTGCTTCCTTCCATCTCTTACAGTCTTCCTGATTTATTGATTCCTTATTGGGTACAATTTATTCTTTCCATACCCATATTCTTTTGATTCCGGTGCAGGCAATCTCTGATTTTCTGCTTGCCTCGTTGATCCCTTCTTATTTCAGCTCGTGTGTTGTTCATTGCTTTTCCTGCCTTGCATTCATTTTTATTTGTTGATTCATATTGAGTATCATGTTGGTTATTTCTTCTCTGCTATATTCTCTTCAATTCCGATTTTGCGCCTCGTCCATCTTCCTTCGTATACAATTCCTTAATTTTCTTTTGTCCCCTCTAGTTATCCTCCTCTTTAACTCTTTATTGGGTATAGATTCGTTTTTCTCCTACCTAGTTTTCTCTTTATAATTATTTTTTCCGAATACTTTCTGTATTTTGATTATTAATTGTTATATTTATTTTCGATCTTCTATAAAAATATTTCTTAACAAAGATTTTGTTATTCCGAACAATGGTGTATTTTAACTTCACTTTTTATTTTTGATCGACTACATATTTCTACTGGATTATTTTGATAAGACAAATTCCTATTTTGTGGTATAATGCTATTATCACTACTATTATTATTATTGCTATTATTTTCATTATCATTACTAGTATAATTATTGTTGTTACTACCATTGATATTCTTATTGTTGTTTTCATTATTTTATTATTATTGTTAATATTAAATTTCTTCCACAAAAATGTTGGGCCCAAACTATATCTTGTCTTGCATTACTACTTTTTCTAGTATTGTTAATATTTCAATATTATTGTTATTATTATTATTATTGTTATCATTCTTTTTGCGATTACTGTTAATATTATTGTTATGATCATTGTTATTCTTATTGTTATTAGTATCGATATTTTGTTATTATTATTGTTATTGGTATTATTATTTTTATCGTTACTATTATTATTATTATTAATTTGGTTTGAGCCTGAGCATGCTCAATTTTATATACATTTCACCACTTTGGTGCAACCTAATGTCGAGATGGCAAATATGCAACTCGATATCAATGGAGGCAAATTGCAACTGGATATCGGGAAGGCACAATGTGCAACCGAATACCCATATGGCAACCTGCAACCTGATGTCGTGAAGGCAAACATACAACTTGATGTTAAGGAGGCCAGATTTTCTACCTATTTGCTAATTGATATTTCAAGACAATTTTTACTTATATAATGAAACTAAAGGTAAAGAAATATTTCCTTTATGACATCTTGTTTATATTGTTACACTTTATGTTTCCATACAATTTAAACTCCTATAGTTGATTTTACTTTATTTTGTGTATAAGATTATTATTGCTATTATTATTATTTTTGCTATTGTTTTCGTTATTATTTTTGGTATTGTTATCATTATTATTATTTCTATTGCTGTTATTATTATTGTGTTCATTACCTTTATTGTTATTAAATCTATTATTGTTACTGTCATTTTATTATTACTGATACTATTATTATTATTATTGCTATTGTGTTCGTTACTATTATTATTGGTGTTGTTATTGTTATTGTTATTACTATTGCTGTTATTATTATTGTTGTTATTATTTTTGCTATTATTGTTATTGTTATTTTATTATTGTTGATATTATCACTATTATTGCTATTATTTTTATTATTATTGTTCTTATTTTTAATGCTTTTATTATTTCTATTATTACTGCATTATTTTCATGAATATGTTAAATCCAACACTGTCATGTATGTATTGTCATTATTTTTAATGTTTTTATTTTATTATATTATTATTATTATCTGTATGATTATGATGATTTTGATTACTTTTATTATTATTGTTATTATTATTATTTTGTTATTATTATTACTAATTTTATTATTATCATTGTTATTATTGGTTTTTATTATTGTTATTATTATTCTATTACTATTGATATTATAACCATTGATATTTGTTATTGTTATTATTTCTGTTAAAGCCATTAGTTTTGATCTGTATTATATCTTTTAATTATTTGGATTGAAGCTAAAGCTTTATATTCACTTTGGATTATTGCTTATCTCTATTTGGAGCCCATATTCTCTTTGATTTTGGTGCCTCATTCTTTTCTTTCTGCTCGGATCGTCGCTTAGTGTCACGTGGTCTACAACGACATGTCAGGAGCTTGGAACGTCACTATCAGAGTGTCGCAGCGGAAGCGTGGTGGGCCCACAACCCACAGGTTCCAGGACCCTGTTGTTGCTTCTCATTCCTTGCATTGTTTGCTATCTCCTATCTCTTGCATTTGTTCTCATCCGTTGACTCATTGCTTGGTTCATCTCTTCCTTGTCCATCCTTTCTTCGATTCCAGCTATATCAGTTTCTTTATCTCTTTGCTTTGTAATCTTGCAAGTCTTGTATTGTTTCTTCTTCATTTTAATACCGGTTACTTCTTTCTTGCATTCCATTTTGCCATCATGCACTCATTCATTATTTGATTCAATTCTTTCCTGTCCATTCTCTCTCTAATTCCAGCTCTTCCTACTTCATTTTTTGCTTGGTCATCTTCTATTGTTTCTCCCCTTTTTATACTATTTATTTTCCTTCATGCATTCCACCTGAAATCGTTGTTATCCACTTCTTTATTCTTCTGGTGTTGCCACTGCTTGTTCCCTCCTCTTTAATAATCTGCATTGTTACCCCCACTTGCTTAGCCCTATCCTATGCACTGCCTAAGCAAATTTCGAGGACGAAATTTTGTTGTAAGGTGGGTAGGATTTGTAACCCCCGTTTTCGTAAATAAATATTTTCTAAATATTTTATGTTATTTGATTAATTATAATTTAGCTTGTGTGAAATTCGTTTTGGATTCTCTTTTTAAAATATCTTCTAATCGGAAATTTTATGTATTTCGAATAATTGTATATTTCAACTCTAATTTCTACTTCTATTTGATCGTCTATTTGTATATTATATTGGTTGGATTATTTTAATAATCTGTTAAATGCAGTCTACATTTTGGTATACATATCTTATTATTATTACTATTATCAGTATTATTTTCGTAAATATTTTTATTTGCAGTATCATTGTTTTTATTGTTATTATTATAATTATTATTGTTTTATTTTAAGCTGAACATACTTTATTTTATATGTATTCATTATTTGACTTGATGTATATATGTATGTATGTTTTATAAACCCTATAATCCTAATTGCTTCTAATTGGATTTTTTAATAAACCCAATAACCCATTTAATACCCAAAACCCAATAACCCATTCTCTTATTGGGGATCCTATACCATCTAAACCCAAACCCATAACCCTAATTATATAAACCTACACTAAGCCTAAACCTAACCCAACCAAATACTGTGCTAACCCCAACTATACAGCCGCCACTGTTTCTCCCCTACCTCTCCTCTCTCCCGACTTCCAACCCATCCTCCCCCAACTCTCATGCCCTGGTGTCTCCTCTCTCCCGTCCTCCCCTGCGCCGCCCTCGCAACCCCCGTACACGCTCCTCCTCTCCTCGTCGGTCACGACGACCCACCGCCATAGCAGCGACAACACCCCACAGTCGCGCCGCCACAGTCAGCAGCGCTCTGCTTACATTGCGACACCTTCAGTCGATACCTCCCCTCCTGCGGTGCCACCAGCGATGCAGTAGACTGCCTGTGTCCGCATGCCTCGCGCCGCCATCTCCAACGACTGCAGCGCCTTTCTCCTTGTTCGCATGCCGCCGTGCCAATGTTGCAGCCACCAGCAGTGGCTCCTCCTGCCGTTCACCGCTGCCGTGTCCCCTATGCCGCCGCCGAAGTCACAGTACACCCCCCATTTCCATTGCTTTTGTTATTGGGTTTTGATCATCAATGAATCCTGGCCGTCAATCGCTATGATCATCATGATCGTCTTGATCATCTTGATCTCTTTGATTGTGGGTCGTCTGATCTTGATCATCGTCTGATCTGATCTTGATCTCATGATCTGGACCGTCTGATCGTCGATCTGATCCGATCATCATCATCATCATCAAAATACTTGATCTCGACCATCGGATCTCCCTTGATCATCGCAATCATGACCATCATCTTGATCTTGATCTTGATCTTCGATCAGAGTCGTCCGATTTGATATGATCTTGATCTCTTGATCTTCATCATATGGATCATCCTCTTGGTCATTGAGATCCGTGATTTGTGTTCGTGGTTTCGATTGTGATCGTGTGCTCGTGATTGGTCCATGTGTTCGTTCGATCTGTTCGTTGAGTCCGTGTCGGGATCTCCCGTTACTCCTCGTCGGATTAGTCGACTACTCCCCTAAGGCAAGTATTCTCCTTATACAATTTATTGTCCTAGTACAAGCTTTTAATTGAAAATACCGCAAATAGGTTGTAGTTGTGACTCCTTCTTGTTTCCTCATTTGTTGATCTTGAATATTTTACCGTCGATCTCTAAATCTTAAGAGTCACAACACCTTTGTTGTTATATTTACAATTATTTGGACTCATTTTATCTGCTAGGCACATGAACACATGAAATTAAGAAACTCTAGATTTGTAAATGTGTGTTGTGTCTTGTATGTGATGATCTTGCACCCATTTGAGTTGAGAAATAGATGTTGCTTGCTGATTTGATAACCACGACACCCGCATTTTTAACACACATTAATCTAGGCTCATAATGACGAATTATCATGCAACTTATATACGAAAGACATTCACACTTTGTTGCTGTCCTGAACATTACTTCTGTTTTGTCCCCTTTAAAATCAGAATTTGAACCTGAGCCCTGAACTGTAAATGTAGCTCTAGATGTCTAGATATCGATAGCCTCCGGAAATACCGAATTCCGAGTTACGATCTAGGATGTATTGAAGTTTTACTATTGCTGTGTCGGTAGTCGCAGATTCACAAAACTGCTGCACATCTTTAGTTTGCAAATTAGTCTAACTATGTTAACAGTAAGCGTTTGACTTGAAATTTTACATGCTGTTGCTGGACACCCTAGAAAAGCTTCCCAAAATTTCTCAGAATTAGTTAATTATGTTTCAACCCTGTTTCACATGTATAAACTCAAATTCACAAATTCTGCCTGAACACAATTGCTGTATAGTTTGATATTTTGATACATGTTACCACATATTTCTTGTACCTTAATTTTATGTGTTGGAACCGGACAGGAGTCTAGTTTCTAGACCTCCTGACCGATCCATATTTGCTATCTCGTAGCAACGGGAATCACAGTTTTGGTACAACAACGTCGTGCTGTCCAGATTTGAGATTTTCGTTGTTCGTAATATTTTTATTCTTGTTGACCCTCGAATATGCTATATAAATATTTCAAACTTGTTCTATGTCCATAATTATGATTTTTTGACTTGTTTCGCACACTTGCATTCTTTCTTGATAAAAATTAATAAAAAGTAATAAGTCGGGGTTTAAGGGAAAGACCATAGTAGTGGACAATATAGGTAAGTGTACTTGGAAGGGGGCTCGTATTTCCCACTTGATATATGTCTCATGAAATAGTATATTATTATTCAATTCATGAACTAGTATACTATTTGATTCATGAACTAGTATATTATAAATCGATTTATGGACTAGTATATTAATGATCTGTGAACTGGTATATATATGATTCATGACTTGTCTTGTTATGACTTGATATATGAACTAGTTATATGATTACCCGATTCATGAGCATGACTTGCTTGATACTTGAAACCTGAGTACACCACCCTATAGACTCCACCACTAGGCCTAAACGTAACTGATTTGTAAGTAGCAACCATATAGTAAAAAGATGGATGCATGAAGTGCTACCTAGATAGTAATAACCACAAGACTTGAACATGAAACTTGAACTTGATACATGCTTACTTGATACTTGATGACACGATACATGAGACTTGATACTTGAATAAAATACTTGACACTTGTAACTTGATACTTGTACTTGACAACTTGACACTAGACTTGAGACTTATTACATGACACTTGAACTTGATACTTGTCACTTGATGTTAGATACCCTTACATGTTCACTTGTCACTTGCTTCACTATTAGTATTTGTTATCCAGCCTATTTACTTGAGTTGTCCTTCTTGCTCGCTAGTTTCTGGAATGCCCACTACTTGTTGCATCCCTATTATATTCTTGATTCCAAATTTTGTTCCATATTTTTTGTATTCGTTTTTACTATTTGTGGCCCTAACTTGCACTAAGGGCATTGTCTTGTTTTCTCTCTTCTTTTCCTTTTCATATTTTTACAAGCAGACTTTGGAGACGAGTTGCCTGCTGGAATTGGTGAGCAGACATTCTAGGCTTCGCTTGGGAAACTTACTAATTATCTTGTATTTGAGTTTATTTCTTTTTGTTGCTACTTGAACCTTGTAACGGGCTATAGTCCCGAGTTTTATCTTTTGTTCCAGATTTGGAAACTATTTGGATATTATTATTGTTTCAATTGTTTTCTGTTGCTTAATAAATTAATCATGCATGTGTGGTTGTTTATACTTGTTATATTCTTGTTGTGATGCTGAGTCGATCCTACAGCTTATAGATGATGTTAAAATCATTCGTTGGGCTTCGTCACGCGTTCGTATTCCGTGTTTTTAGGAAGCGGGGCGTGACACTTATTGATGTCGTCTGTGCTTGTGCAGTGAACCTTAATGCAGTTATTTATATTTAATGACACTAATGCACACCTGTTCAAACTTAGGCATCCCATTCTACATAAATCCAAGGGCAAGCCCTTAACCGTTCTTCATCTTGTAGGGTTGAATCCCTCGTTATGAGTTTAACTACTACGGTAACTATGGTAAGTATCTTAGATGTTTTATGAGTTACAAGCCTATATCCAGACAGCTTGGAGGGGAATCCCACGTCATGACATGATGCATCATGTAAACAGCCTATGGCCAATGCGCCTCCGTCATGGGACAATGATACTACGTAGTCACCAAGCACCCCACAAGCGTTGCCACAATCCCGATAATTTCGGAGATAGATTCATGTCATGACATGAAATATCATGTAGACAGCCTGTGAAAATTCTCACACCGTGAATCCGAGGCCCTCATACTTGTGTTTTTCTCTTACTTTCATCACATCTCAACTATAGTGCTTGTCCTTACATTTTTAGTTTATTTTAGAAGAGAATCATCACAACCTAGAGCTAGCTTATCCTACCGGACTTAAACCAAACAAAGAGACAGTCAGCCCACACTGGCTACTTCTCAAGAGATGCTCAACTGACACTGGTTAGCTCTCAAATTCATTAATAAATACTGCCGGTCACTAGGATCTCGCCTAGCCTCTAGATTCCAACAACTATCTCGTTCTAGAGATCAACAATATTTCAATTTCTTTATCCATAAACTCTTTCTCAAACAAAAACATTTCTTTTATAATCTCATAATATGAAATAATTCAATTCTACTTCTTTTATCAATTTAATCACTTATAACATTCTGTGCAATTCAAATAATCTTAATCAAATGTTAATAATCATAAAATCTCATCGAGTAGAAATCTAATTGCATTCCAAAACTTTCATTTTTTCTTTAATTATACAAAGCCACATTTTAAGAAGAATTTTCAAATTCTTCATTCCATAGTTTTATTATAAAAACACTTCTAATTCTCACAAATATATGTCAAAATTTTGTAGAAATATTTTTTATAAAGTCTAAATAATTTTAGGGGAATATTAGAATCCCCCCCCCCCCCAATTTTAAAGCTCTTAAAACTCAAAATACCAAAAAAAACTAAATATATATATTAAAAGTTGGCACCAGAATTCGAACCCACAACCCCCGCCCATGAACAGTAACAAACCCAAAGCAAACTCGAAGACCAGAAGTCCAAGAGTGACTAACTGATATGATATTACATAAATAGTTTATGTATGCACTGTACTGCATTTTTATTTAAGCTTTGCTGAGATAGAAAATTGATCATAGTAGCAAAATGTGCAACATGTAATTAAATTTATTCATAATTTCGGATGGTTCTAACAGAACTCAAGGTATGCAAAGAAGCCAGGGCTTAAAGCTCAATAGAAATGTAGCAAAGCAAACTTATGCACTGTATGCACTCTATGCAATTTTATTTAAGCTTTGCTGAGATAGATAATTGATGATAGTAGCAAAATATGTAGCATGTATTAGATTTATTCATAATTTTAGAATGTTCTAACATGCATCAATTTTCACTCCAACAATTCACAAGATTTCCATCTTTCTCTTTCTAATTAGCAAAAGTTATAGTCATTTATTTGAATCACAATATCAATTCAACACATCATAACACAATTAAATTAAGATCATGCAATCTGCATTCATCCTACCAATCAAAATTCAACAATTAAACCATTTATCAATTAGCGTGCATCATACTCCTAAATTAGAAATGATTTAAAAAACACCTACCCAAAGGAGCATTGATGTATTCAATTAATCCCTAGAAATAAACTCCAAGAGAAGCTCCAATTTGCCTCCTCAAAATTCGTGCACAAAGAAAACCCCAACGTCAAGTTCGGCCAGGCAACATATAACAACACCTCATTCTCTTTTTCATATACATATATGTATATATCTACATATGTATATATATACATATTTATATATAGGTATAGAATAGAATATATTAAGAGTTACTAGATTTTCCCGTACGACACGTCTTCAGAACGATACAGCATATGAAAAGCCTTGTAAACAGTAAATCAACAATTATGTAGCTCAAGTTTGAATAGTATGACAATAATTAGTTGTAAATAAAAGTCCATGTTTCTATATATATATATATATATATATATAGAGAGAGAGAGAGAGAGAGAGAGAGAGAGAGAGGAGAGAGAGAGAGAGAGAGAGAGAGAGAGAGAGAGAGAGAAAGAGAGAGATAATTAAATAAATAAATGGGTTATTTTTGGAGGATTTGAATTTGAGTTTTGGGGGGAAACTTTGGGGGGAAAATGTGTTTTGTGAAATTAGATCTGGGCCTTTGATTTTGGGGGGACTAAAGAAGAGCCACTGTCACGACCCGCTTCTCAAAAAGAGATACGGAATACGGATACGTGACTAAGCCTAGCAAATGATTTTCATCATCCATAAGCTGTCAGGATCTTTATAACATATCATAGGATTAATCAGAGTAGGAAGTAAGAGAAGTCAACCACGCATGCATATATGAATCAATATACCAATAGAAATTTACTTGAAACAAAGCTTAATAAATTTCAAATAAATCAGATCTGAACAAGTTAATAATTCTGGGTCACATTGCCCAATACAAAATAATCCAAGTAACAGATACAAGATTCAAATAAGCAACAGAAAATAATACTAATAATGGCAAGAACCCCAGTAACTAGTATCTCAGATGACCTACTCCATCGGGCAGCTGATCTCCATGATCTGTAATTTAACAAATTGCAGGAAAAGGAAAAAGAAAATAAAACTCCCGTCAATACAAGTTACGAGCAGCTTGTAGTGCAAGCATGAGTGCATAGGAAAAGATATCAAATATAGAGTAACAACGGAAACAAAAATAGCTTGGAATAGGCATGTCAACAAAACAGAATAACTAACATGATTCAGAAAACAAAATCAAGTAACATGATATACTAACAGGTTACGAGTAACGTGTAACAGATGTCAAGTATCACGCAAGCAGGCAAACAGGTAACAGGTATCATGCAAGTAGGTAAACATGTAACAGGTGTCAGGTAGCATGTACAGGTATCAAGTAACAGGTAAGCAGGTAACAAGTATCAGGTTATGTCAAGTCTTGTACTTATTACAATCTAGGTAGCACTTCATGCGTCCCAAATTTTTACCACATGGTTGCTACATTCAAACAAGTTACGTTTAGATTTCGTAGTGGACTCCATAGGGCCGTGTACTCAGGTATCAGGTAAACAGGCACAGGTACAGGTATAGGTATCATGTAACAGGAAATCATGCATCAGGTAGGACTACGTCCCCTCCAAGTACACCTCCAGTAGGAAGTATGTAGTTGGGTAACAGGTGGGAAACACGGACCCCATTCTGAGTACACCGTCCCGTAGGAAGTATGTAGTCAAGAATCAGATAACAGAATCACATGTTAGGTAATCATATCACTGGTAACAGATATCAGGTAATCCTGCGGGAAACACGGGCCCCCTTCCAAGTACACATTTCTATATTTCCACTACTAGATCTTTCCCTTAATCCCGGCTTGGTTATTTATTATTATTATCAAACAGGCATGTATGTGTCACAAACAGAGCAAGGATAACATGGCATGAACAAGTAACAGGTTCAGGTTGCAAGATAAACATGTACAAATGAAAGACAACTCATAAAAGGATAGAACAACGAAAATTGTAGTTCATGACAACAAGATAGTACTGCACGAAAGCTGGAATTCCTGTTGCTACAAATGTGCAAATCTGGATCCGTCAGAAAATCTGGAAAATAGACTCTCGGCCGAATCCAGCAAATATATATAAGTCATATGGTATTTCACAAAAATAGGATTCAAAACAGAATTGTATCCAGAAAATATGTTCAGCAAGAAATCACAAATTTGTATTCATAAACAGGAAAACAACATGAAAACTTACTGATTAAATCCACGAAAAATCTGGGGTATTCCTTAGTATGTTTAGTAACATAAAATAAAATTTCATAATTTTTCAACATAAATAAAATAGTCAAGTAAAATCAGTAGTTTTGTAAATCTCGAATCATAAACACGGCAGTACTAAAACAGCAATATCTTATAAAATATAAATCGAAATCCAGATTCGTCAAAAGGATGATAAAATAGACAAAATCGGATATAACTCATATTCACAAAGTTTTTGTAGACAACAAAAAGAATCAGGTCGAAATTATGTATCTTTGCTGAACAGCATCAACATCCTGCATGTATAATAGTTGTTTGCAAGCATAGAATAGTTTATAATAGGTATCAATTAAATACACAAAAATTAGGGGTTAATCCCAATCAAGTCTAGTTGTAACCAGCAAAATATTGGATCAAAATATTATCTTTAGCATCAGTAGAAAAATAGATTACAATACAGAATTCATATGAGATTGGATCTGGAATTTTAAACACATCTGTAGTAAATAGTCATAACTTGCAACTCATAAATCGAAACTGAGATCTGTCAGAAATTCTGGAAAGTATAAAAATTTCTCTATAATTTATATTCACAAAATTTTTTCATATACTGACCTTAATAGGGTCTAAAATACAGATAAAAAACGGGGTAACAAAAATTGAAATCTTCTTCATGTACAAAATCAACATAGATCATATGAAACTCATCCAAATCATAACAAATGTGAAATATGGTATACTAGATGTCCAAGCAACATGGTATAGGGTATTTAACACGTCTACTACGAGTTATACTATATCGAACACATCATGCATACAAGATCATACAACAAGTCATGAATCACGAACAACGTGCATGTATACAATGAGAAGTGGTTATCGCTAAGTTATTTCATATCATGTGTGTAATGAGGCAACTACGGGCTGGTCAATACAATAGAGACAAGATATAACAAGGGTTTTGCACATGATTTTTCTCTAGAACACAACTACACTACAGGCGATATTTAGTGCTTGTAATACACAACAAAAAAATTCAAGTTACTTGCCTGAACGACAGAACAATGCAAAGGATGAGAATAACAGGAACGGATTCCCGGGGCACGAACTCACGAACGAATCACGAACCTCGAACACAACAAACACAACTCGGATAAACACACACACACAAAGGTCAAGCAACGACCGTGGGTGCACTGCGTCGAGAGAGAGAAGGCTGACCGCAGAGGAGCACAACGACGGAAGTGGACACAGGCCGAGAGATCTGGCTATGCTGCTTTCGTTGCTGCCAGTCATCGGAAGAGCGACACAGGGAGGTCACGACTGGGGCACTGACGCTGCTGGCTGGAGGGCATCGCGACTAGGTGGCACTGGTGATGATGTGTTGGTGCTGCAGTTGGGAGGAGCACAGGGTCGGGGATCGGGGGTCTGGGTAGACGGGAAGGGAGAGAGAGAGAGGTGAGCGGTTGTTACGGTTGCAGTAGGAGGGATATATATAGGTTGGTTATATATTTAGGGTTTAGTGTGTTAGGGTGACGGCTTATAGGGTTGGGTGTAAACGAGCTTGGGGTATAAATAATGGGTTTCGGGTTGGGGATAGTAACAAATGGGTTATAAGGTTTGGATTTTGGGGTGTTATTGGGTTTAATAGGGTTTTAATAGATCCAAATAAAAAAAAGGGCTATCCAAAATAATGAGATGGCAACAAATGCAAAAACAAAATAAGGCTCAAACAATTTAAATAATGAGGATAAAAATACAAGCTCGATCAAACAGAGATGAAGTAATGGGAGACAATTGAATCAAGAAGGTTAAATAAAAGACGACAGATCAACTAGATGAATATATTGAAAAAAAGAAGAAGATCCAATATATGGTACAAAAAGAGATACAATTAATAAATACAAAAAAAGAAAAGAAATACACCAAAAAATACAGAAAATGGAAAACAGGAGTTACAGCCACTTGATAGCTTTTTTTGTGTTTTATTATATAGATATATATGTATGCATGGGAGTAGGTGGAGAAGCAAAAGGGAGTTGGCTGGGGAGTTTCGGATCTGGGCAGAAAAGAAATAAGGAAAGATGAGAGAGTGTGAATGGTTTAGGGGGTATTAGTAGGATTTTAATTAAGTGGTTACATGAACTACTTTCCCACTTAAACCACTAACTCACCACTAACTCCACTCATGCAAAAAAACATTCCTTTTTCCTCCATCCCCAAAACAGCTGGCAGCCTCTCATTGTTTGAGTGTGCACATTGCACGTGTGCACGTGCACGTGCTTTGTGTATACTTCACAAAAATTAATTATTTTATTTTTAAATTAGAACATAAGTTATATCTATATAATATGTGTATAAAAATTAGTTTAATAAAAATTATACTTTTCATGCATGAATAAAATAGACACACACATACTTCATAAAATTTTATTTTAAAAGATCATGAAACTAATATGTGCGCTGCAAACACGTGCGTCGCACGTAAAACAAATATTCAAATATGAAATCGATTTTATCAACGGGAAAATATTTATAAATAATCGGAATGTAAAGTACGAAAATATATTTCATTATACATATACCGTAGTGTAATCAGTGCGTACACAAAAAAACACGTGCACTGCATGTATAAAAAAAATTTAATCAAAATAGGAGGAAAATGAATTTCCGTTGATAAAACGAATTCGAGCATGTCATTAAATAAATAGTTGAAATACATAGAAAATATCACACGAAGCGGTGGAAAATACGTAATCGATACGTGTATCGATAACACGTATAAAGCACATAAAAATACAGTGATTGAAATTTAATATTTGAGTTGACTCAAAATAGGATAAAAAATTTTTAAGAAGACGGGAATTGCATAAATAGTCGGAATACAAAATAAGTATGATATTTATACTGAAATGCATTACGGATATTACCCGTAACGGTACAAAATACACGTTCGTAACACACGAGGGACGAAATTGTTATTTCCAATTTTGTGGGGTGTTACATCAACTTTGAAAAACTAGGTCACAAGTCTATTGATTGCAGACTACCCAAGAAGAACAGGAACAGAGAAGCAAATATAGGTTAAGACATTGCTCAAGACGTTTCTGATATCAACCTCTCAGCTGTGGTCTCGGAGTTGAACTTGATGGGTTCAAAATCCAAGAAATGGTGGATAGGCACTAGTGCTACACGACACGTGTGCTCTAATAGAAATATGTTCTTCACTTTCGAACCATTAGAGAATGGGGAGAAGATGTTAATGGGGAACTCGACTACTTCAGAAATGAAGGGCCAAGGCAAAGTGATCTTGTAGATGACGTCTGGGAAGGAACTAACTCTGAACAATATTGCATATGTTTCTGAAATTTTTAAGATCTTGGTATCTGGTTTTCTGCTCAATAATCAAAAATTTTGCTTAGTGTTTGAGTCAAATAAATTTATTTTGTCAAAGGTTGGAATGTATGTTGGTAGAGGATAAATGAGTAGTGAAATGTTCAAACTCAATATAATGACCATTGTCAAATATATCGATAAAGCAAGTTCTTCTACTTATATGTTTGAGTCTTCCAATTTATGGCATGGTAGACTAGAACATGTTAATTATGATACTTTGTATCGACTAATTAACTTGAATCATATACTAACATTCCAAATTGATTCCAAACATAAGTGTGAAATTTGTGTTGAGGCAAAACTAACAAGATCATTGTTTTAAAATGTTAAAAGAAATACTGAACCTCTTGATTTAATTCACACTGATATTTTTGATTTAAAAATAATACAAATAAGAGGTGGTAATACAAATTTTATTATATTATTGGTTATAGTACAAAATATTGTATGTGTATTTGCTTAAAAGTAAGGATGAAACGATAGAGAAATTTATTCTCTATAAAAACGAAGTTGAGAATCAACTTAGTAAGAAAATTAAGGCACTTAGAAGTGACCGAGGTGGAGAGTATGAATCGCCATTTGCTAAAACTTGAGTTAAGCATGAGATTATACATAAAACCATAATGGCTTATTCTTCTCAGCCCAACGGTGTTGTTGAGTGAAAGAATCATACTTTGAAGGAAATAATGAATGCATTGTTAATAAGTTATGTTTGCCACCAAACTTGTGGGGAGAAGTTATTCTTTCAGCAAACTACCTTTTGAATAAGGTGCCCAAAAAGAAAGAAGAGAAAACTTCATATAAATTATGGAAAGGAAGAAAGTCATCCTACAATTACTTGCGAATGTGTGGATATTTTGCCAAGGTGACAGTACCTCCACCTAAGAAAGTGAAAATAGGACCCAAAATAGTTGATTGCAATTTTATTTGCTATGCACATAATAGTAGTACTTATCGGTTCCTGGTGAACAAATCTGATAACTCTGAGATACCAAAGAACACGATAATGGAGTCTAGAAATGCATCGTTGTTTGAAGATGTATTTTCATATAAGTCTAAGGAAGAATTAAGTTCTTCCAAACGAACACATGAGACTATCAGTGAAGATAGTGAAAACTAAGATGACAAAGTTGAGGAGGAACCTAGACGTAGTAAAAGAACAAGAACCGAAAACCTTTCGGTCCAGACTTTTATGCTTGAAGGTGAACCCCAAACTTTTAAAGAAGTAATGAGCTCTAGTGATGGTCCTCTATGGAAAGAAGTCATTAACATCGAACTTTATTATATCTTGCAAAATCATACTTGGGAACTAGTGGATCTTCCACCAGTTAGTAAACCTTCATGTTCTAAGTGGATTTCAAAAGAAAATTGAAACCTGATGGATCAACTGATAAATACAAGGTAAGACTTGTAATCAGAGGTTATTGACAAAAGGAAGGTCTAGACTATTTTGATACATATTCTCCTATTACGAGAATAAACTCCATTAGAATGGTACTTGCAATAACAGCCTTGCACAATCTTGAAGTATATTAAATAGATGTGAAAACAATTTTTCTTAATGGAGATTTAAATGAAGAAATCTATATGGAGCAACCTGAGGATTTTTTAGCTCCAGGACAAGAAAACAAAGTTTGTAAACTGGTGAAATCATTATATGGCTTGAAACAAGCTCCAAAGTAGTGACATGAGAAATTTGACAATGTCATGATGACAAATGATTTCAAGATATATAATAACATATTTCTTGGCATTGTAAGATAGCAAGCCAAGAGGCTCTCTCTCCCGCGTGCATGGGGGAGGGGGGTTGCAAATCTCGGATCAGTTTACATGCAGCTTGTATGCACCCGCACGTCCTGCAGACACGAATGCCGGACTGACGTGAACCCACCCGGTGTAGAGCCACATTTTGTTGCAGTGTTTTTTTTTTCTATTTGTAATGGCCGAAATTAATACAGAAACAGTTTTGTTTGCCATTTATTTACGTTTGAAACTGTAGAAATAGTTTTGTCTGCCGTTATAGTAGTGCATTCAAGGAGTTGTCTACCATTACACTTCTCTCCCTGTCCCTATAAATAGAGGCCCTCTCTATCCTGAATGAACACACCAGAAACTCTGATCTCCCCCTTCTGCCCTGTTCTTGTACTTCCTCTGCCCGGTCGCTCAGTGATAGATTTCAAGCTTTGTTCAGTTCGAGAGCATGGCATTGTGCCTACGTCAATACTCTACTATCGTTGCATCCTGGGAGACAGACGCTTCAATGAACTCCAACACCTGGCGAGGTGAATCTGTTTTAAGGAGATTGTGTGATACACAAGCTGTAACACCCCGAATTCCATTTATATGTAATTCGTAGTACAACAGGATCTTTTACTTCATATCGTACAATTTTACAAGGAAATTAAAACTTTTTATTACACAACAATATTTATCACAGAGTTATACAGTGGAATAAAATACAATAAGAAATACAACTCTAATATCAGCAGCTTAAATATAATCTTTATCATCAACCATCTTTAAGTCCTTTCCAATCCAATCAAATCCTGCATTGAAAATCTGTGGGTACGTCAGTTGCTTACAACCGACGCAGTGTTATAAACAGCGATCCTCTCTATGCTGTATTATAACGAAATATCTTACTTTAACAAACACAAACTTGAATGTATAAAAAATTGTAAAGAGTGACTATCCTAAACATGTCAGTGTATGATAGGACTTAATACCTAATGCAAATGTTATACTATAATGATACTAATGCATACTTGTTCGGATTCTATGCACCCCATCCTACATAGGTCCAAGGACAAGCACCTATGTACTCCACAATAAAGGGTTTAATCCCTCGCCATGAATCCTACTACTATGATTACTACAAGATTTAGACACTTTGTAAGTATTGTCTCTCATCCTTGGAATACTGGAGACCAATCCCACTTCGTGGATTATTCTGTGGTCCTTATGTCCATCGTCCCGGAATACTGGGGATCGTCTCACTCCGCAGGTCATCCTGGAGCCTTCATTGCACAAGTATCCCATGAGCGTCGCTCTCATCCCAGAATACTGGAGATCATTCATGCTCCATGGATCATTCTATGGTCCTTACGTCCATCATCCCACAATACTTGGGATTGTCTCTCTCCAAGGATCATCATTCTGGAGTCCATAACTTACGATTGCTCTAGTTTCATCATGTCACCAACTAGTGGCTGTCCTTAGATTTAAAACATGAATAAATAATACTACCTAGAGCTACCTTACTCTCTTACCGGTCTTACATAAAAATACCGAGAACGACGGCCCATATTGGCCACTTCTCAAATCAACTATTTATTTTCAACACTTGCTGGTACCTGGGTCTCACTAAGCCTCTACAATCAACATGTTTTCATGTTTAACAACTTGGGGTGTTCATACCCCTATTACTCTTATTCATGTATTCATATTTCATTCAAATTCTCATTTATTCTTATTTATTCATCAAGAAGTAAAATCTTAAACTATTCACTTTCACAATACACTTCTCATATTCATCAAAATTTTCTCATTACAAGTTAATTAAGATTAAAACATAATCACTTAAAAATTGATTATTGAAAATTCATCTTATCATTTTTCTTTGATTTATTTTAAACCAATTCTTAACATCTTTAATCATATATATATATATATATATATATATATATATATATATATATATATATTTTTTTTTTTTTTCCTTGAGTTCGCATCTCATCTAAGCATGAATATAATCTTTATTTTCCCAAAAGTATAACTTAAAACAGTGAGAAATATTCTCAATCACTTCATTTATGTATCATTTGTAAAAACAGTAAATTCAAAGTTAGAAACTGCATTTCATGCTATTTGTAAAAATCATAGAAAATCATATACTTCACGAAACTTTGCGTTATTTAAATCAAAATAAAGGTGTACAAGTTTACTACAATTTCTTAATTACAAGTTTCCTCAAAATACTGTATCTATAACTCTGAATTCTTCGAAATATACAGTAGGGTCGAAATACTGAAATAGTGTCAATTGTACAGTCTTGTAAAATTCATTATAAATTTAATTCTTTATGAAAATTTGATTTCTTAGACTTTTAGAAAGTTTGATGAGTCTACTACAATTTATGAGTTCTTACTTTTCTCAAATTATTTTATTTACAATGCTGAATTGATCAAAAACCGAAATGTGTACAGATTTTCAGCAGCCAGTCAACTACTAACCAGTTCTGAGTTTAGATTTTATTAAAATAGTAAACGACCTCCAAATCTTATGAAATTTTAAAGTGATGTTCCTGACATATACAAGATGCTCAAAAAAAAAATTTAGTTCTAAATTCCAACTATTTTATTTAACATGATTTTCTGATGTGCAAAGAAAATTCAAAACATAAACTTTCTTTGCATGATTTAGAAACTTTGTGTACAAATTAATATCCAATTCATTCAATATAATCATAATATATTACCATGCACCCAAACAACATCATTTCAACTTATCTACAAGATAATCTTTCAATTAGCATGCAATTTCATTCTAAATATCATCATCACAAATTAACCACTACTCATATGTATAATCAATTTTAAATATCATTTTCCTACACATGCTTGATACTATATTTTAGAAAGTTCAAGAAGTCACCCACCTTATAGTTACAAAAGAAAGGGAACTCCTAGTACATAGCTC
This sequence comes from Hemerocallis citrina, assembly GCA_017893485.1. NCBI lineage: Eukaryota > Viridiplantae > Streptophyta > Magnoliopsida > Asparagales > Asphodelaceae > Hemerocallis > Hemerocallis citrina. Next base: position 340,545,859 of record CM030358.1, on the reverse strand, counting down.
ATAGCTCCAAGAATGAGACTTCATTCTCTTCCTAGCAAGTTTTTCTTCCTCCAAGCAAAAACTCAAGCAACTCTCTTTTTCTTTCCTTCTCTTTCTTTTCTTATCTTTTCTTATCTTTTCTTTTGATTCTAGTGTGCATTATTCATGAAATAGGAGGAGCTATTTATAGGGCTAAATGGGTGAATGAAGAGATACCCATTACAATTTTTTTTTTTACCCATTATCAAAATTAATCACCCACTCACCATTACTACACAAACCCCCACCTCTTCTCATTCCTTCATGAATTGGCCAACCCTTAGATTTCCCACATATGCACACTTCTCATTCATTTGTTCATAGTCTAAATATATATATTTGTTACATGACAAGTGCATATATTTAAAATGTGTACATATAAAATGTAGAATAATATTATGGGCTTTTTCTTTTAAATAAATTTTCTAATGAGCTTTAAGATGGACTTTAGGCCCATGAGTTTTTAATTAGAAAATAAATAATACAATTTATGACAAATAAATTGAGAATGAAAATGTGTTTGTCATCTTAAAAAATTTTATAAGTAAAATGCACATAAAAATTTACGTGCGATGCACGTGCTAAATATTAAAAATTAATTTCAGAGAACAAAAAGTAGTCAAAATATAAAACATGTATATTTAATAATGTTACAGATATTTCACGTATTGGAAAATATACGTAATCGACACGTGTATTGAAAACACGTGAACTGTACGTAAAAACACAAGGATTAAAATAAATATTTGAGTTGGCTTAAGATAGGATTGAAATGAGATTTGAGAAAATGGAAAACATATAAATAATCAGAATATGACATTTAGAAAAATATGTTATGAATATTATTCGTAATGGTACAAAATACATGTGCGTAACATACGAGAAAAAATTTGTCATTACTTGATTTTGTGGGGTGTTACACAAGCCTCGACACAAATCAGTTTGGTTTTATTATTTTCAATTTCCTTTTAAGTATTGGTTTTTTCTTCTTCTCATCCTTATCTGATTTGTGCGTCTAATTCAAACTTGATTTTATTGCAGATAATTTTTGTAATCAAAATATTCTAACATATTACACCTACACCGGCATATCTAAAATGCCCGGGGAAGGGTTTTTATTACAAAAAAAGTTAAGAAAGCAACCGAAAATATACCTACCCTGATGGTTCAAAAATGCCGGAATAGATTTTTTATCTTAAAAAAAAAGAATTTTAACAAATGAAATTAGATCTATACCGGCAGTTTACAAACGCCGGAGTAGGCCTAGTTCTATACTGGTGTTTCTGAAAAGTGCCTGGTGTAGGATTTATACCTACCACGATGCAGCCTTTCGCGGTGCTCCTACCTGCGTTTTCAGAAACACCGGTATGGTCTACTCCAACATTTTAAAATGTAGATGTAGCCCCAAAAAAATGCTGTAGTGTGTGTGTCATTTTAGATCCTCCTTTTTCAACATTAATTTTGTTTTAGTGAATAACCTCCATTTAATCATATGATACTATTTTAAGGGTAAATTTGTTTGAGGGCACTAGCCATAAACGTTATTCTCTTTAACCTTTCTCACTATTTAAATTACTCCTTTAATCCCTAAGTATATGGGGGAGCACTTGTTCTTTTTTGGTGGCTACTGCTAGGCTTTTGTGATCCAACTGTTTTGTCTCCCCCTTTGTTTTGAGCTTTAGCTGAAGCTAGATGTTGCTGTAATTTTTGTTTATATGGTACTTTATCCCCCAAAACTAGGTGGCTCTTGATGTTGTAGGGGGCACTGATCGAATTTCACTTAGGTTCTGTATGGTGGCGTTAACTTAATTCTGGTTTATGTTCGGTTTTGCTTACTGTTTTGGCTCCTTGCTCCCTCCTATGGGGGGAGCCCAGCGCAGTGCTGTTTTCACCACTCATTATTTTTTATTGTATTTTTTGGTGGCCTAGTTCGTCTCCCCAGAGGGTCTAGGTCATTGGACTACTCCTAGGTGAGGGTGGTTGATCACCCTCGCAGGCCGGAGTTCTCAGCTAGCAGGAGCTGATCTAGTCTATTTGCTCCTACTAGTTGGGATTGTATCATGAGTTGGTTTTTGGTTTCGGTGAGTTGTCGCCCTCCCGGCTACTCTGTTTTCTTTGTCTTCCTAGCTCTCGGATGTCTTAGGTATGAATTTGTTGAGTTTGTTGAGTTGTGAGTTATTGTGGGTGCGCATCCGCCAGAGCACTCCGGACCTGGTTCCTCTTCAGGTCCAGGCTTTTGTCGAGGTCGTGTTTAACACCACCACTTTTAGTTGTGGTCCCCCTCACAGTGGTCTTCGTCTGCTTTAGTGGTTTCTATCTAGTGCGCAGGTTTTCTTTTTGCTGTTTTCCTTGTTTGTCTTCCCGTCTCGATGCTATCCTCGTTGTGGTGGCGGATTGTCTTCTGAGCTTCCTTCAGATAGGCCAAAGACGAGGTGGGGGTCGCGGGTCTTGGTTGATGGTCGGATCCTGCTTTGATGGTGTGCGTAAGCGTCGCTTTGCTGTCCGACTTCCATGCGTCTTGCCCGTAGTGTAGTTCCTACTCTTAGTTTTTGTTGTGTCGCCGTTTCCTGGCAATTTCCTTCATTGAGAGCGTCTGTACTTTTACTTTTTTCTTCTTAGGCTGGTGGTGGTTTTACTACTTGTAAAATTGTCTCTTGTTGTAGCTTGCTTGTTTTTATTAATATATCTTGGGCTGGAATCGTATGATTCTATCATCGTTATAAAAAAAAAAAAAATCCCTAAGTATATGAAATGTTGTAAATCGTATGATTCTCTAATGCGTACTTGTCGGAGTCTATGCATCTCATTCTACATAGGTCCGGTGCAAGCCCTTAACGTCTCCATATTATAGGGTTCAATCCCCGCTATGTAACTAATCCTATCACGATGACTACTACGAGATAAAGATAAACTGTGAGTATTAGCCCATGCCCCGATAATTTCGGAGGTCAATCTTTATCCACAGATAATCCCGGAGACTATTTCACTCACACCTGGGAATCTTCGAGAATACCCCACACCGCAAGCAATGGCACCTCATCACACGAATACCATATGTGCGTCACCTCGACTCCGATAATTTCGGAGACCAATCCCACACCACAGTTAATTCCGGAGACTATTTCACTCACACCTGAATAATTCCGAGGATTGTCTCACACCGCAAGCCATACTGAGGTCCATAACCCATATTCTCCTCCATCATATCACCACTAGTGCCTGTCCCTATCATTTAGGTTATTTAATTACTTAACGAATCACCTAGAGTTGGTGTACCCCACTGGACTTAACTCAACAACTGATCAACTAAATACCTCAACAGGCCCAAACATAAACAACTCAACTGTCGGTATACTAGGGCCACACACACCCTCTAGAGACTCAAACTCAAATATCCAAACTAACTTTCCAACATAAATTGCTCAACTTAATATTCTTGAAAACATATGTTCAAAAGAAGATAAGGTGTAAAATAATAAGTTATAGATTAAAACATTTGGAGAATAAATCATTTGAAAGGACATTCAAAAATACAAAGGTACATCAGTATCAGTCGACTAATAACAAGCGTAAGTCGACTGTCCAGAAAGAGAATTCTATGGTTTTAAGAAAATAAGCTAAGTGTTATAAGTTGACTTGTAAAAGTCATAAGTCGACTTACCAGAGAGAAATTTCAGAAATCTTTAAGAAAATATTCTAAGTGTTATAAGTTGACTTGTAAAAGTCATAAGTCGACTTACCAGAGAGAAATTCCAGAAATCTTTAAGAAAATATTCTAAGTGTTATAAGTTGACTTGTAAAAGTCATAAGTCGACTTACCAGAGAGAAATTTCAATACAACTAAAGAACATAGCAGTCGGGTCGTGCCAATCGATTGAGAATTCACAACAGTTGACTGTCGGCCTACAGTCTGCAGAATTTAGATTGTGCATAGGTTAAAACTAGGAATTTTTAAGAATCAGTCATATATCAAATAACTTTGTTTTATTTTCCAAATCTTATTAATACCAAAATAATTAGATTTAAACATAGCATTTGAGAAATCCAAATTTAAACAACATCTTTCACAAAAATCACAAATCCCCAATTTAAATCCTCATAACTCAAATCCTCAAAACATGGTCCTCTAAACCATTAATCATTCACAAAATTCCTCAACTAAATCTCAACTATTCTCTATAGTTGATTCATAAACAAACTAAATTCATCCTCAACATGGGCAAGTTATTTTTATCCAACTCACCAATAGTCCAAAAATCTCATCTTTAATTTAATTAATGCATAACATCTGTCAAACTCAATCAAATCAATAATCCAAAAGAAAAGTCTACTCACAATTTATATTAGGTTTCCAACAATCTAAAATCATTCACATACAAATATCTAGGGTTCTTCTCAAAGATCCAATTTTTCATCCATCCAACATATTCAACATCCAAATCAATCTAAACATTCATATCATTCTCATACGACACTCACAAATCAAAGAGAAACAAACAAAACAACCAAACAGTTATATCACTCACCTACAACATACACAAAACAAAATAAAATAAAACAATGTCACTCACATAGTTGGAGAGATCAAGCGAATATCACGAAGTAAAATGAAGAATCCCCTCTTTGCAAAGAATCCAAGATCTCCTCTTCAATCACCAAGAAAATAAAAATATAATAAAACTTGTGTTGGACAGCGAATGGCTACTGCACACCCTCTTTTATACAGGTCGAGATTGAAAGGAATATGGTTTTGAAACAATTTTGCAAAAGAATCCTTCAAAAATATAACTTTACATATATAACCCCTTTCTTAGTTAAAATAGGTTAACTAAATCAAAATCAAATCAAATATTTTTATCACTGAGTTGTTCAACAATCCAGTACAGCCCAGTAAATAAGAAAAATTCGGATTTAAAACTCATGGTGGCGATTTTGCACAAAGTCCTTTTTTTTGTAATATTTGCAAATACATCATAAAGTTTTAGTAAAAATCCAGAAAATTCAGAAATAATATCTACTAATAAATATTATATTTTCCAATTAAAATATCTTACTTTTACCTTCTAAGAAAATATTTGCACCAGATCCAACATAAATTCTATATTTGAAAAAACACCATATTTGTTTAAATCTTTACCAAATCAACTCTAAATAAAATTTAAATATATTTTAAATTTCAATGATAAGCATGGGAAGCCCAAAAATTAGTAAAAATGAATTTTCATTATTTATTTGAGATCAAAATGGCTTTTTTTTACATCAAAGCCCCTTTCTTTCGAGGTATTTATAAAAATAGTTTCTTTATTCAAAAAAATCCCAAAATTTAGGATAGACTCAATTATAATTAGGAGAGTTTAATAAAAATATAAAATTGGATATTTGCACCAAAAATATTTGCACGTGTAAAATTGACAAATTTGTAAAAATAGTCAAATTAATTTAAATAAACTAAAAATTAAAATATCATAAATAAATAAGGAAAAATCAATTATTAACCATAACATTTTACGAATTAAAAATTCATAACTTTGCACGTGTGTTGCACGTGCAAAATTGCAATTTCAAGAAAATAGTCAAAATAGTCAACTTTACAAATTTAATATTAATTACTAATGCAAAATAAATTATTTTATTTTGTGGGGTATTACAGGGACTTCCTCAGAAGCTCGCCATTTATTCAAGCGAGTTAGGAAGTCGACCTCGTACTGACGGTTAAGAATTACTTGACGAAGATCCGGGCCTGGAGGACATTGAGTAGCCATTGAGTCAGTTGAGGGATTGTGGACTGAAACATGGTCATGAAGAGGATGTTGCTTTAGACGACTTCGACGAGAGCCCCCCGAGATCCTGGAGGGGCATGTTGAGGAGGAGGCTTTTGAAAAAGAGGCTGTTTAGGCTGGGGTAGCTGAACTTGCTGATTGAGTTGAGGAATAACGTCTTGGAGCAGAGGAGGAGGAGGAAAGAGAGTGGCTCTTCGGCTGGAGGCCGCTGCCTTCCTTTTCTTTTCGGAAGCATGGTTTGAAACTACTTTCGCTGATGAAGTAAGGTTGGATTACTTTTTTCGTTTCCCACAGATGGTGCCAATCTGTTGCTGCTGATTTTGGTGTGGGAGCAAATAGATGAATTTGTGGATTCTTTTGGAAACAATAAAGGCAAACCTGTTGTCTTTCACCGGCGTTTGACCGGTTTCTTATCGCTGCCGTTGATCTGCAAAAAGTTCGGTACACCGGGATGGACCCCGACGACGAACCCTCTGACGCTCAAGTCAGTAATCAGGGAGATTATGAAAGAGCGTTTATGTGGAAAATATTGATTACCTTGTTATGGTGGGGGGAGAGGGGTATTTATAGTCTCCTTTAAAGACATTTTAGAGATAATCATTTATCCTTTTGTCCCGGTATTTTTGGATAAGATGTAGAGTTTAGATGGTTTCATGATAAGAGATTTTGTTTAAACTGTCTCTTAGAGACAACCATGAATTTGAAGTACTCTTTAAATATCTAAATTGGTTTGTAACGGGTAGCTACCCATACCCAATAAGACAGATCCGTTTTTAGATTATTGGGCTTTGAAGAAAGACCCAGTTCCCAATTCGGACCCATTTGTAGGTGAAATTACTATTTTACCCCTGAGAGCTTTAAGATTTGTGCCCAATTTGAATGGTCCCAATTTGTTTCTATTTTTAGCCATATCACAAGCCTCACACTCCTAAAGATTGAGTTTTACAGCCTTAAGGAGTAGTTCGACCATTTTTAATGGCTTATAGAATTTATCGGAGTTCTCGAGAGAGTTTGTATCTTGCTTGAGGTGTAACGGAGCCATTCTGAGCTTGTAAAATCCCCAAAATTATTTTTAGAATTTTCTGGATTTTTAGTGATTTTTCCAATTTTTAATCATTTTTTGAATTTTTTATTCAATTTCCAAATTTAAATAATTAATTTTCAAAAATTTTAATTAATTATTCTAATTTAATAATTATTATTTTCACCAAATTAATAAATTTTTTTGAATTTTTAATTAGCTTTTTTCAATTTTTTAAATAATGAATTCAATTAAATAAATAAATAAATAATTAATATTTACTATACATGGCGCAATCTTGTGCGTTGATCACGATCAAGCGAGCGCACATCACAAGGTGAGGTGTTTTTCTGCGTTTGTACGGTCGGTAGTTCGGACGCTCGGTTTCGCCGAATGGGGGTTGAGATCGAACGAGATGGCGCGGCGTGGCCGGTCAACTTTGACCGTTGACCGCCACGTGGACCTTTTTTTCCCCCTCTTCCTCCATCTCCTTCCTTCGACGTCGTCTTCGTCTGAGGGCAAACCAGGTCAATGTAGCTCGAAGAGAAGAGCTCGGTAAGAGGAGCTCATCGATGTGGAGACGAAGCTCAACGAAAGCGGCGGAGGTGGAGCTTGGCGAAGGCAATGGAGCTTGGCACTGGATGGGGCTCGATGGGTTCTTCAAGGAAGAGTGGGAGCTCGAGCTGGGAACTCAGCTTCGGACCTCGATCGAGGTGCTGGAGATAGACAGAGGAGTGGAGCTCGGCGATGGAGGTTGGAAATCATGGCAAGGAGCGCGGCATCGGGGTGAGCTCACGGAGGAGGAGCTTCAGTGACGTGGATTCGAGTTGGCAATGGAGGGGTTCGACGAAGGGGGAGCTCGGAGACCGTGGAGAGGAGAGCTCGGCGGAGCAAGTTCGAGGGAGCTCGAGCTTGGGGTTCGATGAAGCTTTAACCAGGGAGGAGCATGGCGAGGATTTCGACGAGGCGAAGCTCAACAAAGAGGGAGTGGTCGGAGCTCAGAGTTTACAAAGGAGCTGGAGTTGAGTTTTTTCTAAAGTAGAGCTCGATGGGAGTGGAGGCTCGACTGTGGTGGGCTAGGTGCGAGGAGGAGAGCTCGGCGGAGCTCTCTTGAGGGCGGTGGTGGAGCTTGAGAGCTCGCGGTGCTCGAGCTCCGCATTGGAGCTCGATGGCGATGAGTTCTGGCATCGAGGTAGCTTGGCAGTGGAGCTTAACGTGGCCATGGTGATAGAGCTTAACGACGGCTGCGTGGGTGGGGCTCGTTGATGAGAGCTCGACAGGGTTGAGGTCGAGTTCAGCAAAGGAGCTCGGCGATGGGTTCGACAAGGGGAGCTCGCGAAGGGGAGTTCGACGACGGAGAAGCTCGACAGTGGAGGGGAGCTTGGAGTTGTGGAGTTCGGTGAGACTCCAAACTTTGGCGAGTTGGCAAAGTTGGGTTTTGAGCTCGACGGTGGGGAGGAGCTCGGCGACGGGGATGCTGGAGCTCATGAGGTTGAGCTTTGGCGAGGAGGGAGATGGAGGTGTTGGGTTTTGGGTTTGGAAGTTGGCGAGGATTTGACGTCGAAGAAGAGGGGTTCTGTGGATTTGGAGCTCAGTTTTGAAGAAGAAGAAGAAGGGTTGCGGGTTTGGGTCTCTAACGGGTCCGAACCCGACCCGTTAACCCCTTAGAATTTTTTTTGTTTGGCGAGTAGGAGCCATTGATCTAGATTTGACTTGAGGCAGAGTTTTTCTCCAATTTCATGCTCGGTGGCTCGGTTGCTCAGATTTAGGGATCCGAGCAACGTGGCGCAATCTGAGCCGTCGATCAGGATCAAGCTCGCATCTTGAGGCAGTGTTTTTCTCCAATTTCATGCTTGGTTGCTCGGTTGCTCGGATTTTGGATCAAAGCTACGTGGCTCGATCTGAGCCGTCGATCAGGATCAAGCATGCATCTTGAGGCGGAGTTTTTCCTCAGTTTCATGCTCAATGGCTCGGTTGGTTGGATTTTGGATCCGAGCTACGTGGCTCTATCAGAGCCGTCGATCAGGATCAAGCTCGCATCTTGAGGCGATGATTCCCCACTGTCACGTTCGGCACAGCTGTGTTGTGACCCACTTTCCCGGTACTACGGAGGTTGGATTGGGACGTTTGATCCCTCGTTTCGAAGCTGACTCAAAGATCTACAACTTCTCTTTAGAAGTCAGTTGAAGAATCATCCTTCTTCATGGTCTAAATAGTCCTGCAACATCTTTGCCTCCATGGAGTTGGGAAGAGCTTTGTATGAGTCTAGGAGAGAGCCGTTTGGGAAACAAGTTTGAGGAGCAACTCTAGGGGAGAGTTTTGAGCTCCAAACTTTCTTGTTGCAAAATTTAACCAGTAGTGGGAGTAGTACGAATGTTCATTTTGAGCCCCGAAACTGCATAGCTGTGAGGGCAATTTTCGAACCATGATTGTGAATTTCGAACTAGTTGTTATGGAGCTATCAACAAGTTGTAGGAGCAATTCCGAATGGTGAGCTACTTCGCACTTGCTTGTTCGCAAGCGGCTAAAGTGGCATCGAACCAAGTGTGGGACTCCGAACTTGTTGTTTTAAGAATTTCAACGAGTTGTAGGAGCAATTACGAATGGTGAGCTACTTTGTACTTGCTCGTTCATAAGCGGCATCGAACCAAGTGTTGGACTCCGAACTTGTTGTTTTTAAGAATTTCAGCGAGTTGTAGGAGCAATTCCGAATGGTGAGCTCCTTCGCACTTGGTTGTTCGCAAGCGATTAAAGCGACGTCAAACCAGGTGTTGGACTCCAAATTTGTTGTTTAAGGGGTTTCAACGAGTTGTAGGAGCAATTCCGAATGGTGGGCTACTTCACACTTGCTCGTTCGCATGCGGCTAAAGCGGCATCGAACGAAGTGTTGGACTCCAAACTCGTCTTTTGAGTTTAGTAAGTTGTGGGAGCGCCCCTGTAGGACAAGCTGGACTCCGAACTTACCGTTTAACGGGTCGTAGATGTGACCCAAAGAGAGACATGAGGCAAATGCAATAACTTTCATTAGAAAAAAGGTAAGTTTTATTGAAACAAACTAAGTGGCCGCTTCAAAGAGGTGAACCATTATTACATGTTTTTGGCCTGTTACAAGCATCGACCTTATTGAAATCTAATAACCTACTTCTAAGATAGGGTGAGGGCCTCTTGGGAAGTGTTTGGTTCTCACCCATTGGACCTCCATGGATAAGGCCGAGGATGGCCCTAGGTTCGGAGTCTTGGAACTCGTTGGGCCTCTCGGTTCGATTGTTGGCTCCTCGGGGTGGAGGATCGGCCCCGTCTTTTCTGACGAACTTGTCCAGGTGTCCCTGCTGTATGAGTTCTTCGATCTCTTCTTTGAGAGCCCGACAACCATCCGTGTCGTGGTTGTGGTCCCTATGAAAGTGGCACCACATATCCCTGTTCCTTTTCTTGCCAGGGGTAATCATTCTAGGGGGACCGCGGAGTAGCCCTTCCTTGTCCAGCTCCATAAGAACTACTGATATACTAGCATTGAGGGGGGTGAACTTCTCAAAAAGAGGAGCTGGGCGGCGCCGGCCATTGTAATCTTTTTGGAATTTATGGGGTCCTTCTTCGCTTGTATCCTTTTGTTTGTTCCTGGAAGACAGTTCCTCAAGACTGGGGGGTTGAGAGCCTCTTCCGCATGATTGTACTTCTCGCTTCTAAGCAGGAGTTCCGAGAAGTCCCGAGGAGGCTTCTTGGCAAGAGACGCCATGAGGTCGACGTTAGTGACATTGTGCCTGAATGCCGCAGAGGCTACTGATTAGTTGAGGGAAGCAATAGACCGGGATTCCGTAGTAAAGCACCGGACGTAATCCCTTAGGCGTTCACCCTTCCTTTGGCTAAGGGCTAGCAATGACGCACTCATTTTCTCAGCTTGGCAACTGCCCACGAAGTGGGTGAGCAAGAGCTCCTCAAACTGTTCGAATGAGAAGATGGAGGCTGGGGATAGACGGGAGTACCACTCTCGTGCTGGTCCCCTCAATGTTGTTGGGAAGGCCTTGTAGAGGAGCGCATCCGAGGCTTGATGAATCGTCATGAGAGTTTCAAAACTCTCAATATGATCGGCCGGGTCTGACTCCCTATTGTAGGATTCGAAGTGGGACGGCCTAAAGTTTTCCGGGACCAGTGCTTCCATGATGGCCCTAGAGAAGGAGGGTCTGCTTGGGCAGAACTTATTGTCCGTTGTTCTTCTTCGGGATTGATCTTATTGAGGCGCCTCTCCATCTCGTGGAGACGGCGATGGATAGAGTGATTCCTTTGGTCGGATCTAGTCGACCATTGGGACTGTCCCTTATGAGTGGCGGTATGGCGGGGGTTAGGGCACGCTGATCCTAACATGTCGCAATATTAAGAGCTCGCAAGATGTCTTGTTTGATGTTCTAGAGCTTGGCTTGAGTGACTGGCGCCCCTCCAGCTCGACGGTACCTTGGTGTGGCTCGGCTTATTAGAGTACGATTTCTCATCGCCTACGCAGAGGGGACTCTCTTCACCTCCTCGAGGGAGGGAACCTTATGGTCCTTGGTCTACGGGGGGTTCGGACTCTCGAGGTCCCTGGGTGCTCAGGTTGAGGGACTTCGTCAGGGGCTCACCATTTATTCAAAAGAGTTCGGAAGTCGACCCCCTGCTGACGGTTACGAATTACTTGACGAAGATCCGGGCCTGGAGGACTTTGAGAAGCCTTAGAGTCAGTTAAGGGATTGTGGACCGAAACATTGTCATGAAGAGGATGTTGCTTTGGACAACTTTGACGAGAGCCCCCGAGACTCTGGAGGAGCCTGTTGAGGAAGAGGCTATTTAGGCTGCGGTTGCTGAACTTGTTGATTGAGTTGAGGAAGAACGTCTTGGAGAGGAGGAGGAGGAGGAAGGGGAGTGGCTCTTCGACTAGAGGCCGCTGCCTTCCCTTTCTCTTTCGGATGGGTTTGAAACTACTTTCGTTGATGAAGTAAGGTTGGATTGCTTTTTCGTTTCCCATAGACGGTGCCAATTTGTTGCTGCTGATTTTGGTGTGCGAGCAAATAGATGAGTTTGTGGATTCTTTTGGAAACATAAAGGCCAACCCGTTGACTTTCACCGTTGTTTGTCTGGTTTCTTGCCGCTTCCGTTGATCTGCGAAAAGTTTGATACACCGGGATGGATCCCGGCGACGAACCCTCCGACGCTCAAGTCAGTAATCAGGGAGATTATGAAAGAGCGTTTATGATGAAAATATTGATTACCTTGTTATGGTGGGGGGAGAGGGGTATTTATAATTGCCTGTGGAGAAAGTTGTAGAGTATAAATCATTTATCTCTATGTCCCGGTGTTTTTGGATAACTTGGTTTGTAACGGGTTGCTATCCATACCCAATAGGACAAATCCATTTTTGGGTTATTGGGCTTCGAAGAAAGACCCAGTTTCCAATTCAGACCCGTTTGTAGGTGAAATTACCGTTTTACCTTTGAGAGATTTAAGATTCGTGCCCGATTTGAACGGTCCCGATTTGATTCTATTTTTAGCCATATCATAAATAAACTTAAAACCATTATTCAAGAGAAAATACCGTTAAATATCCCTGCGATTCTCAAATCCATTGGGTTACCATTTGTCTCCTTCATTCTGTCTTCTTGATACAATCAAGACAAAAAAATCGAAGACAAGTATAACACACTACGAAGTATGCCCAATATTTTTCTTCCTAAGTTTAAGTCAAAAATAATTGGGTGTGTCAATAATCGTGACAAGCCCATCTGGTTATATGGTCGCCATCTATTACAATGCTTTTCCACTTTATATCTTTTGAATTTCATGTATTATATATATATTTTTCCTGCTAGTTATTAATGGCAGTTTCTCCATATTTTATTTTTTATTTTTTTTGTTAGACAAGATAATTCAAAAATAAAATTAAAAATGACTACAAAACAAGAGCATCCCTCGATCGGGAAACCCCTCTAATATCTTCCTAAGTCAAAACATAAAATTTAGGGTTGAAGATGTCAACTCACAAAAAACATTGACCACTATGATGAACGCTTTGTAGCACTATCGGCACACATATTCCCCTTCAATAAATATGTTGTATCCCACAAATATTCATACCTTCAAGTATGAGTATAAATCTTGAGAAATGGGGTAGTATCTGTTTTTTGCATGGGTTTGATCAATAACGAGCTCGAGTCTCCTTCAATAATAATAAGACCATCGTGAGACAACAAATGATAGACCCAAAGAGCCAGCCATCTGCAAACTTCTTCTTTCATGAACGTTGATAGATATTGACACAATACACCCCCGTCCCCCCCCCCCCCCCCTCCCCCCCCCCCCCCCCCAACAATCTACCACACCAATCTTGATAGACAAAACCGTAATCGACACTAGTCCCCTCCAAGGACATATCAATGTTGAGTTTAACAGATTCTTCAGGTGGCGCAACCCATTTGATCAGGTGTTCTTGCACAAGGTGAGGAGCAGAGATCGCTTTGAGACCCATCCATTGGACCTCATTGTAGGAACCCACTGAAGAAGAAAATAGATAAAGAACATCCCACATTTCAATAACATCTGAAAAAGCACTCGAAACCATAGTGTGTGGGAGGGGGCACACACCCTCAAAACAGAATCTGAATCGAGTTTTCCAAACATACCACAGGGTGGTAATAATTAAGGATTGCAATAGCTATTTTTTAGCACTTGAACAAAGCAAAGTCCCCTCTAACATTGACATGGATTAGAGAAGGATGCCATGTTGGCACTAATGTCTATACATTGCATGAGAATTCTCCAACTTAACGAACGAGAATACGATCAAAGAGGAAAGATTCAATTGTTTCATCCCTAACCTCACAAACTAGATATATGCACCACCTGCATCCCACAACAAATCAACTCTGACCTAGTAGGAATTTCACCACATGCAACTATCCACAACTAGGCAATAACTTTTGGTAAGCTTTCAATTTGTGGAGCAAACTATTTGGAAAACTTGGCATCGCGCAGTTCCTTCTACTAGCAGCTGAATGCATAGTTTCAAGGTGACTGTTGACATATATAAATCATAGAAAAGGAGGCGGTGGTGACTTGATTCACCGGAATTAGTATTTGTAGCACAATATTAGTGATCGAATGTGTTAGGCTTGACTCCAACGCAGCCGGAATCCATTCATTATAAGGGAGATAAGATTGGCAACTCTCATTGAAAACTCAACAATTCAACAGAAACAGTGATGTTGATTCTATTCAGAGGACCACAAAAGATCCAATGATCAGAGAAGACATCTATCTCCATCCTGCTACCTACTTCCCAGCGAAGACCATTTCAAATTCAGTCCTTACATTGCAGAAAGCACGGTAAAGCTACGAACATCGTTTCTGACATTGAATATCCCACACAGATGAAGGGATATTATATTTAGCAGAAAACTATTTAAACAACAGTGACCGAGGTTTACTAAAAACTAGTGCTAAATTTTAGCCATAAGACTATCCTGTAGAATGTCCAATCATCTCAAACCAACACCACTAAATTCAATGGTCTGCAAACACTATCCCATGCCATCCTATGAAAACCTTGTCACCATTACCTTTAGTTCAAAGAAAATAACAAAATTTTTGCTCAAATTATCAACAATAGATTTCAGGACCCAATTGTGGGCTAACATATACAATGAGAGAGCTTGAGCAACTGATTTCAGAACAACCAACCTACCCGCAAAGCTAAGAGTCATAGCCTTCCAACAAAATAGACGTTAATGAACACTCTCCACCACATCACTGTAATTAGCAGAGGGGATACGAGACAAGCTAATCATAGTACCAAGGTATTTGAATGGCATAGAATCTACCTCCATGTGCCAAAGTCTAAGTGTGCAGCGTCTGATAATTGTAAAAATAATAGCAAAATTAGGGTCGTATGATTCCAACACTAATCCTAAAGCTTCAACAAGTAGATTAGTCATAACGCGTCTCTTCAGAAGGTCTGGGACTTCTTTAAGATCATCTACAAGACATGGGCTGCTCTCAAACCCATTAAAAGTGACTAGGCCGACTAGGAGAGATACCCAGCCCATGAGGGCTGTAAGTCAAATCTCTTATTCCCAGATAAGAGAGTCTTATCTTTTAAGGGGAGAATCAACAGGAGATAATGAATTTATATCAATCTAACGGATCCATATCAATCTCCTAAACTGTTTCTCAGGTCTATAAATACCCTCTCCCCCTATTTAGTCAGAAGGTAATTAATAAATTCAAAATTTCTCTCTCAAACTCTCTTTCTCTTTCTGGTTCTTAGTTGAGCATTGGAGGGTCTGTCACCAGGGGCCATCCCCTGTGTTTCCGACTTTTTGCAGGTTCATTGGCCGAGTCAGCAACTGTCGAATTCAGATCACGGTGTTCAATCAACGATCCAGATATACTCTCGGGAGCTCTAACTACTTTTTATGGCTATGATCAAAGGTTAGATCTTTAGTAATTTCCTTCAAATATAAACTCACTATTTTTTTGCTCCCACGCCAAAATATGCAACAACGGATTGGCGTCGACTATGGGAAACTAAGCAGATCTACATCAAAGATTAGACTTACCGCCATGACAGCAAGACTAAGAGGGAGAGCGACGGCTTTAAGCCATCTCACCAACTCTTCTCGATAACCAGCTCCTCCCGTGGAGGACCCAAATCCTAATCAGCAACCAGATCTGCCCCCACAACCTAGTCATTCTCATATCAACGAAGAGGCACCAGGAGGCTCTCGACAAAGCCGTCATGAACATCGCCCTCTGCACGATCATATCTCAGTCCATAATCCTTCAAGTGATTCAGTGACCTCCCGAGGCCCCCAGGGGTCAAGAGATCTCCGCCAAATTATCAGCATTACGCAATAAGAAACTGACCCATGAATTCGTTTGGATGAGAGGCGGGCCCGAACCGAAGCCTCCCAGTCAGAACGTCAAGTAAATCGAAGAAGCAACTCTTTCCGAAGGCCGAGATCAAGATACTCCTCCTTTCACAGGGGTGCGCTGCAGAAAGAAACCCAACTCGTGAAAGTCAAAAGCATCTTGAGAGAAATAAAGAGAAAGAGGCCCAGTCGCTACGGCTGAACTAGAAAATTGTTGGGTTTCGAGGTTTTAATAGAGTAATAGGTAGCAAAAAAAAAAAAAAACGAAACCCAACCATGGATCCATGCGAAAACCATGAAATGTGCAAGGAGTTTTTATCTCAATGATGGAACAACTATCTCCATAATCTGCCAATCGCAAGCACTGCAACGTTGTGTGGTGCCTCAACGGTATCCACATGAACGAACAACGAAATCGGGCTCTCCCTCATGCCACGGTGCTAGGTGCGAGTTGGGAATGTTCCTCTTGCTCAATTTTTTTCTCTCTGTCTCTGTCTCTCACTTTCTGTGATGACTATGATTTTTTCTTGTTTCTTTTCCATAAATACATATCATATATAAATAGCTGGAAATCCACCCTAGGTGAGTAGTTGGGCTGCCGGGCTCACAATCTAACCTAGGTCAGATTCATATGTGGGTCTTCTAATTTTGGTTGGCCCATTTAATCTAATTATTTGTCCAGCCAATGTTAAGAGTCCAAGTCTTACTCGGATTCCCAATTTAATTCATCTTATGAATTTAAATCCCAATTTTGATCCAATCTAAATGTGATCCTGGAGGTTCCAATTATGTGACAGTAATACTAAAATCCTTTTTTTTGTGTTACAAACAGTGAGTGGTATCTAGCAATACATCACTGCTACTCAAATAAAGAGAATTCTAGTGATTTGACATAACCAATCCGTGACCAATATTACCATATAGTCTAGTCCTTTTGTCCTGATATCTTAATTGACCACAAGACATAGAGTGTGTTTTCTTTGTATAGTTCAATCTTTGATTTCTTTATGTCTGAGTAGACTTATTAAAATAAATGAGATCAATATCTCTTATTGACTCATTTGAGCACGACCATGCATTTTGCAGTCTTACTTGATCAAGGGGCTCAACGATATCGCTCATGTTATGTAAGAGGGACAAATCCTATCTAATTCACTCACATCCCTCCGCATGATTCATAGTACGTCCAATAGTCAACTTTATAATCATCTTATCACAGACTATGTTTGATGGTATTAAAATATATAACTTCTCATGTAGGGAACCGTAGTGGCTTCAAGTTGAAAAAACCACGTACACCATGATTACTGTAAGAATCGCTCATGACACTCACGTAACGATCATGCAGTGTTTTCATGGTGGGTCAACCCAATATGGTATCTCATATCTCATATCCATGACCTGTGAGATATGGTCATCAGACTATGCACATACTAGTCTCTATGTATTATTGTTGTCCTAGTTCACAATAATAATTGACAAGGGACATTTAAGAATAGTGTTCTGATTTCAACCAATAAGATCTTACAATTAAGTCATGCACTTGTTGTCCCATGGTATTGAACATACTATTCTAAGTATTTTATTATGTTCATTTAATCACAATAAACAATACAATAAATAAAATATTTCATATATGAAAGAAATGTCATGATACAATATAAACTGACAAGGTCAATATAAGGTTGACCTCTAGGGCATATATAACCCCTGTTTTTGCAAATACGTATTTTCTGTGTATTTTTTGTTTTTTAATTTTTTTTTTTGTAAATTAATTTTTTTTCTGCTTTCAAATTTTTTTTGTTAAAATGTATTCTTGGATCTTTTTGTTAAAATCTATTTTTTTATATTATCAATACACTACAACACACGCTGGATTTACCGGCATATTTTTCCCGGTGTTTTACCAATCGCGCCGGGGTAGGATAAGACCAGGATAGGGTCGCAAAAATGTATAGTTATACACCAGCGGTCTCTAAAAAATGCCGGTGAAATATAATATTTACCGGCATTTTTATAAAAAATTGCCGGTGAATAGAAAGCGGAAATATACCCCACAAATCCTCTCACATTCACCGGCATTTATTAATAAAAAAGCCGGTGAATATACAGGGATTAATTCCCCAATCCTGCCGCGAAACTCTTAGCACATTTCGTTTTTTTTACCAAACCCTAAGTTTCCCCGCGCCGTCGCCATTGGGCCTCCTTCCCTTCCTCAACAACTCCTCCGTCGACGTCGCCATTGGGCCTCCTTCCCTTCCTCGACAACTCCTCCGTCGACGTCGCCATTGGGCCTCCTTCCCTTCCTCGACCCCCGCTCAGTCATTTCTCTCTCATCGCAAGTACTCTCTCTCTCGCGCGCGCTCTCTCTCTCTCTTTACTTCTTGATTTTGTGATGGTAATGGTTTGATTGTTATGGTGCGATTTTGTGATGGTAATGATGCAATTGATTCTGTGATGTTTATGTTTGTGGAAATTTTGGGTGGTAATGGTTTGATACTCAATTTAGGGGAGATCTCGATTTAGGGATAGCTAGCTTCATTTGTGATACTCAATTTTGGGTGGTAATGGTTTGATACTCAATTTTGTGTGGTCATGGTGCGATTGATTCTGTGATGTTTATGTTTGTGATAGCTAGCTTCGTTGATTTTATTTTCATCAACTGAAACTTTAGCATGATGGTTCAAGAGGCTTGTTGGTTCTTCTTTGTTCTTGTTGATTATCGGCTGAAACTTTAGCAAAATCCGAGCATGATCGTAAATTAATAAACTAGCATTGGTTCTTGTTGGTTCTTCTTGTTGATTATCGGCTAAGCTAGCTTCTTGTTGGTTCTTCTTGTTGATTTTCGGCTAGGCTAGCTTCTCGTTGATTCTTGTTGAAGCTACTGTTTTTGGTGAACATAGCATGGTTTGGGTAATTCCATCCCAACTAAATCATTGATGTTTCTGGCTCCAAAAGAAACCTGCACAAGGTATGTTCTGACCAATTCTTGTACATATTTTAGGAATTCTAATGTTTTTAGATCCAGGATCACAAATTTTTATTAGGCTGTGATTGGATTGTTTAGTGACTGTCAACAAGTGTTCTTAATTGGGCTGTGATTAGAAAGAGACGAGTTGGAGTGGAGATCTGGAAACCCATATAGAGACATCTCGTTCATAATAATTTATTATTATTGTTGTTCTTGTCGCTCTTGCTGTTCTTACTGATGTCTCTTTATGTGCGTTTGCTGAAGAGAAAGCAGGGATGAGAGAGAGATGAAGAAAATACTGCTATGTTAGCCTGGTGTATCCTCATTCTCTACCATTCCTCTTTCTAGCTTCTATATTTGGTTTCCTTCCACGATGACAGTTCCTTAAAACTACACTTGATATGAGCCCTATTCTTATTGTCATCTTACCATGATTTTTTTACCAAAATGGGTTAACTGTCAACTAAGGATGCTGTATGTATACCAAAATCCTCCAAATCTGTACAAGAATTGGGCTGAACAAACCTTGTGCAGGTTTTTTTGGAGCCACAAACATCAATGATTTAGTTGGGATGAAGAATTAATAGACAAACATATATGCTGAGATACTGGAAATTTTCATTTTCTTTTACTGTTAAAGAAGCTGAATTCATGCATCTGATTGTCATCTTAGCATGATTTTTTTACCAAAATGGGTTAACTGTCAACTAAGGATGTTGTATGTATACCAAAATCCTCCAAATCTGTACAAGAATTGGGCTGAAAAAACCTTGTGCAGGTTTTTTTGGAGCCACAAACATTAATGATTTAGTTGGGATGAAGAATTAATAGACAAACATATATGCTTAGATATTGGAAATTTTCATTTTCTTTTACTGTTAAACAAGCTGAATTCATGCATCTGATTGTCATCTTAGCATGATTTTTTTACCAAAATGGGTTAACTGTCAACTAAGGATGCTGTATGTATACCAAAATCCTCCAAATCTGTACAAGAATTGGGCTGAACAAACCTTGTGTAGGTTTTTTTGGAGCCACAAACATCAATGATTTAGTTGGGATGAAGAATTAATAGACAAACATATATGATTAGATACTGGAAATTTTCATTTTCTGTTACTGTTAAAGAAGCTGAATTCATGCATCTGATTGTCATCTTAGCATGATTTTTTTACCAAAATGGGTTAACTATCAACTAAGGATGCTGTATGTATACCAAAATCCTCCAAATCTGTACAAGAATTGGGCTGAACAAACCTTGTGCAGGTTTCTTTTGGAGCCACAAACATCAATGATTTAGTTGGGATGAAGAATTAATAGACAATTTTTTTTTTATAAAAATTATATACCTACACCAGCGTTTTTACAAACGCCGGTATAGCTTCCAAACAAAATTACAGCACTTAGAAATACCCATACACTGGCCTTTTTACAGCCGCCGGTGTATAACCAAGATTTACCGGCGGCATGAAAAAATGCCGGTGTAGACCCATAGTATTCCGCGACGCTCGCTTCGGCGGCATTTGGACCGGCGGTTTTAAAAACGCCGGTGAATGCTTCACCGGCGTTTTTAAAAGCCGGTGTAAATTAAAAAAAAACGCCGGTAAATCCAGCTTGTGTTGTAGTGATAATTTTAATCGTAGCTATTTTTCGAATGATTTTTATATTGAAATACAAACCCTATTAGTATTGTTGTTATTACTATTCTTCAGTATTATTATTATTAAGGTTATTCTTATTGTTATTATTATGATGACTAGAATTGCCCGTTGACACGTGCCTCCGACACGTCTTCGGAACGATGCACCTTGCTTGATCATATAAAATAGTTTTGGAGGTTCAGCAAATTAATTGAAGTAGCAAACATATTATATGAGAAACTTTTGGGGGTCTAGTAAAAAACATATTATATGTTTTTTTTTTTTTTTGAATTATTTTTAAGTTTTTAAATTTTTATTTTTTTAGTTTTTTAATTTTTTAATTTTTAATTTTGAATAGAAGAGGGAGAGAGAGAAAGACAGAGAAAGAGAGAGAGAGAGAGAGAGAGAGAGAGAGAGAGAGAAAATAAATAAATAAATATAAGAGTTGTTTTGGGTGGGATAAATAAATATAGGAGTTGTTTTGGGTGGGGTAAATAAATATATGAGTTGTTTTGGGTGGGGATTTGAATTTGATTTTTGGGGGGAAACTTTTAGGGGCGAAAAATATGTTTTGTGAGGTTAGATCTAGGCCTTGATTTTTTGGGGGGATTGAAGGAGAGCCACTTGATAGCTTTCTTTGTAATTTATTATATAGATTGTTATTATTTTTATTATTATTATAACTTTGATTGTCTATTTAAAAATCAATTTATATTGTTAATTGTTTTAGTAGTTATTTCGAATTATTTCCATATTGTAGTACAAAATATATTTTGTTATATAGACCTACTTTTTATTGGTTATTTTAATTTTTCTATTGGATTTTATGCCCAAAACCCAAACCCTATTTCTTATTGGATATCCTATACACATTACCCGTTTACCCCCCCAACATGTCACCTAAACCCTACCCTGTTCTTAATACCCAAATAAATTGAACCCAATACCCAGTTATACCCATTTATACCCAAACCTATTATGCACCTAAACCTGCCCGTGCTCCCCTTCAAAACCCTAACCCTATTATATTTATACCCCAATATATTACCCTATTCATCTCCTCACATATCCCTAGCCGCCTTCACCCTATGCACCGAAACCCTAGACCCCTACACTTCCGAAACCCTGGTCTCCATCAACCTCTCCTTCCTTTATCCCTGAGATGCCCTCCAGTGCCGCACAACCCTCCTGCAACTCCCCTACCTCTCCGCCCTCATCCCCCGATCTCATCTCCCTCTCACTCTCTTACTGAACCCCGACTGCACCTCTCCATCCCTCTTTCTCCCTCCTGCACCCCCCGCAGCTCTCCTCCTCCTCTTGCCCGTGCCTCAGTGCCACCCTGCCTCCTCCCGACGCAGTGACCATAGCAGCCAACGCACCACCTGTGCTGTGCTCCTCCCGTCGCCAGCAAAGCTAGCCAGCCAGCAAGCGCCCCTGCCGACTTCAGCTCGAAGCCGTAGCCAACGAATCCTTGCGACCTCCCATCGCCGTGCCGCCATTGTGCCCCCCGTTTCGCCACCAACCCTGAGCACCTCCAGCCTCTTGCCATCGCCGCCCTGTGCCCCTATGCCGATCGCCATCGTCGAAGTGCCGCCGCCAGCCACAGTCGGACCTTCCCGCCATGTCACTGTTGTTGATCAAAGAAGAAGGGAAGAAGGAGATTGATCAGATCAAATCACAGCCACCCGATCCCATCAAAATCGTGACCTGATCTGATCTGTCTGGTCTCCATCATCTTGATCAGATCAGATCTGATCTGAGCCGTCCGATTGTCTTGATCTTGATCGCCACCAAGATTCGCGCCGATCCGATCCATCCGATCTCGATCGTCAATCAACGTCCTCATCCCATCAAGGCAAGTATCTTCTTGTATAATTTGTTGTTCTAGTACAAGCATTTAATTGAAAATTCTACAAGTAGATCATAGTTGTGTCTCCCCTTTGGTTTATTGTTTAATAATCATATTTTAATCCTTATTATCTCCATGATCATAAGAGTCACAACCTTTCGTTGATATATTTGTTTCATAATTTGTTGGATCCATTTTATCTCATAATTACTTGAACACATGAAACTAAGAGCCACCTTGACTTGTAGATGTATATTGTATGATGTATGTATTGATCTTACTTTCTTGAGTTGAGAAACAATTGTGACTTGCTGATTTGATATCCATTACACCCTATTTGTTTCGCACACTAATTTAGACTCATAATAGTCATTTATCATGCTACTTGTTACATAAAAGAATTCACATATGGTGCTATTCCTATCTTTGCTTACTGTTTTGACCCCAATAACATCAGAATCTGGACTTAAGTTCTCAACATAAAATTTGGCCCTAGATGTCTAGTTTTCTACCCTTTTGACGGAGTTGATTTCTGAGTTATGGTTTGTGATTTATCGCAGTTTTACAGCTGCTGTGTTTAGAATTCCAGATTCATAAAATTACTGCGACACTTTGTTTTACAATTAAATTAACCATTCTACCAGTAAGATAATGACTTGAAATTTTGCATGCTGATACTATAAACACTAAAGAACATTCCCTAATTTTTCTAGAATTAATTAATGAAGTTTCAGACCTGTTCCATATGTATAAACACAATTTTACAAGTTCTGGCTGAACACAAATCCTTTATAGTTTGCTGTTTTAACACCAAATGCTACAACTTTTATATGTCTTGTTTATATGCTCTGGATTCGATAGAGAGTCTAGTTTCTAGAACTTCTGATGGATCCAGATTTGTATTCTTACAGTGGTGGGAATCTCAGTTTTAGTGCAGCAACGTCATGCTGTCCAAATTTGGAATTCTCGTCATTCTTGATATTTTGATTTGTTTTAAATCTTGAATATGTATCCTACTTAGCCTAGACTTGTTACCTATTTTTGTTCATGTATCTTGCCTATTTCACATACTTTCATGCTTGGTTGATGATAATAATAAATAACAAGCCGGGGTTTAAGGGAAAGACCATAGTAGTGGACAATATTGGTAAGTGTACTCGGAAGGGGGCCCGTGTTTCCCACTTGATGCTTGTTTCATGAACTAGTTATATTATTATTCGATTCATGAACTAGTATATGATTATTCGATTCATGGACTGGTTATATTAAAACTTGATTCATGAACTAGTATATTTTGATTCATGACTTGTCATGTTATTACTTGACACATGAACTAGTTATATGATTACCCAATTCATGAATATACTTGCTTGATACTTGATGCCTGAGTACACCGCCTTATAAAATCCACCACTAGGCCTAAACGTAACTGTTTGTAAGTAGCAACCATGTGATAAATAGTTGGGGCGCATGAAGTGCTACTTAGATAGAATTAAACATTAGAGTTAAGAATAACTTGTTACTTTTTCACACTTGACATCTTTCTTGCTTGATACTTGTTACGTGATACTTGTTACTTGATGCTTGATACAATTACATGCTCACTTGCCACTTGTTCCACTACTAGTACTTGTTACCCAATCCTGTTACTTGAGTTATCTTAATTGCTAGCTAGTCTCTTAAACTCCACTACTTGTTGCATCCCTATCATATCATGTTATACATTCTTGATTCCAAATCTTGTTTCATATTTTCTTGCACTTATTTTCATACTCTTTCTTGTACTACTTGCGGCCCTAACTTGTACTAAGGGCGTTTGTCTTTGTTTCTCCATTTTCTTTTGCATGATAATACATACTTTGGAGACGAGTTTCCTACTGGAGTTGGTAAGCAAACCTTTTAGGCTTCGCTTGGGAAAGCTTGTTTCGGTTATTTTTATTTGAGTTTATTTAAATTTGTTGCTACTTAAAACTTGTAACGGGCTTGTATCCCCGAAGTTTTTACTTTTGCTCCAGATCTGAAAATTATTTGGGATATTTATATTTGTTTCAAAAGTTTTCTGTTGATTAATAAATTATTCATGCATGCGTGGTTGAAAATATTTTGCTATATTTTTTGTTATGATATTGGGTCGATCCTATAGCTTATGAATGATGAAAATCATTCGCTGGGATTTGTCACGCACTCGTATTCCGTATTCATTTTGGAAAGCAGGACGTGACAACATACGCCAACAAAAAGTTCAAGCTCTACATCCTCTGAGCCTTCCAAGGCAGTCAAGATCCAGGTCGATGCACAAGAGAAGAAGAATTTGGTGACTCAACTAGATCCAAGGGGAAGGACGACCAAGTCTTTCACCGCATCCGAGAAGTAGATTACCGTCTGGAATAGATCAAGAATGAAGGGAATTGCTCCAGCAGGGCTTACCGTCCCAGTTGACCTCCATTCAGCAAATCCATCCTTGATGCACCCATTCCAAAGAACTTCAAAGTGTTGGTGTATGTCCTAGATGCCAGTTGTGTATTAACATTACTAGTTTACATTTTATCATGACATTTATTTCATAGTGAGACATTTCATTTATTGTGTTATTTATTGTGAATTAAATGAACTTAATAAAATCCTGAGAATAGTAAGCTCACTGCCATGTGATATCAAGTGCATGACTTGATTGTGAGATCCTATTGGCTGAAATCAGAATATTGTTCTTAAATGTACCGAATCAAATATTATTGTGAATTAGGACAACAATAATACTTAGAGACTACTATGTGCGTAGACAGATGACCATTCTCACGGGTCATGGATATGAGATATCAAGTCTTCACATGAGTACATATTAGAGTAATAATGTACTGGACTGACCCACCAAGTGAACGCTGCATGGATCGTTACGTGAGTGTCATAAGTGGCTCTCATAGTAACCTTTGTACGTAGTCCTTTAACTTGAAGTCACTACGGTTCCCTACATGAGAAGTTATATGTTTTAATGTCATCAAACAATGCATGTAATAAGGTGATATAAAGTCAACTATTGGTTATACTACAAATTATGCAGAGGAATGTGAGTGACTTAGATAGGATTTATCCCTCTTACATAACAGAAATAATTTCTACGGACCCCTTAATTGAGTGAGACTGCAAAATGCATAGCCGTTCTCAAATGGGTCAATATGAGAAATTAAGCTCATTTGTTTTAGTAAGTCTACTTAGACATCAAGAAACCAAAGATTGAACTTTACAAGGATAACACGCTCTATGCCTTGTGGTCAATTAAGATATCTGGACAAAGAGAATAAACTACATGGTAACATTAGTCACGGATAGATTATGTCAAATCACTGACATTACCGTTACTTGAGTAGTAGTCATGTATTGCTAGATATGGCTCATTATTTGTAATCCTAGAATATAATTTTAGTATTATTGTCAATGTAATGGGAACCTACATGGTCGCACACTTAGAATGGATCGAAATTTAAATTTAAATTCATAAGATAAATTTAATTGGGGTTCTAAGTAAGACTTGGACTCCTGACATTAGTAGGACATTTAATTATATTAAATGAGCTGACTAATGTTCAAATGCCCATATACGAATCTGACCTAGATCAAATTGTGAACCTAACAACCTCATTACTCTGTTAGGGTTGATTTTCCGCACCTATGTATATGATATGTATCTGTGAAGAAGACACGTGAAAAACCCTAGCCGTCACATAAATTGAGAGAGATATCGTGAGGAACATCCCATTTCCACAGCTAGCACCGCGATCTGAGGGAGAGCTATTTTTCGTTCTATTTGTGTGGATACCGGAGAAGCACCGCAATATTGCAGTGCTATGAACCGCATATTGTGGAGACAGCAGCTCTATCATTAATATAACTCCTAAACACGATTTATGGTTTTCGCATGGATCCATAGCTAGGTCTCAATATTTTTGCAATTTTTCAGCTGTGTATTTAATCTGTGATTACCTTCGAAACCTAACACAAAGCTCCACAGTTCGAGTCATATGACTGTGAATCAGACATAGCTGACTTTAAAACTCTCATGATGGTTTGCAACGCCACCGATGCGCTCATGTGTCGAACATTCCCTACAATTTTGAATGGATCAGCAAGGAAATGGTACTCTCACCTCAATCCAAAGTCAGTATTCTCCTTCGACCAGCCTGAGGAGCTTTTCGCAGCACACTTCGTAACTAGTCTCAAGGCTGAAAAAACAAGTGCGTCACTATTGGAACTGAAACCGAACGATAGAGAACTGCTAAAAGATTTTTTCATGCGCTTCATAGCCAAAGCAAGGTCTATCTCTTACCTAGACTCATCAGTGGCGGCTGCTGTATTTCGTCACAATATCACTCACAAAGAACTAAAATCCTCTCTCGCGAAGAAGCCACCCAACGATTTCACTGAGCTCCTAGAGAGGAGCAACAAGTACGTCAGCGCCGAGGGAGCTCTCTATCCTCATGGCAAGAAGGAGTCACCTTCCGGGAACAAACAGAAGAATACAAGCGAGGATGGGGCTAAGAAGTTTCAGAAAGACAATGCAGGTCAACGTCGCCCTCTTCCAACACCACACTTCGACAAATTCACTCGCATGAATGCAAGTGTGTCTGTCATCTTCGTGGCAGTTGAAAAAGGCAGAATAGTCCGTCCTCCTCCCAAGATGAGCACAACCAGAAAAAGAAGATATAGGAACAAGTGGTTCACATTTCATAAAGACCATGGACACACAACCGACAACTGCCGAGCCCTCGATGAAGAAATCGAAGGTCTGATTCGTTGAGGCTAAATCTCCTAATTTGTTTAGAAAGATAACAATGCCGAAAAACCTCCGGCCCGAGGGGTTAATAAGCATCCAGAGAAGCCTACCGAATATCAAGACTCGAAACAAATGGCTATTCTCCACACCATTCATGGATGTCCGATGGGGGGAGATTCCAACTTCTCCCGCAAAGCATTTGTCAGGGAAGTCAAGTCAGTACATAACATCCCTCTTTCTATGAGCACCGGGGTCCCGATATCTTTTACCGACAAGGACTTAGAAAGTGTCCGAGCAACTCATTAAGACGCATTGGTCATAAAATTTTGCATAGTAAATCATGAGATACGACACATCCTGGTGGACGACAGCTGCTTGGTAAACATCCTTTTCACGAAAACTTTCAACGGCCTAAAGCTCTCCAGAGACCGACTCAAGCCCGTCGGCTATACACTCCACGAATTCTCCGGTGTCCCCGTTCAAATAGAAGGAATCGTAACACTTGATGTGACAGCAGGAAAAGCCCCAACTACTCAAGTGGAATCACTGAACTTTATGGTGGATGACATCAAAGCCGCGTACAATGCTGTATTTGGCCATTTGTGCTTGACGGTCTTTCATGCAGTTGCATCCGCCTATCACATAAAGATGAAGTTCCTAACAACAGCAAGCATAGGCCAAGTTGTAAGGAGCCAACATGCAGCACAAGCATGTCACACAGCCACAATGGGGGATACGGTTCTACCCCTAGACGCCATAGAGCTACCACCATAAAGCAATCACAGTAATACCGAGTCTGTAAACAAGTTTGCAGCTACTGGATTACAAAATCCTATAGAGAACTTCCAAACCTGTCAAACCATCTCCCATCAGGTCCAAATTGGCCATAGTCAGAAGACAGTAATAAACCTGAATTCCCCGCCCGAAGCCACTG
The DNA here is from genome assembly GCA_017893485.1 of Hemerocallis citrina. Classification (NCBI taxonomy): domain Eukaryota; kingdom Viridiplantae; phylum Streptophyta; class Magnoliopsida; order Asparagales; family Asphodelaceae; genus Hemerocallis; species Hemerocallis citrina. The sequence goes on along the minus strand of CM030358.1, from coordinate 340,517,987 downwards.
TACTCATTTAGTTCTGCCAAAACACATTGGCGAACCTGTAGATCTCTGCTTCTCTCTACAGAACATGGGGAGGCTCACTCCAAAATAGGCAAGTCCAGGCAAGGTCTACCAAGTTGTTCACCTAGCGGCTCATCAACTTTAATACTCGGGGGGCAAGGAGATATTAGTTGGTACTAACTTCAACAAGGGCACTTAATGCCCACCTCTTCTATATATTTTCAGTATTTTCTAATAAAGGTCAGCCACTATGTCACACCCCGTTCCCAAAAATACGGAATACGAGTACGTAACATTGGCCCAGCGAATGATTTTCATCATCCATAAGCTGTTCAGGAATCTATACAATATCTCACAAAATAATCAGAGTCGGAAGCAAGAGAATCAACCACACATACATAATTGAATCAATATACCAAAGAAATTTACTTGAAACAAAATGTATTAATCTCAAATAAATCAGATCTGAATAAGTCAAAAATCCTGGGTCAAACTGCCCAAACACAAAGAATCCAAGTACTCAAAATACATTATTCAAAGCAATAATAATAGCAAAAAGATGTCCAGCACTAATATTTCATTTCTCCAATACCGTCGGGCAAACGATCATCCTAATCTGCAATTAATAAATTGCAGGAGAAGAAAAAAGAAAAAAGTACCCGTCATTGCAAGTTACGGGCCACTTATAATGTAGGATACAAGTACATGGAATAATCAATCTAAATAATAGCAGAAACAAATATAGCATGGTATAACACATCAAAAGTAATATCTGTTACCGCTAATTTCGGTGTGGGGGTAACCAGATAGAATTTGTGAGTCCGAGAAAAACCTGAACAGTTGACTCAGCCTTCTTGCTCCTGGCGCAACCTGCAAGGAAGTACGAAACACCGGGGTTGATTCTGGCGACGCACCCTCCGACGCTCTTGTCAGTAATCAGAAGAGATTAAGAAAGAGCCTAAAGTGGTGAAAAAGTGATTAACCTGGTCATGGTGGCAGAGGGGTCATATTTATAGTCGCCAGGGGGGCCGTTAAGGGCCTGATCTCCTGTGTAACAGCTGGGAGCAAAATCATCAGTCTGTTTTAGGAAATCTTTTCTTGATTCACGGTGAGAGCAAATCAAGGTCATTGACTTGGTCAGATCACGGATCCTGATTTGTCTCTTGTTGGTTTGGGTTCGCCTCGGGTCGGAACCCGAACCCAATAGGTGTGGATCCTGTTCGTGGGTTATTGGATCTGCAAGAAGGAGATTCAGTACCCGTTTTGAATCCGTTTGCATGTGAAATTACCTTTTTACCCTCGGGCTTCAAGATTCGTGTCCAATCTGGACGGTTCCGATTTAACCCCATTTTTAGCCATATCACGAGCCCCCCACTCCTAAAGACTGAGCGTGATCAGCCTTTGAGGAGTAGTTTGACTGTTTTGGTGGCTAGCGGAGTTGTATCGGAGTCCATGTGGAGGACTTAGGATCTTGAAGGGGGTAGTAAGGTAACCTTTTTGATGCCATGTGCTGTCTCCCAGCCATATCGAGTATTTGGCGTCTTTCATCTATTTTTCTCGGATTATTTATTTAATTTTGCGATGTGTTTACTAATCGTTCGGGGGCCTTAACTGTACATTCTAGGCGATAATTGTTCGTTCAGAGGCTCAAAAATATACCCCTGAATTTTTAATTATTTTCCAGAATTTTTAGTTAATTTTCCCAAATTTTTAGCAATTTTTCGCAATTTTTAAACAAATAAAGCGATTTAAATAAATAAAAAACAATTTTTAATACTGATTTATGACGTGGCTCAATAGGGGCCGTTGATCATGGACGAGCGCGGATTTTTGAGAGATCCATTGGTTTCTAGCGCTCGGCAGATTTTTCCTCCGTTTGCGAGCTCGGGATGGCGCTTGCTCGGCTGCCGACCGGAGACTGTTCGGCGTTCCGAGCAACGTGGCGCAATCTGAGCCATCGGGTGGCGGCACGTCTCCAAGAAAACGCTATCTTGTCTTTTAGCGCACGTGGCGCAATCTGGACCGTTCGTCATTAGAAGCACGAATTTCTGAGAGATCCAACGGTTGTAGTAGCTCGGTGTCTTTTTTCTCCGTTTGCGAGCTCGGTAAGGCACTTGCTCGGCTGCCGACCGAAGACAAGGGGTCTCGGCGGTCCGAGCGACGTGGCGCAATCTGAGCCGTCGGATGGCGACGCGCATCTCGAGACGGGCACATTCCCCAAAAAAACACTATCTTGTCGTTTAGTGTCCTCGGCGAGATCTGGGCCGTCTGATCGAGATCAGGCGCGAAAGTTGGGGAGAAAGTGTGTTTTCTCCGTTTGCGAGCTCGGAAAGGCACTTGCTCGGAATCCGTCCGGAGACAAGGGGTCTCGGCAGGACAAGCGATGTGGCGCAGTCTGAGCCATTGGATGACGACGCGCATCTCAAGACGGGCACATTTCTCAAGAAAACACTATCTTGTCGTTTAGTGTCCTCGGCGAGATCTGGGCCGTCTGATCGAGATCAGGCACGAAAGTTGAGGAGAAAGTGTGTTTTCTCCGTTTGCGAGCTCGGAGAGGCACTTGCTCGGGATCCGTCCGGAGACAGGGAGTCTCGGTAGGTTGAGCGATGTGGCGCACTCTGTCTCGAGACTATCCTATTTCCAAGGGCATTAATGGTGCTTCGGGGTTTGCGCGGCGTTCCACTTTCCCAAGTTCATTAAGGATAACACCTTCAATTAATGCGTGGTGTTTCGAATTCCGAGGGTCATAATGGCTGGACCTTGGAGGGGAGCTTATAAGTACTCCACTCCCTTTGTCATTTCAATCGCACCAACTGTAGAGTTTCAAACCTCGGGGGCATTGGCCTTGGGTAACTTATCTTTCGAGGTCCGAGGGGGTTGTCGCTCTTTTGCCTTTTTCTTCTCCCGTTCCTGACGGCCCCAAAGTGGATGTCAGGAGCGGGGGGGGAACGAGGTAGTAGTGGTGACGACTATAGTTCGGACCCGAGGGATGAGTTACTTCGGAAGGACGGGTGGTTGCCCTGTTGCCTTGTTCTTCTCCTGTTCCTCACGGTTCCGAAGGGGATGTCAGGAGCGGGAGAGAATGAGGTAGTAGTGGCGACGACCGTAGTCCGGACCCGGGGTGTGAGCTGCTTCGGAGGGACGGGTGGTCGTTCTCCCACCAAGATCTTCTGCCTACTCTGTTTGCTCCGCAGCGGGTGTCAGGGTCGGCAGAGATCTTGGTGGGAGAGGTGGTCATCCATGTCTGAATCCGAGGGGTGAGTTCGTCGGAAGGACGAGCGGTCGTTCTTCCGGAAGAAATGAAGGGCGTTCCGGGCAAGTTGTTTGCAACTGTGAAGGCGCGGTTGCCAGAGCATGCCGAACCTTTGCAGTTGCAATCGACTGGCTCGGAATGGTTTGCTTCTCCCGATCTCTGAGTGTTGATTTTCTTTCGACCGGGGCCCGTGGGTCGGCGGAATACCGACCGAGACACGGGACCTGGGGGGTGCTCGCCGAGGGCGGTGCCTTAAAACTTTGAATCAAAATTTTTCCTGGTTCCTCTAGACATAGGTGGGGTGTCCGAGGGTTCAGGCGTCCGAGCGACGTGGTGCAACCCGAGCCGTTGCATGATGGCGCGCATCTCACGACCGGCACAATTCTCCAGAAAACACTATCTTGTCGTCTAGTGTTCTCGGCGAGATCTGGGCCGTCTGATCGAGGTTTTACGCGAAGTTTGAAGAGAAAGTGAGTTTTCTCCGTTTGCAGCCTCGGGAAGGCACTTGCTCGGAGGCCGACCGGAGTCTGCGCAATCTGGCAATCTAGCTCGGGCCGCGTGCGGCTCGGATTCAGATCCCATTGCGCCGAGCTAGTTGACTTGGTGAGGAAGGCAGTTGTGTTGGGCCTTCGTGATGTTTTGAGAGCAGCCCAAAGGTCGCGAACTTTCGTTTGGAAGTCCAAGGGACGTTCCATTTTACTATAAATCTTCACCCCTCCCTTAGATCAAGTTTCACTTTTTACTTTTACTCTCTCTCTTCAGTTCTCACTTTGCCTTCGAAGTTTTCCGCTCTCTGGTGGCGTTGCTAGCTGTCGCAGTAGCATTTCTTGTCTCCGGCGAACTTTCCGACCGTACCTATCACTTCAAGGTCAGTCTCTTTCCCTTCTCTTTTAGAAAAAATGGTTAAGATCACGGATGAGACCCCCGCCTCGGAGCAAGCCGTTGGCCGAGGGGATAAAGGGAAGGAGGTAGTGGAGCCGAGCGATCAGAATGTCGTTCGTCCGGACAGAGAGGGCGAAGTGGCCGAGCTACCTAAAGAGGCTGCGGCAGTGTCCCGAGAGGGGAAGGCCGTGGTTACGATCGTGGAAACACCGAAGACGGCGGGAGCATTCGGTCGGCAGCCCATTTCTCTGTCGAGCATGGGGGGCGTACGAAATTACGCCGAGGACACCTTGGAGAGAGTAACCCAAGGTACGGCTAAGTTGGTGGAGGAGAACGAGCCGAGGGAGCTGTCCGAGGTGGATCATACCATCTCGTCTCTCACTGAGGGTGACCTTCACATGATCCGAGAGGGTTTCCGGATCCCTGGCGAGTATGGACTGCTTCTCCCCGGGCCGGGTTTCCGAGCCAACACAAAGTCCTCGTCGGACCTGTGCGTCTTTCCGGTCGACTCCCTTATTGCCGGACTCCGCTTTCCCCTCCACCCGTTTGTGGTCGATGTTCTGATATGGTATGGTTTGAGTCCCGCCCAGCTGATGCCGAACACATGGAGGCACGTCATGGCTTTCGTCCTCCAATGCCAAGAGGTGGGGGGTAAGCCGAGTATGTTCCTCTTTCGGAGTCTCTACCGACCCTGTCAGCCAAGGCGGGATGAACAGAGGTTCTATCTTACGCCCCGGCCGGGCGTGAAGCTGATCGAGAATCTAGACTCGATCAAACATTGGAAGGAGAAGTACTTCCTCATTCGAGCTCCGGCGCCGTGGGTGATACCGATGGTTTGGGCGAAGGAGGGTCTGCCCAAGCAGACCAAGAAGGAGGCGGCGCTGAGTGATGAGGAGGAGGAGGTTCAGAAGAAGCTCCTCGCCCTGCCAGCACTAAGCTGGAAGGATATCACCGAGGAGGATTTGTTCCGTGGGGGTCTCAGTCCGATCGACCCTAGTATGCTTCTGGTATTTATACTCTTTGTTTGTGGTTCACGAAAATTTTTCTAAGTTTTTTCGTTCGGCTTTTGCAGAGACGATGAAGCTGGATTACAAAGCTCTGGTGGCGAAGGGCCGGTCGGAGCAGGAGGCGAAGAAGAAGAGGCCTTTGGCGGGGCCTCAGGACAGCCGGGCTTCGAAGAAGCCTTCGGTCGAGAAGACTGCCGACCGACCGAAGGTCGCGGTCCTCGAGCAGGGGGAGATTAGCGTTCTCGATCCCCCTACTTCGGATGTGCTGGCTCCGACCCCGAAGGTGGATGCTCCCGGTTCGTCGAGCGGTACGTTCGGCATGAAGGAGGTGCTGTCCCTCCCAATTCCACCCCTTACTGCCGATGCGGAGAAGATCCTGACCGAGCGTCACAAGCAGATCTTCGTGCCCGACTGGCAGGTGATGAACGTCGACGGCTTCTTGGGCGACGGCAACATCTGCATGGAGGCGGTGAGGCACCTGCCGACCCCAAAGGACCGAGCGACCCTGAAGGCCGGGCAAGCAGGGGACGCTGTGATGCAGATCGCTCGGAATACTATGTCGGTAAGTAGGCTGAGCTCTCCTTTATCCAAATTTTTCCTAAGTCTTTGGGTTCGGATTTTAATCCGCTGTTCTCTTTCAGACCCTCTGCCACTTTAATTTCCTGGTCGAGGAGTTTGCGAACAAGGAGCAGGAGAGGGAGCGGGAGAGGGCGGAGCGCGTCAAGGCTACGCAGCTGCTTGATGCCGAGCAGCTTCTCTCGTCGAAGAGGGCTGCTGAAGTGAAGGGGCTGGAGCAGCAGCTGGCCAACGCCATTCAGCTATCGAAGGACGCGGCGGCCAAACTTGAGGCGAAGGAGAAGGAGGCAACCGAGCTGAAGGAGGAGTTGGCCAACGCCCGGTCGGAAGCGGAGAAGGCTCGGAAGAGGGCGGAGAGGATCAAGGCCAAGCACCTGAAGAAGGTGAAGAAGGTGAGGATGGCCGTGCAGGAGGAGGCCGCGCAGCACATGATCCAGAACATGGAGGATGCCTACGGTCGAGCCCTGCTCTACGTAGCCGCCAAGAACCCGGGCTTCGACACGTCCTCCTACCATTTTTACGACCCTGTGGAAGGGGAGGAAGGGATCACCGAGGGTCTGCTCGGCCCCGAGGGAGAGACGGAACCTGTCGAAGGCCCAGGGGAGACCGAAGTCGAGGGCGAGGAGGAGGACGACTCCGAGGAGGAGAGTTGGAGCGAAGGCGGAGGCGAGGGCGATGGCGAGGACAAGGCCGGGGGGTCGACGGACCCGAGCGGCAAAAAGGTCGACCCCTGACTCAGTTGTCTTTTTTAGTCTTTTGTCATTTTGTTTATTTTTGTAAGCCTCGTTGCGGACTGGCCACCGCTTGTGTAAAACTTTCACCTCGATTTTGAATGAAAACATTTTGTTTGGCCAAAATTTGTCCAAGTGTTGAGCCTCGGATTTGTGTGTAACTAGTTGTAGATGTTTCCGTGTATTGTCCCATCGTATTTATCTCCGCTTTTCAGGTGAAGTTCGGTCCGATCACGGAGGTTGTATACCTTCGGAAGGAGCTGGCCAAAACGAAGCGTGAGCTCTTGGACAGCCGACAGAGGCGGTTTCTCCTGCTCGGCCAGCTGGAGGAGACGAGGGCAGCTTTGCGGAGGTACTGTCGCGAGCTGTGGCAACTGCGGAAGTACCCCCAAGCTCCTTGTCCCGAAGGCGAAGTCGAGCGGCTCCGTTCGGAGCTCACTGCCGCCGAGCAGAAGAATGACGACCTTTTGGCCGAGGTCCAACACTTGGAATTAGCGGAGAAAGAATGCTCGACGGTGGAAGAGAAACTTGTTTCCGAGCTGGAGAAGGCATCGACCGAGCGCAAGAGGCTATTGGCCGAAGTCGACAGGCTCAGAAGGATCACGATAGATAGGGGGATCGAGGTTACCCACTTCCGACGGCTTGCGACCGATGGTGCCACCGTCTCAGGCTCGTCAAGACCCTCTCGTCCGAAGAAGACGGCGAAGGACGATGCTTTGAGAGACAGAATCATTGAACTGGAGGAAGAGGTCGCATCGCTCAAGCCTGCACCGGAGAGGGCTAACGTCTACAGTACGTCGTGCACTCGTGAAGAGAGCGAGAGGGGGATTACGTTTTACGAACTCGCGACACGCTCGCCTGTGACCAGACGGAGTCCAGCTGACGCTCAGAGCAGTGCGGCCGTCTCGTCGAGCGGGGCCTCGGTCGGCGCCGTAGTTAGAGCCAGCAGCGAAGGGGGGTCGCGCTTCGTTGGTTTAGGATCGAGCTCGGAGGGCAGGCCTCGTCGTCCTCGTGTTTCCTTAAACCGAAGTGTTCCCCTTCCGAAGAGAACCTGACTATGTCGCTTCGTGTCCCTTCTGATCTGTTGTAAAACGTTGTTGTAGACTCGGTCTTGTTGTATTGTGGAACCATTACGTCTGAATATGATTGGAAAATTCTTCAAGTGTGGTGCCTCGGAAGTATATTGAAATCTTGTTGTTCATTTTCCCCTTTTTTCAGCTCGAGGCGGCCGATTCATATGCTGATCTGCATGGCTCGGATGATGACTCTGAATCCGAAGCCACTTCAGGGACGGTGGCTTTGAGCCCCAGGAGCGTCGAGCTGGAGGTACGCCGAGCTGAGAGTGAGCAGGCTCACCTTTTGTCTGTCCTCGACCTACGGGAAGCCGAGATCCAGCGTCTGGAGAATAGGATCGCCGAGCTGAACCCTACTGAAGGGGACGAGGATTCGCAAACCGTGTTCAGCAATGCTCTTCGGGTCAAGTGTATCCGGCACAAACCAGTCGAAGATTATAGCCGAGCGGGACGATTTGCTCTCGGAAATTCGACATTTGCAGACTGTGGTAGCGAAGCTCCGAACGATGCAGGGGAGCTACCAGCCGAGGGGGACGAACAGTCGGCCGAACAGTCTAGTGAAGATTTTTCCATATGAGGGCTAAGTGTAGTGGGTCGGCGTCGTGTATTTTGTTTCCCAACGCTTTGTAACCATGAAAAGATGTGCTTTGTGTTATGGCCTGGTTGTTTAATAAAATATCTTTCATTGCTTTGCCTATTTGCTTTGCTTATATCTGTGTTGGTCGCGCCGAGGTCTTTGAACCGAGCGTGTTAGTTCCGTCGGCGAGAGTGTCGAACCGAGCGGAGTACCTACGAGTACAGTATTTCGTCACTTAGCGAGTCTGACAAGGTACGACACGACTTCCTAGGCGGCTCTGTCCCCAAGCGGCAAGCGGCAAGATCTGAGCCGTTGAAAGTAGGCACGAATCTCGGGGTGGCTCAGTTCCCAAGAAAACGTTATCTTGTCGTTTAGCGCAGGTGGCAAGATCTGAGCCGTCTGATCGAGATCAGGCGCGAAAGTTGAGGAGAAAGTGTGTTTTCTCCATTTGCGAGCTCGGAAAGGCACCTGCTCAGAATCCGTCCGGAGACGGGGGGTCTCGGCAGGACGAGCGACGTAGCGCAATCTGAGCCATTGAATGACGACGCACATCTCAAGATGGGTGCATTTCTCAAGAAAACACTATCTTGTCTTTTAGTGTCCTCGGCGAGATCTGGGCCATCTGATTGAGATCATGCGCGAAAGCTGAGGAGAAAGTGACTTTTCTCCGTTTGCAAGCTCGGGAAGGCACTTGCTCGGTAGCCGACCCAAGGCGTAGGGCTTCGGGCTTCGGCTGTTATGTAGGAGAGCTTGGATTATGTTGCCGAACGAAGCTTCGGTGTCCCTCCACTGTCAGAGCGGAGGGGCGGACCATTCTCGGTTTGCCGCGAAGCAGGCTTGGGTGGACTGGGAGCTAAGTGTTGGACTCCGGGTCCGTCGTTGTAGTCCAACGGTTGTGGGAGCAATTCCGAACGGCGATCTACCCCTGGCTCGCTCGGAGGCGAGCCGAGGAGGTAAAGTCGAGCAGAGTGTTGGACTCCGAACCATCGGTGTAGTTCAACGGTTGTGGGAGCAATTCCGAACGGCGATCTACCCCTGGCTCACTCAGAGGCGAGCCGAGGAGGTAAAGTCGAGCCGATTGTTGGACTCCGAACCATCGGTGTAGTTCAACGGTTGTGGGAGCAATTCCGGCGATCTACCCCTGGCTCGCTCGGAGGCGAGCCGAGGAGGTAAAGTCGAGCCGAGTGTTAGACTCCGAACCATCGGTGTAGTTCAACGGTTGTGGGAGCAATTCCGAACGGCGATCTACCCCTGGCTAGCTCGGAGGCGAGCCGAGGAGGTAAAGTCGAGCCGAGTGTTGGACTCCGAACCATCGGTGTAGTTCAACGGTTGTGGGAGCAATTCCGAACGGCGATCTACCCCTGGCTCGCTCGGAGGCGAGCCGGGGAGGTAAAGTCGAGCCGAGTGTTGGACTCCGAACCGTTGGTGTAGTTCAACGGTTGTGGGAGCAGTTCCGGACGATGGTCTACCCCTGGTTCGTCCGGGGACGAGCCGAGGAGGTGAGGTCGAGCCGAACGTGGACTCCGAACCATCGGTTGAAATCATTTATTTAAAAAGCCGGTGACAAGAGGGGAGAGAAAGAGATGAATTCAAAAACATGCGAGAGCTTTCTTTATTAATAATCGACGGCGAACCGTTTTACATAGTACAATTTTTGAAAATGGGTTACAAGTCGGAGGACTGGAATGGCTCGATATCTCCTGATACTTAGATCGGCGTCGGAGCGCTTTCTTGGTATTTTAGGAGGTGGTCGGCATTCCAGGTCCTCGGAAGCTCTCTGCCCTCTAGGTCTTCGAGACGATATGCTCTGGGCCGAACAACCCTTGTGACCCTGTACGGCCCTTCCCAGTTCGGAGCCAACTTGCTCTTCTGACTAGGGAAAGATATGGATAGCTTCCTCAAGACCAAATCTCCCTGCTTAAGGTTGGCGGGTCGGACCTTTTTGTTGTACGCTAGTTCAACCCTTCTTCGGTAGGTCTGCTGCCGAATTGACGCCCTTTCCCTTAGCTCGTCTATCAGGTCCAAGTCTGCTCTGAGGTCCCTGGCATTCTGTGCTTCGTCATAGGCTGTGAGCCGAGGGGAAGGTATTCCGACCTCGAGAGGTATCACGGCCTCGGACCCATAGGTGAGGTTGAAAGGGGACTCGCCTGTGGGGGTCCGCTTGCTTGTGCGATAGTTCCATAGGACGTTGGGGAGTTGGTCGACCCACAAGCCCTTGGAACTTTTGTCTAGCCATTTCTTGATGCCTGCGAGGATCTACCGGTTAGCATTTTCTGCCTGTCCGTTCGACTGAGGGTGGGAGACGGACGAGAAGCGCTGTTGGATGGCCAGGTCGTTGCATAGAGCTCGGAATGCTGCGCCCGTGAACTGAGTCCCATTGTCCGTCACGAGGACACGGGGGATGCCGAACCTACAAATGATACTCCTCCAGAAGAACTGTACCACTTTGTTCTCGGTTATAGTGGTGAGGGGCTCGGCCTCGACCCACTTCGAGAAGTAGTCGATGGCCACGACCAGGAACCTGAACTGACCCGGAGCCGGAGGGAAGGGCCCTAGTAAGTCCATGCCCCACATTGCGAAGGGGATGGGACTTGATAGGGAGGCGAGGTTGGCCTGAGGGAGGCGTCGGATGCTGGAGTGTCTCTGGCAGGAGCTGCATTACCGAACGTGTCGTTCGGCGTCTTGAAGGAGGGTCGGCCAGAAGTACCCATAGTTCAAAGCTTTTCGGGCCAAGGACCTAAACCCTGAGTGTGCCCCTCCGATGCCTTCGTGGAGCTCTTGTAGGGCATATTCGGCCTGATCCGGAGAGAGGCACCTTAGGTACGATCGGCCATCTATTTGGGAGAAAGAGCGTTTGTATAGGATGCCCTCGATCAAGACATACCGCTCGGCCCGAGTCCTAACTCGGCGTGCTTCCTTGGGATCCGAGGGCAGAACCCCGTCCCTTAAGAATTCTACTAGTGGCTTCATCCAATTATCTTGTAGCATGACCGGCAATGATTCCGCCGAGGCAGGGGTCTCGTCTTCGATGCTCGGCTTGGAGAGGACTTCGATCAGTACGGTCTGTTCGAGACCTTGCAGTGAGGACGAGGCCAATTTGGAGAGGGCGTCGGCCTGTGAGTTCTCTTCACGAGGGACCCGCTGGATGAGCGCTTCCTCGAAATGGTTCATGAGGGCCCGAACCCTGGTGAGGTACTTCGCCATCCGCTCGTCTCGGGCCTCGTACTCGCCCAAGACCTAATTTACGATGAGCTGGGAATCGCTGTGGATTCGGAGGCGCTGCGCCCCAGCACTTCGCGCAAGTCCGAGACCAGCAATGAGTGCCTCGTACTCCGCCTCGTTGTTCGAGGCCTTGAAGTCCATGCGGATCGCGTACTGGAGGACAAAGTCGTCAGGGCCGTTCAGAATGATGCCGGCGCTGCTTCCTTCATTACATGAGGATCCGTCCATGAAGACTGTCCAAATGGGGGGTCCATTCGGGACGTGGCCGACCTCAGGAATAGTGGACTCTACGATGAAGTCGGCGAGTGCCTGCGCCTTAATTGCTGTCTGAGGCTGGTAGGAGATGTCATGCTGACTCAGCTCTATGGACCACATCATCAGCCGGCCCGAGGTCTCAGGCTTGTAGAGGATCTGTTTTAGGGGTTGGTCGGTGAGGACGACGATCGAGTGGGACGGCCGAAGCTTTCTCGCCGCAGTGACTAGGGCTTAGGCCATCTTCTCTATCTTTGGATAGCGGAGTTCGGCATCCCTAAGCACCTTGCTCACGTAGTAGATCGGCCTTTGGGTTCGGTCCTCTTCTCTTACCAAGACAACGCTTAAGGTCTGCTCGGAAGTAGCCAAGTAGACGAAGAGAGTCTCGCCCGGGACCGATTTGCTGAGTAGAGGGGGGTTCACTAAGTAGGCCTTCAGCTGGTCGAACGACTCCTGTTGTGGCTGGCCCCATTCAAAACCCTTAACCCCCCTGAGTGCTTTGAAGAAGGGGAGGCATTTTTCCCCTGACTTCGAGAGGAACCGACCGATAGCAGCGAGCCGACCGGTGAGCTTCTGCACCTCCTTGATGTTCCGAGGCGGGGCCATGTCTAATATGGCCTTAATCTTCTCGGGGTTAGCTTCGATTCCTCGTTGGCTTACCATGAAGCCGAGGAATTTTCCCGAGGAGACCCCGAACGCACACTTGTTCGGGTTCAGCCGCATGCTGTGCTTTCTCAACACGCCGAAGGCCTCCTGGAGGTCGGCTACATGATCGGTGCCTCGGATGCTTTTGACGAGCATGTCGTTAACGTACACATCCATGTTTCGGCCGATTTGGCTCTGGAAGACCTTGTTGACGAGGCGCTGGTAGGTGGTGCCTGCGTTCTTCAAGCCGAACGGCATTACCCGGTAGCAGTAGAGGCCTTGGTCGGTGACGAAGGAGGTCTTCGGAATGTCCGGAGGGAACATTCGGATTTGATTGTATCCCGAGAAGGCGTCCATGAAGCTGAGGAGCTCATGGCCCGAGGTGGCGTCAATAAGGGTGTCGATGTTCGGGAGAGGGAATGGGTCCTTCGGACACGCCTTGTTCAGGTCGGTGAAGTCAATGCATATCCTCCACGAGCCATTAGACTTCTTGACCATTACAACATTCGACAGCCACTCGGGGTAATTTACCTCCTGTATGAACTTGGCCTTCAGCAGTTTATCCACTTCTTCCTTGATGGCCTGCTGTCGCTCGGGAGCGAACTTTCGCCTCTTCTGCTGGACCGGTTTGCACCCCGGTTCGACACTTAGGCGATGGATGAGCAGTTCCTCGAAAATGCCGGGCATGTCCGCGGCCGACCATGCAAACAAGTCATGGTTATCTCGGATGCATTTAATCAGGTCCGAGCATAGTGCAGTCGGCAAGGATTTGCTGATGAGGAACTTTCGGCTCGGATCCTCGTCCGAGAAGAGCACCTCTTCTAACTCGTCCGCCGGCTCGGACGTTGGCCGGGCCTTCGGCTCGGGGATTTCTAGTGTCTCGAGCGAGAGCACTGGTCCCCCGGTGGAAGTCATGTAGCACTTCCGGGCTGTTTCCTGGCTTCCCTTGACTTCCCCTACTCCCGACCGAGTGGGGAACTTCATTTTCAAATGGTACGCCGAGGGGACAGCTTCCAGGGCGGCTAGGCCGGGTCGGCCTAGAATGACATTATACGCTGCCGGGACGTCGACGACCATGAAGTCCATCGACTCGGTCCGGGTAGTAGGGGTGCTTCCCGCAGTAACGTCTAGGGTTATCACCACCTCGACAGTTACCGGGACCCCCGTGAACCCGTGGAGTGTGTAACCGGCCGGCATGAGACGGTCCCGGGAAAGCTGCAGGCCTCGGAAGGCCGAGAGGAAGAGGATATTGACCGAACTCCCATTGTCTACTAAAATCCTCTGCACCTTGAAGTTGGCCATGCGGAGGTCGATGACAAGGGCATCGCAGTGTGGGGTTCGGACCCCTTCGAGGTCGGCATCGGAGAAAGACACAGGGACGCCGAGACCTTTGGGGGGAGGGGCACTGTGGACCGAGTTGACCTCTCGGACGAAGGCCTTCCAGGAGGAATTAGAGGAGCCCCCCATGGGACCTCCGTGGATCAGGTGCAGAACCCGTTCCTCCTCGAACTCGGGTGTTTCCTCGCAGCGCTCGGAGCGCTTGTTAGCCCCCGAGGCGGAGGAGAGCTGCGATCCGTCCGGTCGTTAGCCTTCACGAACTTGGCCAACTGCCCCCTCCGGATGAGGGCTTCAATCTCATTTCTCAAAGCCCGGCAATCATTTGTGTCGTGGCCGTGGTCTCGGTGGTAACGAAACCACCTATCTTTGTTCCTCCTCTTCGCTGGGGTGTGCATCCTCGGAGCTGGAGGGATGACCCCCTCCTTCTCCACCTCCATTAGGATAGTAGAGACATTAGTGGTGAGGGGAGTGAACTTCTCGAACTTGGGGGGAGGACGGCGCTGACCGCCATTGTCCTTCTGAGCTTTCTTGGACCCCTCTTCCCCTGTCGCCTTCCTCTTCGACCCTGCGGAGGGCCCTCCGAAGCTCGGAAGGGCTTCAGCCTCCTCTGCTCGGATGTACTTCTCGCACCTCAGGAGGAGGTCGGCGAAGTCATGCGGTGGCTTCTTAGCTAGGGACGATCGGAGGTTGGCGTTGAGGATGTTCGACTGGAACGCCATGGTCGCCACCGACTGGTCTAAGGAGGCGATAGACCTTACCTCTGCGGTGAATCTTTTAACATAGCCCCGCAGCTTCTCTTCCCTTTCTTGCTGCAGGTTCAGCAGGGAGAGACTTGTCTTCTCGGCTCGCCTGCTACTCACAAAGTGAGTAATGAACAGTGTTTCAAACTGCTCGAACGAGAAGATGGAGGAGGGGGCGAGCCTGGAATACCATTCCCGAGCCGACCCCCTGAGGGTGGCAAGGAAGGTCCTGCAGAGCACGGCGTCGGAAGCTTGGTGGATCAGCATCAGGGTCTTGAAGCTTTCGACGTGATCGACCGGGTCGGATTCCCCTGAGTATGTTTCAAACTATGGCGGTTTGAAACTCCTCGGTATGTGGGCCTCCATGATCGACCGTGAGAAGGGGGTCGGCTAGGACGGAAGGTTCCTGCTCGGGACTCCTCCTCCCTGTCCATGCGGCCGATACGCCTTTCCACCTCGTGGATACAGCGGATGAGGGCGTCGTCCCTTCGTTGGTAATTGTATGACCCCCCGGACTCCTCTTCATAGGAGGGGGAGCGCGGACTCTGGCGCCGGTAGTCCTGGGATCGGCGAGGACTATATTGCTGCCGCTGGTGGCTGGGAGCCGGGGAAGGACTTCGGGTTCGGCGGCGAGGACTGGGGTCCCTCGGGGGCGTCGGAGCCCTATGAGCATTCTGGACGTTCTGCCGAAGGTTGAGAGCCTGTAGAACGGTCTCCTGAAATTGGAGGAATTCGGCCCGACTGATAGGCACCTCTCGGTCCCTCGGATGACACCGATCCCCGGGGGAATGCGGCCTCCTCCTTCGGCGCTCGGGAGACGCCGCTCGGCCTCTGCGGTCCGGGGACCTTCTACCGTCTCGGCGACGAGGGGACCGCTCACCCTGACGCTGGCGGGAGGCTCCCTCTCGGGCCCGCCTCTCGTTAAGGTGGGTGCGGAGGCCGTCGTCCTTCTGGCGGTTCAGGAGTGTGATGCGGAGGTCGGGATGATGAGAAGCCATTGAGTCCGAGGACCCATTATGGGCCGAAACATGCTCCGGATTGAGGGGCTGCTTCTGTTTCCGAGCATTATGGCCGGAAGGGCCATTGTTGGGTTGCTGTTTGGGATGAGGAGGTGGGACCTGCTGGGCCGGTGGGGGAAGATCGGACTGTGGAATAGGATTGACAGGTGCTTCCTCCGTAGGGTCGACGGTGTTGGCCACACGGTTCTACCCTCTAGATCTGACCTTCTTCGGAGGCATGACTGCAGAGGACGACAAGGAAGAAGCTGAGGCTGTTCGTGTGGTTTGTTCCCACAGACGGTGCCAATCTGTTACCGCTAATTTCGGTGTGGGGGTAAACAGATAGAATTTGTGAGTCCGAGAAAAACCTAAACAGTTGACTCAGCCTTCTTGCTCCTGGCGCAACCTGCAAGGAAGTGCGAAACACCGGGGTTGATTCCGGCGACGTACCCTCCGACGCTCTTGTCAGTAATCAGAAGAGATTAAGAAAGAGCCTAAAGTGGTGAAAAAGTGATTAACCTGGTCATGGTGGCAGAGGGGTCATATTTATAGTCGCCAGGGGGGCCGTTAAGGGCCTGATCTCCTGTGTAACAGCTGGGAGCAAAATCCTCAGTCTGTTTTAGGAAATCTTTCCTTGATTCCCGGTGAGAGCAAATCAAGGTCATTGACTTGGTCAGATCACGGATCCTGATTTGTCTCTTGTTGGTTTGGGTTCGCCTCGGGTCGGAACCCGAACCCAATAGGTGTGGATCCTGTTCGTGGGTTATTGGATCTGCGAGAAGGAGATTCAGTACCCGTTTTGGATCCGTTTGCATGTGAAATTACCTTTTTGCCCCCGGGCTTCAAGATTCGTGTCCAATCTGGACGGTTCCGATTTAACCCCATTTTTAGCCATATCAATATCTAATGTGAATAAGTAAGGCAAAGTCAACTAGCATGGTATACTAACAATACATATGTTTGTGTCAAATGTAGTGTCATATGGAAACTAACAGTGTCCAGTAACAGTAAGCTCAGTATATCAGTGAATCATGATAACAGTATAACAGTATCAGTCCAACAGTATCAGTCTAATGATATCAATCTTATGCTCTTACAGTCTTGTATGTATTACTAGCTAGGTAGCACTTCATGTGCCCCATATTATAATACATGGTTGCTACAACAAATAGTTTCGCTTTGATTTCATAGTGGACCATAATGGGACAGTGTACTCAGGTATCAGTAACAGTAGTAGTAGAAGTAAAAGTAACAGTAACAGTAGAAATAAAAGTAACAGTAGCAGTAATAGTAAAAGTAACAGTATGGAACACTAGTTTCCTTACAAGTACACGTTTCCATATTTTCTTCTACTAGATTTTCCCTTAAGAAACCCCGACTTGATCACTTTTACTATGGTTATCAACAGACATGATAGTGCATGAAATAGTGTTAAATTATCATGGTATAATCAGTATTAGGTTCAGGGAAACAAATAAACATGCATAGATGATATACGGTCACATAAACGAGCAAAACAGTGTATGTTCATATTCAGGACAGCATGACAGTACAGTACTAAAACAGTGATTCCCGTTACTATAGAAATCCAAATATGAATCCGTAGAAGAATCTGGAAAATAGAATTCCACACTAATCCAGCGATTATATATAAGCCATATAGTATTTCACAAAATCATAACTCAAAACTGATTTGAATCCAGAAAACACGTTCAGCCAGAAATCAGTAAATCGAATTCTCAGTCAGAGAAACAGCATTAAAACTCCTCAAATAAATTCAAGACAAATCTGGGGTAATCCCCTACATGTCTAGTATCAGAATATAAAGTTTCATAACATTCCAGTAAAATTAGTTTAGTCAACAAAAATCAGAAAACATTAAGAAACGATAGTTTGGCAAATCTGGAATTCCTAACACTGTTGTACGAAAACTGTAATATCTCGCAAACCGTGAAACGAAATCCAAATCCAGCAAAGGGAGATGAAAATGGACAAAATAATCTAAATTTCATATAAATAATTTTCATACAGTAAAAGGAAATAGGGTGAAAATACGATTCATTACTGAACAGCGAGCAAAATACAGCAAGTATAGCTTTCATAAACAAGCATGAAACGGCATATAAAACTCATCAATAAAATCCACCAAAATTCTGGGTAATCCCTAAATAGAAATACTGTGCATGTTTCAGATCAAAATAATGTAATTAAGACCAGTATCAAAATAGTTTAATCATCAAAATCAACAAGAAACGAAATCTGAAAATAGAATACACCTTTGTAGTAAAATAGTCATAACTCAATCATACGAAAAAAAAATCGATCAAGGTCAGAGAGTTTGGAAAGAAGATGGATTTTTCTACAATTCATGTCTAATATAAAAATTAAGAATTCTGACCTTAATATGGTCTAAAATACAAATCAAAACCGATCATCGACAATTACAGATTTTTCTCTAACAACAAAACCAACATAAATCATACGAAACTTGTTCCAATCACAATCAAACATGGTATAGAGTCTACTAAGTGTCCAACCATCATGAAATAGGGTATATAACATATTCACAACCATTATATCACAGGGATCTCATCCAACACATAATTCCACCTAATTATCTCACATATATGAATAGATCAATAATGGTCAAACCTAGTTGTTTTCATGTCGATTTTTGTGTCGTGAGGCAACTATGGTCAAATAGCACAATAGAGACAAAATCCATCAAACATAACACACACACACGAGCTGTCTCTAAAACCCAGCTACGCTATAAGAGGTATTTTTAACTTGTATCATACAAAGAAATTGGAGTACAAGTTACTTGCCAGAAAGATGATGATGGAAACGAAGCAAAGAGCAAGAATAACGAGAACAGATTCCCGGGCACGAACACAATACCAATGGACGAACGAACACAAACAAGATGCACAAGATGATCACGATCACAATCACGAACACAACATACAAATCTCGATGATCAAGAGGATGATCAAGATGACGAAGATCAAGAGATCCAATGGCTAGATCAAGATCATATCAGATCGGACGGCTCTGATCGAAGATCAAGATCAAGGTCAAGATGTGATCAACTATCTTGATGATGATGATGATGATGATCATCGGATCAGATCGATGATCGGATGATCTACAATCAAAGCAATCAAGAACTCCAAGATGATGATGATCATGATGTTGATCAACGGTCCATAATCAAGGAAGATCAAAAACCAAGAATAGGGGCTCGGCCATGGACGGTAGGGACAATGGCCATGGCGGCAGCCAGGGGGGCTGCGACGCGACTAAACGACACGCAGAGGCAGCACCGACATCTTGAAGACAGGCCGGGGGGTCGCGACTAGCTCGCTGTTGCTGTGGTGCACTACAGGGTGGCGCTCGAGATGGCGCTGCTGCGGGGGGGGTGCTGTGGCTGGCATCGACGTTGAGGAGACAGGGGTCACAACAGGTAGGGCGCACGGTAGGAGGAAGGGGGTGCTGCTGTTGCGGCGGAGGAACTCAGGAGGATAGGAACTCGGAGATGGGGAGAGAGAGGGGGACGGGGAATAGGATGGGACGAAGGTGAATAGTCGCTAGGGGGCGGCTGCACGGGAGGGGAGAACGGAAGAGGGTTATAATTATTTAAATTAAAGCCCTCCTCTAAATCCCAATTTTAATCTGATGTCTCATTCTTTTCTTCCTGCTCGGATCATCGCTGGTTGTCGTGTGGTCAACAACGACTTGTCTGCAGCTTGGCACGTCACCATCAGAGTGGTGCAGCGGAAGCGTGGTAGGCCCATAACCCACAGGTCCCAGGATCATATTGTTGCTTCTCCTTCCTTGCATTGTTTTGGTTTCCCCTATCTCTTGCAATTATTCTCATCCGTTGACTTATTGTTTGATTCAATTCTTCACTATCTTTTCTCTCTTGGATTTCAGTTCTGCCGACTCCCTTATTGCTTTGTTATCTTGTGTTGATTCTTTCCTTTTGATACTGTTTGTTATCTTTCTCGTAGTCCATTTGACCTCAATGTTATCCACTTCTTTCTTTTTCTGGTGTTGCCGCTGCTTTGTTCCTTTACCTTTTAGCCCTCTGCTTTGTTACCCTTCCCCCAGTTTGCTTTTGCCTTGTTCTATGTACCGCCTAAGCAAATTTCGAGAACGAAATTTTGTTGTAAGGTGGGTAGGATTGTAACCCATGTTTTCCTAAAAAATATATTTTTGTGTATTTTCTGTATTTTAAAAATTTTCAAAAATTATTTTTTTTTCCGGTTTTCAAATTCTTTTGTCAAAATGTATTTTTTTGGATCTTCTATTTTAAAATCTATTTTCGATCAATAATTTTAAATTGTAACTATTTTCTATGATTTTATATTGAAATACAATTCCTAGTTTTGTTATTATATTCTCTTATTATTATTACTGTTATTATTGTTATTATTATTACTAATTTTGGCGGGTTAGTGAAAATCCATTTCCATGTGCTAATTATATTGTATCTATTTTAAATAAATACTATTTTGTAATGCAAATTACATTTTTTTATAAACAATATTTTTATTTGTTATTTAATTCTCCTATTTAATTTTAAAACCCTAATACTATAAGCCCATAACCCGTTTCCTATATTAAACTAAACCCATTAGAACCCTATATAAAAACCCTATACCCATTTACTAAATCGCCAAACCCGTTACCCTATTCTACCCCAACCCGTACCTAATAACAGACCCAATACCCCATGTTCTCAGCCTAACCCTAATAAACCCAACCTATATAATACCCATATTTACCTATGCATCTTCTCCCCTCCCTAAGCCGTTTTGTTTTCCCTCTCCTAGTATCTCTCCCGTTCATCCCTTTCCTCGTCCCTGCGACCCCGCCTCCCTGCGCCAGCCTCCCCCCTGGCCGCTGGCGCCTCATGTGCCCACCGCAATCGCTCAACAACACCCCTGCCAAGTCCCCGATGCCTCCCTGCCTCTTGCTGCACCGTAGCACCCTTTCCTGTCTCTTCATCTCTCGTTGCGACGCTACAACACCCAGGAGACGCCCTACCCCCGTCTCCACCACTCTCCCTGTTCGATGCAGCCACCTGTGGCCATCGTCGCGACCTCCCCTCATCGGTGGCAGCGCGTGTGGCCTGGGTGCGCATCCTCCCTGTCTCGACGTGTCGCGCATCAGCACTCCATCGTTGTGTCCCCTGTCCTGCCTTTTGCCGTCGCCATCACACTGCCTCGCCGCCGTAACGAACCAGTCGCAGGCAACCAAGCTCTGAGTTGCTATTGTATTGGGTTAATCAACTTTGTTGTGGGTCGTTCGATCTTGTTGAATTGGATCATGGGTTTTGATCAAGTGGATCGTGGGCCGTTGATCACCATCTTGATGATCACCTTTGATTATGGACCGTCGGATCTTCACGATCTCATCTTGATCTTCTTGATCATGGTTTAATCTTGGCCATCCATGGATCTTGATCATCACCTTTGATTATGGACCGTTGGATCGCATTCTCATCATCTTGGAGTTCTTGATCACTTTGATTGGTGGTCGTCCGATCGTCGATCTGACCCGATCATCATCATCATCATCAAGATACTGATCACATCTCGATCTTGATCTTGATCTTTGATAAGAGTCGTCCGATCTGATCCGATCGCCTTGATCTCGTGATCTTTTGATTTCAGTCGTCCGATCGTGTTCGTTGGTTATTTGTTCTTTGGATTCGTGATCTTGTTCGTGTTCGCTTGTTCGTAATTTTGTGTTCGTACCCGGGAATAAGTTCCCGTTATTCTTACACTTTGCTCCATTGGATTCGTCATCTTTCAGGCAAGTAACATGTACTCCAATTCATTTGTTTGATACAAGTCAGAAAGTTCACCTATAGTGTAGTTGGGTCTAGAGACGACTCTTGTTTATAATTTCCTTCATGGATTTTGTCTCTATTGTGAAAATTTGACCATAGATGACGCATGACACAATATGGACATGAATTAACTTAGGATTTACCCGTTCTTGATTTTGATCATGTATGTGAGATTTTTGTGAGAACTCGTGTTTTGGTTGAGACCAATATGATATATTTGGTGTGGACATGCTAGATATCATAATTCATGATGTTTAGACACTTGGTAGACTCGATTTCATGTTTGGGTGTGTTCGGATCAATTTTCTTGAATCTATGTTGATTTTGTTTTGAAGGGAAAAATCTGTATTTTGTCGCTGATCTGTTTTGTTTGCTGTTTTAGACTGTTTTAAATTCAGTATCTTAATTTCGGTATAAAACATGAGTTTTAGAGAATTTCGTCTATTTTCAAACCCCTTTGACCTTGTTTCATTTTGTTTTCTTATGACTGAGTTATGACTGTTTTACTACAGAGGTGTCGACTTTTTCCAGATTCTGTTTTTCGGTAAATTTGACGACAAATCATTTTAAAGAACTATGCTACGTATATTATTTTGCTCCAAAACTTTAGTCAGATTTTCTATACCTATCTAGGGATTACCCAGAATTTTGGTAGATTTATGATGGGTTTTATATGTCGTTTCATGCATGTTTACAAAAGTCATACTTGCTGTATTTTCCTCGCTGTCCTGTCAAGAATTGTGTTTTCACCCTGATTCCTTTTACTGTATGGAAAATATTTGTGAAATATGAAAGTTAGTTTGTTTTATCTATTTTCATTTCCCTTTCGCAGATTTGGATTTCGTTTCATGGCTTGCGAGATATTTCAATTCTCGTACAACAGTGTTGGGAAATTCTAGATTGGCCAAAGTATCGTTTCTTGATGTTTTCTTATTTTTGATGACTGAACTAGTTTTTTACTGGAATATTATGAAACTTTATATTTTGATTCTAGACATATAGGGGAATACCCCAAATATTTCTTGGATTTATTTGAGGAGTTTTAATGCTGTTTTTCTGACTGTGAATTCGTTTTACTGATTTCTGGTTGAACGTGTTTTATGGATTTAAACCTGTTTTCAGCTATGATGTTGTGAATTACTATATGACTTATTTATATTCGCTAGATTCATGTGGATGTCTAGTTTCCAGATTCTTCGACGGATCCATATTTGCATTTCTGTAGTGACAAGATTCACTATTTTAGTATTGTACTATCTCGCTGCCCTGAATATAAACATACACTGTTTTATGGGAAAATCTAGTAGTGGGAAAGCATAGAAATGTGTACTTAGAAGGGGGCTCGTGATCCCATCTGTTACCCAACTACATAATTCCTACGAGAGGTTGTACTTGGAGGGGACTTAGTCCTATCTGTTGCATGATCGTCTGTTATCTGTCTGTCTGGATCTATTATCTGATATCTGTCTGAAACCTGAGTACAAGGCCCTATATGATCCCCTACGAAATCTAAAGCGAAATTGTTTGTTATAGCAACCAAGTGTTATGTTTTTGAGGCGCATGAAGTGCTACCTAGATAGTAATAACACAAGACTTATAAGAACATGACATCTGTATCTGAATCTGAATCTGTTATATGTATCTGGCTATCTGTTATCTAATTATCTGATTACCTGTTATCTGTCTGACATTATCACTTGACACTATCTGTATATCTGTTTGCATACTATCTGACACTTGACACTTGATACATGTTAGTATACCCTGCTAGATCTATTTCTATTATTAATTAGATTTGTTTAGTTTTCCCCATGTACTTGAATCCTACATTATAAGTGGCTCGTAACTTGCAATTGACGGGTACTTGTTTTCTCTTTCATTCTCCTGCAATTATTAATTGCAGATTGTGGTGATCAGCTGCCCGATGGAGCATGTGATCTAAAGTTCTAGTTGCTGGAGTCTTGTTATCAGTATTTCTTGTTTTTTTTCTGTGAACAATATTGTATCTTGTACTTGGATTTATTCTTGTATTTAGGCAATGTGGCCCAGGATTTATCGTGTATTTCAGATCATGACTATTTGAGATTAATATATTTTATTTCAAGTGTTCTTGTTGATATTTGGTTCATATGTGCATGTGGTTGACTTTTCTGGCTTCCGACTCTGATTAATTCTCTGATATGTTGGAAAGATTCTTGAACAGCTTATGGATGATGAAAATCATTTGCTGTGCTTTTGTCGCGTATCCGTATTGCGTATTCCTTTTTGGAAAGCGGGGCGTGACAAATACATTTGGGTTTCAAGTATTCTTGTCGGTATTTTGGCTCATATGTGCATGTTGGTTGATTCTTTTGCTTCCGACTCTGATTATTCTTGTTAAATATTGTAAAGATTCTTGAACAGCTTGTGGATGATGAAAATCATTCGCTGAGCTTAGTCACGTATCCGTATTCCGTATTCTCTTTTGGGAAGTAGGGCATGATAAGTATATAATCGCATGCAATTCTCAACTATGAACGGATTACAATGCAAAATAGTTATATGCTATTTTGCAGGGTGTTACAGCTATGTTTATGATTACAATTGAGGTTGAGTCTGAAATTTGTGTCATGTATTTCTAATTTATTTATTAGAAATTCGGGGCACTACATCCAGAGCACCTTGGCCATTGGAATTATTACTACTCAGCACATTCTTCTATCGAGTATCTTTTGTAGCGCCCCGAAATTCCAATATAATATCTCAGAAATATATGGCACAATTCCCAGCATCTACCTCAATGTAATAGTAAACATAGCCAAATACAGATAAATTTGTCAACTTTTATTACAACAATTCTTTACAAAGCACAGTGGAAAACTAAACACCATGAATTACAATTTCTTTTACAACACATTCTTTTACAATTTGCATAAGCCACATTATCATTCTACCACATGCATCCAAATCCCAAGCTATAGGTAGCTACCTGTAAAATATTAGGGTAGAGATAACTCTCCCCTAAACTACAGGGTCAGCCATAACGGTGTGAGTGTGTAACATCCTGAGCTTTTAATTATAATTAAATGAGAATTTATTGATTTTTACCCGTTTTGTACGTACAATTTCATATGTACTTTTCTTAGAAAATTATCTCTTTATAACATGAGCAAATAATTATTTTAAATCTTTCTCTTTATTTTCTAAAAGCCTATTTTAAAAAGCCTAATTAATTCCTAGGCCTAATTGTTTCTTTCTAGCCCACCGTAATTAATTAATTAATTAATTTATAAGAGCCCATGGTTAATTGGGCCATTAACTTAATTCCCCTTTTAATTAGTCTAACTTGTACTGTAGACTAATTTAGTAGACATTAAATTACATGAACAAACTTATAAATGTGGGTACTAGTGTAGCACGTGCATGGAGCACCCTATAGGTGTGGCCAGATTGTACAAAGAGAGAGGGATGAGTTGGTTATCTCATCATGGGTAGTTGCTACAACTCCCTAATTCATCATAGCCTTTGATCCTTAACTATTTGGACTAATCCTAGCCGTCCATTTGCACTCAAAAATTGTATAAATACCTCTCCTACCCTCTTCATGCTTGCACCTAAAAGATTGAAAGAAAGAAAGAAAAGACGAGACAATTAGTAAGTTAAAAGAGTAGGAGAGTTGTGAGTTAAAAGATTGAGTGTTGAGTTTGTGTGGGTTCCTCTTCCAAAGTTTGCCGGCCTACCATAGGAGCAAGAAGAAAGGAGTTTCAAGTACCATCAATCTAGGAGGAGAAGTCAAATTGATGGCTCAAGCTAGGAGAAGAAGACTTCATTTGTTCATTCTAGAAGACCTTAGGAGTTCTTGGTTATTTTCTCTCCAAATAAGGTGAGCAATTTTCTCATACTTCTAATTAGTTACCATACTAGGTTTATGTTTGTGATCATGTTAGAATAAACAAGAAAATATTGGTCTATGTTTCTTACCAAGATTAAGGAGAAAAAGGACCCCGATTGGACTTGCATAAAATGATTAGTAAAATGGATTGAATTATGTGAATGAAAGTGTTGTTGTGATAACTTGATAATACATTGGCATGTTAATTAAGAAATTATGAGTTTTTGGTATGAAAGTGTTCAGGTATGTTTGTAAAATGCAATATGGAGAAATATGTTTATGAATGAATTGTGAATTATGTGTACCTTCATGCCATGAAAACAGATTGATTAATGAGTAAAATACACATGGTTATTGTTACATGAGATTGGTGCTAAAAATTCCTAATTTGCATATTTGTGTCGTTGGAAAAGAGAAATAGACATATTGTGAATTAGGACTATTTTATTTAAAAGAATAAATTTTAATAATAAAGAAGAAAAGTAAGAAATTATATTTTACTAAAAACCTATTTGTAATTGAGAATTATCAACTAGTAGCCCTTTTTGAAAAGAGACAATTAGTAGAACATAAAGCTAGTACAATCACTTTTATATAAAAGAAATAATAGTATATTTTTATGTTAAAAATGAGAGTTAAATGATTTATAAAATTTCAATTTACTGTATATTTTCTAAAGAAATACAATCAGGAAGATAGTTAGACTCTTAAAAGAACAAATCGTAATTTGAAAGAAAACGAGTTATTTTTTATGAACTAGAAGTGCTACAGTCAGACACAAAACTAATTATAATCAATTTCTCTACGGGTTAGTCACTCTGTCCATTCTGGTCAGTGGGTGCACAATAGAAACATCATTCTAGCTATGGTGTTTGGAGGTCTTGGGTTCGAGTCTCTTCATAGACTCTTTATTTTCTTAATTGAAGCTTTAACTCATTACCAAACCTTGAAAAATAAATGGAAAATACTTTCTCCCTATGTCGTTGGGCGTTGTTGGCCTTTCTGGTCTTCAGCTGCGCCATAGTAATGTTACTGTAGCGTAGCAGGTCCTCTATGCTTGGTTCGAAACTTGGCTTCGGCCAATACTTTTGGAAAATCCGATTTTTTAGGAATTAAATGTTTTTTTAATTGTTTTAAGTGTTTTAAATTCAGAAAAAAAATTATTATAGTTATTCTAAAATTATTTAGATCCCATGAAAAAATTCTATAGCTTGATTTACAATAATTGAGAATTTAAAAAAATGCCATATTAGAGAAGTTGCTGTTAAAAAACTCTAAGATATATTATTGAGTAAATAAAGGCAACAAATAGTTTCTCTTTTAAAAAGACATTGTGTAGAGATTTTAAAGGAAATCGTAATTCGATAATTGTAAGTAGAACAAATGTGAATATTTGGGCTTAACAAAATGAGATCTTTAACCTTATGAAAGAAAAGAAATTATTGTGAGATTAAAATTGTAAGTTGGGAAATTATGGAAAATCAAATAGTCTTCTTTTTTATATATGAGAATGATGCATGAATTGAAATGAAAATCATGATAACTTATGAGGAAAATTGGTGAGTGTGAATACTCAAATTATGGACATAAAATTAGATTTAGAACTAGAGGGTAGCTAAGTCCTTATACCGGCAATTGAATAAATTTTTGAGATGAAATGTTGAGATGAAAAGACCATGTTTAGGTCATATTGTTAAATTAATGGTTAAGACCGGTATAGGGGAAGTGCTAACTCTAGGGGATTGATTTTATTCATGATTCAAATAAATTAAGGACTAGACACATAGTGGAGATGTGATGAAAGTAAGAGAAAAACATAAGTATGAGGGCCATTGGATTGGCGGTGTGAGAGTATTCACAGGATGTCCTCATGATGCGTCATGAATAGGGCGTGGATACTACTCCAGAGTATCGTCCCGATGGCGACGCTTGTGGGATATTTGGTGACTACGGGTGGCGCCACGGTCTATGGTAGGAGGTGAATTGACCACGGGGTGCCTGCATGATGAGTCATGTGTTAGTGCGTGGGATTCTCTCCAGGGTGTCTAGACATGGGCTCGTAGCTCATAGAATACCTAGGATACTTACCGTAGTTACCGTAGTAGTTTAAATCATGGCGAGGGATTGAACCCTACAAGATAAAGTACGATTAAGGGCTTACCCTCGGACCTATGTAGTATGGGATGCATAGAATCTGAACAAGTGTGCATTAGTGTCATGTAATATGAATAACTGCATTAAGGACTAAGTGTCCAGCACAACACGACATCAACAGGATAGTCCTCAAAGTTTTGTTTGTGATAAGTGTGTGCTTTCTAAGTAAGAGAAAATTGATGTATTATATTCTTGCTTCAGTTGAATGAACTGACGTGCCCACAGTTTCTATACAGGATAAAGTGAATGAAAAAGACTAAGGAGGAATTGGCTTAAAGAATTATTCAAGTATTGTTTTATTTCATTCATGTAATGGTTGCAACTTTGTTTCCTCTATTTCAATGTAACTATGATGTAATAAAGGTTTTTAATTCCTTATAAAATTGTACGAGGAGAAGTGTAAAGATCCTGTGGAACTTCGAATTCAGTCTTATTTGGAATTCAGGGTGTTACAGAGTGGTATCAGAGCCACGCTTCCAAGTGTGCGTTGAGTATAGAGTGTGCGTTGAGTATAGAGATTTAAATGTAAGTCACTTACATTTGTGTTGCTCTATGATTTATACTTCTTCTTCTCCTTTCCCCAAGATGGCGAACCACTTTAACCCGGCTGGCAATGATGATTGGCACATAATCGAAGAGAACTACTACCCCGGATAAGCTGATTCTGACGAATAAGATCCCGAGGAATTTGAAGAGGAATGACCTGAGTCCCGAGAGATCACTCCACCTCCAGATTCATCTGATGATTCCTCCAACGAGGAAGAGCCAGTTCCGAGTAGTCTCATTGTGTCTCTTCAGAGGCAGGTGGAGACTCAGAGGGAGACAGCAGAGCTACTGCAGGCACAGTGTGCGAAGTGCAAGGAGAACACTGCAACTCTTGTTCATAGTATTTAGGATCTCAAGAAGAGAAAGCACATGTACGATGAACTAAAGCAAGAAGTGGCGGAACTACGGGAAGAGCTTCGAGAAGCCAAGATGAACCATAGGAACTAGAATGTTGTATCTTCTTACTGCTTTCATATGATGCCAGAAATGTTTTAAATTTTAATGTACAAAGTTTGAATTCAATCAAATGAAGAGTTGACTTAAATTCATGTTTTCTACTTCGGATTTAATGGATCTTTTGCATCATAATATGGCTCGAAGACGAGCTAGAAGTGGAGAAGGACTTGACTTGGAAATGGAGTTAGCGAGCGTTTATCAGACCCTCAACGCCGTTGCCATGAATCAGAAACAGGGGAGGATACCTGCGAATCCGGTACATGAAGCAATCAAACTCGTGGAATCATTCAAGAGGATGAACCCACCTGTGTTTGAGGGGAAGTCAGACCCTGATGCGGCTGACAATTGGATCAGGCAGGTCGAGACTATCTTTGAAGTCTTGGAAACTCCGAAAGCCAACAAGGTGAAGTTGGCTGCACTGCATTTCGAGAAGGACGCAGCTGTTTGGTGGCAGTCCATGAAGTGGATGATCGGAGATGTTGTTCTTGGATGGGAGGAATTCTTGGAGGAGTTCCGCAGTCACTATTTTCAATCTGATGTCCAGGAGAAGGCGGCCATGGAATTCCTGACGCTGCAGCAGGGTTGTCACGCCCCGCTTCCCAAAAACATGGAATATGAGTGCGTGACGAAGCCCATCGAATAATTTTAACATCATCCATAAGCTGTAGGATCGACTCAGCATCACAACAAAAATATAACAAGATATATATACCACCACGCATGCATGAATAATTAATTAAGCAACAGAAAAAATTGAAACAATGATAATATCCAAATAGTTTTCAATGTCTGCACCAAAGATAAAACTCGGGAACATAAGCCCGTTACAAGTCTTAAGCAACAACAAATGAAATAACTCAATTACAAAACGAAATGATTGAAGGAAGCTTTTCCCAAGCAAGGCCTAGGACGTCTGCTCACCGATTCCAGCAGGTAGCACGTCTCCAAAGTTTGCTTATTAAATATGAAAAGGAAAAAGTAGGAAAAACAAGAGAAAATGCCCTTAGTGCAAGTTAGGGCCACAAATAGTAAAAATGAGTACAAGTAATGGGGAACATGAATTGGAATTAAGAATGCAACAGGGATACAACAAGTAGTGGAAATCTACGAACTAGATAGCAAGTAGGACAACTCAAGTAAACAGGCTGAATAACAAATACTAATGGTGAAGCAAGTGACAAGTGAACATGTAGGGGTATCTAACCTCAAGTGACAGGCATCTAGTACAAGTGTCAGGTAACAAGTCTCAAGTCTAGCGTCAAGTTGTCAAGTACACGTATCAAGTGAACAAGTATCGAGTTCAAGTTTCATGTATCAAGTTTCATGTATCATATTTCATGTATCATATCATCAAGTATTATGTAAACATGTATCGAGTTCAAGTTTCATGTTCAAGTCTTGTGGTGATTACTATCTAGGTAGCACTTCATGCATCCATACTTTTACTACAGGCAAATCAGTTACGTTTAGACCTAGTAATGGAGTCTATAGGGCGGCGTACTCAAGTATCAAGTATCAAGCAAGTCACGGTTCATGAATACAAAAATAAATAACAGGTTCACGAAGCAAGTTCGTGAATACTAACAGGTTCAAGAACCACACTGGGGGTTCATGAATACAACAGGTTCATGAGCCAAGTAACTGACTCCATGAATACATCAAGGTGCAACAGGTTCATGAACCGAGCACTTGGAAACACGGGCCCCCTTCCGAGTACACTTACCTACATTGTCCACTACTATGGTCTTTCCCTTAAACCCCAGCTTATTACATTTATTAATTTTTATCAAGCAAGCATGCAAGTGTGCGAAACGAGTCAAAAAATCATAAACATGGACATGGGAAAAGTTTAAGATATTTACATAGCATATTCGAGGGTCAACTCGAATAAAAATATCATGAACAACGAAAATCTCAAATCTGGACAGCACGACGTTGTTGTACCAAAATGGTGATTCCCGTTGCTACGCGATAGCAAAAGTGGATCTGTCAGGAGGTCCAGAAACTAGAATCCTACCCGGTTCAAATGCATATAATTAAGGTACATGAAAGTGGTGGGAACATGTGTCAAAACAGCAAACTACTCAGCTAATGTGTTCAGGCAGAATTTGTGTATTTGAGTTTATACATGTGAAACAGTGTTGAAATAATGTTAATTAATTCTAAGAAAATTTGGGAAGGTTCTCTAGGGTGTCCATCAACAGCATATAAAATTTCAAGTCCATAGCTTACTGTTTACATAGTTAAATTAATTCGCAAACTGAAGATGTGCAGCAGTTTTGCGAATCTGCGACTAACGATATAGCTGCAGTAAAACTGCGATAACTCCTAGACCGCAACTTGGAATTCAAAAATTACGGAGGCTATCGACATCTAGACATCTAGAGCTACATTTTCTGTTCAGGGCTCGGATTCAGATTCTGATGCTAAATGGGGTCAAAACAGCATAGTAAGATTCAGGACAACAACATGTGGGAATGTTTTACGTGTATAGGTTGCATGAAAATTTGTTGTTAGGCATCTAGGTTAATGTGTGATATAAATACGGGATAATGGTTATCAAAACAGCAAGTAATATTTATTTCTCAACTCAAATGGGTGCAAGTTCATCACATACAAGATATAACACACATCTACAAATCTAAGGTTCCTTAATTTCATGAGTTCATGTGTCTAGGGCATAAAATGAGTTCAAGTAGTTGTAATATAATACAATAAAATTGTTGCGACTCTTAAAATTATGGGATTGATAAGGATTCATATTTGATCTACAACAACGAGTCAAAGAGGTGTCACAACTTCTAACTATTTGCGGTATTTTCAAATTAAGGCTTATACTAGAACCAAAATATGTACAGGAGGAATACTTGCCTTGATTTGACGACGATTAGATCCGCTAACTGAGGAAAACTGGATCGAAAAACCCCAGGCAAAATCCCCCAAAAGAACGTGCGAAGATCAACAGTAAGGAGTGAGTCCCCCACACCAGCTATGGCCAGAACAGCGAACAGCAAGAATCGGATCTGGTGCGGCAGAACAGCATACAACGGAATCCAGCCAATCAAAACTCATCTTCGCACCGGATCTGGCCGAACAGGGGACAGCATATTTTGGATTCGCTGTGGCCGAACACGGAGTAGTAGAATCAGCCAATCAAGAAGCAACCTCGCACCGGATCTGGCCGAATAGGAAACAGCGAGATCAGATCTGTTGTGGCCGAATAGGGGACAGCGACTTCGAACAGTCGATGGCCGTCTTCTTCCTCACGATGGCAGCGAGCGAGAGAGAGAGCGGAACTGCGGCGCAGGCTGGCGCGACAACGGCGCATGGTCGGGGTTCGACTGGGAAGCAGTCGGAGACGTCGACAACGGGGATGGGGTGGCGTGCGGCGGATAGGCATGTGCTCTATCGTGGGTTTGAAACAGGGGAGAAGATGGCGGAGGAGGGGTTCACGGTGTTGGCAATGCGACGGAGGTGGAGAGGAGAGGGAGTCGATAGGGTCAGAGGTGACGAGGAGATGCTGGAGACGACTGGCGAGGGTGAATGGAGGTGAAGGGAATTAGGTTTGGCGAAATGGTCGAAGGGGCAGGGAGCGGGAGGAAGAAGACGGGAGAGAAGAGAAGAGAGCGGCGGGTTTCTTGGGGGTTTAACAGTAATCGGTTAGGGGTTAGGGTTAGGGTTAGGCTAGGTTTAAATAGTATAGGGTTTGGGTTTATGGGTAATTGGGTATCGGGTTGGAGGGGATCCAACTCGAGATTTGGTCAAAATGTATTAAAAATGGAAAAAAAGAGATAGATAGAATGAATAGTCTATTTCTACATGAAGAAGACACAAAAGAGCAGGACGGAAATAGAATTAAAAGAAATATTGGCACCAAAATTGAGTTGAGCAAAAGAAGAGATTTTTATTCGAACTGGAACAAAATATAGGATCTCAAATTGAATATAAAAATACCAGGAATGAAAATACTGTAGAAAAAATAAAGATACGGGAAATAGGAGTTACAAATCCTACCCACCCTACACAAAAATTTCGTCCTCAAAATTTGCTTAGGCAGTACATAGGACAGGGCAAAACAAACTTGGGGTGTAACAAGGCAAAGAATTAAAGGGGAAGGAATAAGCAGTGGCAACACCAGAAGAATATGGAAGTAGATAACAATGACTTCAAATGGAAGGCATGGAAGACAATAAACAGTATAAAAAGGAACGAAATAACACAAGATAACAATTATGATAAAGGAGAAGGCAGAACTGGAATCGGAGAGCGAAAAAAAATCAGGGAAAAATTGAATCAAAAAAATGAATGTGGGCATGATGACAAAATGGAATGCGAGAAAGAAATAACCGGTATCAAAAATGAAGAAGAAACAACACAAGACTTACAAGATAATAAAGCAAAGAGATATAGAAATAGATAGGGCTTGAATCGAAGAAGTGATGGACAAGGAAAAGATGAACCCGGTAATGAGTCAATGGATGAGAACAAATGCAAGAGAAAGGGGATAGCAAACAATGCAAGGAAGGAGAAGCAACAATAGGATCCTGGGACCTTGTGGGTTATGGGCTCACCACGCTTCCGCTGCGACACTCTGACGGTGACGTTCCAAGCTCCAGATATGTCGTTGTAGACCACGTGATACCAGCCGATGATCCGAGCAGAAAGAAAAGAATGGGGCACCAAGTTCAAAGAGAATATGGGCTCCAAATAGAGATAAGCAATAATGCAAAGTGAATATAAAGCTTTAGCTTCAATCTAAATAATTAAAAGATATAATACAGATCAAAACTAATGGCTTTAACAGAAATAATAACAACAACAAATATCAATGATAATAATATCAATAGTAATAGAATAATAATAACAATAATAAATACTAATAATAACAATGATAATAATAAAATTAGTAATAATAATAACAAAATAATAATAATAACAATAATAATAACAGAAATCAAAATCATTATAATCATACAGGTAATAATAATAATATAATAAAATTAAAATATCAAAAATAATGACAATACATACACGGCAGTGTTGGATTTAACATATTCATGAAAATAATACAGTAATAATAGAAATAATAATAGCATTAAAAATAGTAACAATATTAATAAAAATAATTGTAATAATAGTGATAATATCAACAATAATAATAACAAAAATAATAACATCAATAATAATAACAGCAAAAGTAAAAAAAGTTAATAATAACAACACCAATAATAATAATAACGAACACAATAACAATAATAATAATAATAGTATCAGTATTAATAAAATGACAGTAACAATAATAGAAGTAATAACAATAAAGATAATCGACACAATAATAATAACAGCAATAGAAATGATAATAATGATAACAATACCAAAAGTAATAACAAACACAATAGCAATAATAATCTTATACACAAAATAGAGTAAAATCAACTATACGAGTTCAAATTGTAAGAAACATAAAGTGTAACAGTATAAACAAGATGTCATAAAGGAAATATTCCTTTACCTTTAGTTTCATTATATAAGTAAAGAGTCTTGAAATATCAATTAGCAAATAGGTAGAAAATCTTGCCTCCTTAACATTAAGTTGCATGTTTGCCTTCGCGATATCAGGTTGCAGGTTGCCGTCTGGATATTCTGTTGCACATTTAGCCTCCCCGATATCCAGTTGCAATTTGCCTCCATTGATATCGAGTTGCATATTTGCCATCTCAACATTAGGTTGCACCGAAGTGGTGAAATGTATATAAAATTGAGCATGTTCAGGCTCAAAGCAAAATAATAATAATAATAATAATAATAATAATAATAACGATAAAAATAATAATACCAATAACAATAATAATAACAAAATATCGATACTAATAACAATAAGAATAACAATGATAAGAACAATGATCATAACAATAATAATAATAGTAATTGCAAAAACAATGATAACAATAATAATAATAATAACAATAATATTGAAATATTAACAACACTAGAAAAAAGTAGTAATGCAAGACAAGATATAGTTTGGGTTCGACTGGGGAGCAGTCGGAGACGTCGACGACGACGATGGGGTGGCATGCGGTGGATAGGCACATGCTCTGTTTGTGGGTTCGAAACAGGGGAGAAGATGGCGGAGGAGGGGTTCATGGTGTTGGCGATGCGACGGAGGTGGAGAGGAGAGGGAGTCGATGGGTCGGAGGTGACAAGGCGATGGTGGAGACGACTGGCGAGGGCGAATGGAGGTGATGGGAATTGGGTTTGGCAAAATGGTTGAAGGGGCAGGGAGCGGGAGGAAGAAGATGGAGAGAAGAGAAGAGAGCGGCAGGTTGCTTGGGGGTTTAACAGTAATCGGTTAGGGGTTAGGGTTAGGGTTAGGTTAGGTTTAAATAGTATAGGGTTTAGGTTTATGGGTAATTGGGCATCGGGTTTGAGGGGATCCAACTAGAGATTTGGTCAAAATGTATTAAAAATGGGAAAAAAGAGATAGATGGAATGAATAGTCAATTTCTACATGAAGAACGACACAACAGAGCAGGACGGACAATAGAATTGAAAGAAATATTGGCACCAAAATTGAGTTGAGAAAAAGAAGAGATTTTTATTCAAATTGGAACAAAATATCGGATCTCAAATTGAATATAAAAATACCAGGAATGAAAATACTATAGAAAAAATACAGATACGGAAAATAGGAGTTACAAAGGCAGCATGTCAGTTAGAGAGTATGAGACAAGGTTTACTCAACTCTCAAGGTATGCGCCCGAACTGGTGATGGACGAGGCAAAGAAAGTTCGGAAGTTCGAGCACGGATTGAGGGCGAGTCTAAGATCAAGGATGATACCCCTCGGTATCAGGAGGTTTGACAAGCTAGTCAAACGAGCTGCAGCCACTGAGGCGGATATGGAGCAGTTCCATTCTATTCAGAATAGGAGGAATAATTGCCAAGTTGGGAAGAGGCCTGCAGTTTCTGGAAATGTCAAAAGACAAAAGCCAGCTCAAAGGTTCAAACCTACTGGGGCGAACGCTGTCAATGTGGCTGGAAGGCCCGGGATTGTTTGGGTGAGACCTACTATGACTTGTTTCAGCTGTGGGGAGACAGGCCACTACAATTTTCAATGCCCTAAGTTGTAAGATGTCATTAGTAATGGACCAACTCAGCAGACCTGGAAGAAGCTATATCAACAGGGCGAGTATTTACCTTAACTGATGCTGACGTTGATGAAGTGGATCACGTCATCACTGGTACGAGGGAGGATATGGAAAGAAAGCTGTTGTTTTGTTCGATACTGGATCCTCTCACACTTTTTCATAACCTAAGTTTGCTAAAATTTTGGGAGTTTAACCTAAGGTCTTTCCAGGCAAGGTCTTAGCAGTAGCTACTCCATCAGGGGAGACTTTAACCACTGATCGGTATTATGAGGACTGGGAGATCATGATAGGAGACAGGATATTTGGGATTGATCTGATCGAGCTGAATGTCCTGGGAGTCGATGTTATCATTGGCATTGATTAGATGTCGATGTACAATGTGAACATCGAGTGCAAGACCAAGGAAGTAACAGTGAAGGCTCTAGGGTGTCCTGAAGTCACGTTCCAGGGGAAGAAGAGGTGTTCAGATTTGGTGGCTGCTATCAGCAAGAAGAAGGTTCTTGTAGAAGTGTAGCAAATTCCAGCGGTTCAGGATTACTCGACTGTATTCTTGGAAGATTTGCCCGGGTTATCCCCGCATCATGATGTAGAGCTCAGGATCACTATTCAGCCACGAAGTGCACCCATTTCCAATGCACCATATAGGATGGGGCCTGTGGAGCAGGATGAGATCAAACGGCAGATTGAGGAACTGTTGGAGAAGGGCTTTATTCAACCAAGTGCGTCACCTTGGAGAGCACCGATGCTTTTGGTAAAGAAGAAGGATGGTTCGATGAGGATGTGCATCGATTACCGAGAGCTGAATAAGGTCACTGTTCAGAACAAATATCCTATTCTACGAATTGATGACTTGTTCGATCGTCTACTATCACGCCCCGCTTCCCAAAAATACGGAATACGAGCACGTAACATTGGCCCAGCGAATGATTTTTATCATCCATAAGATGTTCAGGAATCTTTACAACATCACACAAAATAATCAGAGTCGGAAGCACGAGAATCAACCACACATGCATAATTGAATCAATATACCAACAGAATTTACTTGAAACAAAATGTATTAATCTAAAATAAATTAGATCTAAATAAGTTAAAAATCCTGGGTCATACTGTCCAAACACAAAGAATCTAAGTAACAGATACATTGTTCAAATGAGCAACAGAAAATAAATGAAGATTGCAAAAGCTCTAGCCAACTAGAACTTTAGATCACATACTCCATCGGGCAGCTGATCACCAAAATCTGCAATTTGACAAATTGCAGGAAGAAGAAAAAAGAAACAAGATTCTCATCAGTGCAAGTTACGGGCCGCATGTAATGCAGGATACAAGTACATGAAAAACTAACAAATCTAAATAATAGCAGAAACAGATATAGCATGGTATAGCAGAATCAACTGGTATGGTATACTAACATGTGTCAAGTGTCAAAAGTCAAATAGCATGCAGACAGATATATAGATGGTGTCAAATAATGGTGTCAAGTGATAGTATCAGACAGATAACAGATAATCAGATAATCAGATAATCAGATAGCAGATTCAGATATCAGATTCAGATACAGATGTCAGATACAGATTTTTATAAGTCTTGTATTAATTACTAACGAGGTAGCACTTCATGTGCCATCCTTTTATCACATGGTTGCTACATTCAAAACAGTTACATTTGTATATTTCGTAGGGAATCATATAGGGTCGTGTACTCAGGGTTCAGACAGACAGATATCAGATAACTGATCAGACAGACAGATAGAACCTAGTGGTTCTCTTCTTCTCTACACCTTCCTATAAAAGGTAATGTAGACAGGGTTAGATAACAGATCCTGACAGACAGATAGAACCTAGTGGTTCTCTTCTTCCCTACACCTTCCTATAGGAAGTAATGTGGACAGGGTCAGATAACAGATAACAGATAATCATATGGGAAAACACGGGCCCCACTCTAAGTACACATTTCTATGCTTTCCCGCTACTAGATCTTTTCCATAAATCCCCGGCATGATCATTTTATAATTATTATCAGACAGATGTGTATGTGTACGAAACAGAGTAAATCTAGCATGATCTAACGACCCACGGTTCAGAATAGAGTACTTCCTAATTCAGGACAGCACGACAGTATAGTACTAAAACAGCGATTCCCGTTGCCACAAATATAGAAACCTAAATCCGTCATAGAATCTGGAAAATAGACTTCCAACTGAATCCAGCGGGTATATATAAGTCATATAGTGTTCTACAAAGTCATAACTCAAAACTGATTTGAATCCAGAAAATACGTTCAGCCAGAAATCAGTAAATCGAATTCACAGTCAGGAAAGTAGCATCAAAACACCTCAAATAAATCCAGGAAAAATCTGGGGTATTCCCCTATATGTCTAGTATCAGAATATAAAGTTTCATAATTTTCCAGTAAGATTATTTCAGTCAACAAAAATCAGAAAATATCAAGAAACGATAGTTTGGCAAATCTAGAATTCCCAACACTGCTGTATGAAAACTGTAATATCTCGTAAACCGTGAAACAAAATACAAATCTACCAAAGGGATATGAAAATAGACAAAATAATCTAACTTTCATATTTCAGAAATATTTTTCATACAGGAAAAGGAATTAGGGTGAAAATATACTTCTTTACAAAACAGCGAGCAAAATACAGCAAGTATAGTTTTTATTTGAAAGCATGAAACGGTATGTAAACCTTATCAAATAAATCCACCAAAATTCTGCGTAATCTCTAATCAAGTATAGAAATACTGTCCAAAATTTCAGATTCAACTAACATGTTTAGAACTAGTATAAAAATAGTTTAGTCAACGAAATCATCAAGAAACGAAATCTGAAAATGAAATACACCTCTGTAGTAAAACAATCATATCACACACATACGAAAACAAAATTGATCAAGGTCAGAGATTTTGGAAACAGGACGGATTTCTCTGAAAATCATGTCTAATACTGAAGTTAATATACTGATCTTAATATGGTTTAAAATACTAATCAAAACTGATCACTGACAAAATACAGATTTTCCTTTAACAACAAAACCAACATAAATTATACAAAACTTGTTTCAATCAGAATCAAACATGATATAGAGTCTACTAAGTATCCAAACATCATGAAATAGGGTATATGGCATGTCTACAACAAGTATAATACATGGATCCCAACAAACTCACAATTCTCACATTTAACTCACATATATGATCAAATCAAGAATGGTCAAAACCTAAGTTGTTTCATGTCAAATTTTGTGACGTGAGGCAACTATGGTCAATAGCACTATAGAGACAATACTTATCAAAATACATCACACACGAGTTGTCTCTAGAACCCAACTACACTACAAGCAGAATTTATGACTTGTATCATACGAAGGAATTGAGTACAAGCTACTTACCTAGAAGATGATGACGGAAACGAAGCAAGGAGCAAGAATAACGGGAATGGATTTTCGGGCACGAACACAATTCCAACAGAATCACGAGCACAAGGAACAACGGATCGTGAACACGATCATACGGTTGAGATCAAGAGATCAAAAGGAATGGATCAAATCGGACGACTTTGATCGAAGATCAAGATCAAGATCATGGTCACGATTGCGATGATCAAGGGAGATCCGACGGTCAAGATCAAGTAGCTTGATGATGATGATGATGATCGGATCAGATCGACGATCAAATGGCCACCAATCAAAGATGATCAAACCCATGATCTACAGCACTCACTGGATGGCAAGATGATGGCCGGTGACTGGGGAGCAGTCAAGGCAGATGGCAGCAAGGCGGCGGCCATAGGGGCTGACGATGGATGGCGGGGAGGCACGGCGCAGTCGCGCTAGAAGGGGTCTAGCTGCTCGGCTGCACATGCGGTGCAGGGAGAGAGCACCGGGAGGGCACAGTGCAACTACAGGAGAGGTCGCGGTCTGCTGGTTTCGCTGAGGTCAGGGCCAAGCGCGCAGGGGAGGTGCACAGGGCCAGGCTGCTGCTGTCGAGTTGTAGCTGCAGAGGAGGAGGGTGCACACAGAGCATGGAGAGGAGAGGAGTCGGGAGAGATGGGGAGGTCGCAGCGGAGTTGTTGTTGTACAGTCGACGGAGGAACACAAAGGGGATGATCGGAAGTGGGTTGGTGCAGGGCTGCGACATAGGAGGCAGAGACAGGGCGGCTACGCTGGCTGAAGACGGTAGGGGCACAGGGTGAGAGGGCAGGAGCAGGACGACTGGGTTAAGAGAAGGAGATGCAGGCATGGAGGGGGTAGGGAGGTGCAGCGGAGTTGACGGAAAAGGAAAATGGTTGGGCTGTGTCGCGGTGGTGCGGCGCAACGGCAGGGAGAGGCAAAAGCAGGGAGAGGCGGAAGCAGGGAGGTCGGGAAAGGGGGTTGGAGGCGGCTGGAAGACGAACAGTTGGGGGGGGGGGGGTATATGGGTTTATATGTATATATAGGTAGGGATATTTAGGGTTTAGGTTTAGCAGAGTAAAAAGGTATTGGGTGGGGGTTGCTTAACGGGTAGGGTAATAGATATAAATGGGTATGGTATTGGGGAATGTGGGTTTCGGGTTAGGTAGGGAATGGGTTATTGGGTAGGGGTTAAATATTAGGTGTAATGGGTATTTTTGGGGTTTATAAAAACAATAGGAATAGGATTTAGTCAAATGGGTATTTGGGTTTAAAAATACAATAGGAAAATAAAATAACCAATAAAATGTAGGATTATATATCAAGATATATATTGTACTAAAATATGAAAATTATAAATCACTACAAATACAAAAATCAATAGAAATAGATTCTTAAATCAACAATCAAGATAATAATATTAATAACAACAATAATAATTTTGATATACATAAAATCCAAATAGTAATAGAATAAGATACAAATAGCCGATCACTTAGAAAATATACATTAAAGTTAGAATATACTACTATTCGAAGAAGATACAATTTTCGATTTGAAAAGATTTTAATAGAAGGCCCAAATCGAGTTTAAAATAATAACAAATTCATAAATAATTAAAATACGGAAAATAGTCAGAAAATATGTATTTGGGAAAACAGGGGTTACATCTACAAGGAACAGCTGTTTTTCCAAAATAGATCTTCTATTAGGATACCATCAAGTTTGAGTGAAGACTAAAGATGTGCATTAGTCTGCGTTCAGAACTCGACATGGGCACTACGAATTCTTAGTTATGCCATTTGGAGTGACGAATGCACCTGTAATCTTCATGGACATGATGAACAGAGTGCTAAGGTCGTTTATTGATTCTTTCGTCATGGTGTTTATCGACGATATTCTTGTGTACTCCAAGTCGGAGGAGGAGCACACTGAGCATCTGGCTGAGGTTCTGAAGAAGCTTCAGGAGCATGAGTTGTATGCCAAATTATCCAAGTGCGATTTCTGAAAATCTGAACTGGCATTCCTGGGTCACATCCTTTCTAAGGAGGGAGTGGCGACTGATCCGTAGAAGATAGAGGCGTTGGAGGGTTGGGCAAGGCCTACTATAGTAAAGAAAATCAGAAGTTTTCTTGGGCTAACTGGATACTACTTGAGATTCATTGAAGGCTATACTCAGATAGCCGTGCCGCTCACTGGTCTGACCAAGAAAAATGTGAACTTCAAGTGGACTGAGCAGTGCGAGGCAAGCTTTCAGGAGTTGAAAGAGAAGCTAACTACTGGTCCCATTTTAGCTTTGCCTAGAGCAAGTGTTGAGTATGATGTCTACAGCGATGCTTCACATCGTGGGCTTAGTTGTGTCTTAATGTAAGAAGGGAAAGTGATCGCTTATGGGTCTAGGCAACTAAGACCGCATGAGAAGAATTATCTGACTCATGATCTAGAGTTGACTGCGATTATCTTCACCTTAAAGCAATGGGTCATTACGTGTATGGTGAGAAGCTGAATATGTACACGGACCACAAAAGCTTGAAGTACATATACCAGCAGAAGGACTTGAATCTGAGGAAACGGAGATGGCTGGAGGTACTTGAAGACATTTGTCCAAAGATTAAGTACCATCTTAGGAAGGCTAATGTTGTTGCTGATGCACATAGCCGTAAGAGTAGTCTAGCTAGTTTGATTACAACTCAGAAGAGGCTTGCAGAGGAGTTGGATCGGGCTGGTATTGAAGTTGTTCTGCAAGGTTTGGGAGCATCCTTAGCTCAGTTGAGGTTCCAGCCAACGCTGAATAAAATGATTAGAGTATGTCAGAAGGAAGGTGCAGAGATTAAGAATATGAAGGAGCAGGTTGGTATGGGCAGGTTGTCAGAGTTTCAGATCACGGATGAAGTGTTGTGTTTTGGAGAAAGGCTGTGTAGTTCAGATCAATTAGAATTGAGGGAGAGTATTCTTCAGGAGGCACATGCTACCAAGATGTACCAAGATGTATAAGGACATCCTGCGAGTACCAAGATATATAAGGACATTAAGCAACATTTCTAGTGGTCAGGTTTGAAGTGGGATGTGGCCGAGTTCGTGGCGAGGTGTGAGATTTGCCAGCAGGTGAAGGCCGAGAATCAGAAGCTCGAAGGTTTATTACAACCGTTAACTATTTCGGAGTGAAAGTGGGACAACATCAGCATGGATTTCATCATGCGTTTGCCCAAGAGCTCTAAGGGTAATGATGCGATTTGGGTCATAGTCGATCGACTAACCAAGTCCGCTCACTTCTCGGCTATGAAACTCACTTCGTCTGTGGACAAGTTGGCCGAGCTGTATGTTGGAGAGATTGTCAAGCTTCATGGTGTTCCATTAACCATTGTGTCTGATCCAGATGCGTGGTTTACTTTGCATTTCTAGAGCAGCCTTCAGAAAGCTTTGGGTACCAAGACGGATTTTAGCACTGCTTTCCATCTTCAGACTGATGGTCAGACTGAGAGAGTCAATCGAGTTCTTGAGGATATGCTTCAGTGTTGTGTTCTAGATTTTGGATGCAGTTGGGAAAGGCATCTAGCTCTGGTGGAGTTTACCTACAACAATAGTTTTAAGTCTAGTATCGGGATGGCGCCGTACGAAGCTCTATATGGCAGGAAGTGCAGAACACCTGTTTATTGGTTTAAAGTTGGGGAACGAAAAATGTTTGGGCCTGAGATCGTGCAGCAGACTTCTGAAAAGATTGCTTTGATCAGGAAGAGGTTGGTGGATGCTCAGAGTAAGCAAAAGAGCTATGCAGACAACCGGAGTAGG
Organism: Hemerocallis citrina; assembly: GCA_017893485.1. Lineage (NCBI taxonomy): Eukaryota > Viridiplantae > Streptophyta > Magnoliopsida > Asparagales > Asphodelaceae > Hemerocallis > Hemerocallis citrina. The sequence goes on along the minus strand of CM030358.1, from coordinate 340,475,465 downwards.
GACCTTGAGTTCGAGGTTGGTGACTTTGTCTTTATCACCTAGTAAAGGTGTGATTCGCTTTGGCAGAGGCGGGAAGTTAGCCCTAAGGTTCATAGGCCCATACAAGATATTGAAGCAGATTGGGAAAATGGCTTACCGGTTGGAGTTGCCGGAAGAGTTGTCTCAGGTGCACAATGTCTTCCATGTGTCTATGCTAAGAGATTACATTCCAGATCTGAGCCACCATTTGTCCGAAGTGCCGGAGGGTTTGCAGTTGGATCTGAGTTACATTGAGCTCCCGGTTGAGATTGTGGATCGTCGGGAGAAAGTCTTGAGGAACAAGACGATACCGTTGGTAAAAGTAGTCTGGAGAAACCAGTTGGTTTAAGAGACTACTTGGGAATCTGAGGAGAGGATGATGAAGGATCATCCTGAGCTCTTTGTTTGATTTGTATTTTATTTTTCTTCTTGTTGTGTTCTGTCATTCTCACTCTTTAAGCGTAGTTCCGGGGACGGAACTATCCTAAGGAGGGAGTGTTGCAACATCCTGAACATTTAATTACAACTAAATGAGAATTTATTTATTGATTTTTACGTGTTTTGAACGTACAAAGTCATATGCATTTTCCCTAGAAAATTATCTCTTTATAACATGAACAAATAATTATTTTAAATCTTTCTCTTTATTTTCTAAAAGCCTATTTTAAAAAGCCTAATTAAATCCTAGGCCTAATTGTGTCTTTCTAGCCCACCATAATTTATTTATTTATTTATTTATTAGAGTCAATGGTTAATTGGCCCTTTAACTTAATTCCCCTTTTAATTAGTCTAACTTGTAGTGTAGACTAATTTAGTAGATAATTAATTAAATTATGGTGGTACTAGTATATCACGTGCATTGCACTAGCACGTGCATGGAGCACACTATAAGTGTGGCCAGATTGTACAAAGAGAGAGGGAGAGATGGGTGTAGTGGTGAGTTGGTTATCTCATCATGGGTAGTTGCTACAACTCCCTAATTCATCATAGCCTTTGATCCATAACTATTTGGACTAATCCTAGACTTTCATTTGCACTCAAAAATTGTATAAATACCCCCCCCCCCCCCTCCCCCCCCCCACCCTCTTCATACTAGCACCTAAAAGATTGAAAGAAAGAAAGGAAAGAAAAGACAATTAGTAAGTTAAAAGAGTAGGAGAGTTGTGAGTTAAAAGATTGAGTGTTGAATTTGTGTGTGTTCCTCTTCCAAAGTTGGCCGGCCTACCATAGGAGCAAGAAGAAAGGTGTTTCAAGTACCATCAAGGTAGGAGGAGAAGTCAAATTGGTGGCTCAAGGTAGGAGAAGAAGGCTTCATTTGTTCATTCTAGGAGACCTTCGGAGTTCTTGGTTATTTTCTCTCCAAATAAGGTGGGCAATTTTCTCATACTTCTAATTAGTTACCATGCTAGGTTTATGTTTGTTATCATGTTAGAATAAACAAGAAAATATTGCTTTATGTTTTTTACCATGATTAAGGAGAAAAAGGACCCCATTTGGACTTGCATGAAATGATTAGCAAAATGGATTGAATTTTGTGAATGAAAGTGTTGTTGTGATAACTTGATAACACATTGACATGTTAATTAGGAAATTATGAATTTTTGGTATGAAAGTGTTCATGTATGTTTGTAAAATGCAATATGGAGAAATATGTTTATGAATGAATTGTGAATTATTGGTAACCTTCATGCCATGAAAATAGATTGATTAATGAGTAAAATACACATGGTTATTGTGACATGAGATTGGTGCTAAAAATTCCTAATTTGCATATTTGTGTCGTTGGAAAAGAGAAATGGACATATTGTGAATTAGGACTAATTTATTTAAAAGAATAGATTTTAATAATAAAGAAGAAAAGTAAGAAATTATAGTTTACTAAAAACCTATTTGTATTTGAGAATTATCAACTAGTAGTCCTTTTTGAAAAGAGACAATTAGTAGAACATAAAGCTAGTACGACCACTTTTATATAAATGAAAAAATAGTATATTTTTATGTTAAAAATGAGAGTTAAATGATTTTTAAATTTCAAGTTACTGTACATTTTCTCAAGAAATACAGTCAGGAAGATAGTTATACTCTTATAAGAACAAATTGTAATTTGAAAGAAAACGAGTTATTTTTTATGAACTTGAAGTGCTACAGTCAGACACAAAATTTATTGTAATCAATTTCTCTACGGGTCAGTCACTCTGTCCATTCTGGTCAGTGGGTGCACAATAGAAACATCATTGTAGCTAGGGTGTTTGGAGGTCTTGGATTCGAGTCTCTTCATAGACTTTTTATTTTCTTAATTGAAGCTTTAACTCATTACCGAACCTTAAAAAAATAAATGGAAAATACTTTCTCCCTATGTCGTTGGGCGCTTTACTGGTCTTCAGCTGCGCCACAATAATGTTACTGTAGCGCACCGGGTCCGCTATGCTTGGTTCGAAACTTGTCTTCGGCCAATACTTTTGGAAAATCCAATTTTTGAGGAATTAATTGTTTTTTTAATGGTTTTAAGTATTTTGAATTCAGAAAAAACTATTATAATTATTCTAAAATTATTTAAATCTCATGAAAAAATTCTATAGCTTGATTTACAATAATTGAGATTTTTTATTATAAAAAGGCCATATTAGAGAAGTTGTTGTTAAAAAATTCTAAGAGTATATTATTGAGTAAATAAAGGCAACAAATAGTTTCTCTTTTAAAAAGACATTGTGTAGAGATTTAAAGGAAATCGTATTTCAATAATTGTAAGTAGAACAAATGTGAATATTTGGGCTTAACAAATTGAGATCTTTACCCTTATGAAAGAAAAGAAAATATTCTGAAATTAAAATTGTAACTTGGGAAATTATGAAAAAACAAATAGTCTTGTCTCTTTTATATATGAGAATGATTCATGAATTGAAATGAAAATCATGATAACTTATGAGGAAAACTGGCGAGTGTGAATACTCAAATTATTGACATGAAATGAGATTTTGAACTAAAAGGTAGCTAAGTCCTTATACCGGCAATTGAATAAATTTTTGAGATGAAAAGACCAAGTTTAGGTCATGTTGTTGAATTAATGGTTAAGACCGGTATAGGGGAAGTGCTAACTCTAAGGGATTGATTTTATTCATGATTCAAATAAATTAAGGACTAGACACAAAGTGGAGATGTAATGAAAGTAAGAGAAAAACATAAGTATGAGGGACATTGGATTGGCGATCTGAGAGTATTCACAGGATGTCCTCATGATGCATCATGAATAGAGTGTGGATAGTACTCCAGAGTACTGTCCCGGTGGCGACGCTTGTGGGGTATTTGGTAACTACGGGTGGTGCCACGGTCTATGGTAGGAGGTGAATTGACCACAGGATGCCTACATGATGAGTCATGTGTCAGTGCTTGGGATTCTCTCCAGGGTACCTGAACATGGGCTCGTAGCTCATAGAATACCTAGGTTACTTACCGGTTTACCGTAGTAGTTTAAATCATGGCGAATGATTGAACCCTACAAGATGAAGTGCGATTAAGGGCTTGCCCTCGGACCTATGTAGTATCGGATGCATAGAATCCGGACAAATGTGCATTAGTGTCATATAATATAAATAACTGCATTAAGGACTAAGTGCACAGCACAACACAACATCCATAGGATAGTCCCCGTTGTTTTGTCTGTGACAAGTGTGTGCTTTCTAAGTAAGAGAAAATTGATGTATTATATCCTTGCATCAGTTGAATGAACTGATGTGCCCACAGTTTCTATGCAGGATAAAGTGAATGAAAAAGACAAAGGAGGAATTGATGCTTAAAGAGTTATTCAAGTGTTGTTTTATTTCATTCATGTAATGGTTGTAACTTTGCTTTCGCTATTTAAATCTAACTCTGATGTAATAAAAAAAATTTAATTCCTTGTAAAATTGTACGAAGAGAAGTGTAAAGATCCTGTGGAATTTCGAATTAAGTCTTATTTGGAATTCGGGGTGTTACAGATTGATATCAAAAGAAATACAATATAAATAAAATATAAAGAATAAATTCATAATCAACGCATACCAACAGTAGTAACGAATAGAATATGAAATAATAATAAATAAAGCATGAAAACATCAAGTGAAACTAAACTAAGTCAAGTGTGGGAAAACAGAAAAACAAACATGCATAAAACCAAGTCAAGAAAATACATAAGCAGTATGATGACGCTCTAATGCATACTTGTCGGATTCTATGCATTCCATATTACATAGGTCCGGTGCAAGCCCTTATCGTTCTCCACTTTATAGGGTTAGATTCCTCATCATTCAACTAATCCTACTTCAGTGATAGAAACAAGATCCAGATTACTCCGCGAATAGGCCTGACAACCCTCAACACACAAGCATCATGTAAGAATACCTTTGACCCCCCAGAGAATAACCTCCTTGCCGTGTACCCTATGAATAGGCATGTGACCTTCGACGTGTAGATACACAAGTACATCCCGTGAATGAGCCTGCTGACCCTTGACACGCAAACATACCAATGTCCTCTCGAGACAGAACAACACACAGTCCTGGAACACATCCGTTGGACTAGACCCCTATAATTACATTTCCCAAGTTCTATCGCATCTCCACTCGTGGCTATCCTTAAATTGATTATTATTAATACATAAATTCCCCCCTCTCTAGCGTTAGTGTATCCTGCCGGACTTAATTCCACAAAACAACCCCAAGACCCAACTAGTCAAAATCCATAAAATCTCATCTGCCGGTTCACAGGAATCCCACTCAACTCCTACAGATTCACAAATTGAATATCAACAAAAAATCTTTTATTAAAACTCTTAATTCCATCATCAAAATGTTTATATCAAGAAAACATCTTTAATCAACAAAAATCCAAATTCATTCAATATACTCACAAATTTCCAAAACTGAAATAAGATATTAAATCCATTAAATAACTAAGAATCATATTTTGAAGTCGTAGAAAATCACATAACACCAATTCCATCGAAAACCGTATATATTTCACTTTATAAAGTCATAGAAATACAATTTTGATTCTATTATAATCAAAATATAACTCTCTGTAAAATACTGTAATCTATAGTAAAAACTTCATTTGAAACAGTAGGTCAATAATCCATAAGTTCGAAGAAATAATCGTTCAAGAAAATGACGAAAAACCCACCAAAACAATCAGTAAAACCACTTACGGTCGACTATCAAAAGTAGTTCAAAACGCGATGGTCGACTGTCTTGCTCAATTTTCAAAACCCAAGAACGGTTAGTCGACCGTCACCCATTGTTCAAAACAGGGCAGTCGACCGACATGTTTGCTTCACTTCATGGGCGTCTACTTCATGATTTTCTCAGAAGTCTTCTCAGAAGTCTACTTCACGATTTTTGGCCCAAACATTTGTCTTTCTCCCACTCATACTAACACACGGGCGTCTGACTCTTCCTTCCATAGAGTGCTTCATACGGAGTCATACCAATACAAACCTAGTGTCAGCCCTGCTTCCCAAAAATACGGAATACGAGTACATGACATTGGCCCAGCGAATAACTAACGTCACCCATAAACTGTTTATCCGATCAACTCAACAATATAATCAATACATAACAATTGCGCAGGCAATAATAATAACTTCATAAACAATAATAATTGAAATGAAGCAATATGAAATATCCAAATACAATAAACAAATGTTTGGAAACAATTACAAAATCTGGGTCATAAGCCCAATAATAATCCAATCACAAATAGATAATAAGTCTCAATACATTTAGTTCATTAAAAATAACATTCGATTATAAAGCAGTGGTTTCTTACAAAGTTTGCTCTCCAATCCCAGCAGGCAATTCTCTCATTACCTGTAAATACTTCATCTAAAAAGAGAAGAAAAATTGTCCTTAGAGCAAAGTCATGGACAGCAAGTAGAGAAAGCAAGGAACAATGGAATAACGATATAACAATGAGTCAATGATCAATAGGAATCAATAACATGGGGCAGTAACAATAATCGATGCAATGGTGTAACAATGATTCAATATTTGGTAACAATAATTAATGATCAATAACACTTAAATAATATTGGGTATCAATAGGAACAATGATGTACAATATGCAGTATCAATGTTGTGTGATTTCTAAGTCTATTGAACATTTTAATCCTAACTAATGTAGCACTTCATGCATCCCATTGATTTACCACATTGTTGCTACATACAAACAAGTTACGTTTAACCCCCCCATTCCCGACAATTAGTATTTTCCGTGTGTTTCCTATAATTTGATTTTATAAACTTATTTTGTGATAAATTCATTTTGGATCTTGTATTAAAGTATTTTCTAATCGAAAATTTTATTCATTTCGAATAACGGGGTATATTGATCTTATTTTCTATATCTTATTGATCGACTATTTATATTTGAGCCCGAAAACAAATATATTATTATTATTGAATTAATTTAATGAAATTGTTAAACCTGAATATTATTTTGTTGTATGATTTTATTATTTTAATAATTATAATAATTAATTGTTATTTCTTGATTATCTATTTCAAATTCATCTATTGAATTATTTTATTATTGTACCGAATCTGATTTTCTTGGCAAATTCCAATTTATTTTCAAGCTCAATTGATATTCTGTTCATTTTTTATTATTTATTTATTTAATTAGATTTAAATTTTCGTTCACGAACTACTCTCATTCTTCTTGTTGGGCTGTTTTCTTGTTGATCCTATCTTATTTATTTGTTGTGGATATTTTATTTGAAACCTATTGTCTTCAAACCCATCTCTTATTGAACTCTAAAATCCAATTGCATTTTGTTCTCAACCCAAACCCACTATTATTTGATTCTAACCCATTAACCCAACAATCTACTTGAAATCTATAAATACAACCCTAATACAAACTCTTTAAAAAAAAAAAAAACACCAATTGTAGCTGTCACAATTTCTCTCTCCTCTCTCCTCTTTCTCTCTTTCCTCCCTGTTTCTCTCTTCCCGTCAAAACCCAATCCTGTTCACCTTCTTCTCCGGCCAACTCCGGCCTCCCCCGTGATCCAGCTCCGATCAGACCCCCTACGACGACCTCCCCAGTCATCGCCACCCCCTGACTCACCCCGACCTCTCCCCGTCTGTCCCCTGTTCCCGTGACAACCCCAGATCTCGTCGCCCTTGTTCCGATCGACGAGCAGCTATACCCCGCTGCTCCACCCTCGATCGTCAACGCCACAGATCGACGAGTCGTTCACCGTCGATGCCAGCGCCGTCGCCCACCTTAGCCGTCGTCGATTGGCTAACTATTGCTGCCCTCTTTTATTGTTGTTGCTAGTCTCCCCTTTTACAGTTATTGCTAGGATCTCTTCGTTGCACGTAGTATACACGTGCTAATTTATGGGTTTGTGTGTTCGTTGCTCTGGGATTCTCATTCCGTTATTCTTGGTATTCAATTTCACCGCCTATAACGCAAGTTTCTTCCTCTTGAATTGTTAATTGTATCAAATTCAAGTATTATTGAAACTCTTTCAAGTAGATCCCTTCGTTTATCGTATTATACATTGTTCATCTCTTTCGTTGGGTATATTGAGGGTTTACACGAGCTAACCCCAAATTACTTGACATCGTGCCACTTTTAACTCCAAATATTGAATCTTTCATGTGTGCATATAGAATTGATAATAGGGTTGTTCATATAATTATCACACAAATAAGTTATTGTAGAGAGAATTGCTAGATTGTAGGTTGTTTGATCGATTGATGGTTGATTGATGATAAATTGATGTATGCATGTGTTCTTAATCTTATTTTCCATGTTCTTATACTCATCATGTTGATTATATAATTTATCGACTAATAGAATTGATACCCATCATATTTAATTAATTTATTTCATGAAAATACCATAAAACCTATATCTTGCTAGCTGGCTGTATATTGACTATTATTTTCGACCCAATAAATGATCTTAAAATAAACTACTATCTGAATATGAATTGTAGCCTTATCTTTCTAGTTTCCAGAACATCTTACATTTCTAGATTCTGAGTTGTGTAGCAAAAGTTATATCTGTTTTACTACAGCTGTGTTTTTAATTCCAGATTCTCAGATTATTGTACATTCCATGTTTAAATAGTAAAAAGGCTGATAAATGATAAAATTTTCCTCTGATAATTTTCAGATTGTTAGTAATCATGTTTAGAAGTCTAATAAATATTTTTAATGAATTTAATATTGAGTTTTTGCTGATTCTAAATTTTTACAACATGATGTCGAAATTCTGCATGAACATGAAATCTATAAAGAACAATGTGATTGACCTAGCTACTTTGGTCGGATTTTGAACTTTAAATATGCGTTGCAGCCGTGTGGAAGTCTAGTTTCTAGGATTTCTGACGGATTCAGTTTTTGAGTTCTGAAACAATGGGAAACAGCATTTTTGTACAGGCTACTCTTGTTGTCCAGACTTTCGCTTTTCAGTTTTCTTAAATTAATTATTCCTATATTATTGTATTGCATGAATCGAAGTGTGTATGTTGCATTGCATGATCCTAATGTCTTATTGTCATCATTTCAATTGTCCTAATTCGTGTTACCATCTGATTGTTCCTCTATTGTTACTATTGTTCACCCCATGTCTCGAATTGCATATTGTATTGTTGTATTAATAAAATAATTAACAAGCTGGGGTCCAAGAGATTGACTTGAGTAGTGAATAATATAGTTGTGTCGGCCAGTGTTTTTCGATTGATTGTGCAGTGCTGACTACGGCACCCTAATCTCTCGTGTATTACATTAATGATTCGTATCAATGAATCGTATCAATGTATCGTATCAGTGAATCAGTGAATCATCGTAATGTATCGTGCAAGAATATTGTATCGTATTAGTGATTATCATACCGACACATGACCTATAGAATTCACCATTCATTCCAAACAAAGTTTATTGTATATATCGAACTTGTCATATGGGATGCAGTAGTACGTGCATTAGTTAAAATTAAAATGATTAATAGACATAAGGATTGACACGACATCGACATTGCATATTGTACATCATTGTTCCTATTGATACTAAATATTGTTTAATTGTTATTGATCATTGATTATTTTTACTGAATATTGAATCATTGTTTATACCAATTGCATCGTTTACCATGACATTGATTATTGCTGTCGTCCCATGTTATTGACTCCTATTGATCTATTGAATTCATTGTTATATCGTTATTCCATTGTTCCTTGCTTTCTATACTTTCTGTCCATGACTTTCTCTAAGAACAATTTTCTCCTCTTTTTAGAAGAAGTGTACATAGGTAATGAATGAGAATTGCCTGTTGGGATTGGAGAAGAAAGAGTCTAAAGTTTTAATGCTTTTAATTGCTTATTGTTTATTGAACTTAATGTATTGAGACTTATTATTATTTGTGATTGGATTATTATTGTATTGGGCTTATGTCCCCGTCCCGGATTTTGTTATTGTTTCCAGACGTTGGTTTATTGTATTTGGATATTTCGTATTGCTTCATTCCAAGTATTATTATTCATGAGATTTATTATTATTGTCTGCGCAATTGTAATGTATTGATTATATTTTTGAGTTGATAGAATAAACAAATTATGGATGACGTTAGTCATTCGCTTAGCCAATGTCATGTGCTCGTATTCCGTATTTTTGGGAAGCGGGGCATGACATTACGTTTAGACTTAATGGTAGATTTTATAGTTCATGTACTCGGCACGAGAACAATGTTCCATCCATAACGATAATGTAGTGCCCCGAATTCCTAGCTTAGGAACTCGTGACACTCTCCAGGATCATTCTTCAAATGAGTCACAACACAACAAAAATCACAGGAAATTAAGAACATTTATTACATCAAATTATTATTACAATGTCCAATGTTTACAACAATTACAATTAATTTGTACAACAAGAATGTACAATAAATTTGGACAGTAACTTTCACTTGGATGTTTTTCCCTGCTAGAGCTTTCCCGCGATCCCAACTCGGCCGTCCTGCACTGATAACTGTGGGCACATCAGTTGATTACAACTGACGAAATACTATGTTTGGCTATCCTCTGTATGCCATAATATAGCGTTTCCAACCTAACAACCACAAATAATATTCGATGCAAAGAAAAAGTGATGTCAAACAAGTATCAGTGTATGCCATGGCCTAAACTAATGCACACTATGCACCCAATGCTCCTAAAGCTAATGCACGCTTGGTTGAAAAATATGCATCCCATACTACACACCCCGAACCAAACGACGTTCTTCAATTTAATGGGGCTCGATCCCCCGCTATGCATCCTAACCTTGTGCTCTCTCCTATTTCTAATTCAAGTGATGGTGAGGCTGCAGGCCCCTAGTATGACCCCAGTCACAGCTGTCAATAGTGGTGTTCAATCTTCTTAGTTTTATCCATTATGCCCGGGATCTCAGTCGCAAGCTTACCCTGCGTGACTATAATTAAATCGGCTTACCCAATATGTTGCTGCATCTACGTCTCCCCGGACCTCACCAAAGGCTGATATATGGGCACAAAGGCTCCATTACTGAGTGATTAGAGCAACTCCCGATAGAGTCTAGCTCTCTGGGACATCGTCTAATCCGTCTGCCCACATTGATCGACAAAGGACCTAACGGATATAGGGTTTCCTCAACTCCGCTACACTCGTCCTTACACTAGAATAGAACTTGCAGTTGAGATGACGTCAACACTCCAAACCTCCTCAAAGGTTGTTACGGATCATAAAGGCATTTCTGCCGAGACAGCGGAGCCCCCAACAGAGTGTCACCGCTCCCAGGGCAGCTCGGGGTCCCTGTCCGCATTAAACGAACCTAGGATTCGGTCGGGGCGATGACGTCATGCGTCCCCCTGACAGGCGAGCACCCTCGCTAGTGCTTTTCCTTACATTCAAACAAGACTCGATCTAGTCCTACCAAAGTATCAAGGATACCCCCCTCTATGATTAAAGGTTAAGGTTGAAATCAAGATTTGTTTTATCGACCGACTACTCTAGCCAACTCTAATTCTTATAGTTAGGCGATCTGTCTACTATTTCCAAATCCCTAACTCGATAATCAACTTTCTTTCCATGATTAACTAGTTTAATTCCATTAGTAGACTCTCCCTAGTTAGTCATCTTTATCAAAATAGATCTCAACCCATTTCACGCTAGGACTCAACTAGCCCTCTAGTCCGGCCTAAGAGTTGACCCGCCTCGGCCCACACTTGGCACGAACCAACGACGAACCGACTCCGTCGATCGCCACAATCGTCATCTACACTTGGAGTTTGATCGAAACCTCAACCCGACCAATAAGTAGAAAATGACTAGGTAGTCTTTACTGGTAGAAAATGAGCTGACTTTGTCAATCGGTCGACTACAACCCAGATCGAGTAATTACTCTCGGGACTTCTGTGTAATCCTGTGATGAAGTCCATGCTGATGTTCTTCCACTTCCATCCTAATTATACATCTGCTCCCACAAAGCTTAATTCCAACAAATTGATATCAAGAGTTTCCCCACCAATTTGAAGTTTACAACCCTTATAGCATTCACTGGCAGTAAGAGTAGCTCCTTATGGCATAGCCACTTCCAAAGCCGAATTAGGAATTGCCTCATGAGTGCACTTTAACTTTTTGGCAAAAGATTTAGACACAAAAGTATGAGAAGATCCACTGTCAAACAAAATACTTGCTCTAATTCCATTAATATTCAAACATCCAGTGATGACCGCTTCTTCCTCCTCAGCTTCTTCTTCAGTCAGAGCGAAGACACATCCCTGATGGAAGGGCTTCTTCCCTTTATCATTGATCTTCTGAATCTGCCCATTGTTGTTCTTTTGCAGTTGTAGGCAATTCGGCTTGATATGCTCAGTCTTCCCAGAATTGAAACACGTACTTGCACCAGCCTGAGCCTTATTCTTCGGACATTGATGCCTAGAATGCTTTCATTCCCCACAAAGGCAGCATCCTCCTGGTTTGACAAATCATGCACAAGTATTGGGCTTCTAAAATTTCTGGGTTGATCCCTGCTTCTTGAGATTGGTAGCGGAAACATGCCTCTTCCTCTTGTTCCAGGTTCCTGCTTTGCCCTGAATTTTCTCGTTCTGGTTCATGTCCATTTCTGTCACGGTTGCCCACCGCACCAAGTTTTAGAACCTTCGAATGCATAACGGTACCATCCTAGGACTTAACTTAGGTATAAGGCCTTATTCGAACCTCTTCGCCTTCTTTACTTCGTCCTGGACCATCTCCGGTGCATAACGAGATAGCTGTGTGAACTTCGTCTCATATTCTTTGACGGTCATGCTTCCCTGCCTCAAGTTGATGAACTCCATTGTGTTTTCTTCCTGCACATCCAGGCAAAAGTAGTGCTGTCTAAACTCCTCCAGGAATTCCTTCCAGGTGATTGATCTGTTGCCCATGGTGCGCTTCACTGTTTGCCACCATACTCCTGCATACTTTCCAAATAGGATGGTCGCCAGCATGACCTTGCTTTCCTCCGGCATCTCTAGCACTTCGAAGACAACCTCTACCTGACGTATCCAATTGTCTACTGCTGTGGGATCTACCTAGCCTTTAAACACTGGTGGTGTCATCCTCTTGAAATACTCCACCATCTTAACAGCCTTTTAACAGGATCCTGTCCTGAGCCCCTTGCTGCGGCATGAAGTTTCGGCTTGCCTCCATAAAAGCTCCCATCATTTTGTGGACTCATGCCAATTCATATTCGATGTTGAGATCCACGCCATTCGCCCCACTTCCTTTATCTTCGATTCTCCCGTTGCGGCCGCTTCTGGTCCTTCCCGACATCTGATTATATTGAAGGTAATTATGGGTGTATATGGGGTATTCATGGCATAATGTTGTAGTATATACGATATTCAAAAAATAATGTATCACACCAAAATTTAAAGCAAAACATGATAACTATATTTCATTCATTTCAAAATAAAACATTCATCAATAGCATTACATCCCAATCAAAGAGAGATACAGAGTAACAGCCAACTCATACCCTATCCACTACTGGCCCGCCATAACGGAGTCCACTGTCCTCTGAAGCGGCCCAAGTTGCGCCTGCAACTGGGCTACCAGGGCCTCCACCTGCCACTCCTCGAGGCGAGCAAAATCAGTCCAATAAGCGACCTTCAATCGCTTGATCCATCGAGACACCCTAGACTTGCACCTCTTGAGCTTCTCCACCGTGTCGTTGGTGGTGAGCTGTTGAATCCCGAAAGCGTCAACTTTCTCCTCAAGGCAACCATGACTCCACTAGTAAGCGGTCAGCCTGGAAAAGTCTATCTCTGGCACGCTGCACTGCAGTCAGCTGTGGTGGTGGTGGTGGTGGAGGCTGATCAGCTACAGGACTCGCAGGAGGTGGAGTCTGTCGGAGTGTCTCATCCTCCGCGTAGGAAAGCTCCTAGTCCTTTAACTCCCCAACCACCATAGGCTTCTCACCCTCCGTCATGGGATCCTCTTCTTTGAACATCTCCTCCTCCACCAACACATCCTGAATCGGAATGTCACCGTTAGCCATCCTGCAAAAGTAAATACATGGATTAGTTTTAGATGTACGAAAAATCATAAACACAAGTTGATAAGAGCAACAATATGATTTACGATCATTCCACGATCCAAACTAAATCCAACTCTAATTGGGGCATCCAAGTCTAATTTCCTACTGTGTTAGACTATAATTTGCAGTCGGCTATGCTACCAGCTCTGTAGCGCCCTGATTTCCTAACATTTGAAACTCGTTATACAATCCAGAATCTTACTTCAAATGAGTACATAACCCAGAAAACAACAACAGGAAATTAAAACTTTTTATTACATCAATGATATTACAATGTACAAATGTTTACAAAAATATTACATCATGAATTTTACAAGCAAAATCTGTACATTCATGTCTCTTCACTTGGATTCTCCAAGTAAAATTTGTACAGTCTTGTCTCTTCCCAATCCAGCTTATGTTATCCTTATTTATATGGTTCGATCCCTCGTAATGTAGATCTCCCCGTATACTCTTACCCTGTTTCCTCATACTATTACCTTGTTTCTTACATTTATCAAGTGACTGGTAGAGCTGCAGTTCATGTGGTCCACCACGCTTCTACAAACAGACCGGTGGTCTTTCTCCAGTCCCGAATGTTAGTGCTCACTCCGTACTAATCGGGATATGTGGTTTTTCTCCACTCCGCCCGGGACCGCTGGTCTCGTTCCACTTTCTGCCGGAACCGGTGGTCTTTCTCCACCCTCGTCCCTACCAAAAGTTATCAAGGGCATAAGACGGATCGTCAAGCCTTACCCTACTCTGCCAAGTGACTCAGAGTTAAACTCATTCCCCCCATTTGTATTGATAACATAGAACATAGGAAGAAAGCTTAAGGGTCTATCCCCTAGCTTCCACCAAGACCTTGTGGCTTATACGTCCGTGTCCCACTCTTGTCACTATATCCTTGAAATTAGTAGTTGAGACAACACCGCATGTGTTCTCTTGACAGGTGAGCACAAACAATAGCAATGCAGCATAGAGCTAGCGTACATTACCGGTCTTCAACAACAATGGGTAATCATCCAACCTTCCTTCCAAACAAGCATGATCCACCAGCACTTCGGGTCATGCCTAGCCCCTACGCCAATGCACCCTCAAATTAAAATACTAATCATCAAAACTGTCAAGGCCAGAAGTTATTGTTAATACTAGAGTTCTAATTTGATTATTTTAATATCTAGATTTACCCGATTCTAATGGCTCTATTGTTACGACTCTAGCTTCTTAAAGAGGGTAAAAATAGCTGGCTATCTGCACTGCTCAATCCTTGCACGAATCTCAAAGGGATCCCATAACAGTTTCTGGGCAGACTATAGGCCCAACACCCAGATCCAACCCAACGTGAATCGGGTCGCATCCCCTAATTAGGGGATCGAGGAATATTCCCTAATCAGGCTCTCACACCTATAATTACAAGACTACCTTTATAGTAATCAGTAATCGCTATTTCTCCATTTAAGCCTCTATTAATCCTCTGATTATTGACCGAACATCGGAGTGTATGTTGCCCTCGTGTTTCAGGCTTTTTTGTAACACCCCAATTTTTTTTTTAAACTATTCCTTATTGAAATGTTCACTAACTTAATCTATACACCATTCCTTACTTAGAAAAATATTCATAGAATTTTATGAAAATTTTCGACAGAGTTTCCCCTGAAATATTACCCCTTTTTACAGATATTCCTTACGGAAATCTACAAACAATTACAGAGATCAAGGTACCTGTAATATATATCAATACTCCCTGGCCAAACCATTCAACAACACACAGGTAATAATATATGGGGCTCTGGCGGCATAATTTCTCATAATAAGCAAGATACAATTTTAAAACGATAATTTTTTATGAAAACCGATAAGATTAATAGAAAAACATTTAGGAAAACCTTCCAAAAACCAACCACAGAACCCAATACTCCACAACGAGGTGGGTATGGGCTTGCATACTTCATCACAGCACTATATATATTATGATACCTTACAGGTATACACACAATCTTCCATAATACAAAATAATATATCACTCTACTCCCATTTCTACATATGATACATACATACATATATTACATTTTACTACAAGCGAAAGTATAAAACCACCAAAACCACAAAATTTATCTCACCTCACTTGTATCAAACCTGTAGGAGAGTTAGGGTCGTCCACCCTCAGGGTGGGACTCCACTAACCCCCAGAAAACAACAGAGGTTAGCCATGTCTGGTGTGAGTATAACTTACTAGTAAGGCAAATAAATTGAATTATACAAGGAGAATTGAAAAAACTTACAAATATCCTGATAATTAAGTTAACCTGAAATTTGAATACAACAACATCATAAAAGTGACTTTGCACTTAAGTACTCTTTTGAATCTTCAACCCATCAACATATCCATATCCACTCACTCTATATTCACATTAATTCTCATCTCTAACATCACAGTCATTCAAACTTATAACATTTCATTCATTCAATCTCATACTATATTTATATTCATTCTCATTGCATGACGTCCTACTCATTCAAACTTATAACATATTCATATTTATTCTCATCACATAACTTTACAGTCATTCAATCATATAATATCACATACATTTTCCTCGCATCTTATCACATGTATTTATCACATAATTCAGATTCATTCACATCTTATAAATTATGTCATAACATCTCGTAATGCATTAACTTTCATTCTCATTATATTTTACAATATATCTTCTCTTCATTCTGATTTCATCATACAAATTATTTTAATGCTCATTCTCAGTTTATCATTTACTTTACTTTACAATTCATTCTCATCTCATCATATAATTTTAGTTGCTTCTCATTCTTATCGATAATGTATCTTACTTCCATTCTCATTTACATCTCATATTACAATTTACTTCACTTTCATTCTTATGAGATAATAATATATCATCACTTCTCAAGCCGATAGCTCGAGTATCACTTTACTTTATGTTCATTTTTATCTTCAAATTTACTTTAATTTTCATTTACTATTTCACAACACATCTATCATATCAACACACCAATTCACCCTGGGAGTTGTGCCAAGGAAGGTAATTCCCACCATTTCCATGGAAATAGCGGGCAAGTAGATCCTCGACACAATTCCATGGTGCATCAAACTCATATCATCACATATTTTTAGTTTTATAACCATTCTCATATTCATCACATAATACGCTTTACTAAATGTTTCACACTCAAATTTCATATTATTTTACTTTTCATTCGTATAATACATACACATTTTCTTCAATTTATTCCCATTAATTCACACACATAATTCCTTCACTTTTCATATTTATTCACAAAACACAAATGTTTCTCTTTTCATAGATATTCTTACATCACAATTTCTTTATTTTTATATATATACTCACATGATGCAAATTCCTCACTTTTTATACAAATTTAACCTCATACTTTATTTTCCATTCATTTTCATTTACATACTCATGACTCATATTTTTTAATACTCATCTTCATTCATATACATCTTCTTTTACTCTCCTTATTCATTTCAACTCATATACTAGCTTTACTTTCTCATTTGCACTACACATCGGATACTTTCTTTTCTTTCTCATTCTCATATCACATTATATGCTTTCTTCACTTTCTCATTTTCCTTTTCATTTCACATTAATTCATTTTTTTAATTTGTCGACCAGTCACAGAATCTCAATATAGTGAAAGCTGACAGCCCAATAAACACGCGGACCTCTGCTCCCCCCCCCCCTGCGCGATATCTTACGCGTCCGAGACTACATCTTCCACTCAGCGTATTCCAGGGAGGGAAACATGCACCCCCAGTAGAACTTGGGTACTTCCTCCCACCCGAAGCTAGCGAGGGAAACACGCACCCCAAGCAGGGCTTGGGTACTTCCTCCCAGCTGAAGCCTGCGAGGTAAACAAGCACCCCAAGGCTGATAGCCTAGGTAATAATCAAGCACCCCAGACAAGCTGCGTAATAACGGGGCCAGAAGCTGATAGCTTGGGCGATAAAAACACGCACCCCAAACTTAGTTTGGGTAATAACCACGCACCCCAAACCGGTTTTTGGCTGTTAGGAGGTCTAGCACAAACCCCTAAGATTTCTGTAAGTACTGGTCAAAAAAAATTATTTGTTATTTTCATTTTCACTTCATCTTATTATCTCATATTATCACCACATAGCCTTTCATTTATTATTTCAATAAATTGTCACCTCTTTGACATTTACCATGAGAATTATTATCTCATCTTATTATCACATATCATCTCATCTTTTTATCTTAACACATTAACACATATTCGGTGTTCACCATATTATTTAACTTCTCATTGTATCACATATATGCATACACCATGTTATTTAACTTATAAAACAATCACATCATATTATTGCGTATCATGAATGCACCATATTATTTATTTTGTCACATTATAATATATCATGAGTATACCATATTAAGTACTTTATCACATCATGTTATCACTCATTAATTTCAATTTGAACACAATTATGTCATACATATACTAACTCATTAATTTCATCGTTTATTATATCACTTCTCATTATAACCCACATATCATAAACGTACAACATATCGGTCAACACATCATAACACCATCTATTTATGTCATTTCTATTTATCATCCATATATTATACGTATATTAACCCCAATTACTTCATATTATCATATATATACCTAATATATCACCCATAACAATAAATATTCAAAATCATACAAATTCATCATATAGCACAATTTCAACTTATAAAAATTCCGTACTTTCTATTAAATCTTCATTTAACTATAACTCACACAAATCGCATCGAATCCGTATAAAGTTTTGTCACAACATAATGGATACCTAATACAATCATACTCTCCTGACGAACCGGCAAGAAGATACTCCTCGCTCGCCCGGTCGCCAATCAAACTTCACTTTTTAGCACCTGTTAAGAATATTATCGAACCCGTAAATCATTAACTCATAATACACGTTATCCAACCCTGGAATTAGGGATGGCAATCGGACCGAGCTGACCCGCGACCCGCTCGCAACCCGCTCGCCAAAACTCGGCCCGTTCAAATACGGTTTGGGTCCGGGTCGGACCCGCTAGTCTAAGCAGGTCAACCCGGGTCGTCTAATAAGGGTTTCCAACCCGTTGAACTCGGTGAAAAGTGATGAACCCACCCACCAACCCACGGGTCGACCCACGGGTTTCGAACCGTTAGACCCGTATGGGCCAAACGTTTGACCCGCGGGTCCAATGGACGAAAAACAGACCGTTATCTATTCTAGTTGTTTTTTTGGTCTTTTTTGTTTTTTTTTGTTTTCTTTTCCCCTATAAATACCCCTTAAACCCAATCTAAAAGTTTTACACTTAATTCTCTCACTCTCTGTACTACTACCACTCAATTCAATCTCAATTTTTTGAAATTTTGTCAACAAAGAAGCTAGCAACATAGAAGCGACAAATTCCGATCGTATCGAATTCAACATTCAACTACGTCTTCAAGGCTTCAACTCCTCCAAGGCTCCAACAAAGAAGCTCTATTTCTATATATATACGATTTGGACTTCTACTTCTACTTCTACTTTTATTTTCACTCTCATTCTATATACGAGTATCCGAGAAGTACGGTATCAACATTTCACAACCCTCTTATTGTCTTGATATTTTTTTTGTAGTTATAATTTTTTTATCATATTTGTTTGTTGATTTTTTTATCTTCTCTCTCACAACCCTCCTATTGTTTTCTAGATTTATTTTTCAACTTATCTCGCCTAGATTGTATTTAATTTTTTCACATACACTACTATATCAATATGTCTAGATCACGAGGTAGCGGCCGTAGCCAAAGTGGACAAGATTCCACCGGCACTTCTCGTAGGCCTCCTATTGTCTCACAAAATGAGCCCGCTGATAAGTGCCCTATGACCCAATACATTGGTACACACGATGTGTTTGTGGGAGATATAGACATAGAAGAAGAACAACAAACAAAAGCAACCGAAACAACACAAAGTGGTAGTAGGAAAACTAGAGGGGAAACTAGTGATTGGCACAAATTTTATGATTATGTTCCCAACAAAGAAAATCCAGGTGTAGGTACAAAAATTTGTAAAACTTGTTCGAAAGCATACAAATGGAAGAAGAGTGAGGGGACGGGTACAAAAAAATGACACATCTAAAATGTACACAGGAAAATTCTTGTAGACTTACCCGACCAACAAAAAATCTACCCTAGGACCGGTCTAGTTGATAGCCACCCTTTTGATCCCGAACTTATTCGTCGGGAAATGGCCTGACTAGTAATTAAGGAAGAGTTACAATTTTCCTATTCCGATAGTAGGAACTTAGAAACTTTTAATCAAACCGCATTAAACCTCCATTTTAAAATAATCCTTAGGAATACTTTAAAGTCTGATTGTTTTAAAATGTACAATGAAATGAGAGAAGCTTTGATTACCATTTTATGGAGTTTAACTTGTAGAGTTTCTTTAACTTCCGATGGTTGGACGGGTTGCAACAATATTCCAATGGTAGGAATAACATGTCATTGGATCGACAGTGATTGGATTATTCAAAAAAGGATAATATCACTTGCCGCGTTGCTCTATCCCCATAGTGGTATGAAATTGCAAATCGTATTTTAGAAATTTGTGATGTTTTTCATATTCGTGATAAAATTATGTGTATAAGTTTTGATAATGCATCTAACAACATTGCATCAATTAGTATATTAAAAACCGCATTGAACCCTCCATCTGACAATAATTTTCATGTTAGATGTGCATGTCATATTTTAAATTTATGTGTTTAAGATGCATTAAAAATAGCCGAACCATATATAGTTAACATTAGAAATTGTGTACATTTTATTGCATTAAGTGACCCTATATTTCAAGAATGGAAAGCTTGGTGTAGGCTTAAAAATGTACATTTTAGAAAATTTCCGAAAGATTTTAAACACCAATGGAACTCTACTTTTGATTTTCTACATGTTGTTACTGAATATAAAGCATGTATAAATAATTTTTGTGTCGCAAAAAATATGAAAAATTTTGAAATGACTCCCTGAGCTTAGTTTTATGCCGAATCTTTGTTAAATGTTTTAGAACCTTTTAAAACTGCAACTTTCAAATTTTCAAAATCTTATGAATCTACTTCTAGTAGCATTTTTATTTCAATAGTTACTATGATGCAAACTTTCAAAGAAATGATCGATGATGCATTTATTGGTCATATTGTGAAACCTGCATACACCATTTTTTTGAAGTATTTTAATCCTCATCCTATGTTGTATTGTATTGCTATTGTGATGGATCCTCATATCAAATTAGAAGGTACGAAGAGTTTGATTGAAATATTTTTCAATTTACTTGGGGAAGATGATTCTGAAATTGATTTGGAAACTGTTTTAGCTAAATTTGAAGCGACATTAAATAACTTGTATGATTTTTATGATATAAGTTTTTCATCTAGTAGTATTACTGCTTTAGTTAGTTCTTCTTCGGCTATTTCTAGAGGTAAGGGTAAGAATAAATTAGATGATGCCACATTTAATTTACTCGTACAACTTCAATTAAAAAAAAAGGACTAATCAACCAAATGAATTACATTGGTATAATCAACAAGATTCTGAAAGTTTTACATCTACACTTGATATTTTACAATGGTTGGAAGACCATGAACATACTTATACTATTCTTAAATATATGGCTAAAGATCTACTAACTCCTCCTGTCTCTACAGTTGATTTAGAAAGTGCATTTTCTACAATTGGCAGGGTTCTAACCGATTACAGGAATCGCTTGAAGCCCAATCGTTGAAGATGCTTGTCTGCACAGAAGACTGGATGAAGGCCGAAGATAGGACTCAAGGAAAAGAGTTTGACAAGTCTACAAGTGGAAGCAACTCTCCGGAAGAACAATAACAACAATAACAACCAGTATGAAGAATTGAAGACCAACAACAACAACAACAAATTGAAGACCAACAAATTGAAGAAAATTGTAAATTTATAAAAAATTGTATAAAATATTTGTTTGTTATAAAAAATTAGGATAATTGAAAAAAATTGAAATTGTATCGAAGAAATTTGTTATTGTATAAAACAAATTCGTAGAAAAGCTTTGTTTCTTATTACAAATTGGGAAACTTGTCTAGGTTCAAATCATATTAATAATATATACATTTTTTTTTTGCAATTTCACTCTTTGATTCTGATTATTATTATTACATTTTTTATTATTATTAAAATTGCATTTTTTATAAGTTAAAAAAAATTTAGACGGGCCAACCCGCGACTAGACCCGACCCGATCTGGGTTGGACCCGAATGGGTTCGTAGGTTCGGCGGGTCGAGTTTTCTTCAATTCCGACCCGGCCCGGCCCGGCCCGGTTTCCACTAAGACTCGACCCAAACCCGCGCTAGTTGGGTTCCAACCCGGATGAGTTCGACCCGACCCGGCCTAGTCGACCTGTTTGCCACCCCTACCCCGAATGCACATCAAACATACCCACACATCATATACAACCTACGTAAGCATGTCAAATCAACAATTCTCTTGTTTTATAACCAAATCCCAATTTTACCCCTCGATGGGAGGAATTCTAATCAATTCTTTATATTTTAAGGGTAAAATAACCCAAATTAACTTCTATATCCCAAAATTAACTCACCCATGCATCTCAGGAATAAAGTCTAGTATTTGTACATATTTTCCCATAATTATGCTATTCTTAAACCAATAAACTCTACCTTCACAACTTCCCGATACTGGAAAAATTTCTAATAATTATCAAACAATTATTAAAATTTATCATAAATACTGATAAATTATCCCAAAATATTCTACATCATCCAAAATAATTATTAGCATTCCATAGATGCAATTCTCCATACCCTTCCTAAACACAAACCCTAGGTTTAATAAAATTTCCATATTATTACCAAAGAATTGAAATCTTTCACCTCTAGCATGTTCTACATACTCTACTTTCTACTATGATTTTTATGAAAAAAAATAAAAAGCATACAATCCCATAACTAAAGTTACAAATTGATATACCTTCCCAAGGCTCTCTCTAAAAACCAATACTGCCACGCTAAAGAGCACCTCGAACTCTCCTAGAATCCCTAAATAATGTGAAGCTAGAAGTGGGATAAGGGTTTGATTTCAGAAACACTAAAATTTGGGTAAATGGGTTTCAGTCGAAAGGAAGAGGGGGAAAAGAGATGGCGATCTGACGAAATGAAGGGGAAGGGGAAAAAGAAAAAGGAAATGGAAAATTAACTATAGGCCCCTATTTGACCGAACATTAATTATAAGACCCTCCCTGTTCATTATTTATATGTTCTTATACTCTTCTTTTCATAATAAAATCCAATAAAACCCGCTCCACCAAATAAATAAATAAAATAAAGAATATATATGAGATAAAATTGTATATTATACATAATAATAATGACAATAATATTTAATAGCAATAAAAGAAATACAACTATTTTGAAATTATTAAAAACAAATAGATGTTACATTATACGCACCTCAAAAGAAGCTTGTCCTTGAACTATGAGGATTGAGGAAAACAAATCAAACACCTATCGACCAACTCATTAATATCTTTCATCATGCTAGACCATCGAATGGTCCTCTCGAAATCTCTTCAAACAAATAAAATTTTAAAAATGATTCCCAAAACTAAATCTCCACAAATAGAAATGATCATTATAACAAACTTAACAATAAAACACTATAAAATGATTACAAAACACCTGTAGTTGGAATACAAAACTACGTAGTTGTAATACCAATATTCATAAGAAGACACATAGTGATCATTTACATATCAAAATATTGAAGAAAAAGTATCCAACATTAAACACTTGTTGCTTTAACAAAGAATCTAATTAAATTCAGCTCAGTTAACCTGTGAAAGTTCTCTTAGTAGTATTTCAAAAAGATAAGCATTCACAGTAATATATGTTCATAATCAAAGACGGATATGTTCAAAAAGGAAAAAGCAAAACGACACGATCCATACAAACCACCAAGGCAATACTATATCACACCAAACACATCAGACACACATTTCTTCAAGTGGAAACAAATTAGGTCAATTTTCAACACTTTCCATTCCCAACATAGCAGAGAAGCTACTAGGGCATACACACCTCAAAATTAGAACTTTTCTAATTTAGAATTCAAGCAAAATACTTAAGACTCAGGCAAAATCATTTCCAACATGGATGAACCCACTCCCACCTATTACAAGAACACTAAGATACTGGTCATCCTAGACCTCATCATCCTAGTTAACCTAGGCTTAGAAACCAAACTGTAACACCCCATTTTTTTTTAACTATTCCTTAATCAAATGTTCACTAACTTATTCTTTTTACTTATCTACACCATTTCTTACTTAGAAAAATATTCATAAAATTTTATTAAAAATTTCGGCAGAGTTTCCATTGAAATATTAACCCTTTACAGATATTCCTTACGGAAATTTGCAAACAATTACAGAGATCAAGGTACCTGTAATATATATCAATACTCCCCAGGCCAAACAGTTCAACAACACACAGGCAATAAAATATGGGGCTTTGGGGGCATCATTTTCACTTCATCTTATTATCTTATATTATCACCACATAGCATCTCTTCTTTCATTTCAATAAATTATCACCTCTTTGACCTTTACCATGAGAATTATCATCTAACTTTATTATCACATATCGTCTTATCCTTTTATCCTAACAAATTAACACATTCGGTGTTCACCATGTTATTTATCTTCTCATTGTATCACATATATGCATACACCATGTTTTTAACTTATCATCACATCATATTATTGTGTGTCATGAATGCACCATATTATTTATTTTTTCACATTATAATATATTATGACTATACCATGTTAAGTAGTTTATCACATCATGCTATCACTCATTAATTTCAATTTAACACAACCATATCATACATATACTAACTCATTAATTTCATCGTTTATTATATCACTTCTTATTATGACCCACATATTATAAACATTCACCCTATCGGTCAACACATCATAACACCATCTATTTATGTCATTTCTATTTATCATCCATATATTATACGTATATTAACTCCAATTACTTAATATTATCATATATATATATATCTAACATATCACCCATAACACCAAATATTCAAAATCATACAAATTCACCATATAGCATAATTTCAACTTATAAAAATTCTGTATTTTATATTAAATCTTCATTTAACTATAACTCACACAAATCGCATCAAATCTGTATAAAACTTTTTCAAAACATAATGAACACCTAGTACAATCATACTCACCTGAAAAACCGACAAGAAGATACTCCTCGCTCGCCTGGTTGCCAATCAAACTTCAATTTTTAGCATCTATTAAGAAAATTATCGAACCCGTAAATCCTTAACTCATAATACACATTATCTATCCCCCGAATGCACATCAAACATACTCACACAACATATACAACCTACCTAAGCATGTTGAATAAACAATTCTCTAATTTTATAACCAAATCCCAATTTCACCCCTCAATGGGAGGAATTCTAATCAATTCTTCGTCTTAAGAGTAAAATAACCCAAATTAACTTCTATATCCCTAAATTAACTCACCCATGCATCTCGGGAATAAAGTCTAGCATTTGTACAGATTTTCCCATAATTATCCTACTCTTAAACCTATCAACTCCATTTTCACAATTTCCTGATACCGGGAAAATTCATAATAATTATCAAACAATTATTAAAATTATCATAAATACTCCTAAATTATCCTAAAATATACTACATCATCCAAAATAATTATTAGCATTCCATAGATGCAATTCTCCATACCCTTCCTAAACTCAACCCCTAGGTTTAATAAAATTTCCATATTATTACCAAAGAATTGAAATCTTTCACCTCTAGCATGTTCAACATACTCTAAACAACTTCCTACTATGATTTTTATGAAAAGAAATGAAAAGCATACAATCCCATAACTAAAGTTACAAATTGATATATCTTCCCGAAGCTCTCTCTAAAAACCAATACAGCCATGCTGAAGAGCACCTCGAACTCTCCTAGAATCCCTATGTAATTTGAAGCTTGAAGTGGGATAAGGGTTTGATTTCACGAACCCTAAAATTTGGATAAATGGGTTTTGGCCGAAAGGAAAAGGGGGGAAAAGAGATGGTGATCTGATGAAATGAAGGGGAAGGGGAAAAAAAGAAAATGGAAAATTAACTATAGGCCCCTATTTGATCAAACATAATTATAAGACCCTCCCAATTCATTATTTATATGTTCTTATACTCCTTCTTTTCATAATAAAATCCAAAAAACCCGCTCCGCCAAATAAATAAATAAACTAAGAATATATATGAGATAAAATTGTATATTATACATAATAATAATGACAATAATATTTAATAGCAATAAAAGAAACACAATAACTATTTTGAAATTATTAAAACCAAGAAGACCCTGCTAGGAGGAGGGGGGGCATCAGTCTGACCCTCCACTTCCTTCTTCGCACCCGACACGAAGTCGAGAAGCAATTCAAGGATCCCGATAGCCACAAGACCAAGGGCTACAGAAACCTGCCTCGAGCGCATCCCGCTTGGTAGCACGTGAGGTCGCCCATCCGATGGTGTCCGACCTGAAAAATGTCATCAACAACCGATAGAATGAGGATGACCTCTGAAATCGTCACAGTCGATCCTGGAACGGAGGGGAGCTTTCGAACCACAATCCGAGACAGAGTCACCACTCCTCCCATGGTCGAGAGAGATAGCACAGCCGCTCCTTGAGGGACCGCCGACCCTTGAACAACAGCGGAGACAGAGGTCATGCTACGAAGGCAGAGTTCCATGAATTCTGGGACAAAATCCTCTAGGCCCTATGAGGTGCGACCTGGACCCAGCAACGCACTCAATGAGCTGGAGGATCAGAGCATATGAACGAAGAGTCCCACAAGTCAACCCCATTCAAGGGACGGGAAGACCCAATCATTAAGTGAATGCAAGAAATGAAAGGCCGCCTTTCTCGGATCGCCGAAGATCGGAGGTAGTCCGAACAGAGAGATCGGCCGAACAGGCCACCATTCTCCCCTCACATCATCGATGCACTCGTCTCGAGAAGTTTAAAACCTCTAGCCTTTGAAACCTATAATAGAGAAATAGATCATGATGATCAAATTGAGGCCTTCATAATCCTCATGAAGATTCATAGCACCTCGGATCCCGTTTTCTATCGTGCATTCCTCGCCACTCTCACTGAGAGGCCCTACATGGGAATGGTTCATGTAACGCCCCGAATCCCAAACACACTGAATTCGAGATGTTCTACAAGATCTTTTCGCTTCTTTTAGTACAATTTTACAAGGAAATTTGAACTTTTTACTTTACATCAGAGTTTACATGATTACATTGCACAGCGGAAGTAAACTTTTGCAACAATGAAACAAATGTACAACAACATTGAATAATCTTTAAGCACTTGTTCCTCTTTAATCTTTATCAAGCATTTACCTGCATATAAGACTGTGGGTACGTCAGTTTATTCAACCGACGATCATTATACACGGCCATCATCTCTATGCCGAAAATAGTATAACTTATTTTTCATATTTAGCAAATACAAACTTGTCACATATCAAACTAAAGGGACTACCCTATTGATGTCATGTCGTGATTGTGCACTTAGTCCTTAATGCATTTATTTATATTACATGACACTAACGCGCACTTGTTCGGATTCCATGCATCCCATACTACATAGGTCTGAGGGCAAGCCCTTAATCGTTCTTCATCTTTGTAGGGTTCAATCCCTCGTTATGACTTAATCTACTACTGTAATTACGGTAGGTATCCTAGATGATCTATGAGTACAAGCACGTGTACAGAAAATTCTAGAGGGGAATTCCACGTCATGTCACGACGCATCGTGAAGACAGCCTGTGGCAATTCAGCCTCACTTCATGGCACACGATCCTCTTGCAGTCACCAAACATCCCACAAGCGTCGCCACCGGGACGATAATTCTGGAGTAGTGCCCACGCCATGTCTTGACTCATCAAGCAGGCAGCCTATGGATCACTCTCACACCGCTAATCCGATGGCCCTCATACTCGTGTTTTTCTCCTACTTTCATCACGTCTCCACTATGTACTAATCCTTAGTTTTTATCAAAATCATGAACAAAAATCAAAGCTCTAGAGTTAGCCTCTACACTAAACCGGACTTATTCATTCATTCAAACACGACCAACCTTGGTCTTTCATTTCAATTTTCATTTCACTTCATTTCCAATGCCGGGGGAGATTTAGCTACTCTTTTTGTTTCAATTTTCGATTCACAATTTCCAAAATGAGCATTTCCCACTCATAAATTTATTTGTTGATTCATCATACTCAAAAGTATTTCTCTTTTCAAATCATGATTTCTAATTCGTTCAAATAGTCCATAACTATACATGAATTTCAACTATTCATCATGTAACTCATGAAATGTTATTTTTCAAATAAAAACCCACATCACAAATTATTCGATGAAAGGTGAACATTTACAACTTCCTAATTTCCACACTATTCTCAATGAGAATAAATTGCATCACATCACACAATAAAATTTCTTTCTCGACTATATTAATCTTCTAATCTTTCATTTCAATTTCTTTTTGCAAGATATAATTTCACAACAATATACATATAGAACCATAGTTCTATTTATGCATTTTATTCCCGAATCATAGTTTATTTCATGCAAATAATTCCCAAATATTTTTATAAAGTCCCATATAATTTTAGAAGAATAGTCATTTTTTTTTCATAATTTTTGGAAAACCAAAACACCCAAAAAAAATAATTTCCCTAAGCTGCCGATGTCAAGAATCGAACCCAGCACCAGGGAGAACACGGCTGAAGGCACAGACCAACCGGCCACTTGCGCCAGTGGTATAAAGGGGCGCTGAGAGTATTAAATACTCTCGGCCTCTGATTTCTATACATTTAAAAAAAATTGTGAAACAAATGTGTGCCACAGGGATTCGAACCGGCCTTCACAGGGAACCCAAAGCACCCTCTGACCACTTTAGCTACGTGCTCAGGTTGTCAAAGTACAACTTAAATTCTTTTTGAACCAATTTTCTCTGTGGTTAAAATGTCTCGATGTTCAACTAGTCCTCATTTCATTCTGCTTTCATGAAAATTACTGTAAAATTCCAGATTGATTATTTCTTGTCTAATTTACATATCAGTATGAAAAAATAATTTTTTTCAACAATTAAAACATATTTTCATACCATTAATTCAAAATATGAACTATCACTACCACATTTTCTTCTCTTTTCGACATTTCTTAGCAATTAGCATTCTAATCTCTTTATCAACAAATTTCACATTAGTTCTCTGTCTTTAATCATCTATCCAACATACAAACTCATATTTTAATTTATTCATGCCCACATTAATACAAAAGATCTATTTAATACATGAAATAGCATTATTAATCTACTAACTTTTGTATGTAATTCTTGATGGCAATAAATGTGTTTTCCTCAATCAATCCATGATCACAATCACTTCACATACAACTCAAATAATAGAACCACATATAAATTTGTATATCCACATTTCAATCATTCAAGAGGTCATTTTTCCCAATTAAAGTATGCTCTTCTTAATCATTTTCATGCTTCATTCATTCATTTCTAACATGCATTTCTAATTTAGAAATATGGAGAAGTTACCCACCTCAATGGAGAGACAAACACAATTAGCAACTTCCTAAACAAAAGTCCTTGCACACGAACGGTCCTCCTCCTAGAAGCGCGCACTCGAGCCTCCCAAAGCACCACACCCGAGCACCACACAAGCCCACCGAGCACTACAAAGCCGGCCCTTCTTCTCCTTGGTTTTGCAAGAACAATCCCACACACACTCAATCTTTTAACTCGCAAAATCACTACTAGATAATATAATTTAGACTATAGGTTTGGAAGGATTAATAGGCACAAGAATAACTAGCCATTGGGGGGGGGGTATTTATACTAAAAATCAAAGAGAATGGAGGGCTAGGATCAAGTAGTTGGTTGTAAGATGGAGGGCTAGGATGAAAGTAGGAGTTGCATTAACTACCCACAACCTAGTAACCACCACACCATGATCACCACTCAAATATTCATTTCCCTCCAAAAAGATCACAACTGGCCTACTAGGAGTGTGCATATTGCACGTGTATGTGTAGTGCACGTGCATACAACTAGGCCCAAAAATTGTACATTTTATTTTATATAAAAATAAACTCTAGTTTGTATTCTACATTACAAGTTGCTTTTTAAAAAAAATAAATTGACTCATGGGCTTTAGTTTATGGGCCAAAATAATTAGTTTAAAATAAAATAAAATAAATGAATCACATTTTGGGCTTTTTAAAAGAAAAGGCTTTTCATCTATTTAAAAGAATGCTTTTGTATAAAATAATTGAAAGCACATATTTAAATATTTATACCCATCAAAATGAAAATAATTATAAGATTTAATTCAACCAAAATATTGCACGTGCACACTACATGCAAAATAAATAATTTTTCATTAAATGAAAAATCAGGGCATTACAACACTCCCTCCTTAGAATAGTTCCGTCCTCGGAACTACAGTCAAGAGCGAGAAACAAAAATACAACACTCACAACAAGAACAAAAAGATACAAAGATACAAATTAAGCAAAAAAGCTCAGGATAGTCCTTCAACATCTTCTCCTCAGACTCCCAGGTGGCCTCTTCAACCAAATGGTTTCTCCAGACTACATTGACCATCGGTATCGTCTTATTCCTCAAGACTTTCTCTCGACGATCAACAATCTCGACAGGAGACTCGATGTAGTTCAGATCCAACTGCAAACCTTCTGGCACCTCAGGCAAATGATGACTCGGATCTGGAATATAACCTCTCAGCATAGACACATGGAAGACATTATGCACCTGAGATAACTCTTCCGATAATTCAAGCCGGTAAGCAGTTTTCCCGATCCTTTTCAATATCTTGTACGGGCCTATAAACCTCGGGGCTAACTTCCCGCCTTTGCCAAATCGAACCACACCTTTACTGGGTGATCTTTCAGAAAGACGAAGTCACCAACCTCAAACTCAAGGTCCCTTCTCCGGTTGTCTGTATAGCTTTTCTGCCTGCTCTGACCTTCTACCAACCTTTTCCTGATCAGAACAATCTTCTCAGAGGTTTGCTGCACAAGCTCAGGACCAAACAACTGACGTTCCCCAACTTCAAACCAACAAACAGGAGTCCTGCACTTCCTGCCATACAAAGCTTTGTACGACGCCATCCCAATGCTAGCCTGAAAACTGTTATTGTAGGCAAACTCTACCAAAGGTAAATGCCTTTCCCAACTGCCTCCAAAATCTAGTATACAACACCGAAGCATATCCTCAAGAATACGATTGACTCTCTCGGTCTACCCATCGGTTTGCGGATGAAAAGCAGTGCTGAAATCTGTCTTGGTACCCAAAGCTGTTTGAAGACTCCTCCAAAAATACAAAGTAAACCGTGCATCTCGATCAGACACAATGGTTGACGGAACACCATGAAGCCTGACAATCTCGCCAACATACAACTCAGCCAACTTGTCCATCGAAGCAGTGAGTTTCATCGCCAAAAAGTGAGCGGACTTGGTCAGTCGATCGACTATAACCCAAATCGCATCATTGCCTTTAGGACTCTAAGGCAATCCCGTAATGAAATCCATACTGATGTTATCCCACTTCCATTCTGGAATAGGTAACGGTTGTAATAGACCTCCGGGTCTCTGATTTTCGGCTTTGACTTGCTGATAAACCTCACACTTCGCTACAAATTCAGCCACATCCCGCTTCAAACCTGACCACCAGAAATGCTGTTTGATGTCTTTGTACATTTTAGTACTCCCAGGATGTACCGACAAAAGAGTAGCATGTGCCTCCTGAAGAATACTCTCTTTCAGATCCGCCTGATTTGGAACACATAGCCTCTCTCCAAACCACAACACTCCCTCCTTGATTTGAAATCCGGGCAACCTGCCAGCACCAACCTGCTCCTTCATCTCCAAGATATCAGCATCAACCTCCTGACTTGCAATGATCCTTCCATTCAAAGTAGGCTGAAGCCTCAACTGAGCCAAAAATGCTTCCAGTCCTTGCAAGACAACCTCAATACCGGCTCGGTCCAATTCCTCAATCAGATGCTTCTGAGTTGTAATCAAACTGGCTAAACTGCTCTTACGACTAAGTGCATCAGCAACAACATTAGCCTTCCCAGGATGATACTTGATCTCAGGTCGCATGTCCTCAAGCACTTCCAACCATCTCCGCTGCCTCAGATTCAGATCCCTCTGCTGATATATGTACTCCAAACTCTTGTGGTCCGTGTACATGTTCAACTTCTCACCGTACACGTAGTTCCTCCATTGCTTCAGGGCAAAGATAATCGCAGCCAACTCCAGATTATGAGTCGGGTAATCCTTCTCATGCGGTCGTAGTTGCCTAGACCCATAAGCGATTACTCTTCCTTCTTGCATTAAGACACAACCAAGCCCACGATGTGAAGCATCACTATAAACATCATACTCAACACCTGCTCTAGGCAAAGCCAAAATAGGTGCAGTAGTCAGCTTCTCTTTCAACTCCTGAAAGCTTGTCTCACATTGCTCAGTCCACTTGAAGTTCACATTCTTCTTGGTCAGTCCAGTAAGCGGCACGGCTATCTGGGCATAACCTTGAATGAATCTCCTGTAGTATCCAGTCATCCCAAGAAAACTTCTGACTTCCTTCACTGTAGTAGGCCTAGCCCAATCTCTCACTGCCTCTATCTTCTGAGGGTCAGTTGCCACTCCCTCCTTAGAAAGGATGTGACCTAGGAATGCCACTTCAGATTTTCAGAAATCACACTTGGATAGCTTGGCATACAACCTCTGCTCTTCCAGCTTCTTCAAAACTACTGCCAGATGCTCGGTGTGCTCCTCCTCTGACTTGGAGTACACGAGAATATCGTCGATAAACACCACGACGAACGAATCAATGAACAGCCTCAGAACTCTGTTCATCAAATCCATGAAGATTGGGGTGCATTCGTCACTCCAAATGGCATAACTAAGAATTCGTAATACCCATGTCGAGTTCTGAATGCAGTTTTGTGCACATCTTCAGCTTTCACTCGAACTTGGTGATATCCTGATCGAAGATTTATTCTGGAGAAAACAGCTGCTCTTTGTAGACGATCGAACAAGTCATCAATTCGGGGAATAGGATATTTATTCTGAACAGTGCCCTTATTCAGCTCCCGGTAATCGATACACATTCTCATCGATCTATCCTTCTTCTTTACCAAAAGCACTGGTGCTCCCCAAGGTGACGCACTAGGTTGAATAAAGCCTTTCTCTAACAGTTCCTCAATCTGCCGTTTCACCTCATCCTATTCCACTAGAGCCATCCTATACGGTGCCTTAGAAATGGGTGCACTTCCCGGTTGAACAGTGATGCTGAACTCTACATCACAATGCGGGGGTAACCCAGGAAAATCATCCAAGAACACAGTCGGATAGTCCCAAACCACATGAATCCCTTGCACTTCCACAGGAGTCTCTTCCTTGCGGATAGCTGCCACCAGCCTAGAACACTTTGTAGAACCCCGTATTTTCAAATATTACTTTAATTATTTGAAAATGAACTTTAAATAATTTTGATTATTTGATAAATATTTTCTAAAAGATTTATCTTTTGTACATGTGCAAACACGTGCAAATGACTTTTGAGAAGTTTGAAAAATTAATTTTTCTTTATGAAAAACCATTATTTATTATTTGAAAATTATTTAGTATTTTTCCAGATTTTTCTGAAATTAATTATGCCTATTTGCAATTTCTGGGAAAAGAAGGACTTATTTGCAAAATTGACGTTTTGGGGGTTTAAAGCGCAAAAATGCATTTGCTGGACATTCCGATCAGTATTTGTTGAAGTTTGGAAATATATTTTCTATTAGATCCTAACTTAAATGATATTTGATTTAAATTTCAAAAATAGAATTATATATGCAAGATGTATTTTGGAAAGGAGTATTTTGCAAAGGAGGGAATATAACCCTAATATTCTATTCGGCATATATAAGGGAAATCCTTTTTCCCAGCCGTCATTGAGAACTCACAGAATTTTGAGATTATTTTGAGGAGCAAAAAGGAGGATTCTTGGATCTAGCAAGGAGAAAGCTTTTGGCGAATTTGCATCAAAACAAAGGTGAGTGGTTTGTTTTGTTGTTTTGTTTTGCTTTGCTTGTTTTGTTTGTCTTGATTGATGAATGACGTAAGATCTTGTTATGCTTGTTTGTGATCATTATGCCATTATTTTGTTAGTCCCATTGAATGTATGGTATGGATCTTTTATTTGTTATGGAGGATGAGAACTCTTGTTGATATTTGAACCATGTATGAGAAAATATTAAGATTTGTTGAGGAAATGTTGATCTATGAGATCGTATTGTTGGGAGACATATTAAGAATTGATTTTGATGTGATTAGATGGTAAACACCTGGACCTTGTGGTTGTAAATCAGATTTGGATTAAGTTATGGAAGACATTTTGTTGAGAAAAACCCTAATGGGAGAATTAAGAATTGAGATCATGAGAATATGAGATTGGAGAAATTGATTGATTGAGTAATGTAACCATGATGGAGATTATTGAGAATTGTTTATTTGCCTGGATATAAATTGAATTTTATGATCGATGAATCTTTAGAATACTCCAGTTTGATTTGTGTTCAGACCTATACTTTTTGTAAATCCGTAGCCGACAGTCGACTGGACTGCGAAGCAGTCGACTGGTACGAGCCTACTATGTATCTTTAGTCTTTGAGTTTTGTTCGGGACAGTCGACCTAGACTGAGGTCAGTCGACTGGTCTTCCGTCTGTAATTTGTTCAGTCCTGTCGGGACAGTCGACTGATCTTTCCTTAGTTTATTTTTGAGAAATGTTGGATTATGTCCTCTGGACAGTCGACTGATCTGATGTGCAGTCGACTGGTCCTGAAGGATCTTTGTATTTGATTGTGAGATATTTTGTTTAATGTTTGATTTTAAGATGTTCAGTTAAGTATTTGTTTTTGAGATGTTCAATTAAGAACATGATTTTGAGATATTTTGTTGAGCCACTTGTTAAGTGGAATTTGTTCAGATATTTGTTTTTGAGTCTCTAGAGGTAGGTGACCCTAGTATACCGGTGTTTGTTTAGTTATTTGTTGAGGCCCATCGAGGCAAATTTTCAGTTATTCAGATTTTTAGTCCGGTAGGGTACACTACTCTAGGAGATTTGTTCAGTAACCCAAACTAATAAGGACAGGTATTAGTAGTGTCATGACGAATGGGAACTTGAGTTATGCACCTCAGTATGGCTTTTGATGTAGGATTTAATCTCCTGAATTATCCAAGTAGTTAACTTGTGATGTGTGATTTATCTCCGGAATTATCCAGGTGGTTAACCTGTGATGCGAGGTATTTCTCCTGAATTATCCAAGTAATTATCTTGTGATGTGGGATTGAACTACGGAATGATCGGAGTCGAGGCGACGCTTTTGGGATATTATTGTGATAAGGAATCTATGTTTAGATGTGGGATGATCTCCTGAATTATCCAGGGAAAATACCTGTGATGTGGGATCAATCTCCGGAATGATCAATATGGGCAAATTATCATAGTTTATCTTCATCTCTTAGTAGTCATCGTCGTCAGCATGTAGTCATGATGTTTTCTTGAATCACTTTTATGCATTCGGATTTCCTGTTTTTACACACTTGGCTTTTGGTTTTGGTATCACCCATTATTCTTTTGTCGTACTTCATACTTTAGTGTTTGATTATTATTTGTTGGATATTATGTTTTAAGTTCGTTTATGCTATTGGTTTGATTTGTTACCACTCACACCATTTATGGCTGACCCCGTAGTTTTGGGGTTAGGGTTCAACTCTAGCCTCACATATTGCAGGTTATTGCTTAGATTGGAGGTTGGATGCTTGAGTGGGCAATTTGAGATTATTGGATTATTTAGTGATTGGTGTAAAACTGTAAAGGATATTTGAGAGCATTATTGAGTTGTAAATAAAATATTAATTTGTGTTGAGATGTTTAGACTTCCGCTGTAATTGTAATAATCGTTGTAATAAAGAAGAAAAAAAAATTAGTGGTGTTGTTGGTGTTTATTGTTGTATTGAAGTGGATTGCTTGGATTTCGCCACTTATTTTCTAAGCTCTCATATTAGAAATTTGGGGCGCTACAGAGATTGGTATCAGAGCTCTGCTTCAATGTAATAATAGACATAGTATGACAACCAACCTAGGTGTGGACACTAAAGAGTGAGTACCTAGGTGTGGACATCAGAGTGTGAGTATCACATAGAATTAAATTATGATGTTTGGTTTGAAATTATGGTTTGGGGTATGGTTATGGCTTTGCCATAGGATAATGATTTGAGTTTGAATTGTATGTGTGCTCTAACTTTACCCTCGTTTTGCAGTAATCACGATGGTTGCACCCAGAGGTAGAAATGGTGGCAACAATGAGGATGGTTCGGGTAGTTCTCGAGGTGCGGGAATTGACCTAGAGGCTGAGTTTGCTAAGGTTTATCAGACCTTGAACACATTGATGGCACTCAATGTGGCGCAGCAGCAAGCGCAGCAGCAGAACCCGCCGCCAAATCATGGAGCTGGGCATGGATTGGTGAATGCCGACCCCATCAAGCAGATTGAATCCTTTAAGAGGATGAGGCCGCCAGTCTTTGAGGGGCAAGCTGATCCAACAGCAGCAGACGATTGGATTCGAAAGATGGAGACGATCTTCGAAGTATCAGAGACTCCAGCTGCTAGTAAGGTGAAGTTGGCTTCTATGCAACTTGAAAAAGACGCTGGTGTCTGGTGGGAGTCACTGAAGAGGACTCTGGGAGATCAGCCTTTGACATGGGAAGCTTTTCTGGAGGAGTTCAGAGATCGCTTCTTTCCTCTGGATGTTCAAGAGAAGAAGGCGACTGAGTTCATGAACCTTCAGCAGGGGAGCATGACTGTTCGGGAGTATGAGACGAAATTTGCTCAACTTTCAAGGTATGTACCAGAGTTGGTCATGGATGAAGCAAAGAAGGCCAAAAAGTTTGAGCAGGGCTTGAGGCCGAACTTGAGGTCAAGGATGGTTCCGTTGGGTATCAGGAGATTCGAGAAGCTGGTCAGGAGGGCAGCAATGACTGAAGAGGATATGGACTTGTTTCAGAAGAAGCAGGATACATGGAACCAAAACAAGAGGCCAGCATCAGGCCAGAGTGGGAAGGGATTCCCCGCGAAGCAGGCGAAGTTCAGTGGACCGGTGCAGAAGGCGCCTGGAGCTCAGGGAGTGACCTGCTACTACTGCAAGGAAGTAGGACATTACAGGTCAGCATGTCCGAAGTTGGCAGAGCATGTTTGTTCTCAATGTGGGCAGACTGGACACTCAAAGCCCCATTGTCCACAACTGAAGAAAGATGGTTCGGGTGGAAGCAAAGTCCCGAAGAGGCAAGGGCGAGTATTTGCATTGACCGAGAAGGATGCGAGAAACTCGGAAGATGTAATACAGGGTATGCAGGAATTTTGATTTCTTCATTTTTGAATCAGTGTAATGAATAAAAGCTTTTATTTCAGAATAATTTAAGATTGAGTATCATTCTTATTGTAACAGGAGTTGTTTTAATAAATGGAATAAAAGCAAAGGTTTTGTTTGACACTGGTTCATCGCATACATTTGTATCGCCAAGTTTTGCAAAGATCTTAGGTTTGGAACCTAAGTTATTTCTAGGCAGGGTTTTGTCGGTGGCAACGCCGTCAGGTGAAGAGCTAGTAGCGGATCGATATTACGAGGGCTGTGATATCGAGATTGGTGGAAGGATGTTCGGCATCGACTTGATCGAGCTACAAGTGTTGGGAGTGGATGTCATCGTAGGCATCGATTGGATGGCTATTTATGATGCCACGATTGATTGCAAGCAGAAGGAGGTGTTGGTGAAAGCACCAAGTGGACCTGCAGTAACTTTCCAAGGGAAGAAGAAGATTCCGCAGGTGGCTGCAATGGTATCTAAGAAGTCTATGGCAGATGAAGTCAAGGGCATTCCGGTGGTTCGAAGTTTTCCTCAGGTGTTCTTGGATGACTTTCCAGGATTACCGCCGCAGAGAGATGTGGAGTTTTGCATCAATGTTCAGCCGGGGAGTGCGCCGATTTCCAAGGCTCCGTACAGGATGGCACCTGTAGAGCAGGATGAAGTGAAGAAGCAGATTGAGGAGCTTTTGAGCAAAGGGCTTATCAGACCGAATTCATCTCCGTGGGGAGCGCCAGTGCTGTTAGTCAAGAAGAAGGATGGGTCGATGAGGATGTGCATTGACTACAGGGAGTTGAATAGGGTGACTATTCAGAACAAGTACCCACTGCCACGGATAGATGATTTGTTCGACAGACTTCGAGGAGCAGCGGTATTTTCGAAGATTGACTTGAGGTCAGGATATCATCAGGTGCGAGTCAAGGAGGAAGATGTGAGCAAGACAGCGTTCAGGACTCGTCATGGGCTGTATGAATTTTTGGTGATGCCATTCGGGTTGACGAATGCTCCAGCAGTTTTCATGGACATGATGAATCGGGTGTTGAGGCCATTTATTGATTCCTTCGTGGTGGTCTTCATCGATGATATCTTGGTGTATTCGAAGTCGGAGGAGGATCATTCTAAGCACTTGACAGCGGTATTACAGACATTGCAGGAGCACAGCTTGTATGCCAAATTGTCGAAGTGTGAATTTTGGAAGTCTGAGGTAGCTTTCCTTGGTCACATTCTTTCTAAGGAGGGAGTGGCCACTGATCCTCAGAAAGTGGAAGCAGTGAAGGATTGGCCCAGGCCGACGTCAGTGAAGGAAGTCAGAAGCTTCTTGGGATTAGCTGGTTACTACAGGAGGTTTATTCAGGGGTATTCTCAAATTGCAGTTCCATTGACAGGTTTGACCCGGAAGAGTGTGGCATTTGTGTGGACAGATAAGTGCGAGGAGAGTTTCCTTGAGTTAAAGGAAAGGTTGACTACTGCACCTATATTAGCATTGCCGCAAGCAGGGAAGGATTATGACATCTACAGCGATGCATCTCTCAGAGGTTTGGGTTGTGTCTTGATGCAGGAAGGCAAGGTCATTGCGTATGGTTCGAGGCAGTTGCGTCCGCATGAGAAGAATTATCCGACGCATGACTTGGAGTTAGTAGCTATCATATATGCCTTGAAATTATGGAGGCATTATGTCTATGGTGAGAAGGTCAATATGTACACTGACCACAAGAGCCTGAAGTATATCTATCAGCAGAGGGATTTGAATCTTCGTCAGAGAAGATGGTTGGAGGTATTGGAAGACATTCGTCCTGAGATCAAGTATCATCCGGGCAAGGCGAATGTAGTGGCTGATGGACTTAGCAGGAAGAGTAGTTTGTCAAGGTTGATCACTACTCGAAGAGAGTTGGCAGCAGAGATCGATCAGGCAGGTATCGAGGTGGTACTGCGAGGTTTAGGGGCATCTTTGGCTCAGTTGAGACTGCAGCCGTCCTTGAGAGAGAAGATTGTGGAAGGTCAGAGATCAGATTCGGAGATCCAGAAGATGTTGCAGCAGGTTTCAGAAGGCAAGTTATCAGAATTTCGTGTCCAAGATGGAGTTCTTTGGTTGGGTGAGAGGTTGTGTGTTCCAGATGATGCAGAGTTGAGAGAGAGTATCTTGCAGGAGGCACACAGTACATTGTTATCAGTTCATCCAGGAGGTACGAAGATGTACAGGGATATCAAACCCCACTTTTGGTGGTCTGGCATGAAGCGAGATGTAGCAGATTTTGTGGCAAGGTGTCTGACTTGTCAGCAGATCAAGGCAGAGAATCAGAGACCTGGAGGTTTGTTGCAGCCTTTACCCATTCCGGAGTGGAAGTGGGAGAATATCAGCATGGACTTTATTACGGGTTTGCCGAGGAGTTCGAAGGGCAATGACTCGATTTGGGTTGTTGTGGACCGATTGACTAAGTCGGCACATTTTCTAGCCATGAAGATTACTTGGTCGATGGAGAAATTGGCTGAGTTATACATTGGAGAGATTGTGAGACTTCATGGAGTTCCTGTTTCGATTGTGTTTAACAGAGATGCAAGGTTTACTTCGAGGTTTTGGAAGAGCCTACAGGCAGCTTTGGGCATCAGGACTGATTTCAGTACAGCATTTCATCCGTAGACAGATGGTCAAACGGAGAGGGTGAATCGAGTGGTGGAAGATATGTTGAGAGCTTGTGTTATGGACTTTGGTGGTAGTTGGGAAAGATACTTGGCATTGGTTGAGTTTGCCTATAACAATAGTTACCATGCAAGTATTGGGATGGCACCGTATGAGGCTTTGTACGGGCGGAGGTGCAGGACACCTGTTTGTTGGTATGAGGTTGGCGAGAGGCGGATGTATGGTCCTGAGATCGTGCAACAGACGTCAGAGCAGATTGAGTTGATTCGCAAGAGGTTAGTTGCAGCTCAGAGTCGGCAGAAGAGTTATGCTGACACTCGACGGAGAGATTTGGAATTTGAGGTTGGGGATGCAGTTTTTCTCAAGGTTTCTCCGACCAAAGGAGTGATCAGATTTGGTAAGAGTGGCAAGTTGGCGCCAAGGTATATTGGTCCGTACAAGATCGTGGAGAGGATTGGCAAGACCGCATACAGATTGAAACTTCCAGAGGAGTTAGCGCAAGTACATGATGTGTTTCATGTGTCGCTATTAAGGAAGTATGTGGCCGACCAGAATTATCAGTTGGTGGAGGTTCCCGAAGATCTACAGGTGAACTTGAGCTACAAGGAACAGCCTGTTGAGATCGTTGATCGTAGGGAGAAAGTCCTTAGAAGCAAGGTGATACCTATGGTCAAGGTATTGTGGAGGAATCAACAGTTCGAGGAGGCTACTTGGGAGCCAGAGGATCGCATGCTGAATGATTTTCCTGAATTGTTTGAATGAATGTATTTCTTGTATGAGAATGCAATTCTTTGAATGATTGAACTATTGATTGATACATGATGTAATCTTTAACTTGATTGTGATGTTATATGAAATTATTTGGATTATGATCTATTTATGAAGTATTGTTTCCTTTTGTTGGTATGTGTTTGAACTCATTAGTAGTAGTTCTGAGGACAGAACTCTTCTAAGGAGGGAGTGATGTAGAACCCCGTATTTTCAAATATGACTTTAATTATTTGAAAATGAACTTTAAATGATTTTGAATATTTGATAAATATTTTCTAAAAGATTTATCTTTTGTACATGTGCAAACACGTGCAAATGACTTTTGAGAAGTTTGAAAAATTAAGTTTTCTTTATGAAAAACCATTATTTATAATTTGAAAATTATTTAGTATTTTTCCAGATTTTTCTGAAATTAATTATGCCTATTTGCAATTTCTGGGAAAAGAAGGACTTATTTGCAAAATTGACGTTTTGGGGGTTTAAAGCGCAAAAATGCATTTGCTGGACATTCCGATGAGTATTTGTTGAAGTTTGGAAATATATTTTCTATTAGATCCTAACTTAAATGATATTTGATTTAAATTTCAAGAATAGAATTATATATGCAAGATGTATTTTGGAAAGGAGTATTTTGCAAAGGAGGGAATATAACCCTAATATTCTATCCGGCATATATAAGGGAAATCCTTTTTCCCAGCCGTCATTGAGAACTCACAGAATTTTGAGATCATTTTGAGGAGCAAAAAGGAGGATTCTTAGATCTAGCAAGGAGAAAGCTTTTGGCGGATTTGCATCAAAACAAAGGTGAGTGGTTTGTTTTGTTGTTTTGTTTTGCTTTGCTTGTTTTGTTTGTCTTGATTGATGAATGACGTAAGATCTTGTTATGCTTGTTTGTGATCATTATGCCATTATTTTGTTAGTCCCATTGAATGTATGGTATGGATCTTTTATTTGTTATGG
The DNA here is from genome assembly GCA_017893485.1 of Hemerocallis citrina. Taxonomy (NCBI): domain Eukaryota; kingdom Viridiplantae; phylum Streptophyta; class Magnoliopsida; order Asparagales; family Asphodelaceae; genus Hemerocallis; species Hemerocallis citrina. The sequence continues at coordinate 340,433,823 of CM030358.1, read as the reverse complement.
AGGATGAGAACTCTTGTTGATATTTGAACCATGTATGAGAAAATATTAAGATTTGTTGAGGAAATGTTGATCTATGAGGTCGTATTGTTGGGAGACATATTAAGAATTGATTTTGATGTGATTAGATGGTAAACACCTGGACCTTATGGTTGTAAATCAGATTTGGATTAAGTTATGGAAGACATTTTGTTGAGAAAAACCCTAATGGGAGAATTAAGAATTGAGATCATGAGAATATGAGATTGGAGAAATTGATTGATTGAGTAATGTAACCATGATGGAGATTATTGAGAATTGTTTATTTGCCTGGATATAAATTGAATTTTATGATCGATGAATCTTTAGAATACTCCAGTTTGATTTGTGTTCAGACCTATACTTTTTGTAAATCCGTAGCCGACAGTCGACTGGACTGCGAAGCAGTCGACTGGTACGAGCCTACTGTGTATCTTTAGTCTTTGAGTTTTGTTCGGGACAGTCGACCTAGACTGAGGTCAGTCGACTGGTCTTCCGTCTGTAATTTGTTCAGTCCTGTCGGGACAGTCGACTGATCTTTCCTTAGTTTATTTATGAGAAATGTTGGATTATGTCCTCTGGACAGTCGACTGATCTGATGTGCAGTCGACTGGTCCTGAAGGATCTTTGTATTTGATTGTGAGATATTTTGTTTAGTGTTTGATTTTAAGATGTTCAGTTAAGTATTTGTTTTTGAGATGTTCAGTTAAGAACATGATTTTGAGATATTTTGTTGAGCCACTTGTTAAGTGGAATTTGTTCAGATATTTGTTTTTGAGTCTCTAGAGGTAGGTGACCCTAGTATACCGGTGTTTGTTTAGTTATTTGTTGAGGCCCATCGAGGCAAATTTTCAGTTATTCAGATTTTTAGTCCGGTAGGGTACACTACTCTAGGAGATTTGTTCAGTAACCCAAACTAATAAGGACAGGCATTAGTAGTGTCATGATGAATGGGAACTTGAGTTATGCACCTCAGTATGGCTTTTGATGTAGGATTTAATCTCCTGAATTATCCAAGTAGTTAACTTGTGATGTGTGATTTATCTCCGGAATTATCCAGGTGGTTAACCTGTGATGCGAGGTATTTCTCCTGAATTATCCAAGTAATTATCTTGTGATGTGGGATTGAACTACGGAATGATCGGAGTCGAGGCGACGCTTTTGGGATATTATTGTGATAAGGAATCTATGTTTAGATGTGGGATGATCTCCTGAATTATCCAGGGAAAATACCTGTGATGTGGGATCAATCTCCGGAATGATCAAGCATGGGCAAATTATCATAGTTTATCTTCATCTCTTAGTAGTCATCGTCGTCAGCATGTAGTCATGATGTTTTCTTGAATCACTTTTATGCATTCGGATTTCCTGTTTTTACACACTTGGCTTTTGGTTTTGGTATCACCCATTGTTCTTTTGTCGTACTTCATACTTTAGTGTTTGATTATTATTTGTTGGATATTATGTTTTAAGTTCATTTATGCTATTGATTTGATTTGTTACCACTCACACCATTTATGGCTGACCCCGTAGTTTTGGGGTTAGGGTTCAACTCTAGCCTCACATGTTGCAGGTTATTGTTTAGATTGGAGGTTGGATGCTTGAGTGGGCAATTTGAGATTATTGAATTATTTAGTGATTGGTGTAAAACTGTAAAGGATATTTGAGATCATTATTGAGTTGTAAATAAAATATTAATTTGTGTTGAGATGTTTAGACTTCCGCTGTAATTGTAATAATCGTTGTAATAAAGAAGAAAAAAAATTTAGTGGTGTTGTTGGTGTTTATTGTTGTATTGAAGTGGATTGCTGTTCGCCACTTATTTTCTATGCTCTCATATTAGAAATTTGGGGCGCTACACATTTCTTCTTCCCTTGGAAAGTGACTTCAGGTCCACTTTCACTGTTACCGTCTTGGTCTTACACTCAATGCTTGCACTGTACACCGACATCCAATCAATGCCAATGACAACATCGACTCCCAAGATAGTCAGCTCGATCAGATCAATCCCAAAGATTCGATCTCCAATCACAGTCTCACAATCAGCATAATACCAATCAGTGGTTAAAGTTTCCCCTGATGGAGTAGCTACTGCTAAGATCTTGCCTGGAAAAATCTTCGGTTCAACTCCCAACACTTTAGAAAATTTAGGAGACACAGAAGTATGAGAGGATCCAGTATCGAACAACACAACAGCTTTCATTCCATTAAGATAAAGTTCTCCTGTTACATAATACACACTCATTACGTAACAGTTTCACTGAACAGCGGGAAAAAGAAATGACAAAAAACCTCTAAACATCCGCCCTCGTACCAGTGATGACATGATCAACCTCATCAGCATCAGCTTCCGTCAAGGCAAATACTCGCCCTGCTTGGTACGGTCTCTTCCCAATCTGCTGCGTTGGTACATTGCGATCACCATTCCATGGTTTGAGACATTGAGATCGGTAATGTCCTGTTTCACCACAGTTCTAGCAAGTCACCGCAGGAGGTCTCACCACATTGTTCCCAGGTCCTCCAGCCACACTAATAGCGTTTGCCCCTGTCGGTTTGAACCTTTGTGCAGATGGTTGCCCCTTGAAACTCCCAGAATTAGCGGGCCTCTTCCCAGACTGCCAGTTGTTCCTCCGGTTCTGAACAACATGAAACTGCTCCATGTCTGCTTCCGTCGCTGCTGCTCTCTTGACCAACTTGTCAAATCTCCTGATACCAAGAGGTATCATCCGGGACCTCAAGATTGGCCTCAATCCATGCTCGAACTTACGAGCCTTCTTAGCCTCATCCATCACTAGTTCAGGAGCATACCTAGAGAGCTGAGTAAACTTGGTCTCGTACTCTCTCACTGACATTCTACCTTGTTGTAGTGATAGAAACTCCATAGCCTTCTTCTCTTAAACGTCGGAGGGGAAATAGTGACTGCGGAATTCTTCCAGAAATTCCTCCCAGCCAAGTACTATGCCTCCTATTGTCCTTTTCATTGACTGCCACCAAACAGTTGCGTCCTTCTCAAATTGTAGAGTCGCCAACTTCACCTTGCTGCCCTTAGGGGTCTCCAACACTTCAAAGATTGTCTCTACTTGACGAATCCAGTTGTCAGCCGCATCAGGGTCTGACTTTCCTTCGAACACAGGTGGTTTCATTCGCTTGAACGATTCCACTAGTTTAATCGCTTCGGGCACCGGATTCACAGGCCCCCTTCCTTGGTTCTGATTCATAGCCACGGCGTTGAGCGTCTGATAGACCCTCACAAGTTCCGTTTCTAGATCCAAACCTTCACCGTTTCTAGGTCCTCTTCTAGCCATATTCTGATGCAAAAGATCCATTAAATTCGAAGTATAAGACGTGAATTTTTAATCAACTTGCATTTCATTGAATTCCAAACTTTATACATTCGAATTGAAAAAAATTTCTTGACATCAGAATGAAAATAGTTGAAGCTACACAGTCTAACTCCTACGGTTCCTCTTCGCTTCTCGAAGTTCTCCCCGTAGTTCATCAACTTCATCCTTCAGCACATCTGTCAAATTCTTCCTCTTCTCGAGTTCCCATATACGATGACTGAGAACTGAAAAGTCGTCCTTTCGCTTTGCCAGCTGAGCCTCCAATAATCCGACTCTCTCTCGCAGTGTCTCTACCTGCCTCTGAAGAGAAGTCACAAGACTATTTGGAACTGGTTCTTCTTCTTTGTCAGAAGAAGAGTCATCAGATGAATCTGGAGGTGGGGTGATCTCTCGGGATTCAGGCCATTCTTCTCCATCCTCGGAATCTGCCTGTCCAGGATAGTACTCTTCCTCAATGATATGCCAGTCGTCGTCTCCAGCAGGATCGAAGTGGTCAGCCATCTTAGAAATAAAGAGGAAGAAGCATAAGTCATAGAGCAACACAAATGTAAGTCACTTACATTTAAATCTCTAGACTCAAACACACACTCTAATGTCCACTTCTAGGGTGTCGTTCCTTATAAATTTGTACAAGTGTGGAAGCGTGGCTCTGATACCACTCTGTAATGCTCTGAATCCCAAATACACTGAATTCGAGATGTTCTACAGGATCTTTTCGCTTCCTTTAGTACAATTTTACAAGGAAATTTGAACGTTTTACTTTACATCAGAGTTTACATGATTACATTACACTTTACAATGCACAGCGGAAGTAAACTTTTGCAACAATGAAACAAATGTACAACAACATTGAATAATCTTTAAGCACTTGTTCCTCTTTAATCTTGATCAAGCCATTTACCTGCATAAAAGACTGTGGGTACGTCAGTTTATTCAACCGACGATCATTATACACGGCCATCCTCTCTATGTCGGAAATAGTATAACTTATTTTCCATATTTAGCAAATACAAACTTGTCACATATCAAACTAAAGGGACTACCCTATTGATGTCGTGTAGTGATTGTGCACTTAGTCCTTAATGCATTTATTTATATTACATGACACTAATGCGCACTTGTTCGGATTCTATGCATCCCATACTACATAGGTCCGAGGGCAAGCCCTTAATCGTTCTTCATCTTTATAGGGTTCAATCCCACGTTATGACTTAATCTACTACTGTAATTACGGTAGGTACCCTAGATGATCTATGAGTACAAGCACGTGTACAGAAAATTCTGGAGGGGAATTCCACGTCATGTTACGACGCATCGTGAAGACAGCCTGTGGCAATTCAGCCTCACTTCATGGCACACGATCCTCTTGCAGTCACCAAACATCCCACAAATGTCGCCACCGGGACGATAATTCTGGAGTAGTGCCCACGCCATGTCTTGACGCATCAAGCAGGCAGCCTGTGGATCACTCTCACACCGCTAATCCGATGGTCCTCATACTCGTATTTTTCTCCTACTTTCATCACGTCTCCACTATGTACTAATCCTTAGTTTTTATCAAAATCATGAACAAAAATCAAAGCTCTAGAGTTAGCCTCTACACTAAACCGGACTTATTCATTCATTCAAACACGACCAACCTTGGTCTTTCATTTCAATTTTCATTTCACTTCATTTCCAATGCAGGGGGAGACTTAGCTACTCTTTTTGTTTCAATTTTGGATTCACAATTTCCAAAATGAGCATTTCCAACTCATAAATTCATTTGTTGATTCATCATACTCAAAAGTATTTCTCTTTTCAAATCATGATTTCTAATTCGTTCAAATAGTCCATAACAATACATGAATTTCAACTATTCATCATGTAACTCATGAAATGTTAATTTTCACATAAAACCCCACATCACAAATTATTCGATGAAAGGTGAACATTTACAACTTCATAATTTCCACACTATTCTCAATGAGAATAAATTGCATCACATCACACAATAAAATTTCTTTCTCGACTATATTAATCTTCTAATCTTTCATTTCAATTTCTTTTTGCAAGATATAATTTCACACCAATATACATATAAAACCATAGTTCTATTTATGCATTTTATTCCCGAATCATAGTTTATTTCATGCAAATAATTCCCAAATTATTTTTATAAAGTCCCATATAATTTTAGAAGAATAGTCATATTTTTTTCATAATTTTTAGACCACCAAAACACCCAAAAAAAATAATTTCCCTAAGCTGCCGATGTCAAGAATCGAACACAGCACCAGGGAGAACACAGCCGAAGGCACAGACCAACCGGCCACTTGCGCCAGTGGTATAAAGGGGCGCTGAGAGTATTAAATACTCTCGGCCTCTGATTTCTATACATTTAAAAAAATTTGTGAAACAAATGTGTGCCACAGGAATTCGAACCGGCCTTCACAGGGAACCCAATGCACCCTCTGACCACTTGAGCTACGTGCTCAGGTAGTCAAAGTACAACTTCAATTCTTTTTGAACCGATTTTCTCTGTTGTTAAAATGTCTCGATGTTCAACTAGTCCTCATTTCATTTTGCTTTCATGAAAATTACTATAAAATTCCAGATTGATTATTTCTTGTCTAATTTACATATCAGTATGAAAAAATAATTTTTTTCAACAATTAAAACATATTTTCATACCATTAATTCGAAATATGAACTATCACTACCACATTTTCTTCTCTTTTCGACATTTCTTAGCAATTAGCATTCTAATCTCTTTATCAACAAATTTCACATTAGTTCTCTGTCTTTAATCATCTATCCAACATACAAACTCATATTTTAATTTATTCATGCCCACATTAATACAAAAGATCTATTTAATACATGAAATAGCATTATTAATCTACTAACTTTTGTATGTAATTCTTGATGGCAATAAATGTGTTTTCCTCAATCAATCTATGATCACAATCACTTCACATACAACTCAAATAATAGAACCACATATAAATTTGTATATCCACATTTCAATCAATCAAGAGGTCATTTTTCCCAATTAAAGTGTGCTCTTCTTAATCATTTTCATGCTTCATTCATTCATTGCTAACATGCATTTCTAATTTAGAAATATGGAGAATTTACCCACCTCAATGGAGAGACAAACACAATTAGCAACTTCCTAAACAAAAGTCCTTGCACACTTACGGTCCTCCTCCTAGAAGCGCGCACTCGAGCCTCCAAAAGCACCACACCCGAGCACCACACAAGCCCACCGAGCACTACAAAGCCGGCCCTTCTTCTCCTTGGTGTTGCAAGAACAATCCCACACACACTCAATCTCTTAACTCACAAAATCACTACTAGATAATATAATTTAGACTATAGGTTTGGAAGGATTAATAGGCACAAGAATAACTAGCCATGTGGGGGGGGGGGGGGGTATTTATACCAAAAATCAAAGGGAATGGAGGGCTAGGATCAAGTAGTTGGTTGTAAGATGGAGGTCTAGGATGAAAGTAGGAGTTGCATTAACTACCCACAATCTAGTAACCACTACACCATGATCACCACTCAAATATTCATTTTCCTCCAAAAAGATCACAACCGGCCTACTAGGAGTGTGCATATTGCACGTGTTTGTGTAGTGCACGTGCATGCAACTAGGCCCAAAAATTGTACATTTTATTTTATATAAAAATAAACTCTAATTTGTATTCTACATTACAAGTTGCTTTTAAAAAAAAATAAATTGACTCATGGGCTTTAGTTTATGGGCCAAAATAATTAGTTTAAAATAAGATAAAATAAATGAATCACATTTTGGGCTTTTTAAAAGAAAAGGCTTTTCATCTATTTAAAAGAAGGCTTTTGTATAAAATAATTAAAAGCACATATTTAAATATTTATACCCATCAAAATGAAAATAATTATAAGATTTAATTCAACCAAAATATTGCACGTGCACACTACGTGCAAAATAAATAATTTTTCATTAAATAAAAAATCAGGGCATTACAGTTCACCAAACTCACTCCCAGTTCAATTTAGTCCTTTGACCAACTCGAGCAGAATTTTCTCGCTCAGTTCGTGACCAGCCGACAAGCTGAGAATACGAGCACCTCCTTACTAGATCTCAGATAGAAGGACAGAGAATCCCACAAATATTTCTTCCAAAGGTTTACAGCCAAAGCACGGTCGTTCTCCTCCCTCGATAGAGGGGTAGCAGCAATGGCCTTTCAACACTGTCCGCCATGATTCCTTGAAAGCCTCCATTACCAAAAAGCCACCCATCAACTTCCCTGACTTTCTCCATAGGAGCAAGAAGTACATCTGGGGCGAAGAGGCCATCCACCTCGGGGGTCGAAAGGGATCCCCCACTAAAGGAAAGCGGAATGCGGACAACTCCGAGCCTTCCAAGAAGGCCCAGAAAGACACCTCGGGGTAGAGGCGCCTCCCTCCGCATCCACTATTTGATTAGTTCACTCCCTTTAACACAAGCGTGTCAGCTATCCTGATGGAAATAGAGGGTGACATCATACTCCAACACCCACCTCGGTCCAACAATCCCAGTAAGAAGAAAGACCGGAGGTTCTAATCCAATTTCCATTAGGACCGTGGCCATGACATCGATATCTATCGAGCTCTGAACGAAGAAATTGAAGCCCTCATCCGGAGAGGGCACCTTTCCAAATTCACTCGGAATGGCCTGTAAGCCTCTCCGCCACCTCGGGGAGCAAACAAATGTCCAGAGCCAGAGCCCGAACATAAGGTATCCTGAGAATCTAGCCATCCTCCACTGCATCCATGGTGGACCTATGGGGAGAGTCTAGCTCCTCCTGCATGGCCTTCATCTGGGTGGTAAACTCCATTCACAATTGCCCCTTTCCCAAGGTCTTAGGTTGGTGGTCTCTTTCTCGGATGAAGACCTCAAAGATGTCCGGGTCCCATACTGTGATGCCTTGGTCATAAGCCTTGCGCTCACCAATCACGTGGTTCGTCATATCCTCGTCAACAATAGAAGTTTGGTGAACAACCTGCTCCAAGCGGCCTTTGAAGCCTTAAATCTCTCTCTGGATATAGTGTAACCAACAGGGTACACCCTCCACGGCATCTCTGGCACCCCAGTCCAGATCAAGGAAATCGTTACCGTGGACGTCATCGAGGGACATCCCCGACCTCCCAAACGGAGGCAATGGACTTCATGGTCGTCAATGTTAAGGCTGCCTAGAAGGTCAATAGGTTTCGATCCGGGGGATGAGCTGGAGGAAATCCCATTCTCTGATGCTGAACCCATCAAAGGCTTCAAAATGAGCAAGTCTCCCCCTGCCCTCAAGGGGGTCTGTTGTAACCACCGAAATCGAGACCTGTTCGCTTCGACACCCTCGGACATGCTTGGAATATCCGAGGAACTCATCATGCATAGACTAAGTGTCTGCCTGGACTCTAATTCAGTACAACAGAGACACTGAAAGTGTGCCCCCGTAAGGCAAAAAATGATGAAGGAGGAGGTCAAAAAATTCCTCTCTGCCCAGTTCATCCAAGAAGTCAACTACCCAGAGTATTTGGCTAACGTCGTGCTGGTCAAAAAGTCCAATGGAAAATGGAGGATGTGCATCAACTTTACCGACCTCAACAAGACCTGCCCGAAAGATCCTTTCCCTCTCCCTGGCATCGAGCCCTGCACGATGCTATGTTCGGACATGATTTGGTGAGCTTCATGGATGCCTACTCTCGTTACAACAAGATTCGGATGTACCCCCGGACATTCTGAATATGACTTTTATCACTCATCAGGGGATCTACTGCTACATGGTCATGTTGTAATACCCTGCAAAAATAGTATATAACTATTTTGTATATTAATCGTGCACAATTGAGAGTCGCACGTATTAATGGTTTTTCTCTATTTTAATTGAGTAAGTATTGAAAAATATTAGTTAAATGTATTTTGAACCCGACAAAGGTATCTTGTTGAACCGGAGTTGGGATAAAAGGTATATTAATTAAATATGTTTTCTCAATATTTCTAAGTCAGATTTAGACATTTGAACATGTTGTTTGTTCCCAACAAGTTACTAGAGGTAACTCTGAGATGTATTTAATCGTTTGAACTTGCTGTTTGGAATCAACGGGTTGCTAATGGAGCTCAAGCAAAGAGCAGGGCATTGAACTCATTGTTTTGAGTGAACGATTTGTTGACAAAACTCGAGCAGTGAGTAAGGTGTTGAACTCGTTGTTCAGAGTAAACGAGTTGCTGATCGAAGAGTAAGGAATTGAACTCATTAACTGGGGTCAACGAGTTATTGATGAAGCCTGGGCGAAGAGCAAGGCAATGAACTCGTTGTTTGGAGTCAACAAGTTGTTGATGGACCTTGAACGAAGAGAAAGGCAATGAACTTGTTGTATGGGGTCAACGAGTTCTTGATGAAGCATGGGCGAAGTGCAAGGTGTTGAACTCGTTGTTAGGAGTCAACGAGTTATTGATAGGGCCTAAGTGAAGAGCAATGCATTGAAACAAGTTATTGATGCAGCTCGAGCGAAGGGCAAAACGCTGATCTCATTGTTTGGAGTCAACGAGTTGTTGATGGAGCTCGTACGAAGAGCAAAGCGTTGAACTCATTGTTTGGAGTCAACAAGTTGTTGATGAAGCTCGAGTGAAGAGCGAAGTGCTGAACTTGTTTAGAGTCAACAAGTTGTCGATGGAGCTCGAGCGGTGAGCAAGGCGTTAAACTAGTTGTTGATGGAGCCTGAGCGAAGAGAAGGATGTTGAACTTGTTGTGTGGAGTCAACAAATTGTCCATAGAGTTTGGACGAAGAGCAGGTTATTGGACTCCTTATTTGGAGATAACGAGTTGCTGATAGAGCCCGAGCATAGGGTAGGGTGCCGAACTTGTTGTATGGAATGAACGAGTTGTTGGCGGAGGAACTCAAGTGGTGCATGGGGCGCCGAACTCATTTTGTGGAGTGGATGAGTTCGGTGTGTTTTGAATCTTCTTGATACTGAAGTGAAGTTGTTTGTTCAGCATTGAAGTGATTCCATTCTTCATTTTTGCTGTCAAGTAGTTGTGTACACTGAATGATGTGTTTGGGATGTCGAGCTTGGTTTCTTTACAATACGTTGCGCTTGACGAAGTTGGGACTTGTCCATTTGCACGACATGTCTTGTAAGATGGAGTTGGAGCTTGCTCAATTGAAGGTGGTAGGAAGACTTGGAGCTTGCTCGCCTATTGAAGGCTTATCTTGAATATTATCGTTAAAAGATGAGGCGGCCCTAGGAAGCTATTAGCTGGTAGGAGGCCTTTGAGGAGGTTCGTCTCTTAGATAGAACATCTCTCTACCGTGTATCTAGAAGGACAACTTGTAGGGCAGCTTGTTCAATAGTGTTTGCAAAACTTTTGTAGTGATGCTTAGGCATGAAATGTAGACTCATTATATTTTTGCAATTGTAATGAGACTTTTCGTTTGTGAAATAAGAAATATTTTACATGTCGGTGCCTTATCCTGTGATTTGTCATCTTGGAGGTGGGCTAGTCGTAGAAGCTCCTCTGGGGGAGAGTTACACTCCAGACTTGTCATTTTGTACTTAGCTAGTTGTGTGAGCAACTCTAGAAAGAGTTGGACTCTGAACTTGATGATGGGTCCTCCAACAAATTGTGAGAGTTACTTCGAGTGCATAGTTGAACTCCGAATTTTACTTTTATAAGTTTGTTGGAGTAGCTACAATCCCAAATTTTGGACTTTTAATCTTTCTTTAAGGAAATTTAACAAATTTCAGGATTATATCGAATGGCTTGTTGCGTTATGAATGTGCTTGATTGCAGATTACTAAAGCAACTCCAAGCCATGGGTATGGATTCTGAACTTGTTGTTTAGGAATTTAACAGGTTGCAAAAGCAGATCGAATGACGAGTTGAGCTTTGAAAATGTTTGATTGCAGGTTGCTAAAGCAATTCCGAGCCATAGGTATGGACTCCGAACCTTTCGTCGCGGTGTTAACGAGTTGCAGGAGCAAATCAAATGGCGAGTTGGACTTTGAAATTGATTCGTTGCAAACTGCTAGAGTAACTCCGACCACGCATATGGACTCCAAACTTGTCTCATACGGAGCTTTTAATGATTTTTTGGTGTCATTTTTAGGATTAGTCTTGGTGTTTATCTCATTGTATGCATCCGTAAAGTTATACAATAATTTTGCAAAAATTAATACTTAATTTTATTGGAAAATAAAACCAAGTGGTTCCACTAGTGACTAGCCTTTGTTACATGCAGTGACCAGTAGAAAAAGCAGTCTTATTAAAAAATAAATGTAGATGGCTGCTCTAGTGTGCAACCCCTGTTTTCCGTTTTTCTGTATTTTGGGTGTATTTTATTTTTTGTGTTTTATCTGGGTTTGGTTTCTTTAAAATAAAAAAAAACAATTAAAAAAAAAGAATCATTTTCTCAAATTCATTTTATTTCAAAAATATGTTAAAACCTGTTAAAATCCGTTCTTTTCAATAATTGTATTTATTATTATTTTCAGAAGATTTTTATATTATAATACAAACCCTATTAATGTTGTTATTATTATTTTGTATCAGTATTACTATTATTATTACTGTTAATTTTATTTTTATTATTATTATTATGATCATTGGTATTATTATTATTGTTATTATTTTTATTATTTTTATTTTTCTTGATTTTATATTAAAAATTCATTTGTATTTGCTAGTATTTGAGTGTTAACTAAGTGTATACTATTTGATTTATTGTACTATGGTATTACTAATTGTATGTTTTCTATTGAATAAATTATTTACTTCTGCTCTAAATCTAATTGTATATTTTCTAATTAGCTTATACTACCCAAAACCAATTTATAATAAAACCCTACCCACTATTTTATACCCACAACCCTGTTAACCCACTCACAGCCCAAACCCTATTTTATTCCAAACCCATTACCCTATACAACCTAAACCTAATACCCGTTCACATCAACCCATACCCATTTAACCCCAACCCGATTAAATGTTCTCAGCCTAACCATAATAAACCCAACCCCTATATAGGTCACAACTAATGAGCATTAACAAAAGTAATATTAATAATACAAAAATCAACACATAATAATAATAAATTAATAATGACAAAAATAATGAAAATAATAATAACAATAATAATCATCATAAACATACTGGTAAAAATAATAATAATAATAAAATATTAACAATACTGGTAAGGATAATAATATAAGACAGAAAATAATTTGGGGTTCATCATTTTGGTGAAAGTAATTCAATATCAACATCAAAAATAAAATTGCAAGAAAAATACAATAATAATAATAGTAATAGTAATAACAATAATAATAAGGAAAACAATAATAATAGTAGTAGTAGAAATTCTTTGATGTGGGTTCGCCTCGTTTATATTCATCTGTAGACTTGCCTTCTCTACATCAAGTTGCAGGTTTGCCTCCACGACATCAGTTTGCAGGTTGCCATCTGGATATTCGGTTGCACATTTTGCCTCCCCGATATCCTGTTGCAATTTGCCTCCATTGACGTCTAGTTGCATGTTTGCCATCTCGACATCCAGTTACAACAAAACGATGAACGAAATGATGCGATCTTCCATCCGTACTTAGATATTGATTGCTTAATTTAAGTACGAAGTAGAAATTTGTGATATTAAAATACACAGTTATTCGAAACACAAAATTTTCATTTTAGAAAACAATTTTATAGAAGATCCAAAATATAACAAATAATAATCGAAATACAAAAAATATTCGAAATATATCTATATAATAAAACACAAAGAAAGCTATCAAGTGGCTCACATTCAATTCCCCCAAAATCAAAGGCCCAGATCTAACCTCACAAAACACATTTTCCCCCCAAAACTCAAATTCAAATCCCCCACCCAAAAAAACTCCTATATTTAATTATTATTTTTTTCTCTCTCTCCCACTCTCCCTCTCTCTTCTATTCCAAAAATTAAGAAAATAAAAATTTAAAAAAATTATAAAAATTTAAAAAACAAAAAAATAAATTTAAAAACTTTAAAAATAAATCAAAAAATCATATAATATGTTTTTTGCTCTATGTTTGCTACTTCAATTAATTTGCTGGACTTTCAAAACTATTTTATATGATCAAACAAGGTGCACCGTTCCGAAGACGTGCCGTAGGCACATGTCAACGGGCAAACCTAGTACGTATATATATAAAGAAAATATAGGCAGTGGAAGAATGAATTTTATACTTAATAAAAATTCAACAAAGGAGGACGACTGCAAGGGACGAAAGAAAATAAGAAATCAAAGAAATGAATATGATGGAAAAGGTATGAAGAGGCACAAGCAGAATTTGAAGAAAGTATAGCAGGAAAAGAATAACTAGCATGATACTCAAAATGAGTCAACAAATGAAGATGAATGAAAGAATCAAAGGAATATGGGTACGGAAAGAACGAAACTATACCCAATAAGGAATCAACAAATGAGAACGACTAAAAGAGACGGAAGAAACAAGAATCAAGGAATCAAATAAGAAGGGATAAAAAAGAAAGGAATAAGACTGGTACCCAGATCAAGTTGATAATGATTCATTCATGCATGCATGGTTGGTGAAATGTTGAGCAGATCCCAGATCGAGCCAAGCTTGTCTAATATATTAGGACAACTAATACATTAGCCAAACCTAGGCTCTGATACCACTAAAAACCCTATCACACCCCGCTTCCCAAAAAGGAATACGAAATACGGATAGGCGACAAAAGCCCAGTGAATGATTTTCATCATCCATAAGCTGTTCAAGAATCTTTCCAACATATCACAGAATTAATCAGAGTCGGAAGCCAGAAAAGTCAACCACATGCACATATGAACCAAATACCAACAAGAACACTTAAAATAAAATATATTAATCTCAAATAGTCATGATCTGAAATGCACAATAAATCCTGGGCCACATTGCCCAAATACAAGAATAAATCCAAGTACAAGATACAATATTGTTCAAAGCAAGAAAACAAGAAATACTGATATCAAGACTCCAGCAACTAGAACTTTAGATCACATGCTCCATTAAGCAGCTGATCACCACAATCTGCAATTAATAATTGCAGGAGAAGGAAAGAAAAAACTAGTACCCGTCAATTGCAAGTTACTGGCCACTTATAATGTAGGATACAAGTATATAGGGAAAACTAAACAAATCTAATTAATAACAGAAACAGATCTAGCATGGTATACTAACATGTGTCAAGTGTCAAGTGTCGGATAGTATGCAAACAGATATACAGATAGTGTCAAGTGATAATGTCAGACAAATAACAGGTAATCAGATATCAGATAACAGATAGCCAGATATATATAACAGATTCAGATTCAGATTCAGATACAGATGTCATATTCTTATAAGTCTTGTGTGATTACTATCTAGGTAGCACTTCATGCGCCCCAAAAACATAACACTTGGTTGCTACAACAAACAATTTCGCTTTAGATTTCGTAGGGGATCATATAGGACCGTGTACTTAGGGTTCAGACAGATATCAGATAACAGATCCAGACAGACAGATAACAGATGATCATGCAATAGATAGGACTAAGTTCCCTCCAAGTACACCCTATCATAGGAAGTATGTAGTTGGGTAACAGATGAGATTACGGGCCCCCTTCTAAGTACACATTTCTATACTTTCCGACTACTAGATCTTTCCTATAAACTCTGGCTTGGTTACTTTGATTATGGTCCTCAAACAGGCATGAACGTATATGGAAATAGTGTCAAAATAACATGGTATAATCAGTATTAGATTCAGGGAAACAAATAAACATGCATAGAGGATATACAGTCACATAAACGAGCAAAACAGCGTACGTTCATATTCAGGGCAGCGAGACATTACAGTACCAAAATAGTGAATCTCGTCGCTACAGGAATGCAAATATGGATCCGTCAAAGAATCTGGAAACTAGACATTCACACGAATCCAGTGAATATAAATAAGTCATATAGTAATTCATAACATCATAGCTCAAAATAGGTTTAAATCCAGAAAACAAGTTCAGCCAGAAACCAGTCAAACGAATTCACAGTCAGAAAAACAGCATTAAAACTCCTCAAAAAAATCCAAGAAAAATCTAGAGTACTCCCCTATATGTCTAGAATCAAAATATAAGGTTTCATAATATTCCAGTAAAATTAGTTCAGTCATCAAAAATAAGAAAATATCAAGAAACGATACTTTGGCCAATCTAGAATTTCCTAACACTGCTGTACGAGAACTGAAATATCTCGTAAGCCGTGAAACGAAATCCAAATCAGCCAAAAGAAGACGAAAATAGATAAAACAAACTAACTTTCATATTTCACCAAAATTTTCCATACAGTAAAAGGAATCAGGGTGAAAACACAATTCTTTACATAATAGCGAGCAAAATACAGCAAGTATGACTTTTGTAGACATGCATGAAACGACATATAAAACCCATCAATAAAATCTACCAAAATTCTCGGGTAATCTCTAGGTTTGTATAGAAAAACTGACCAAAGTTTTGGAGCGAAATAATATACGTAGCACAGTTTTTTAAAATGATTTGTCATCAAATTTACCGAAAAACAGAATCTGGAAAAAGTCGACACCTCTGTAGTAAAACAGTCATAACTCAGTCATACTAAAACAAAATCAAGCAAGGTCAGAGGGGTTTGAAAATAGACAAAATTCTCTAAAACTCATGTTTCATACAGAAATTAAGATACTGACTTTAAAACAGTCCAAAACAGAAAACAAAACAGATCAGCGACAAAATACAGATTTTTCCCTTAAAAACAAAATCAATATAGATTCAAGAAAATTGATCCAAACACACCCAAACATGAAATTGAGTCTAATAAGTGTCTAAACATCATTAATTAGGGTATCTAGCATGTCCACACCAAATATATCACATGGGTCTCAACCAAAACACGAGTTCTCACAAATGTCTCACATACATGATCAAAATCAAGAACGAGTAAATCCTAAGTTTATTCATGTCTATATTGTATCATGAGTCATCTATGGTCAAACTCACAATAGAGACAAAATCCATCAGGAAAATCACAAACAAGAGTCGTCTCTAGACCCAACTACACTATAGGTGAACTTTTTGGGGATTTAGTAAATGGGTATAGGGTTTTTATATAGAGTTCTAATGGGTTTAGTTTAATTTAGGAAACGGGTTATGGGTTTATAGTATTTGGGTTTTAAAATTAAATAGGAGAATTAAATAATAAATAAAATTATTATTTACAAAAAAAATGTAATTTGCATTACAAAATAGTATTTATTTAAAATAGATTCAATATAATGGGCACATTGAAATGGATTTTCACTAACCCGCCAAAATTAGTAATAATAATAACAATAATAACAGTAATAATAATAAGAGTATATAATAACAAAACTAGGAATTGTATTTCAATATAAAATCATAGAAAATAATTACAATTTAAAATTATTGATCGAAAACAGATTTTAAAATAGAAGATCCAAAAAAATACATTTTGACAAAAGAATTTGAAAACCGGAAAAAAATCATTTGCGAAAATTTTTAAAATACATAAAATACACAAAAATACATTTTTGGGAAAACAGGGGTTACAGGATTAATCTCAAATAATCATGATCTGAATAAGTCAATATCCTGGGCCACATTGCCCAAATACAAATAAATCCAAGTATCAAAATACAATTTTGTTCAAGCAAGCTACAAGAAATAATAATAGTAAAAGCTAGCACCAATACTTCATTTCACAAATACCATCTGGAACATGTTCTCCAAAATCTGCAATTTAACAATTGTAGGGATAGGAAAAGGAAAATAAATTCCTGTCAATGCAAGTTACAGGCCGCTTGTAATGCAGGATACAAGTACATGGGAAAAACTAATCAATAACTTGGAATATGCATGATAACAAAATATAACAACTAGCATGGTAAGGTGAACAAGTACAAGTAGTATGTATCAAGTGTCAAGTGAACAAGCATCATGTAAATAAGCAACAAGTATCAAGTATCTTGTAAACATGTAGCATGTGTCAAGTATCAAGTCTCATGTGTCATGTAGTCAAGTATCAAGTAAGCTTGTATCATGTTCAATTATCATGTTCAGGTATCATGTATCAAGTCTTGTAGTGATTACTATCTAGGTAGCACTTCATGCATCCCATACTACATCATTACTACATCAAACAGTTTCGTTTTAGATTTCATAGTGGACCATAGAGGGCAGTGTATTCAAGGACAAGTATCAAGTATCGAACTCCAAGCTCCAAGTATCATGTATCATGTATCTTGTAATCACATGTCAAGTTGTGCAAGTGGCAAGTACGTGTCTTGCATGCGAGTGTCAAGTAATCACGTGTCAAGCATCATGTATCAAGTCATCATGTAGGATCAGTGGATCCCCTTCCGAGTACACGTTTCTGAATTATCCACTATTAGATCTTTCCCTTAAACCCGGCTTGGTTATTTATTATTAATCTCAAACAAGCATGTCGGTGTGCAAAACATATCAAGAATAACATGGCATGATCATGTGATAAGTTCATGTTGCAAGATAAACATGTACGGGTGCAAGATAACTCATAAAAGGATAAAATAACAAAATTTCTAGTTCAGGACATCAAGACCATACTGTAGTAAAACTGACATTCCCGGTGTTGCAAACATACAAATCTGAATCCGTTGAAAGTTCTATAAAATAGACTCCAGTCCGAATCCAGCGAATATAAATAAGTCATATAGTATTTCACAAAAAACATTGCTCAAAACTGATTTGAATCCAGAAAATATGTTCAGCCAGAAATCAGTAAATTGAATTCAAAGTCATGGAAATAGCATCAAAACACCTCAAATAAATCCAGTAAAAATTTGGGGTATTCCACTACATGTCTATTATCAGAATATAAAGTTTCATAATTTTCCATTAAGTTTAGCTTAGCCGAAAAAAATCAGAAAAGATCAAGAAAAGATTGTTTGGCAAATCTGTAAATCCCAACACTGCTGTACGAAAACTGTAATATCTCGCAAACTGTGAATCAAAATCCAAATCCTATAAAGGGAGAAGAAAATAGACAAAATAATCTAACTTTCATATTTCATAAATATTTTTCATACAGGAAAAGGAATTAATGTGAAAATACAAATCTTTACAGAACAACGATGAAAATCCAGCAAGTATAGTCTTTATAAATAAGCATGAAACGACATATAGAACTCATCAATAAAATCTACCAAAATTCTGGGTAATCCCTAAATAGATATAGAAATACTGACCAAAACTTCAGATCAAAATAATATGTTTAAAACTAGTATCAAAATAGTTTAGTCATCGAAATCATCAAGAAACGAAATCTGGAAATGAAATACATCTCTGTAGTAAAACAGTCATATCTCACACATACGAAAATGAAATCGATCAAGGTTAGAAAGTTTGGAAAGAAGACGGATTTCTCTAAAGTTTAATACTGAAATTAATATACTGACCTTAATATGGTCTAAAATAGCAATCAAAACTGATCATCGACAAAAATACAGATTTTCCTCTTAACATCAAATCAACATACAACACACGAAACTTGTTCCAAACACAACCAAACAAGTTATAGAGTTTACCAAGTGTCCAAACATCATGAAATAGAGTATATAGCATGTCCACAACAAGTATATAACATGGATCCAAACAAACACAGGATTTCTCATAATTATCCCACATATAATCACAACAAGAACCGTCAAAACCTAAGTTTTTTCATGTCAAATTTGTGTCATGAGGCAACTATGGTCAATAGCACTATAGAGACAATAATCATCAAGATACATCACACATGATTATGTCAGATTCCAACTACAATACAAGCGGTATTTATGACTTGTATCATACAAAGGAATTGAGTACAAGTTACTTGCCTTAACTGACGACAAAAACGACTCCAAGCAAGAATAACAGGAACAGATTCCCGGCCAACAAACACAACGAATACCGACGAACCACGAACACCAAAGCTCATGAACAAAAACACACGTACTACGAGAACCGCGAGCAAATGACCATGAATCAACGATCACACGTGCAACTCCGAGCACACGCAACCCAAGAGAGAGAGAGAACGGAAGTGGCACGGCGGACAACGACCGTGGCTACCGCAGTCGGCAAGGGGAACAACGGCGATGGTGGCGCTGGCTTCGGCTGGCGTCGCTGCTGCTGTTGCTGGGCGGGTCAAAAACAGAGTAGAGAGAACGGGGGACGGTGGAGGTGCAAGATGGATGGTGCAGTGGGTCAGGGTGAAGCCGAAGAGCATGGAGGTGCGAGGAGGTGAGGGTTTAGGAGACGGGGAGATGCAGACGGGATAGTAGTGATCGGCAGAAGGGAGGTATAGGAAATAGAGTGCATGGGTTTTGTAATATACAGTGGGTTATAATTGGGGTTGAGAAGTAGGGGGTGTAGACGATGACGACGGAACGGGTAGGGAAATAGCGGGTCGGTTGAGTAGGGAAAAGGGGTATATGTGAGTGTGTATTAATCTAGGTATGGTGGATTTAGTGTAGGGTTTTTTATAGGGTATAGTATAGGTTTAATAAAAAGAATAGGATTGTGAAATTGATATTGGTTTAAAAGCAAACATAGCATGGGTAACAATTGGGGTATTTGGTTAAGGGTATAGCTAGGTGATCAAAATGGATATTAGGAATTCAAGCAAAAATATAGATGGGGCAAAATGAACAGAATAGTAGAAAAATATACTGCAGGCTCGAACAAATAAAATAGAGAAGATAACAACAACTCGATCAAGGAGACGAAACAAGAGACGAACAAAAGAGATAACGAGACCGAGAATTCAAATAAAAGAACGACAAAAAATAAAAAAATGAATATATATTGAAAATAAAATCCAATATACGGTCCAAGGAAAATACAAGAGGAACCAAATACAAGGAAAAAGAAGATACATCCAAAAATACACAAAATGAAAAACAAGGGTTACAATCTAACCCACCGAACAAGAAGAATTTCGTCCTCGAAATTCAAACAAGAAGATACATAGGGTAACCCCAAAAAAACTAAAAAGAACAAAACAAAACTACTCAAACAAATGAGGAAACTTCTGTTGAATCTCCTCCTCCAGCTCCCAAGTCGACTCACCGGGCGAGTGAGGATTCCAAGCAACACGAACCAACTTGATGACCTTATTCTTAAGCACTTTCTCCCACCGATTTCCACAATAGCAACTGGCGGAATCTCACAAGTCAAATCCGGCCGAACGGTCAACTCAGAATAGTCGATCACGTGGCTCTCATCTTGGATATATCTCCTGAGTTGTGAGACAAGGAAAATATCGTGCACTCATGATAAAGCTGGCGGCAATGCAAGACGATAGGCCGCCTTGCCTACTCGCTCCAAAACCTCAAACGGTCCAATAAATCTAAGGCTAAGCCTGTCCCCACCGCCGAACTGAATGACACTGCGCCAGGACGATACCTTTAGGAATACATGGTCACCAACCCCAAACTCTAAAGCTTTCCGATGGAGATCGGCCCATCGCTTCTGGCTATCCTGAGCTGCCTGCAAATGCTTCCTAATCTGAACCACAACATCAACTGTCTTTGTGATGACCCAACAACTTCCTCTCACCAATGTCATCCCAGCACACTGGCGATGTGCACTTCCGCCCATAGAACGCCTCGAATGGAGCAGCTTTAATACTGGCTTGAAAGTTGTTATTGTACGAGAACTCTACGAGATGCAAATGGTCCTCCCATGATCTACCAAACTGAAGCACGCAGGACCTCAACATGTCCTCAAGAATCTGGATGGTCATCTTTGACTGTCCATCGGTATGGGGATGAAAAGCTGTACGGTACTTTAATTTACTC
Source organism: Hemerocallis citrina (assembly GCA_017893485.1). Lineage (NCBI taxonomy): Eukaryota > Viridiplantae > Streptophyta > Magnoliopsida > Asparagales > Asphodelaceae > Hemerocallis > Hemerocallis citrina. The sequence continues at coordinate 340,412,572 of CM030358.1, read as the reverse complement.
CACAAACTGTTCTCAAGAATCTCCCAAAACTGAGATCTGAATCTCGTATCCCGATCGGATACAATACTGACTGGCCATGAACTCTAACAATCTCTTGCATGTACCTCTCAGCAAGGCTGTCAGTAGACTGCCCGACACGAAAAGGAATGAAGTGAGCACTCTTCGTCAAACGGTCGACAATCACCCAAATGGCATTATGACCCTTAGGACTCCTTGGCAAAGCAGCCACAAAATCCATAGTGATATGTTCCTACTTCCATTCTGGAATAGGAAGTAGTTGAAGAAGTCCAACGGTTCTCTGATGATCTGCCTTAACCTGCTGGCAAATCAAACACTGAGAAACAAACTGAGCCACAGCCCTTTTCATACCCTACCACCAGAAATGAAGCTTCAAATCCCGATACATCTTAGTACCACCAGGATGGATAGAATACGAGGACTGATGGGCTTCCTCAAGTAACCTCTGACAAACTTCACCTTCCGGGACACATAACCTGGACCCAAAACGAAGTGATCCATCAGAATGAATAACCATGTCCGTCCTGGACCCAGACTTAACCTCATCTCGGAAACCCTGCAATTGTGCATCACCAGCATGTGCCTCTTTAAACTGATCAAAAAGAGATGACTGAAGCTAGAGCACCAAACAACTCCGATCAGAACTCGGCAACAAAACCTCCAACTCCAACCTCCTCATCTGCTCAATCAGATCCCTCTACTGAGTCAAGAACATAACTTTCGGTCTCCTGCTCAAAGCATCTGGCACAAAGTTTACTTTACCTGGATGGTATTGCAAACTGATGTCATAATCGACCTTAAGCTCCAACCAATGCCTTTGCCTCATGTTTAACTCCTTTTGGGTGAAGACGTACTTGAGACTTTGTGGTCTGTAAAGATCTCCACTCGGTCCCCAAGTAAATAATGTCTCCACAGCTTCAAAGCAAAAATTACTACTGCTAACTCCAAGTCATGAGTCGGATAGTTCTTCTCATGCGGCCTCAACTACCTCGATGCATACACAACGAATCGGTCCTTCTGCATCAAAACTGCTCCAAGACCCTTACTAGAAGCATCACAGTGAATAACAAATCTGCCTGAACCATCTGGAATAGTCAACACAGGCGCTGACGTCAATCTCTTCTTCAACTCAACAAAATCCACACCACACTCATTAGACCAATAGAACTTCTGATCCTTCCCAGTCAACTTAGTCAATGGTCCTGCTATCTTCGAAAAATTGTGGACGAATTTCCGATAATAGCCAGCTAAACCAAGGAAACTCCCGACTTCAGAAACTGACTTAGGAATAGGCTAATTCTTCACAGCTTAGCCTTGGCAGGATCCACAGAAATTCCATTGCTTGAGATAATATGCCCCAAGAATGAAACCCTGTCGAGCCAAAACTCGCACTTGCTGAGTTTTCCATAGAGCTGATTCTCTCTCAAAGTCTGCGAAACCACCCTAAGATGCTCAGCAATGATCTTCCTAATTCCAAGAATACACCAAAATATCATCAATGAAGACCACCACAAATCTATCCAAGAACTGAAAAAAGACCCAGTTCATAAGACTCATGAATACAGCAGGCGCGTTCGTAACCCCGAACGGCATCACAAGATGCTCATAGTGGCCATATCTAGTCCTGAAAACAGTCTTCCATACATCAGTCGCCTTCACTCTGACTTGATGATACCCAGAACGAAGATCCAACTTCGAGAAAACAGCAGCTCCACTCAACTGGTCAAACAAGTCATCGATCCTGGGCAATGGATTCCAGCTCTTCACAGCAACACTGTTCAGTTCCCAATAATCCACACATAGTCGATGACTACCATCCTTCTTGTTGACAAAAAGGACTGGAGCACCCTAAGACGAAACACTGGGTCTGATGAAACCCAAATCAAGAAACTCCTGAATCTGCACCTTAAGCTCAACGAACTCAACCGGTGCCATCCTGTAAGGACTCTTCGATATTGGTGTCGTACCCGGCTGAACTTCAATACCGAACTCCACATCCCTATCAGGGGGTAAGCCTGGCAACTCCTCTGGAAAAATATTCCAAAAATCCCGAACCACTAGAGGCGCAACCTCACAGCCTGAATGCAACTCCATCGCACAAACCGTCCGATCAACTGCAGCTCGGCCAAGGGAAGACTCCCCGGTATGGAACTCAAACTCTACGTGATCTGGGATCTGGAATACAACTTTCTTGGCACGGCAATCAATAATGACATGGGTTTCACCCAACCAATCCTTATCCAGAATAACGTCGAATCCTGAATTCCCAATTACAATCAAATTGGCTTTGAAATCTATGCTTCCAATAATTACGGGACACTGCCTGCACTTCCGGGAACAAATGACAACTCCACCACCTGTCACAATGTTCCAAGCCTCTGACATGTTGCTGCACACCAACTGATGGCGAGCAACAAATCGAGAGGAGACAAAAGAATGAGTTGTCCCAGATTAAAAAAGAACAAGAGCAGGAAAAGAGCAAACAAGGACAACACCTAAGACAAAAATCAAAAGAGAAAGAAAAAAAAGGTTGAACAGGGGTGAGGAAAAACAAAATGCAGAAAGATAAATAGAAAGAAATAAAGCAAAAGAAATGGAGAAACAAAAAAGAAACAACAAACAACAAAACGGAAGATACTTACAGCCACACCCTCAGCTGACTCAGCATCAGCAGCAATCAGGTTGAAAGCCTGACCTCTCCTGGGAGCAGTGCTCCTCTGACCGACAATCTGGTGCTGCGGAGGAAGCGGTGGTCTGACTGGACCACGAGCTGCGGCAACTGGCTGAACTGGACCCCTGGTTGGAAGAGCCAACTGCGTTCAGTCCTGCACTGAATGGTTAGCAGCACCACATCCAACACAACGACGATTGGCACATCGGCAATCCTTGTGCTCATGCCCTGGAAGACGGTAAAAGTTGCAAAAACCAACTCTCAGAGGACCCACAGAAGAGTAAGGAGCTGCCTTGACCGGAGGGGCTGGAACAGGTCTCTGAACGGGCCCAGTAGAAGGCCTAGCAACTAGTGTGGAACAGTCAGCTGAGAAGGAGCCAATCCACCACGAGCCTGCTCCTGAGCTCTAGCTGCCTCAAGAGCCTCAGCATAAGTACGTAAGCGAAGAGAGACAAGCTGCACCTTGATGTCTCGCTCAAGCCCCAAAATGAACCTACGAGCCCTATCCTCTTCATTCGCCACAAGAACGGCTACGAAGCGATTAAGTCTCGTAAATTCAGATGCGTACTCGTCCACAGATCTGGAGCCCTGTTTCAAGAAGTCTTATGTTACAACATTGCATGGACAATATGTAACAAAATTTCATTACTAGAAATAACGACCAAACTGTTTCAGGGCCAAGAATTGTTGCTCCATCACAACTCTGGTGCTGCTAGGAAAGAACTTCTCCAAGAAGCTCTTAGTGAAAATGGCCCAAGTGATCGGTCATTCGAGCCTTTCGGACTCAGACCTCTACCAGATATGAGCCAAGTCCACTAACTGGATGGCCACCACATCCACGCGATCTGCATCTGCCACTCTAGCTGCCAAAAGAAGTTGCTCTGTCCGAATCAACCACTGTTCAGCCTCCAAAGGCATCTTAGTGCCTGAAAACCTGTCGGGATGCAGCCTTATAAAGTCTGTGACTATTCCCGGACGGGAAGGAAGAGCTGTCTGCATAAGCACAATGGACGGAGGAACCCGAGCAGCCTCCAAAGCAACCATCACCAAGTCACTATGGTTTTGCTGCATGTTAATCAAGCGCTCAAGCAAAGTGGTGACAGCATCAAGCCCAGACTGCTCGTCCTGGGGACGATAAGAAGAAGAACCTTTACGAGCCATAATCTGCACAAAGCCAAAAATAGTTAGCATCCAGATCAAGGTTGATAATAATTCATTTATGCATGCATGGTTGGTGAAATATTGAGCAGATCCCAGTTTGAGCCAAGCTAGTCTAATATATCAGTCAAACTAATATATTAGCCAAACCTGGGCTCTGATACCACTAAAAACCTTGTCACGTCCCGCTTCCTAAAAGAGAATACGGAGTACGGATACGTGACTAAGCCCAGTGAATGATTTTCATCATCCATAAGCTGTTCAAGAATCTTTACAATATTTAACAAGAATAATCAGAGTCGGAAGCAAAAGAATCAACCAATATGCACATATGAACCAAATTACCAACAAGAATACTTGAAACCAAAATGTATTAATCTCAAATAATCATGATTTGAATAAGTCAATAATCTGGGTCACATTGACAAAATATAAATAAATTCAAGTATCAAAATACAATATTGTTCAATCAAGCTACAAGAAATAATAATAGTAAAATCCAGTACTAATACTTCATTTCACCAATACCATTTGGAACATGTTCTCCAAAATCTGCTATTTATTAATTGCACAGATAGAAAAAACAAAACAAACTCCTGTCAATGCATGTTACGGACCGCTTGTAATGCAGGATACAAGTACATGGGAAAAACTAACTAATAACATGGAATATGCATGATAACAAAATATATTAACTAGCATGATAAGGCGAACAAGTACAAGTAGCATGTATCAAATGTCAAGTGAACAAGCATCATGTAAATAAGCAACAAGTATCAAGTATCATGTAACATGTAGCATGTGTCAAGTATCAAGTCTCATGTGTCATGTAGTCAAGTATCAAGTAAGCATGTATCATGTTCAAGTATCATGTTCAGGTAGTGATTACTATCTAGGTAGCACTTCATGCATCCCATGCTACATGGTTGCTACATCAAACAGTTTCGCTTTAGATTTCATAGTGGACCATAGAGGGCAGTGTCAAGTATCGAGCTCCAAACTCCAAGTATCATGTATCATGTAATCACGTGTCAAGTAGTGCAACAGGCAAGTACGTGTCTTCTGTGCAAGTGTCAAGTAATCACGTGTCATGCATCATGTATCAAGTCATCATGTAGGATTAGTGGATCACCTTCCGAGTACACGTTTCTGAATTATCCACTATTAGATCTTTCCCTTAAACTCCCGCTTGGTTATTTATTATTAATCTCAAACAAGCATGTAGGTCTGCAAAACATATCAAGAATAACATGGCATGATCATGTGACAAGTTCAAGTTGCAAGATAAATATGTACGGGTGCAAGATAACTCATAAAAGGATAAAATAACCAAATTTCTAGTTCAGGATAGCAAGACCATACTGTAGTAAAACTGACATTTCCGGTGTTAAAAACATACAAATCTGAATCCGTCGAAAGTTCTAGAAAATAGACTCCCGTCCGAATCCAGTGAATATAAATAAGTCATATAGTATTTCACAAAAACATAGCTCAAAACTGATTTGAATCCAGAAAATATGTTAAGCCAGAAATCAGTAAATCGAATTCAAAGTCAGGGAAACAGCATCAAAACACCTCAAATAAATCCAGAAAAAATCTAGGGTATTCCCTTATATGTCAAGTATCAGAATATAAAGTTTCATAATTTTCCATTTAGGTTAGCTTATCCAACAAAAATCAGAAAACATCAAGAAATGATAGTTTGGCAAATCTGGAATACCAACACTGTAGTATTAAAACTGTAATATCTCGCAAACCGTGCAACGAAATCCAAATCCTCCAAAGGGAGAAGAAAATAGATAAAATAAGCTAACTTTTATATTTCATAAATATTTTTCATACAGGAAAATGAATTAGGGTGAAAATACAAATCTTTACAGAACAACAAGAAAAATCCAGCAAGTATAATCTTTATGAATAAGCATGAAACAACATATAAAACTAATCAATAAAATTCACCAAAATTCTGGGTAATCCCTAAATAGATATAAAAATACTGACCAAAATTTCAGATCAAAATAATATGTTTAACACTACTATAAAAATAGTTTAGTCATCGAAATCATCAAGAAACGAATTCTGGAAATGAAATACACCTCTGTAGTAAAACAATCATATCTCAAACATACGAAAAGGAAATTGATCAAGGTTAGAGAGTTTGGAAAGAAGACGGATTTCTCTAAAAGTAATGTTTAATACTGAAATTAAGATACTGACCTTAATATGGTCTAAAATAGCAATCAAAACTGATCATCGATAAAAATACAGATTTTTCTCTTAACAACAAATCAACATACAACACACGAAACTTGTTCCAAACACAAAAAAAAAATGTTATAGAGTCTAACAATTGTCCAAACATCATGAAATAGGGTATATAGCATGTCCACAAAAAAGTATATCACATGGATCCAAACAAACACACGATTTCTCATAATTATTTCACAAATATAATTACATCAAGAACGGTCAAACCTAAGTTGTTTCATGTCAAATTTGTGTCGTGATGTAACTATGGTTAATTGCACTATAGAGAAAATACTCATCAAGATACATCACACATGATTGTCTCAGAACCTCACTACACTACAAGCGGTATTTATGACTTGTATCATACAAAGGAATTGAGTACAAGTTACTTGCCTTAACCGACGACGAAAATGAATCCAAGCAGGAATAATGGGAACGGATTCCCGACCAATGAACTCAACGAATACCGATGAACCACGAACACCAAAGCTCACAAACAAAAACCCACGAACTACGAGAACCACGAGCAAACGACCACGAACCAACGATCACACGTGCAACTTCGAGCACACGCAACCCAAGAGAGAGAGAGAACGGAAGTGGCACGGCGGACAATGACCGCGGCTACCGCAGTCGACGAGGGGAACAACCGCGGCGGCAGCGCTGGCTTCGGCTGGCGTCGCTGCTGCCGTTGCTTGGCGCGCCAAAAACAGAGCAGGAAAAGAACTGGGGATGGTGGGAGATGGGTGCATGGGTAAGGTGCAAGGAAGGATGGTGCAGTGGGTAGGGGTGAAGCCGAAGAGTAGGGAGGTGCGAGGAGGTGAGGGTTTGGGTGACGGGGAGATGCAGACGGGAGAGTAGAGAGCGGCAAAGGAGAGGTATAGGAAACAGGGTGCATGGGTTTTGTAATATATAGTGGGTTATAATTTGGGTTGAGAAGTAGGGGGGTGTAGATGGTGACGGCGGAACGGGTAGGGAAATATCGGGTCGGTTGAGTAGGAAAAAGGGGTATAGGTGAGTGTGTATTAATCTGGTTATGGTGGATTTAGTGTAGGGTTTTTGATAGGGTATAGTATAGGTTTAAAAAAAATAATAGGATTGTGAAATTGATATTGGTTTAAAAGCAAACAGAGTATGGGTAACAATTGGGGTATTTGGTTAAGTGTATAGCTAGGGGATCAAAATGGGTATTAGGGATTCAAGCAAAAATATAGATGGGGCAAAAATGAACAGAATAATAGAAAAATATACTGTAGGCTCGAACAAATAAAAGAGAGAAGATAACAACAGCTCGATCAAGGAGACGAAACAGGAGACGAACAACAGAAACAACGGGATCAAGAATTCAAATAAAAGTACGACAAAAAATAATGACATGAATTTATATTAAAATTAAAATCCAATATACGGTCCAAGGAAAATACAAGAGGAACCAAATACAAGGAAAAAGAAGATACACCCAAAAATACAAAATGAAAAACAAGGGTTACAATAATTTTTTCTAATAATTATTACTTTTAATTGAGAAATTTCAGATATATTAGTTACTCTGAACCGATGATAAAGACTCGGAATATTTTCTCAATTAAACCGTGGATTTGCCCCGATTGTTTTAACAAGACAATCTTCGAAAAAATAATAATTTTTATAAACATATATTTTTATAAATTCAAACTATCTTAATTTTAAGCATATAGATAGATATCTATATATATTTTTTGATTGGATTGTATTGGATTGTATATAATATACGATCTATAATTGTTTTGAATGTGAATATGTCCGTATATTTTATGATTTAATTATTTGAATATATTGATATCAAATATTAACTTGATTTGGTTAGGTATATGGTTGAATCGATTGAATATACGATCGAAGTAAACATTGCCTATAAATATGCATTAGGGTTAAGGTTGCCTAACCTAGGTTTAGAACCCTAACCTAGGGTTAGGTACCCTACCTCATGATTAGTGTAGGACTCATTATTGAGCAGATCTGAAGGTCAATTTTACACCATGTGTTGGTTTTCTTGAAGAAATGAGAAGAACTAAGAGTGTTTTAGAGCTTGGCTGTGTTGGCTCTCATCTTCAACACCCATCACACTCACCCCTCACCATCTAATCCTCACCTTCCACCTCATCACCTCCCCACCACTACCCCTGCAACTACCGTTTTCGCTATTTTCATTTTTCCTCCTTTTGTAATATTTTATTTGTAATTGAATAAAATACTCTAATTTTCTTTCTTGATTATTTTAATTAAATTTGATCATGAAAGTCTTTTTTCTTCTGGATTGAGCTATTCTTGTTGATCCTATTTTCTTTTATTTAATTGTGAGTAATTTTATTTGAACCCTATTATTTTGGATCCATCTCTTATAGAACCCTAAAATCCAATTCCAATTGTTCTTAACCCAAAATTGCTATTATTGGATTCTAAACCAGTAACCCAACATTCTAATTGTACCCTATAAATACAATCCTACTGCAAACCCTAAAAATTGCACAATTGAAACCCTAAGAGCCGCCTAATCTCTCTCCTCTTTCTCTCTCCTCTCTGTTTCTCTCTCCCTGATCAGAACCCAACCCCCTCTACTGTTCACCGTCTTCCCCAACCCCCTCCGGCAGCCCAGCACCCTCCGACGCCCTCCTGAGCGCCGCTACCTCTCTTCCCGTCAAGCCCCAAGCAACCCCAGACCCCATATCCGCTCCATTTCCCCTGTTTTCGTCGAGCCACCATTAGCACAATCCTCAAAGCTCCTCGCCCTGTTCCCGCTCAATGCCACCGCCTGCGATGCCTCCCCTGCCATCGCCTGCGACCGCTAACATTGCTGTCGATCCTTTGCTATTGCTGTTGCTGGTCTCTCTCTTACTGTTATTGCTTTGATTCTTTTTCATGTAGTTCGCACGTGTTAGTTCGTGTGTTCGTGGCGCTTCAGGATCCTTATCCAGTTATTCTTGGTATTCAATTTTGTCATCCAAAAGGCAAGTCACTTTTCCCCTTGAATTGAACATCGTATCAAATTCAAATTTTATTGAAATTCTTGCAAGTAGATCATATTCGTTATCATATCGTTGTATTGATTATCTTTCGTTGGGTATATTGAGGGTTTACACGAGCTAAGCCCAATATTATTGACATTGTGCATCTATTGACTCTAAAGATTGAACCTTTCATGCATCCATATAGTATTCATGATAGGAGTACTCATATAATTGTCTCACAATTAATGTATTGTAGAAATAATTGTTAGCTTGTATGTTTGGTTAATTGATTAGTATTTGTTGATGGTAAATTGATGTATGTGTGTGTTCTAATTTTATTCATCATGTTTGACACTCATCATGTGAAATAAGAAGTTTATCGACTAATAAAATTGATACCCATCATGTCTAATTAAATTATTTCATAAAAAATACCCAAAACCCTGTATGTTGCTTGTTGGCTGTATGTTGTCTGCTAATTTCGACTGAGTAACTGATCTCAAAATAAATAACTTTCTGAATAAGAATTGTATCCTTATCTTTCTAGTTTTCAGAACATATTGAATTTCTAAATTTTGAGTTGTGTAGTAAAATGTATGATCGTTTTACTACAGCTGTGTTTTTATATTCCAGATTTTCAGATTCTTATATCTTTCATGTTTAAACAGTTAAAAGGTTGATCAAATGATAAAATTTTGCTCTGATAATTTCCAGATTGTTACTTAACATGTTTAGGAGTCTAGAAATTTTTTTTAATGAATATATTATTGAGTTTTTGTGTTATCTAAAAATATAACAATATGATGTCGAATTTCTGTTTAAACATGAAATCTGTAAAGAACATTGTGTTTGACCTAGCTACTATTTTCTGATTTTAAACTTTAAATATGCATTGGAACCGTGTGGAAGTCTAGTTTGTAGAACTTTTAACGGATTCAGTTTTTGAGTTCTGAAACATAGGAAAATTGCATTTTCTGTACATGCTATTGTTGCTATCCAGAATTTCACTTTTCAGTTTTTAATAGTTTAATTAATCCTATATCGTTGTATTGCATGAATCGAAGTGTTTATGTTGAATTGCATGATCCTAATGAGTTACTGTCATCATTCCAATTGTCCTACTTCATGTCACCATCTTATTGTTCCTCTATTGTTATTATTGTTCATCTCATGTCTCAAATTGCATATCGTGTTGTTGCATTAATAAAATAATTAACAAGTTGGGATTTAAGGGATTGACTTGAGTACTGAATAATATAGTGATTGTATCGACCAGTGTTTATCGATTGATTGTTGAGCGATGACTATAGCACCCCAATCTTTCGTGTAGTGAATCCGTGAATTCGTGATTCAGTGAATCAGTGTATTAGTGTATCATTATAATGGTTTGTGCACAATATTGCTATCAAATCAGTGATTATCTTACTGACACTTGATCTATAGAATTCACCACTTAGTTTAAATGAAATTGTATGTATGCATCGAACTTGTGGTATAGAACATATGGGACACAGTAGTACGTGCATTAGTTAGGATTAAAATGATTAATAGACATAAGGATTGACACATCATCGACATTGCATATTGTACATCATTGTTCCTATTGATATCGAATGTTGTCTAAGTGTTATTGATACCATTGAACTTTGTTATGGAATATTGAATCATTGTTTATATCAATTGCATCGATTACCGTGATATTGATTATTGATTATTGTTCCGTATTATTGATTCTTATAGATCCATTGAATTCACTGTTATACCGTTTTTCCATTGATCTTTATTTTCTCTACTTGCTATCCACGACTTGCTCTAAGGACAATTTATCTCTCCTTTTTAGATGAAGTGTTCACAGGTAATGAAGGAGAATTGCCTGCTGGGATTGGAGAACAAAGTTTCTGAAAATTTTAATGCTTTTAATTGCTTATTATTTTATCAAACTTAATGTACTGAGACTTATTATCTATTTGTGATTGGATTATTATTGTGTTGGGCTTATGACCTAGATTTTGTTATTGTTTCCAAATATTGGTTTATTGTATTTAAATATTTCATATTGCTTCATTCCAAGTAATATTGTTCATGATATTATTATTATTGCCTGTGCAATGATTCTGTATTGGTTATATTGTTGAGTTGATCGGATAAACAACTTATGGGTGACGTTAGTTATTCGCTGGGCCCAATATCATGTGCTCGTATTCCGTACTTTTGGGAAGCGGGGTGTGACAACCCCACTCCATTTTCTTTTCCGAAAATGAATAACCCCCCTCCCATCTCTCCCATTCCATTCTTTCAAGCTCATCTTCTTCACTCCTTCTTCATCTTTTAGTTCAAAAAAAAAATAATAAATAAAAGAAAGTGAAAAGAGGGAAAGTGAGAAGAAAAGAAAGAGTGTGAGAAAGAGAGAATTTCATTTGTTTTGTAGGTTGCTCAAGTATAAGGAAGCCAAGGAGGAGTAGAAAGGAGGAGGAGTAGGCAAGCAAGAAGCTTGAAGTTTTTTCATCAACTTAGTGGGTATTCTCTAAAATATATTTTTATTGTTAATTTTATATGATTCTTATGAGTAGGATTAAATAATAATAGCTTGATGACATGCTTGAATAATTGTTGAGTTTTACATCTTGATTTTGATTATTAAGTGAAATTTTTATATCTAGATTCAATGAAGAACTTGTATGTGATGTTGTAAGCTTAGGAATTTCTATCTTACAAATGGCCTAAAATCTTGAACCAAAATTTTTAGGGTATGTTCAAATATGAGTCTAAAGCATATTTGATTTTTTTCATAATATTTGGGGTTCATTTAGTAGCTCAAACAATTATTCATTTTTGGAGTAGTGAGTAGTAGGAAACTGCTGTACTTATGAAAATCTGTGTGCTCTTCCAAAAACCATATCTCGAAATTGGTAGGGTATTTTAAAACCAAATTTTTACTAGGGGATTCTTGAATGTGTTAACAACCATAGTTTCAAATTTCACATTTTTCTGAGTTCGTTTGATACCTAAAAAAAATATATGTTGGCGACTGGTCCAGAACGAAAAGCTGGCTCTGCCCTGTTTTGGAATTGAAGTTCATTAATTCATAACTACTTATTGGTGCATAATGTTGCAATAGAATTTATACTGTAGTATGTGCTGTGTGTCTAGATCATGTTCCTTAATTTTCTGAATTGTTAGACAAAATTTCATAGGGTTTTAAAATTAGTTTGTAGAAGGAGATAGGCACCCTGTCTGAAAACAGAAGGAATTTTTATCTTGAGTTTAAAAGTCTATAACTTTCTCTGTGTTAAGAATCTGATTGCAATTTTTGAATATGTTAGACTTGTATATGTCTATTTACTGAATCTAAAAATTCATAAGTGTTGGACTTATGGTTGAATTGATATTGAATTTTGACTGGACTATGTTCAGTTTTAGCTCTAAGTTAGATAGGTTGTGAACTTGTGAAATTCTGGAATTTTATGTTTAGAATCTGCAGAAATAACCAACTAGAGACTTATAGTAGAGAATCTTAGCTTTCCAAAACATCTTGAATCATGCAATTCCAGTTCGTATAGCAGAAGATATGATTTTTCTAAGTTTGGGACAGAACTAGTCCTACTAAAAAGACTTGTTTTTGTAGAGTAGCTCACTTTTTTGCGTACACCTGATGAGAAACAGGGGTTTTCTAGTATATTAATGGATGAATTTGAGGATGTGATAAACTAGGAAGTTGTAGTAGGCACTCCCAGTTTTTTATAGAATCCAAGATCGCGTAATTCCAATGAGTGAGCAAGTTTTTATGTCATTAGCAAAAGGCAGCAAATGCATTGAAGAAGTATATAACTTAGGACATATAGGAATTTTATGCCATCTAGATGGCTGAATCTGAAGGAATGGTTCACTATAGACTTGTCGCATAGAGTCTTAGCTTTCCAGAATGGGTAAGATCATGCAACTCCAAATTGTACATTAGAAGTTATGAGTTTTCTAATATCAGGGCAGATCTTAGGCCATTAAATGGAGTTTTTATTTTGCTTACTCCAGGTTATGTACTTGTGAACTTGTAGCATTGCTATACTCATGATATTGATTTTATCACGTTTTGAGTATGTTTACTTGTGTTTGATAGTCTTGGTCTGTCAATAGTTGGGTGTCATGTTTCTAAGTAAATGCCGGTAAAAGGAATTCTTTGGGCACCGTTGTACCACTAGCTGAGGGTCACAGGCCGAGGATTTTGGTCGAAGACCAACAGAAGTGGTGGCAGCCAATGAATATCTATTTTTCAGGTTATCATTTTGACAAACCGATTAGGGATCGACTATTTGTTAAACATCGTGTATAATCTGAGAGAAAAACATTTTAGTAACTGTTATTAATTAATGTTCTCTTTACTTTTCGCTTAAAAACCAAGTTGGTATTAGGGTTGATTCCTTATAATCTAATTTGTTCTAAGGGGCCAGTACTAGGCGGTGATAACCAGGGTTGTCTCTTCTCGTCAAAGGGTTACGGGCTGAGTATTTTCAATGGTTAAGAACACTGGACCCGTATCTGGCTCTGTTAATTCCTGAGGTACCTTGATATGAACGAGATGTTCCGTTGTTCTATGTTGGTGGACATGAACGGACCATGGGGTTGCGGTCTCATGGATCTTCGGTTGGGTATGCTACGGTGTATCTGGAAGTTTGTCACGGCTTTTGAGAGACGTTCGGTGTGCCGGTTATTAGTGACAAACGGGAATACCCCAAAATTTTATAACCTCCTCAATCATGTGTATTTATCGGGAACATGAAGTGTACAATAGTAGAATGCATTGCATGGCGAGAGTTTGAAACCCTAGAACTGGAGAAGAAGGCTTGATTTGGAGCGTATGTTGTATGGGATGCATGCGTGTCCAGAGTCTTGCTGACATTAGACTAAGTGCATCTGTTTTCTGTACATTGTGTACTATACATTAGACTTCAGGTCATGCCATACACTGACACTAGGAAATGAGGATGCTCGTTTTCGTTTTCATTTGAAGACTGACTGTGACTGCTAGTTGGAGTTCGCTGTTTCCTTATCAGCATTACGTCAGTATATGTACCGATGTGCTCACTCAATTAGGTGCTGGATACCGGGTTGCGAGTGCAGGAGGACTCAAGACAAGCAGGGCATCCAAATGGAGTAGCAATAAACCTACCTACCATTCGAGCAGGTGCAGTGATATCAAAGTAGTGCAGCAGAAGATTCGAGCTACAAGGCGTATCTCAGGAAAGTAGCATGACCACTCGATGGAGATATTTCCCAGTAGAGAGCAGCTGACTACCGTTCTGGGTGGAAGACGGTAGTTATTACAAATAGTATTTGTAATACTTTAATGTAATTTGTATTGCTTGATCAAGAACAGATAATGGTTGTAATTAATGATGTAATGATTTTATTTGGCAAAAAAAAAAGTTTTTTTATTTTTTGTGTTATTACTGTGTTGAGATGAATTCGAAGGAAAAGATTCTGGTTGTGTCACGGATCTCCGGTAGTAGGATTCGGGGCGCAACAATAGCATCCAAATATAGGGAAATTTAAAACTTTTATTACATCAACTCTTTTACAAAGTACAGTGAAAATTGAACACCTTGAATTACAATTCTTTTTACAACACAGCGGTATGTAAAGAACAATAGATACAAATTTTTTCTCTTTTATAATCATTCCTTTTACAAGATATGCATAAACATTAAATATTCTACTACATGCTCCCAATTCCATACTAATGGTACCTACCTGTAAAACATGAGGTTAGAGATATCCTTAACTCCTAAAACTACCGGGGTCAGCCATAACGGTGTGAGTGATATTGAAAGGAAATACAAACTTAAATGAAAACTTAAAGAATAAAATCATAAGTCAACAAGTGAAACATATTAATACAGTAATAACAGATGGAACATGAAATAACAATAAATGAAGCATAAATCATCAAGTGAAACTAGGCTAAGTGTCAAGTGTAAGAAAATAGAAAATAAGCATGCATAATACAAGTCAAGAAAAACAGAAATGAACATGATGATTACTAATGCATGCTTGTCGGATTCTATGCATCTCATTCTATATAGGTCCGATGCAAGCCCTTATCATTTTCCACTTTATAGGTGTAATCCTTATTTTCTATTTTCTGTATTTTGGGTGTATTTTCTTTTCTGTGTATTATCTGGATTTGGGTTCTTTATAAAATTTTCGTTTTCTTAAATTCATTTTATTTCAAAAATATTTTTGTATCTCCTATTAAAATTCGTTCTTTTCATTAATTGTATTTATTGTTATTTTCAAATGATTCTTATATTATAATACAAATCCTATTATTGTTGTTATTATTATTATTATCAGTATTATTATTTTGAAGTACAAACCAAGTACATTATTTGTATATGACTACTCTAATTTGTTTGTGAAAACTTAAATATTAATCTAATTGTATTTTTAAATTTAATTTTTTATTAAACCTGTAAAATATTATTTTGCAACCTATGAGAAATTGTGAAATTTGCATTTTATAAATCCTATTTATTTTTCCTATTGGATATTTAAACCCAAACCTATTATTTCTTATTGGATTTTGTCTTAAAACCCGAAACCCAATAACAACCCGAAACCCTATATGCACAACCCTACCCGTTAGCACCCCACATTCCCCTAACTCGTTCTACCTAACTCTACCCTATATATTTACCCTAACCCTACCCCCTGTTTAACCTACTGCAGCCACCTACCTATTATTTTACCCTATTCCTGTATAAACCCCTAACTTTCTTCATCATCCCCTACAGCCGCTAATGTTTTATGTAGGGATCGTGTTTGCTGTGTGTGAAGAAGAGGGGTTGAGTTGGTGTTTGGATCTGTGTTTGGTGTTCTGGAGAAGGATTGGTGTTTGGTGTTTTGTGTGAAGGAGTTGTGGTTTGGTGTGTGGTTTTCAGTGTGGAGTAAGGATTGGTCACTTTGTTGTTTGGTGTTTTGTGTGAGGAGATCTACACTTGGCGTTTACTGTGTTGTATGTGGGGGAGTGTTTGAGTGGTGTTTGCTATTCTGGGAAGTGTGGGGATTTGCCATTTTGTGGACCTTCTTTGCTTTTTTTGTTTCTTGCACTTGGCTCGCCCTTTTTTCAGATCGTCATCTGGGATTCCAATCCCGTTATTCTAAATTATTTGAATTAACCAATTATCAGGCAAGTATTCTCTTGTACAACTCGTTTGTTCTCAGTACAAGCTTTCTTTGAAAAATACAGCAAGTACATTCCTTGACTATCCAATTCGTATTCATTGGTCGAATTGAAATCTTTTGCTATACATAACCCGTTGATCCGGTATTCGTATATGATCGCGAATACCTTGTTGCCACATGCATTACATGAACACGATTAATACACACATATGTACTCTTAGGATTATACATGATTATGTGCATGATTGTTTTACTCGTGATAGTAGTCTAAATATGATATCTTGTTATTGTCGATTAAAATTAATAAAAGTAACAAGCCGGGGTATCAGGGTAAGGACCATAGTAGTGGAGAATATAGGTAAGTGTACTCGGAAGGGGGCCCGTGTTTTCCAATACCTGGTTCATGAACTTATTGTATTCATGAACCCACTGTGTGGCTCTTGAACTTGTTAGTATTCTCGAACTTGTTCTTTGAACTTGATAATTAATTTCGTATTCATGAACCATGCTTGCTTGATACTTGATACCTGATTACACCGCTCTATAAAATCCACCACTAACCCTAAGCGTAACTGATTGTATATAGCAACCATGTAGTAAAAGTATAGATGCATGAAGTGCTACCTGGATAGAATTAATAAAAGACATAAGATTAACACGTATACTTGCATGATCCAATTACATGTTACATGTTCTTGTTGACTTGTTTACTTGATTACTTGTTTACATGCCACTTGTTTCATGATGTCTTGTTCATGATCCTATTTACATATTGTATTTCTCCTATTACATGATTCTTGGTTCCTTGCTCTTTTTCCTGCTTCTTGTTTCATTTTATACTTGTCCCCTTAGCTTGTACCACTTGCATCCTGTGACTTGTATCAACAGGCATTTTCTTATTTCTTTTTCCTTGTATAATGTACTTGTAGGCCCGAATGGAGAATTACCCGAAGGTGTTGCTAATCAAGTGTTTTAGTCTTGTTTATTTTCCTGTTATCTTTAATTCATGTTTTATTTTATGCTACTCACTATTGTAATCTGGGCTTGTTTGACCCATAACTATGTTTTTATTTTCAGCTGTGGGTTATGTTATGAACTATGTCATGCACTTTTGTTATCCTGTTGTGATTGTACATGCCTACGTGGGTTGTTTTTCTATCTTGTTGTTGAGTTACCTATACAGCCTATGAATGGTGTATTCGCATCATTCGCTGGGCCTCAGTCATAGACTCGTATTCGCGTATTTTGGGAAGCGGGGCATGACAGGGTTTTTAGCGGTATCAGAGCTCAGGTTTGGCTAATGTGTTAGTTAGACTAATACATTAGACATGCTTGACTCAACCAGGTTAACTCAACAACACGTGTACCACGTTGATCACATGGATAATGAATAACCAACATTTAATCTGGATGTTAACCATTTGATTTATTACAGGCCATTGCTAGAAAGGGTACATCTCCTTCCCGTGTTGGGGATGATCAGTCTAATGAGCCCACCATTGCACAGATTATGCAAATGCTTAGGGGAGGTGTTTCTTCTTCCGGTCTGCCGGAAGAGCCTACTATTGATCAAGTGATGCAGATGCAGCATGAGCAGAATGAGCTACTGATGCAATAGATGATGCAGATGCAGTGGGAGCATAGTGATTTGATGAAGGTGGCTTTGGGAGCTGTGAACAGGGAGGCCATCATATCTGTGCCCGAGGTGCTGCCACTGAGACCTGAAAATGTAGCAGACTTCATGAGGCTACGCCCAGACAAGTTCTCGGGCTTTGAAGGTCTGCTTGAAACCGAGCAATGGCTTATCCGGACTGAGCACCTATTAACTGCATCACGGGTGGCAGATGCTGATCGTGTGGTTGTCGTGAGCATCCAACTGGTTGACCTCGGTCACATCTGGTGGCGAGCTAAAATGGAACGGCTAGTGCGCCCCATCGCCTGGGCCATTTTCAGAGAGAGCTTTGTCACAAAGTTTTTTCCCGATGTCACCAGAAATGAAATAGAGCAGCAATTTGTTGCGCTAACTCAGGGGAGTTGGACCGTAGATGAGTATGCTATGGAGTTCACCCGACTGAGTCGTTTTGCCACTTCCATGGTGGCGAATGATGAAGATAGGGACCACCGCTTCTTGTTGGACTTGGATATTGAGATTTAGGATCGCCTAGCAGCCTTGCAACTCTGATCCTATGCTGACATCCTGGAGGCTGCCAGAAGCCAGGAACAGACTAGTACGAGGAAGCGTGCTATGAAGCATTCTATCTCGCATCCTGTCGCTGCTAGGCCCATTGGAAGGCCGATCAGGAGGCCAGTTCCAGCCCATCCTGCCGGGGCTACTCCCTACCCTGCTAATGCTCCACAGGGAGAGGGTTACTGTGACTTCTGTCAGATTCCAGGGCATATGTGCAAGGATTGCAGGCGGGCCAACCGCCAATGCTTCAAGTGTGGTGATGGTGATCACATAGTTCAGGACTGTCCCCGGAGGAGGTATGTGCCGCCCACTAGTGCGCCAGCTCAAGGTCAGGTCGGGCCGCCACTTCCTCCTCAGCATCAGATCGTCGGTCAGAGGACCGCTACCCCGAGGAGAGGTCAGGCCTACAACTTGATTGCAGAGGAAGCAGAGACAGCTGGAGATATTGTCGAAGGTATATTACAGTTTGTTATTTTGTCTTCTTCCTGTCTTCTCCTTACATCATTTATTTTTGCATACTTTCTTGTGCATGCAAAATTTCAGTTATATTCTTTAGCTCATCCTTTAGTATTATCTTAGTTAACTCATTCCCTGCTGATGTTTTAACTGATCCCGATGTCATCACCACTCGTTTCTCTTCATTGTTTCCTGCTTCTCAATCTCTTGGGTGTTACATTTGCTCTGTCCTATATACCGCCTACGCATATTTCGAGGACGAAATTTTGTTGTAAGGTGGGTAGGATTTGTAACCCCTGTTTCCATTAATGTGTATTTTCTTTCAAGTATTCTTCCGTATTTTTTTAAAACCTTAGTATCTTGTAACTATTATTTCTTAATTGATTATATTGTTCAAACTATTTTATAAAACTCAATTGTTTATTTTAAGCCTAATTTCTTATTTTTATTTTAACTGAGCCCAGTTGTTTGTTAAGCCCAATATGATAACTGATTTATTTAAAATGTTTTAACCCCAAGCCCAATTGTTTTAAGCCTAAATCCAACCTAGTACTCATATAAATTTCTATCGGAACAATCCTATGTGATTGTATTCAAATCCTCACATTTTCTAATCTAACCATACACAAATCCCATCACATTCTCAGCTGTTCATACTCCATAACCCCCCTCATAACTGCCCCACTTTCCCACCCATTACTCTACTCTTTATTTATTATATTTATTATATATTAATACCCCCCCATTCCTATTATCTATCTCTATCTCTCCCGCACTCTCTCACTCCCCCCCCTCCTCTGTTATAAAAACCCAAACAGAGGACCCTCACCCAAAGCCCATCTTCCTCCTTCTTTCCCCTGCACTCTCGCTCCCTCTGTTTCGAAACCCAAACAGAATAGACCCATTGCCCCCTCCGCTCGAACCCCTCCGTCGAGCGCCTCCTTCCATCGCTTCATCAACCTCCGCCTCGTCATCCCCTACCTCCGAACACCCCCATTGAGCTCTCTCTCCCTGCCCTATTCTTCGCTCGCCATCCAGTCGAATGCCATTGCTGCCGTGCCGCTCTCCTCCAAGCTCCATCCTCGACATATCCGCCGCTCGACCAACCGCAACCCATCACCCTTGCCTCCTCGTCGACTCTCTCCATTTCCGTTGAACCCATCACCACCATAGTCCACCTCATCGAGCTCGCCCGTCGCCATCACCACCGGTGAACCCATCGTCACCTTCTCCTCCGCCTTGCACCGTTGCTTCCCGACCGCATCGCACAGCACTGCCTGTTCTTCTTCCTCTCGTCGCTCCTCGACCTCATTACCTGAGCGACCACCGCTCGACGAAGACCCCCTCATTGCTCAGTCGTCGTTCACCCCTCGTTCGCGCCGTCGTCGTCGTCCCGAGGTCACCGCCAGTCTCTCACGTGCTCTCTCTCTCCCTCTCAGTTGAATTCAGGAAGAAGGAGAAGAACAGGGGATTTGGTATTTGGATTTTGGTGTTTGGTGTTGTATGTGGGGATCATGTTTGCTATTTGTGAAGAAGAGGGGTTAAGTTGGTGTTTGGATCTGTGTTTGGTGTTCTGGAGAAGGATTGGTGTTTGGTGTTTTGTGTGAAGGAGTTGTGGTTTGGTGTGTGCTGTTCTGTGTGGAGTAGGGATTGGTCACTTTGTTGTTTGGTGTTTTGTGTGAGGAGATCTGCACTTGGCGTTTACTGTGTTGTATGTGGGGGGGTGTTTGAGTGGTGTTTGCTGTTCTGGGAAGTGTGGGGATTTGCTGTTTTATGGACCTGCTTTGCTGTTTTTGTTTCTTGCACGTGGCTCGCCCGTATTTCGGATCGTCGCCCGGGATTCCAATCCCGTTATTCTAAATTATTCGAATTAACCAATTATCAGGCAAGTATTTTCTTGTACAACTCGTTTGTTCTCGTACAAGCTTTCTTTGAAAAATACCGCAAGTACATTCCTTGACTATCCAATTCGTATTCATCGGTCGAATTGAAATCTGTTGCTATACATAACCCGTTGATCCCGTATTCGTACATGATCGCGCATTCCTTGTTGCCACATGCATTATATGAACACGATTAATACACACATATGTACTATTAGGATTATACATGATTATGTGGATGATTGTTTTACCCGTGATAGTAGTCTAAATATGATATCTTGTTATTGTCGATTAAAATTAATAAAAGTAACAAGCCGGGGTATAAGGGTAAGGACCATAGTAGTGGAGAATATAGGTAAGTGTACTCGGAAGGGGGCCCGTATTTTCCAGTACCTGGTTCATGAACTTGTTGTGCTTGATGTATTCATGAAGCCATTATTTGGCTCATGAACTTGTTGTATTCATGAACTTACTTTGTGGTTCTTGAACTTGTTAGTATTCACGAACTTGTTTCGTGAACTTGATATTATATTTTCGTATTCATGAACCATGCTTGCTTGATACTTGATACCTAATTACTCCGCCCTATAAAATCCACCACTAGGCCTAAGCGTAACGATTGTATGTAGCAACCATGTGGTAAAAGTATGGTTGCATGAAGTGCTACCTACATTGAATTAATAAAAGATATAAGATTAACATGTACACTTGCATGATCCAATTACATGTTACATGTTTACTTGATTACTTGTTTACATGGCACTTGTTTCATGATGTCTTGTTCATGATCCTGTTTACATGTTGTATTTCTCCTATTACATGATTCTTGGTTCCATGCTCTTTTTCCTGCTTCTTGTGTCATTTTATACTTGTCCCCTTAGCTTGTACCACCTGCGGCCCGTGACTTACATTATCAGGCATCTTCTTGTTTCTTTTTCCTTGTATAATTTACTTACAGGCCCGAATGGAGAATTACCTGAAGGTGTTGCTGATCAAGTGTTTTAGTCTTGTTTATTTTCATGTTATCTTTAGTTCATATTTTATTTTGTGCTACTCTCTATTGTAATCCGGGCTTGTTTGACCCATAACTATGTTTTTATTTCCAGCTGTTGGTTATGTTATAAACTATGTCATGTACTTTTGTTATCCTATTGTGATTTTACATGCCTACGTGAGTTATTTTGCTATCTTATTGCTGAGTTACTTGTACATCTTATGAATGGTGTATTCGCATTATTCGCTGGAACTCAGTCATGGACTCGTATTCCCATATTTTAGGAAGCAGGGCGTGACAGGCGCTGAACCACAGCGCCCACCCTCCACGCGTGCGCCTGTCTTCCCTCCTGAAGAAACAGCAGCACCACTGCCTCGCGCCTTGCCGCCCGGTGCAGACCGCCGCCATGCCACTGCCTCGCTGGCCGACCACTGCCTCGCGCCGCTGTCAACTCTCATCGTCACCACTGTTAGCCTTGCCCCTGGCTGTCGCTCTCCCACTCGTAGAGCACCCCCCTTGCTCTATTGTGATCAAGATCACCCCAGTCGTCGATCTCCTTTTGATCATCTTGATCATCACCATCAAGGTGATCTTGGTCGTCCGGTCTTCATCATCTTGATCTTGATCTTCGATCTGATCTGATCCTGATCATCATCGCTCTAGGATCTAGTCATTGGATCTCTTTATCTTCATCATCTTGATCATCCTCTTAATCATCGAGATTCGTGCTTTGTGTTTCTGATTGCGATTGTGATCTTGAGTTCGTGAGTGGTTTGTGCTTCGTTCGCTCATGTTCGTGCTCGGAAATCCGTTCCAATTATTCTTGCTCTTGCTTCGCCATTTCTATCTTCGTCTCTCAAGCAAGTAACTTGCATTCTTTTCTTTGTGTAATACAAGTACTAAATACCACCTGTAGTGTAGTTGTGTTCTAGAGATAATTCTTGTGTGAAACTCCTGTTATATCTCTATTGTGTGAAACTCCTGTTCTCGTAGTTGCCTTATTACATACATGAAATGAAATAACTTAGGGATGACCACTTCTTGTTGTATACATGTATGCTGTTCGTGACTCATGACTTGTTGTGTGATCTTGTATGCATGATGTGTTCGATATAGTATAACTTGTTGTAGAATTGTAAAATACCCTATACCATGTTGCTTGGACATCTAGTATACCATATTTCATGTTTGTGATGATTTGGATAAGTTTCATATGATCTATGTTGATGTTACACATAAAGAAGAATCTGTTTTTGTGTTGTGCCCGTTTTTGTTCAGTAATTTAGACCCTATTAAGTTCAGTATATGAAACTTATTTGTGAATATGAATTATAGAGAATTCTGTCTACTTTCTATATTTTCTGACAGATCACAGTGTCGATTTATGAGTTGTGAGTTATGACTATTTTAATACAGATGTGTTTAAAATTTCAGATCCAGTTTTATATGTATTCTGTATAGTAATCTATTTTTCTACTAATGTTAAAGATATTATTTTGATCCAATATTTTGCTGGTTACAATTAGACTTGATTGGGACTAACCCCTATTTTTTGTAGATTTAATTGATAACTTTTATGAACTATTTTATACTTGCAAACAACTACCATAGTTGCAGAATTTTCATGCCGTTTAGTAAAGAACCTTAATTTCGACCTGATTCTATTTGCTATTTATAAAAACTTTGTGAATATGAATTATAGACTACTATATCTATTTTATCACCTTTTTGACAGATTTGGATTTGGATTTATATTTTGTAAGATATTGCTGTTTTAGTACTGCTGTGTTTATGATTCCAGATTTACAAACTTTCTGTATCTTGCTGCTTTTTGATTTTACTTGACTATTTTATCTATGTTGGAAAATTATGAAAATTTATTTTCTGATACTAAACATACTAGGGAATACCCCAGATTTTCTGTGGATTTAATTAGTAAGTTTTTATGCTATTTTTCTGTTTATGAATACAAACTTCTGATTTTTGGCTGAACACGTTTTCTGTATACAAATCTATTTCAACTTCTTCTAGAGTTGGTGTACCCTGCCGGACTTAATTCAACCAATTCAACAACAAGGCCCTACTAGCTAAAATATCCACAAAGTCTCAACTGCCAACATATTAGGGTCCCACTCAACCTCTAGAGTCTCAAAACGCAAAACACCAACTCAACATTTCTTGGTATTTCATAAATCCAAATAATCCAACTCATAACGAGTTTCCCTCAAACTAATAGTCAAGAAAACCAAATACTTCCAAAGTACAACCGGATAATATGTCAAAACTGAAGCGAAGTGAAAACAAAACTGAGATCTTATACTTTCAAAACAACGTAGAATGAATCTAATATAATACGCTTGGAAATTACAAAATGTTCACTTTCCAAAACCACAAAATTTAGAAATTACACTCCATCAAAACTTAAGAATTCACTCTCTAGGGTGTAATCTGAATTAAATCACTTTGAAAAACTGAGAAATTATCTTTGCAAATTCGAAGAAACAAGCGTTAAAGAAATAGAAAAGTTACACCAAACAGATACGAGATTTAGACACGATGGTCGACTGACAAATGCAGTTATAAAATGCGTTCCACCGACAGTATTCAAGGATAAACTACAACTCAAAACTCTGGCAGTCGACTGGCAGCTACTGCAGTCGACTGCTAGTGAAAGAATTAGCGATAGCCTAGCATGATAGTCGACTACACCTGCACGTTCAAATGACTGCAGTTGACCGGTAGATGAACTGCAGTCGACCGTGCAGTCGACTGGCGGGCAATCTGCTGCAGCTAAGAACTTCGCAGATTTCTCAAAAACTGATATATGTTAAAAACTTCGAATACATGATTTCAAATGATGAAAACCTGAGATAAAAAAATTACATCTTGGGCGAAAACAATGCAGTTCATATATCGAATCAAATCCTCATGAAATTAACAAAGAAATCCCAAATCTTGAAATTATAACTTGAATAAGAAGATGTTTAAAGAAACTTTTCGTATAATTTCTTGAAGACCACAAGACGTAGTCAAGATCTCTTCTCATACAGAAAACTCAATTCAAACATGTTTAAAACTGTGAGTAATCTTGAAGTACACATTCATTGGTCAAAATATCTCAATCCATCCAACTCAACAACAAGTTCCTTTACTTCTTGTTCAATCCCAATCCAAAAGATAATAATTCTTCATCTTTAATCTCAAAACAGCAAATACAAAAGCAAAACAGCAACTTAAAGGTTCTTTGCTCATCCATATGTATGTATGATGTTACTAATCCAATTGCAATCTACTCATACGCCCACAAATTCAATAATTTCTCATGCAAGCACTAATTTGTTCGATACCAAATTAAACAACAACCCTACAAATCTCATACACATTCAAGATCCATTCCAAACATGATTTATTCAAGCATGGCATATAAAGTGATGATATTTGTGTAGTTAAGCATGGAAATTACTCATAAATTTATATTTCTTCATGAAAGCTATTGATTGGTTATTCATACATCAAAATTTATATTCACCCATCATATTTTATAATCATAAAACATCTAATCATGTATTCTACTTGTACAACTCATAATCATATAGCGAACAAGAGATAAGAAATTATCACTCACTTCACGAAGATTCAATCGAAGCACAAAAGAAATAGTAAAGAAAAACTCATTCTTTCCTTTGCAAAAGTCCAAGATCCAAGCTTTAAACTCCAAGAAAATAATGAGAAAATATGTTTTGAGTTCACAACAGGTGATGGGCGGCTGCTACTACCTCTAATATAGGCCGGGATCTAGGTTTTAGGGTTCACAAGATTTACAAATTTACTCAAGAAAATTATTTATTTACATATATGGATCCTTCCAATTATTAGTTAATAAAATTGATTTAAAATTAAATTAAATTAAATCAATTTACTCTCTTGAATCGGCCGGCCAATATGCACAGCCCAGAAAACCAAAATCTAGAGTTTTTACTCCAAGTGGCAATTTTGCACAAAAGTCCTTCATTTTTAAGTATTTGCAAATACGTCATAAATAATTCATAAAATTCTAGAAATTTATAAATAATATCTACTAATAAATTTTATATTTTTCAAATGGATTTTTCTGACTTTGTGTTTTCCAAGAAAATACTTGCACATGTTGTGCACGTGAAAAAGATAAATTTCAGAAAATATTTATTAAATCACAAAAATTCATTTAACTCATTTATAAATTCTAAAGTATTATTTAAAATTCTAGGATGTTACATTGGAGGAACTAGTTCGTCGATGAAGCCACCTGGGAACTGAAAAGCAAGATGAAGAATGTTTTTCCTGAGTTGTTTAAGTAACTCATGTATTTTCTCCCCACTATGCGTAGTTCTGGGGACAGAACAATTCTAAGGAGAGAGTAATATAATATCATTAAAATAATTAACAATTATTTTGTATAATAATATTTTATACATCAATATGGTTGCACATGCTAATGAATATTTGTCTTAATTAATTGTAATTGGCATTGTATAAGACAACTAAATTGTTGGTGTGTGTTGTGACCTAACACGGTTGAATTGTTGGTTTGACTTGTATGGTTAAGTTAGGAGTGGGTTGACTCATTTGTTCATGTGCACATGTGTACACTAGAATAACACATACATTTGTACACTACACTATACAAAAAAATAATAAATGAGAGACAAAAGTGTTGCTTTGGCTTAAAGGCAAGGGTTTGAATTTTTAGGGAAATCCTAGGGTGGCTTAATGGCATGATTATGTCCCTAGTACAATTGAGTGGGTTGGAGACACAAAGCAATACAAAACCACCCACACCCCATCGCTTCACCCATGGCTGGCCAAGCTTAAATGGAGCAAGGGATTGAAGCCCTAGCTCATTTTTCACTCTTCCACCATTGTACAAACTCTCCCCATTCCATTAGGTGTTGTTTTGAAAAGCAAGTAGGCAAGGAGGATCTCATTTGTTCAAGGCTAGGAGGCAAGCTTGGAGCTAGGAGTAGTAGGAGCAAGCTAGGAGAACAATGTGGTGCTAGTACTCTTCTTAAGGTGGGTGATCTCTAGAACTTGTATGGTTGTTTTTCATGATGAAATATGATGAATGTGTGTTCAAACTCCCACCTTGGAATAGCATGACAACATATGTGGAATTGCATACATATGTTCATAACAACAAAAAGGAACCAGGTCAATTAATTGATAGAGATGAAAGTTGTAGTTTGTTGTTTGAAGAAACTATTTTCCTTAAATATAGTATCATGCTAGAACACTTCCTTTAGCTAAAAGTAGCATGATAAATGGTTAAGAGTTTTTTTGCTTTCGTTTTGAAATAAGTTGCATGTGAATTAAGTAGAAATCCTAGCTCGAAGCTGCGATTTTTGTACCTAAAAATCTTGTTTTTGGGTGTGTTGTTCATGCATGTTGTTAACACTTAAATTCGAGTTTAATGACTTATATTCATGCTATAATGTGTTAGATATGTTCATGAACAAATTTGATCTAATATTAAGTGATCTGCCATGTTTCTTGTTCAAGAAATCGAAATGAGTAGCTTATGTTAATATTTTTGTACATGCGAATCGTCATCACTTTAGAACATCGTAATGATCATAAAAACTTATTTTTTAAGCTTTAGAATCCTTTTATGAGATGATGATAAGATTGGACATCAATGGATTTCAAAATGCATGTGAATAGAGTAGTTATTCAAGCTCAATTGTACAAACGAGCTCTGTTTGCTCACTATTTTGTGAAGAAAATTGATTTTGTGTTAACTAGTTGATTGAGATGGTTATAATTGTAGTTTAGGGGATGAAAATACCTCCAATTATGTTTCTGTATACTATGAGATTGGTACATGTTTGGGCTCGAATAGCACTTGAAACGGGTTCAGAAAGAACCCATAAACGGCAGTTTTTCCTTATGCTTGCTTGTTGTTTGAGAATTTTTTATTTCACTGTTTAGGGTGTTTCTCACTTTCATTTGCACATTTATTGTAACCCCTGTTTTTCATTTTATGTATTTTTGACTGTATTTTTCATTTTTGGTGTATTTTTCCCTCTTGTATTTTTTCCTGAGCCGTATATTGGATTTGATTTCAATATATATTCATTTTATTTCATTTTAAGCTCCTTGTGTTTGATTGATTGTCTCTTTTTATCGTTTTTCATTATTTTGATCTTTTCCTCATTTTTGGTCTCGTTATCTTTATCTTATTTTTCCATAGTGTTGTGGTGGTGTTTTGATGGTGTTTTCTCAAACCTATGATTTTTGACTCCTAATAAGATTTTTCAAGAGCCATAGAATTCACTCCTAATTGTATTCCTATATGTATTTGACCCAATATCCATTACCCATTTGTATACCTATTGCTAGTCAATAATACCCATAACCCATTAACCCACATTTACACCCTATATAATTACCCTAACCCTCACAAACTCAAACCCTAATTCCTAAAACCCTAGCCCCCTAACTCTCTCCCTCTCCTCTCCTGGCCTGCACACAACCCAAGCCCCTAAAAACCCATCAGCCGACCTCCCCTATTCCAGACCGACCTCACCATCCAACCCCTAGGCCGAGCCCTACTCCGGCCATCTCCACCTTCGGCATCTCCTACAAACCCGAACCCCCTCCTTGCCCTTCCTTGCTTGCCGATCACCCAAGGCAGCTCCACCATCATCAAGCTTTCACTTTTGATCCCCTACTCCTTCGTTGTGGTGTTCTCAAAGTGGGTAATTGCCACTTTGATCGTCGTTGCTTCAAGGAGATCGTTCGTGAGAAGGTTTCACTCGTTTTGCTTGGATTCATTGCTTGTGGCGAATTTTGTTCGTGGGTTTTACTTATAGGTGTGTTTGCATCGTTCTTCATCCCCAAATTAAGGCAAGTAACTTGTACTCCAATTCATTTGTTTGATACAAGTACCAAAGTTCACCTATAGTGTAGTTGGGTCTAGAGACAACCTTTGATTGTGTTTTCCTTGATGGGTTTTGTCTCTGTTGTGATATTTTGGACATAGAAGACTCACAAAACCAATCTTGACATGAAATAACCTAGGAAATCATCTGTTCTTAATTTTAGACGTGTATGTGAGACTTGTGTGCAAATTCGTATTTTGTTGATACCCATGTGAAATAATAGGCGTGGACATGTTAATAACCCTAAATCATGATGTTTAAATACTTGGTAGGTTTTATTTCAAGTTTGGATGAGTTTGGATCAATATTCATGAATCTATATTGGTTTTGTGCTTGAGGGTGAAATCTGTATTTTCTGGATGTTCTGTTTTGTTTGCTATTTTCGACTGTGCTACAGTCAGTAAGTACCTTGATTTCGGTATAAAATATGGATTTTAGATAATTTCATCTATTTTCAAACCCCTCTGACCTTGCTTGATTTTCACTATGATTCCTTTTACTGTATGAAAATTATTTGTGAAATGTGAAAGTTAGTAAATTCTATCTATTTTCATATCCCTTTGGCGGAATTGGTTTTCGTTTCACTGGTTGCGAGATATCTTAGTTTTCGTACAGCAGTGTTGTAAATTCCAGATTCGCTAAAATATGTTTTCGTGATGTTTTCTTTTTTTTTTGATGACTTATCTATTTTTCCTAGAAAATTTTGAAACTTTATATTTTGATTTTGGACATATAGGGGAATACCCCAGATTTTTCGTGGATTTATTTAATATGTTTTCATGCTGTTTTCATGCTCTTGAATTCGTTTTCTTGATTTCTGGCTGAACCTAATTTCTGTATGAAAATCAGTTTTGAGCTGTGTAGTTGTGAACTAGTATATGACTTAATTATACTCGCTGGATTCATGTGGAAGTCTATTTTCCAGATCCTTTTGACGGATCTAGATTAGCTTGTTTGTAACTCTTGGATTCACTATTTTACTACAGCATGCTCTTACTGTCCTGAACTTGAGATGTATTTATTTTGTTCCTTTATGAGATAACTTGCACTTGTACTTTTTTAGTTTTCTACTTACACTTGTCACATGATCATGCCATGCTAATCTTGATATATTTCGCACCTATACATGCTTGTCGGACATTATTAATAGTAAATAACCAAGCCGGGATTTAAGGGACAGATCTAATAGTGCATAATTCAGAAATGTGTACTCGGAAGGGGATCCACTGAACCTACGTGATTACTTGACATGATTACTTGATACTTGAACGCAAGATACGATACTTGCCACTTGCACAACTTAACATGTGATTACATGATACATGATACTTGGAGCTTGGAGCTCAATTACTTGCTTGTCCCCGAGTATACTGCCCTTTATTGTCCACTATAAAATCTAAAGAAAAACTGTTGTGTTGTAGCAACTATGTAAGGTGGGCTGCATGAAGTGCTACCTAGATAGTAATTCACTACCAGACTTAAACATGATGCTTGAACATGCTACTTGAATATGAAACTTGAACATGATACGTGAACATGATACATGCATGCTTAATAGTTGACTACATGATACATAAGACTTGTTTACATGAGACTTGAACTTGATACTTGATACATGATTACACGACACTTGACACTTGATCCATGTTTACATGATACTTGATTACTTGAGACTTGATTTTTTCCATGTACACTTGATCACTTTTACCATGCTAGTTATTTACTGTGACTTCATACTTATACAATGTGCTAGTTAGTTTCCCCATGTGCTTGTATCCTACATTATAAGTGATCCGTGAATTGCAATTGACGGGTACTTGTGTTTTCTCTTTTCCTCTTTCCTGCATTCGATGAATTGCAGATTTTGGAGAACAGGTTCCAGATGGTATCGGAGACATGAAGTATTAGTGCTGCTTGTTATTATATTATTTTCGTATCTTGCTTGAACAATATTTGTATTCGTGAGACTTGGATTATTCTTCTATTTGGGCGATGTGACTCAAGACTTGTGTTTTATTCTGATCATGATTATTTGAGATTTATGTATTTGGTTTCAAGTATTTGTGATGGTATTTTGACTCATTATGTGCATGTGGTTGATTAAATTGCTTCTGACTCTGTATATTTCTCGTGCATGTTGTTAAGATTTCTTTAACAGCTTATGGATGATGAAAATCATTCGCTGGGCTTATGTTACGTATCTGTATTCCGTGTTCTTTTGGGAAGTGGGGCGTGACATTTATCATGAGGAATATGGACCTATTGTATAGTACTAGTGTAGGGTCACCTAGACATTGATTTGATAGCCAAACGAGCTCAAAAAGTCGAATTATTCGTTGTTTTGTGCTATCGTTGTTGGCTATTCTTTGCTCACAGCTTGAGCGTTTACACACTAGTTTAGCAGGATAATGACACTCTTAGGGACCCTAACTTGATATTTAATAATGTAACAATATGAACCCTAGGACCTAACATGATAACACTTAAATTTCAGGGTAGAATAGGAGCATGTATTGCCTTGAACACGACGATTGTAGACTATTTTTCGTGCAACTTCAACTTGCTGTCCAATGAGGTTTTGCTTGCTATTTTGGAGCTACGACTCTTCGGCAGGATTATGGAGGAGTTGGAAGTCAGTTGGCCTCAAGGAGAGCTTGGTCGCGGGCAAGAAATGTGTTCAAACTTCACCAGAGAGGGCAAATGGTGAACGACGAGAGCTCGATTCGTCATTTTTGTTGGACCAAGTTTGGGCTGAGTTGGGCCAGCTCTTAGGCCTAATTTGGAGGCCAAGTTGGACCCTACTAGGTTTGGTTAAGTATTAGTTAAATGTACTAAGTTAATTGACATATAGAACTAGATAAGAGTCGTCTATTGTCCAGTACTCGCTTTACTAATAGAAGTTGACTAGTTGTCTATAATTGAATCAAGAGAATAACGTCTAAGCTAGAATTTTATAATTAGATTGGTAGATCAAATTGCTAATTGCTAAACATAGGGCACAAATTGCTAATTGGTCAATAGTGTGAAGCAAGAAGATTCGCCTAGTAATTTACTAATTAATTAAACTAGTTGGATAACAAAAAGAAAGAATGTGGGTTAAATAACGAATAGTATGTCTATGATAAGAAGCTAGAGTTGTAAAATAGAGCCATTAGAATTGGGTAAAACTGGAGAATAAAAGAATTAGATTAGAACTTTGGTATTAACAATAACCTATAGCCTTGACAATTTTAATGATTAGTATTTTAATTTGAGGGTGCATTGGGTTAGGGGCTAGACGGGACCCGAAGTGCTGGCGGATCATGCTTCCAATGAAGTAAGTGTAACGCCCCGGATCCCCGTTACGGGAATCCGTGACACAACCAAAATCTTTTCCTTCAAATGCATCTCAACACAGTAAATAACAGTGAAATTTTAAAACTTTTATTGCCAAATAAAATAATTACGTTATTAATTACAAAAGTATATTGTTCCTAAACAAGGAATACAAATTACATTAACTCATTACAACTTTTTAGAAATATTTATATACTCCACCTGTAATGCTATCAGTTATCTTCGAGAACGGTGGTCGGCTAATTACCGCTGGAACTCTACTAAGTGGTCAAGCTACTTCCCTGGAACGTGCCGTTGGCTTCAGTCTCCTTCTGCGTGACTCTGATAATTCTGCTCCTGCTCGAATGGTAGGTAAGTACACTGCCACTCCACTATGATGCCCTACTTGTCTTGAGTTCTCCTATACTCGCGACCCGGTATCCAGCACCTAATTAAGTGGGCAGGTCAGTACTTATACTGACGCAATGCTGATAAGAAAACATCAATCTCCAACTAGCAATCACGACCAGCCTTTAGTAAAAACAGAAACGTGCATCCTAATTTCCTAGTGTCAGTGTATGCCATGACCTGAAGTCTAATGCATAGTACACAATGCACAAAAACAGATTTACTTAATCTAATGTCAGCAAGACTCTGGATACGCATGCATCCTATACTACATATGTTCCTGATCAAGCTTTTTCCTTTAGTTTCAGGGTTCTGAACCCTTACCATGCAAATATATTCTACTATTGTACTCAAGCTGTTCCTGATAGATACAATCGTGGCTAGTGAATCTTGCAGTTATTACTACTAAACACAGTGGTGTCTTTGTTTGCTGCTACTGCCCCAATCTGGTATGGATCACACCAAATGTCGTGACGATCTTATAGATACACAACCGCATATCAATGGCACCAAAGATCCATGGGACAGCAACCCCAAGGTCCATTCGTATCCACTTAAAATAAGAACATGACAGCCTCAAAGGTTTATGCCCCCTATACGACAGGAACCCTTCCGTTCTTATCACGGTACTTCAGGAATCAACAGTGTGAGATACACACAGCAGCATGTATCCCTAATGATAGGAAGAGAAAACCCTGGTTATGACCGCCTAGTGCTGGCTCTTAGAACGAGTCAAATTATAGGGTATCAATCCTAACACCAACTCGGTCTTCAAGCGAACAGTAAAGCAAGCTTAATTAGATACAGTTTACTGAAAATATGTTTATCACTCAAATAATGCACGGTGTCTTAAACAAATGTTGAGCCTGACTGGTCTGTCAAAAAAATAGCAATTAATCACTGTAAATCGACATTCACCGATTTCCAATACCTTCACAAGTCTTCGACCAAATTTCCGGCGTGTGATCCTCAGCGAGTAGTCCCTCGGTGCCCAAAAGATGCATACAAATTTGTGAATGAAGGTAACATACACAAACACCAACACCCGACCATTGACAGACTCAGGCATCAAAAGACCAATCACAAATTGACCATATAGCTTTTCTCCCAACATACTCATGTGTCCACCATGATTACTAAGCACAGGAATCTTGTCCAAATTCCAATGAAGTTCTTAAAACATCTTAAAACTCAATAGCTCACAATCACCATACTGCAGTATGCAGAGAATTCCTTATCTGTAGCGCCCCGATTTCCCATACTGAGAAACCGTGACACGAGCCAGGACCTTTTCTTCAATTAGTCACAATACACAAAAAAACATGAGAATTTAAAACTTTTTATTCAACACTCAATACATTACAAGTCTGAACATTATACAACTACAATGCCTTACAATAAAGTTACAATATTACCTTTATATTTCCAAGTATTACAACCTTCAACATCTTACATCAGAGTACAAGGAATGAAGAACAACACTTGGTAACTCTCACTTGAGTACTTCTCAACTAATAGATAATCAATACATATACTGCAGCGGAACTAAGCATAACACTGACTCCTTGCTTTCCTTGCCTTGAGTCCTCCTGAATCTCGCCTTTGTACTTCGGCGATTCAGTACCTATGGAAGTGGGGATGTCAGTATTCACTGACGCTTAAAGGCTGATCATATAGCAGCGAATCTCCCAAACAATATACAAAATATAGCAATGGTGTTGGTGTAGTTTAAGTGTTTGTGAGTGCTATGACTAGACTCTAATGCAATACTTAAATAGAACTAGGATGCTTCCTATTCTAATGTCAGCAAGTCTCCGAAGTCAACATGCAGCCCATACTACATGCGACCCTTCTCAAGCCGTTTCTCCATATATAGGGATTTGAACCCGCGTTATGAATTCTAATTGCACACAACCTGTTCCTGACAGCTACACGTGACTTATGAGGTTGCAGATGTGGTCAAGTTCCACTAATGCATTTCGCCAGTGGTGTCTATGTTCGCCACTGCGACCCAGCTAACCGGACCTCTCTCAAAATAGACGAACCCAATGTATCGGGTGTCATTACAAAATCAAACTATAGGGTTTCGCAAGCACAGGGTAGCACGAAGCCTACCCTGTGGCACCCTCTGGGGTCTCGCAAGCGCAGGACTGCACAATGCATCCTGTGGCACCCCAGCCACGGTACTTCAGGAATTAACAGCGCGAGATACGCAACCCGTGTCCTCAACTTGTGAGACGGCACCGTACGTATCCCTTTGACGGGAAGGTACAACCCAATAACACCACCTGGTCTGCCTCAAGGGACGAGTTAGTCATAAGGTGCCCCCTACAACCGACTCCTCTCTTCCAGCAAAGGTTTTAAGTAATGATCTTTATAAGTCACTACCCTAATAATGTCCCTAGCCCTGAACACTACTAGGGAGGACAATATTATAACCACAACATGCTAGGTCTTAATTTAGACTTTGCAAGACAACTCTACTAGGCTGCTTAACCTAGACTTACCGGAACCCCTCGGGATCCGGTTCGTGGCTCATCGATCCAAGACTTCGGCAGTGCGAATATACATGCATGCCGTTACCCTAAACTTGGATTTCGTCTATACTCCGGTCCTCGATCAACCTACCATGGTTAAGATTCGACGGTACACAAGGAGTGACTCCTCTACAGTTTCTTAGGGTAAGAAAACATATGTCTTGATGGTCGATAGCCCTTAGGGTGGTAATATCACCCTAGACGAGCACAACAAACTGTGTACTAGCTAACAAGCTATACACGAGTAACAACCACATACGAGCCAATAAGCTACATATGAAATACTAACTACCTACGAGCCAGGCAGGGCCTCGTAGGAGATAACCACGTACATACTAGCCAAATAAGCCGCGTATGAGACCAACAGCTACGCACGGGCCGGTTGAGCCGCGTACGAGACAACAACCTATATACGAGCCAAATAAGCTACGTATGAGACCCATAGCTACATACGGGCCAGTCGAGCCACGTACGAGCACAACCATATGCAAACAACCATACAGGTAATCAATCTTAAAAGCAACCAAACGTGCTTACTAACAAACTTGATCTTCTATTATTAGAAACAACAGAAGAATCTACTAATAGTCTATGGTCGGTATTCTATCAATGAAGGACCGAAGGCGACAAAACAGCCTTTATCAGACTAACTATTACTAGTGGTCTTCCTGACCCTTATTACTTCATCCTATAGCACTTTAAGCATGACATACAATTTGCAAGCATCTATCCATGACAATCTAATTATGGTACATAACATAACCACTCTCCATAATACTCCTACAATGTTCTAACATGGTAGGTCAATTAAACATCAATCCTACAACATTATAAACATGTATAATGATTCCTACTACAATCTAAGTATAGATAAATGAATCTAGCATGGTATACAACTTTCCTACAAGCATGTAAGCATGGCTGAATTTATCTAGCATTATATACCACTTTCCTACAATTATCTAAACATAGATAAATTAATCTAGCATTATATGCTTTCCTACAAACATCTAAGCATGAATCATATTAAGCATGAATAACTACTAAGCATGAGTATCTTATTAAGCATGGATAACTACTGGTATGAACATACAACATTCCTAAACATGGTAGGTAAATTTTTAGAATGAATCCTACAACATTCTAAGCATAAATATACTAATCTAAACATGATAGGATTTTTAGAATGAATCCTACAACATCCTAAGCATATTTATACTAATCTAAACATGATAGGATTTTTAGAATGAATCCTACAACATTCTAAGCATAGATATACTAATCTAAGCATGATAGGATTTTTAGAATGAATCCTACAACATCCTAAGCATATTTATACTAATCTAAACATGATAGGATTTTTAGAATGAATCCTACAACATCCTAAGCATATTTATACTAATCTAAACATGATAGGATTTTTAGAATGAATCCTACAACATTCTAAGCATAAATATACTAATCTAAACATGAAAGGATTTTTAGAATGAATCCTACAACATCCTAAGCATATTTATACTAATCTAAACATGATAGGATTTTTAGAATGAATCTTACAACATCCTGAACATATTTATACTAATCTAAACATGATAGGATTTTTAGAATGAATCCTACAACATTCTAAGCATAGATATACTAATCTAAACATGATAGGATTTTTAGAATGAATCCTACAACATCCTAAGCATATTTATACTAATCTAAACATGATAGGATTTTTAGAATGAATCCTACAACATTCTAAGCATCATTAAATTAATATAATACAATCTTAGCATGGTATTTACTTTATGAACATAAAATAAATATCTACAACTATCTACTACTACTACTACTCTAAGAACATAACATACAACTATCTACCACTACTACTACTTTATTTTAGTCAAGAACATAACACCCAACTATCTACTACTACTACTACTACTTCATTTTAATCAAGAACACAACATACAACTATCTACTACTACTACTACTTTATGGACATAAAACATCTACAACTACTTACTACTACTTCTTTATTTTATCAACATACCACTACTACTTTATTTAATCAACATACTACTACTACTTTATTTAATCAACATACTACTACTACTTTATTTTAACATGCTACTACTTAATTGTCTACTAGTCTTTATTAGTATTGATTTATTATCACTAGTGTTTATAAAAGAAAAGATCTTTTTATTTATTCTACAACTAGTGATTATAAAAGAAAAGATCTTTTTATTTATTCTACAACTAGTGTTTATAAAAGAAAAGATCTTTTTACAACTAGTGATTATAAAAGAAAAGATCTTTTTATTTGGTCCAACCATATGCTTATCTTTTTAGTCCAAGTTTAATACAAGTCCTACAACCAAAAATGGTTGTATAAAATGGTTCACATGCTTTATGTATAGTTCATATTAAGTCCTACAACCCCATACGGTTGTATGTTCAAGTCCATATGCCTTATGTCCAATATCAAACACAAACAACAACTACCACTACAAAGATTTGATCTTTATGTCCATTTGTTTCCATTGTTATGTGATTCTTACTCAAAACAACCATACCAAAAAGAAAGTAAACAAGGAGGGTAAGAAGAAGAAGAACATCAAAACAACCATAAACAAACAAACAAACAAACAACAAACAACAAACAAATATGGAGAAACCCCCACCTTGTTTCCTTTGTTGGAAGAACTTGCTAGCTTAACTTCTCCTTCCCCTAAGCTTTTAGAAAGCTTCTAACACCCTACAAAACAAAACTCTCAAAGTTAACATGAGGTTCTCTCTTTCTTTTCCTTTCTTTCTTTCTTTCTTTTTGATCTTTCTAAAATGAGACAAAGGTGGAGGAAGGGGGTATTTATAGGAGGGGAGAAGGGTGGAAAGTGCAAATGTGTATGCACACAATTTCACAAAAGCCCTCCCACAAAAGGTGGGCCGGCCATACTCCTAGGAGGGTAGGGGTGAGGTGGAGGAGGTGTTATGTGGGGGAGGTGTTTATGTAAGGGTTTCTAGAAGGGTTTTCTTAACCTTCTCATGCATACTTAACCTAGGTTAAACACTTATAAACCCTAACAATCTAATAGGTTTTGTCATCATAAAACAAGTGTTGTCCAAAAATACACAACACACAATTTGTATAACGTACTAATCGACATACTACACGTATGTGCGCATATATGTCTGTATACTGAAAATCTTCGCATAATCCGTATAAAATAATTTAATCTCGGAAATAATAATAAAATAAATTTTATTATTAGTTCGGAAGATCACGGAATCAATTTGATACAATACGGATGTATACTGACCGATATCTGGATACAGATAATGTCTATGAACAAACCGGGTGAAAAATCACCAAAATATTCAAATTTGGGATTTAAAACAAAATAATAATAAAATATTAATTTATATAAGGTAATATCCGTCCGGGATATTACATTATCAATCTTCTAATCATACGCAGTTCAAGACATAACAGTTGCTGCGACTTAAGCTATGCTCATCAGAATCCAACAAAATTAGGTTTTCTAGAAGGGTAGAAAACTCTACTGTAATTCCCTAGTTGACAACTCCCTAAATTTCTTTATTGAACACTAGTTCCCTGATTTAACCCATGCTTGAAGTCGATCAAGATAGCAAGTTGCTGAACTTGTAACATTCATATCTTCCAAAATATCATACGGAATTGCTTGATTTTACCCATTCTAGAAAGCTAAGACCCTAAACTATAAGTCTCTAGTTAACCATTTTTTCAAATTCATCCATCTAGGGGCTATACATTCTCAATATGCACTCGGCTGTGCATTTCTTCCTACGCTTGCTGCATCTTTCCATCAACATAAAAACTTGTTTACTTGTCAGAATTACACGATTCTGGATTCAATGGAAAGGTGGGAGTGTCTACTACAACTTTCTAGTTGTACACATCCCCAGATTCATCCATTTATGTCCTCTAAAATTCTAATTTTTATCGGTATACATAGAGGAAATGAGTTTCCTTTAACAAAGTTAAGTCATTCAATCTAGACTGGTCAGCCCCAATCTAAAAGAAATCATAACTTTTGCCACACAAACTGAAATTGCATAATTCTAGATGTTTTGGAAAGCTACGACTCTCTACCACAAATCTCTAGTTGATCATTCTACCAAATTCTTAACACATAATTCAAATTTACACAAATTCACAGACCAGTTAACCTGAGCTAACCTGAACCTTGTCTACTTTAAAATTCAATAACAAATCAACCCTAAATCTAAAGCTCATGAAATTTGAGATTCTGAAACTACACATATACCATTCAATTGTGTCCAAAATTTTCATTTATATTCATAATACACAGGGAGTTATGACCCTTCAAACATAACATATAATTGTCTATGCTTTTCAAATGGGGTCTCTACCTCTTTATGCAATTTATTTTTGAAACTCCATCAAATGTTGTCTAATAATTCTAAAATTTTAGAATCGTAATGTAGAATCATACTAAAACCTACGACACAAAAGTAGATATGGATTGATGAACTTCAACCTCAACACAGGCAGATTCAGCTTCTGTTTTCCAGACCAGTTGCAATCTACAAATTCGTTGAGGTATCAAACGATCTCAGAAAATTATGAAATTGGAAACTATAGTCTTAGACACATACAAGAGCATCCAGAAAAAATTTGGGCTTAATATACTCTACCATTTCTGAGTTATGATTTTTGGAAAAACATCAAATTTCCATAAAAGCATCAACGTTTAGCTTGCTTACTGTCCGAAATTGGAGTGGTTGTTTGGGCTACTAAAAAAACCCAGAAAAATATGATACAAATAGAGGATACTCTAAACTCATGCTAGAACATGCCACAATAGTTTCATAATCATATTCTAAACCATTTGCAAGTTACAAATTTCTAAGTACAACATACAAAAGTTGAAGAACACCCAGGTTGGATGCACAAGCTTGTTGGCTTCTCCTCCTTCTTGCCTCCTCCTTCTTAGCTCTAAGCAAACAAATGAAGCTCTCTCTTTCTCACACTCTAACTCTCTTATTATTTATCACTTTCTTTTCTTTTTTTTTTTTTGAACAAAGAAGGAAGTGAAGAAGGTTGGAAGAAGAAATGAATGGAGTTGGAAAAATGGAATGAGATGAGATGGTTGGGGAGGGGGGAGGTTATGTGGCCAGAATTGATTGGGTGGGGGTGGGGGTGGTGTGATGAGGTGGAGGGTGGTGATGGAGGGTAGATGGGTGAAGGAGTTGGTTGGTTAGGATGAATGCAAACACACAACAACTAGAACTTTCCACATTCTTCCAAGAATTCTTCACATGTCTTAATGTTTGAGCCCTTGGATCTCATCAAAAAATTGTCCAAGATCAATCATGATGGCTAAGGTTACATAACCCTAGGTTAGGTCAAGTAACCCTAGGTTTAGCAACCCTAACCCTAGGTTTAAGTAAAATCCCAACCGATACAATTCAACCAATTGTCTATATGTCTATATATCCAAAAATATATTCAAGTATTTAACTCGTAGAATATATACGGACACATACATTCAAAACAATTATAGATCGTATACGATCATATACGATCCAGTATGATCCAATCTATATATAGATATTTATCTATTTACATAAAAATAAGATATTTTGAATTCATAAAAAAGTATATGTTTATATAACTTATTATTTTCCCGAAGATTGGCTTGTCAAGACAATCGGTGCAAATCCATCGTTTAATTGAGAAGATAACCCGAGTTTATCTTATCGGTTTCAGAATAGCTCGTATATCTGAAATTTCTCATTTAAAACTGATAATTATTAGAAAAACACATAATCGCGTGCAATTCTCAACTGTGCACTAATTATGATGCAAAATAGCTATATGCTATTTTGCGGGGTATTACATTACTCCCTCCTTGGAATTTTCTGTCCTCAGAACGATGCTAGTAGAGAGGAAAAATAAAACACAATCTCTAATGGTTCATGATACATTTCTCTGAACCATCTCTAGTCATCGAGTGATATTCTCGACAAACTGGTTTTCTACCAAGTTGAATTGTTGTTCTTCAGTCATCTGGATAGATCCATTATGAAGTTGATGCTGACACTCTTTTGCTTCTGCTCTGGAGTAGACAATAGCTGTATTACTTTGTTTGTCTTTGTCCACAGGTGATGCTGATTCACTCCTTGATTTCGACTTCTGCTGGTCGGTGACCACTCCCTCCTTAGAAAGGTCGAAGTCATGAATTGCTGCTTCAGTCCTTTAGCAGTTTCTTTGACGATTTTGCCGAATGTTTGGCTTGGTCGTTCCCTGTCTAGGTGAGATTTTCTCCTTAGCATGCTCCTGGTGGCTGCTTTATCATAAGCTGATCTTGGAGAACTCTGCCGCTTCTGGAAAATGATTGAGTTGGTCGTTGACGGATCCTTCCTTGAGTCTAGGTATGATCCACTTCTGGCGACTGCGCCTGGTTTTCGCTGATTTCTACCAGTGCGTCCTTGGTATATTGCGAATTCTAGTCTCGATTCTAAGCCGTTGGTGCGGCTTTGTTGTTCTTCCTTAACTCTTGTGCTGCGACGCACCCTAATTTGTTGTTCGGTTGTAAACTTGTTAGACTAATATCAGGTTACAGACTTTCTCCTTGATGTTTGGCTGCAGGTTATCTGCTAGATATTTTAGTTGCAAACTCACTTTTCTAACATCCAGTTGTACCACAATTATAAGGAAAAAGTCGCTCATCCAGAAGTTGTACATCGATAATTTTTCCAAAATATAATATCATTCATAGCTGAGTTGAACATTCACAATACAAGGTAGATTACACCATACTTTGACTTCCAAAACGTACCAAAACATAGACAGTTCACATACTATTACTCCCTGTTACTGATGTTTTTCTACTTGTTTGCCGAGCATCCTTCTTGTAGTTGTGGGCAATTTGGCTTGATATGCCCAAATTTTCCACAGTTGTAACAATTCTTGGCAATAATTGTTTTCTTGAAGCATTTTCCCATAGAACATTTGGTTCTTTTCCCAGCTCTCTTTGGCTTGATGGTCTTCCCAGCAATTCTTGGCTTGGGGTCTTCCTGGAGTTTCCACCAATGATTCGGTAAGCGTGTCATATGGGATTGAAGTTGCTTTTGCTTCTTCTTTAGGTGTGCAATCTGCTACTCGGCCTGGCGAACATCCTTGTCCTTGCTTTCCTTCAGCATTTTCATTCTCATATATATGTTGGCTTTTATCTATTGCTCCATGGTTTGGGCTTGATGATGGTGGAGGTGAGTCTTTTTCATTTTCGTCCTGTTGTAGTACTTTTCTTATTTCTTCCTCCACTGACATCAGTCCATTTGTAGGTATTGGTTCATCTGCTGCCACTGACACATCACTGATGAAGATATCTTCAAACACCATCCTGCAAAACATATACAGGTTTAGTTCCGGTTAGAGAGGAATCACAAATATATATCGATTACTCGAACTATCTGAACGTAAACATGCCTCTAACTGGCAATTAAATTTTTAATTTCCAACTGTGTTGGAATGCAATTTGAAGTCAGCTCTGATACCAACTGTAACGCCCCGGATCTCCATTACCGGGTATCTGTGACACAACCAGAACTTTTCCTTCAAATGCATCTCAATATAGTAAATAACACGGAAATTTTACAACTTTTTATTGCCAAATAAAATCATTAAATTATTAATTACAAATGTATATTGTTCCTAAACAAGGAATACAAATTACATTACCTCATTACAACTTTTTACAAATATTTATAGACTCCACATGTAATGCCTTTAGCTATCTTCCAGAATGGTGGTCGGCTGATTACCGCCGAAAATCTACTGAGTGGTCAAGATGCTTCCCTGGAACGTGCCCCCCGGCTTGAGTCTCCCGCTGTGCGACTCTGATAATTCTGTGCCTACTCGAATGGTAGGTAAGTACACTGCTACTCCACTAGGATGCCATGCTTGTCTTGAGTTCTCCTGTACTC
Source organism: Hemerocallis citrina (assembly GCA_017893485.1). Classification (NCBI taxonomy): domain Eukaryota; kingdom Viridiplantae; phylum Streptophyta; class Magnoliopsida; order Asparagales; family Asphodelaceae; genus Hemerocallis; species Hemerocallis citrina. Next base: position 340,369,628 of record CM030358.1, on the reverse strand, counting down.
GCGACCTGGTATCCAACACCTAATTGAGTGGGCACGTCAGTACTTATACTGACGCAATGCTGATTAGAAAACAACGATATCCAACTAGCAATCACAACTAGCCTTTAGTGAAAACAGAAACGTGCATCCTAATTTCCTAGTGTCAGTGTACGCCACAACCTGACGTCTAACGCATAGTACACAATGCTCTAAAACAGATGTACTTAATCTAATGTCAGCAAGACTCTGGATACCCATGCATCCCATACTACATATGTTCCAGATCAAGTCGTTTCCTCCAGTTTCAGAGGTTTCGAACCATCACCACGCAAATATATTCTACTATGGAAGTCAACCTGGTCTTGATAGATACAATCGTGGCAGGTGAAACCTATAGTTATTACTGCTAAACAAAGTGGTGTCTTTGTTTGCCACTAGTGCCCCAATCCGGTCTTGACCACACTAAATGTTGTGACGATCTTACAGATACACAACTGCATATCTGTGGCACCGAAGATCCATGAGACAGTCGCCCCATGGTCCGGTCGTGTCCATTTAACATAAGAACATGACGGCCTCGAAGGTCTAAGCCCCCTATCCAACAGGAACCCTCCCATTCTTACCACGGTACTTTAGGAATCAACAGTGTGAGATACGCACAGCAGCACGTATCCCTAATGACAGGAATAGACAACCCTGGTTATCACCGCCTAGTGTTGGCTCTAAGAACGAGTCAAATTATAGGGTATCACCCCTAACACCAACTCGGTCTTCAAGAAAACAGTAAAGAAAGCTTAATTAGATACAGTTTACTGAAAATACGTTTATCACTCAAATCATGCACAGTGTCTTAAAAAATTGTTGATCCTGACTGATCTGTCAAAAAAAATAGCAATTAATCACAGTGATCAACATTCAGTGATTTCCAATAACTTCACATGTCTTCGACCAAATTCCCGGCCCGTGACCCTCATCGAGTAGTCCCTCGACACCCAAAAGATGCATACAAATTTGTGAATGAAGGTAACATACACATACACCAACACCCAACCCTTGACAGACTCAGGTATCAAGATACCAATCACAAATCAACCATATAGCTATTCTCTCTACTTACTTATGTGTCCACCGTGTGTTCTAAGAACAGGAATCTTGTCCAAGTTCCAAAGAAGTTCTTAAAACATCTTAAAACTCAATAGCTCATAATCAGCATACTGCGGAATGCAGACAATTCCTTATCAATCTTCCAATCATAAGCAGTTCAAGACATAGGAGTTGCAGCGACTCAAGCTATGCTCATCGGACACCAACAAAATTAGGTTTTCCAGAAGGGTAGGAAACTCTACTAAAATTCCCTAGTTGACAATGTAATGCCCCGGATCCCCATTACCGAACATCTGTGCGGCAACCAGAATCTTTGCCTTCAAATGCATCTCAACATAGTAATAACACGGAAATTTAAAAAAATTTATTGCCAAATAAGGTCATTACATCATCGATTACAACCAATATCTTGTTCTTGAACAAGAATACAATTTACATTAACTCATTACATCTTATTAAAAATATTTACCAACTCCTCTTGTAAAGCTATTAGTTGTTTCCCGGACTGGCAGTCGACTAATCACCACCGAAACTCCATTAAATGGTCAATCTGCTTCCTTGAGACTTGTCCCTCAGCTTGAGTCTTCTACTGCGCGACTCTGATATTTATGCACTTGCTCGAAAGGTAGTACCGGTACCTAAAAGGTGGAAATGTCAGTAATTTCTACAGACGCAATGCTGATAAGAAACAGCGATCTCCAAACTGGAAACTATAAACCATCTTGAATGGAAAAAGAAACGTGCATCCTAATTTCCTAGTGTTCGTGTATGCCATGATCTAACAACTAAATGCACCACTCACATGCCTTATTCTAATGTAAGCAAGACTTTGTGACTCTGGATCCGCATGCATCCCATACTACATACATTCCAGATCAATGCATGACATGGCCTAATCTAATACACAAAACAAAGAATGCACACGAAGAACCTACTCTAATGCAATTCATTTGGGAATGTATGCATCCCATACTACATACTTCCACAAAATCAACATCAATAGAAATGTATGCATTCCATACTACATACTTTCCAAAGAGTTCGCCTCTCCTGATTGTAGGGTTCAATCCCTCGCCATGCATCGTACTCTTGTACTCATCCTATTCCTGATAGATACAACATGGCTGGTGAATCCTATAGTTATTACTGCTAAACACAGTGGTGTCTCTATTTGCCACTAGTGCCCAATCCGGTCTGGATTACACCAAATGTCGTATCAAACCTTCTAGTACAAACCTTTGTACCCATGACGTCAAAATATAAACAGAAACAAATCCATGTGCAAAAGAACATGACGGTCTCGAGGGTCAAATCCCCCTATCCGACAAAAGTTTCTCCCCCGTTCTTTAACCCAGCTCTGCAGGAATTAACAGATCGAGATACAAGACTCGCGATCTCAAAACCTGAGAACACAATCTGTATCCCTACGACAGGAAAAGTACAACACCCGACTAAGGTCTGCTAGCACTAATGTAATTTTTTTCATATATCTAACACATCACGCTAATCCAAGACTCACACTAATCATTCAGGTGATAAGGGTTGCTTCCAAAACTCTGCCTATCGACCAGTGGCCTCAGAAACACAATGCCTTACTCGCCAGTTCCCCTGGCTCGGATTTCGTCCATCACCATGGCCCGCGTTCACCTTCCTGGCATGAATTCGATGGCACCTAATCGGTGTCCAATGCCTCGGTGGAAGTTCTAATCTTAGGGTCGATAGTCGTAGGGCATCACCCTACCCTAGTGACTAACTTGAGTCACAAACATCCTCAGCAGGGGTCAAACACCATCAACACTAGTAATAATCACCAATCATCCCCAACATCAAGTCCATTGACTCTTATTCACAAGTGGGGAAATGTACTTCCAACACTTAGTCAAAAATCATGACTAACCCAACTATGTTGTTTCTGCCTGAAACTTAGAAAGGTCATAACTCCCACAATACAACTCGGTTTTGGGTGTTCTAGCCCAACCTGAAAAGCTAAGTATCTATGCTACAACTCTCAAGTTGACCATCACATCAGATTCATCAATCTAATTGCCCTAAAAGGCATCACAATCATCAGCCTGGGTACTTCCTTTACACTGGTTGCACCTTACTGGTAACATAAAAACCTATTCGCTCATCGGAATAACAAAAATTCAGGTTCTACGGAAAACTGAGAATGTCCTCTACAACTTTCTAGTTGACCACCAGTTCAAATTATTCCATTTGCATATATAAAACAATCATCTCTCTCAGGTATACAGAACTATATATAATGCATTATTCAAATATAGCCTATAGCTCAAAATCTGGTTTCTGTTCCAACTTGCAAAACTCATATCTATTACTCTACTTACAGGAATTTCTTGAAATAAAGCTTTTTGGAAATCTCAAGATGTCTACTACAACTTTCTAGTTATACACTTCCTCAAATTATGCTCATACAAAACCCTAAAGTTACAATCTTATCAGGGTGTCAATTCTGACTTAGTTCTGCACAGTACTCACTTAAAAATTCACAATAATTCATGCATAACCAATGGCTATCAACTTGTATTTTCAGAAACTAGACATCATCATGTATAGCATGCAAAAAAGTTCTCATCTTGATTCCAAGTATTCAAGGAGTTGTACCTATTTCAATCAGGTATAAAATTTCCACTGTTCATCAGTCACAATCATGAATACTCTTACTTAAACAGTTTTGAACATGCATCAAATTTCATCAAAATAATTTGAATCTTTTCCTGCAGGATCTAGATGCATGCAGTATACTACATTAAAAATTATAGAAATAGATCATCTATCAATTAATTCTAAAATTTCCTTCAAGTTCATGTTCTACAAGAGACAGAATCAGTCTCTGCCTTACGACCCATTCATCAAAATTAATTTTATTAAAATAGTAAATAATGTCAGAAAATTTTGAAATAATTCATGTATCCTCTAGACATGTATAGGATCATTCTGTAAAATTGTCAGGATCAAATTTCTTCAATATTGTTCTATGGAAATTCGAGAACTTAGCATGCAGATCATGTTTTCTGTTCAATTTTCCGATTCTAACTAAACTACCACTAACCATCCAATTCAAAGCTACTACTACTTATTTCATGCAAGAAATCAAACAAGAAAAAACTTTAGAGAACTCCCCACCCTTAGGTGTAGTTGAGAATATGTGAATAGCTTGATCTCCTTCTTTAGTTCTTCTCCAAGAAAAGTGCTCTTGATCACAACCTCTTCTTTTTCTTTCACTCTCTCCTTCTCTTTGTCTCTAAAAAATTTCAGAATTCTGAAATGGGAGTGAGGAGAGGGGGTTTAAAATGAAGTTAGAAGAGGGGGGGGGGGGCTGTAAAGGTGAGGTGGCAAGTAGGTTTTCTCCAAAACCAAGCATCTTGCCCATGGTTTTGAAGGAGATACTTTTGCATGGCTTGATCTTTAGCCATTTGATCATGAAGGATGAGAGATGAGAGGTGAGATTTGAGTGCATGGCAAAAACATTCATTGTTGTACCATACAATTAGATATTTGCATATGTATCACACTCGAAAACTAGTGTATCTACTAGTGTCGATTCTCTCATTCTCGTGCACCACCATGAACGCAACCATTCACATTCATATATAAATCAATTATTACTAGAAAAAATACATAATCACGTGCAAATCTAAACTGTACACGGTTTATAATGCAAAATAGTTATATGCTATTTTCCGGGGTGTTACACTACCCTCTCCTTAGAATCGTTCTGTCCTCAGAACGACGCTCGGGGCGAGAAAAATAGCAGACAATTACCAATGATCGGAAGATACTTTCCTTGATCATCTCCAATTCCTTCAGGAACATCTTTGGCAACTGACTTTTAAAGTGCTCAATATCGGCTCACAAGCCTTAAGTGCTCAACACATTCTTCCATCCTGGAGATCAATCTCATCATGTGGATCATTTTGGGGCCTACCTCATCCTGCATCCCCCGTACTGGGGATGAATCGCCTTGGGGGATGTCGCTCTCGTCTCGAATTGCTGGGGATCAATCCCACTCCACAGACCATTCTGGGGCCTCATCACACGAACTCCCTATGGGTGTTGCTCTCGTCCCGAAATATTGATGATCAATCCCACTCTACATATCATTCCGGGGCCTATTACATCTCTCGTCTAGAATACTGGAGAATATCTCACTTCGTGGATCATTCTGGAGCCCTCGCTCATCCCTGGATTCCATCATGGTTATTACTCTCGTCCTCGGAATACTAGAGATTAATCCTACTCCCCAGAACATTCTGAGATCTATTTCATCCCTCGCCTAGAATACTGGAGAATATCTCACTTTTTGGATCATTCTGGAGTCAATGTCCCACTAACCTATTTGTGAATGTTGCCCTCGTCCCTGGAATACTGGAGACTAATCCTGCTCCACAGAACATTCTGAGGCCTCTTTCATCCCACGTTCTGGAATACTAGGAAATATCTCGCTCCATGGATCATTCTGGAGCCAACGTCACACAATCTTCCCCCATGAGCATTACTCTCATCTCTGGAATACTAGAGACCAATTTCTACTCCACAGATCATTATGGGGCCTATTTCATCCCTTATCTGGAATACTGAGGAATGTCTCACTCCATGGATCATTCTGGAGCCAACGTCACACAATCTCCCCCCATGAGCTTCGCTCTCGTCCCTGGAATATTGGAGACCAATTCCTACTCCACAGTTCATTCTGGGACCTATTTCATCCCTCGTCTGGACTACTGAGAATTGTCTCACTCCATGGATCGTTCTGGAGCCGACCACTCACTACTGATCCAAGATCTCCGCATGCCTCCTAGCCTCCGATTGCTGTACTTGAGGATCGGTGACCACTCCCTCCTTAGAAGAAAGCTAGGCTTACCAAGGAGAAGGCAAAAATTTTAGTTTTATGCCTTATCCAAAACACTTAATAAAATAAGCACAAGGCAAGAGATGACCAAATGCCCAAAAACTTTCATGCTTTATAAAAAGTCATAATATCTTGCTACAGAACATATTACAAGTTCGTCATCCATGGCTTGCAAAAATGCAACTAACAAAATATATTGCTATTTTGGACCATGCACCACCTCACACTTCTTTCCAGTTAAGCTGAAGTTCCTCCCTGGTGAACAGGCTTCTTCCCTTTATCGACCATCTTCCGTAACTGGTCATTGGGGTTCCCTGACAGTTGTGGACAATTCGATTTCTTGTGCCCGACTTCTCTGCAGTTATAGCAAGTCTTTGCCTGGGCTCTTTTTTAGCATTGACTCCTGAAATGACCTTGTTCCTTACAAAGTAACACACCACCATCTGGCTAGTCTCTTTACGCTTGCCAGACTCGTGAGTTGAGTTCTGCTTATCATGGTCAGAGGTGAGAATATACTTCTTCCTCCATTTCTTTGTCTCGGCCTCGCCTTGACTCTGACTCATGTCCATTTTTGTTATCGCGGCTCGCCTTACTAGCTTGTCGAATCGGCGAATGACTAACGGAACCATCCTTGACCTCAGTCCAGGCCTAAGCCCTTGTTTAAACCTCTAGGCCTTCTTCGCGTCCTCCTGGACCATCTCCAGTGCATACCGTGACAGCTGGAAAAACTTCATCTCATATTCCCTGACAGACATACTTCCTTGCTTCAAGTTGTGGAACTCCATCGCCTTTTCTTCTTGCACATCCATGGGAAAATAGTGCTGTCGGAACTCTTCAAGAAAATCTTTCCAATTGATTGGACCTTCTCAAAGACCGCGCTCCACAGACTGCCACCATACTCCGGCATCCTTCTCCAGTAAGATTGTGGCGAGACGAACCTTGTTGTCTTCTGGAGTCATCATTACTTCGAATACCATTTTCAGCTGACGTATCTAGTCAACCCCAGCTATTTGGTCGGCCTGTCCCTCAAAGACAGGAGGTTTCATCCTCTTGAATGATTACACCATCTTCACTGGGTCTACGAGTGCAGCAACTCCTGGTGTTCCTTGTGGTGGTGCTCGATTCCTGCTAGCTTCCACAAATGTCCTATCATCTGGTATACAAAGGTAAACTCTGCATCAACATTGAAGTTGGTGCCATTTGTCCTACTGCCTTCACCCTCAGCCATTCCACGGTGGCTGTTTCTGATTCTTCTGGATGCTCTTCAAGGAAAGAAAACATACAGGGTTAGTTCTCGATGTAGGAAAGATCATAAACATTAGTGGGAAAGTGCAAAAATCATGATTTTGATCTTCCTGCAATCCAAACTAAACCCAGCTATACAGCATTTCAAGTCAAATTTCCTACTGTGTTAGTCCGCAATTTGAAGTCGGCTCTGATACCACTTTTGTAATGCCCCGGATCCCCGTTACCGGACTTCCGTGACGCAACCAGAATCTTTGCCTTCAAATGCATCTCAACACAGTAATAACACAAAAATTTGAAAACTTTTTATTGCCAAATAAGGTCATTACATCATCGATTATAAACAATATCTTGTTCTTGAACAAGAATACAAATTATATTAACTCATTACATCTTATTACAAAATATTTACCAACTCCTCTTGTAAAGCTATCAGTTGTCTCCCGGAATGGCAGTTGACTGATCACCGATGAAGCGGAGTGGTTAATCTGCTTCCCTGGGACTTGCTCCTCGGCTTGGGTCTTCCACTGCACGACTCTGATATTTCTGCACCTGCTCGAAAGGTAGGACCGGTACCTAAAAGGTGGGGAACGTCAGTAATTTCTACTGATGCAATGCTGATAAAAAATAGTGATCTCCAAACTGGCAACCACAAACCATCTTGAATGGAAAAAGAAACGTGCATCCTGATTCCCTAGTGTTTGTGTATGCCATGATCTAACAACTAAATGAACTAGTCACATTCCTTATTCTAATGCAAGCAAGACTTTGGGACTCTGGATCCTCATGCATCCCATACTACATATGCACCAGATCAATGCATGACATGGCCTAATCTAGTGCACAAAACAATGAATGCACCGATGTACCTAGTTTAATGCAATTCATTTGGGAACGTATGCATTCCCATAGTACACACTTCCCCAAAATCATCTTCAATATAAACATATGCATCCCATACTGCATACTTTCCAAAGAGTTCGCCTCTCCTGATTGTAGGGTTGAATCCCTCACCATGCATCCCACTCTTGTACTCATCCTGTTCCTGATAGATACAAGGTGGCTGGTGAATCCTACAGTTATTACTACTACACACAGTGGTGTCTTTGTTTTCTACTAGTGCCGAAACCGGTCTGGATTACACCAAATATCGTGTCAAACCTTCTGGAACAAACCCTTGTACCCATGCCATCAAATATAAATATAAACAAATCCATGTGCATAAGAACATGACGGCCTCGAGTGTCAAATCCCCCTATCCGACAGAAGCTTCTCTCACGTTCTTTACCCCGGCTATTCGTATCCCTACGACAGGAAAAGTACAACACCTGACTAAGGTCTGCTACCACTATTGCAAATTTTTTCATATATCTAACACATCACTCTAATCCAAAATTCACTCTAATCATTTAGGTAATAAGGGTTGCTTCCAAAACTCTGTCTATCGAACAGTGGCACCGGCGACACAATGTCCTACTCGTCACTTCCCTAGCTTGGATTTCATCCATCACCACGGCCCATGTTCACCTTCATGGCATGAATTCGGCGACACCTAATTGGACGTCCAAGTCCTTGGTGGAAGTTCTAATCTTAGGGTCGATAGTCGTAGGGCATCACCTTGCCCTAGTACTAACTCGAGTCACAAATATCCTTAATAGGGGTCAAACACCATCAAGACCAGTAATAATCACCAATCATCCCAAAAAGCAAGTCCATTAACTCTTATTCACAAGTGGGGAAAAGTACTTCCAACACATAGTCAAAAATCATGACTAATCCAACTATGTTGTTTCTGCCTGAAACATAGAAAGGTCATAACTCCTACAATACAACTTTGTTTTGGGTATTCTAGCCATTCCAGAAATCTTAGAATCTAGGCTAAAACTCTCTAGTTGCCCATCACATTAGATTCATCCATCTAATTGCCCTAAAAGGCCTCACAATCATCAGCCTGGGTACTTCCTGTACACTGGCTGCACCTTACTGGTAGCATAAAAACCTATTCTCTCATCGGAATAACACAAATTCGGGTTCTATGGAAAACTGAGAATGTCCTCTACAAATTTCTAGTTGATCACCAATCCAAATTATTCCATTTGAATACTGTAAAATAGTCATCTCTCTCAGGTATACAGAACCATATATAATGCACTATTCAAACAGAGCCTATAGCTCAAAATCTGGTTCTGTTCCAACTTGCAAAAATCATATCTATTACCTTACTTAAAAGAATTTCTTGACATAAGGCATTTTGGAAAGCTCAGGATGTCTACTAAAACATCCTAGTTGTACACTTCCTCAAATTATGCTCATACAGAACCCTAAAGTAACAATCTTATCAGGGTGTCAATTCTGACAAAGTTTTGCACAGCACTCACTTAAAAATTCACAATAATTCACATTCATAACCAATGGATATGAACTTGTATTTTCAGAAACTAGACATCATCATGTATTGTATGCAAAAAAGTTATCATCCTGATTCCAAGTATTCAATGAGTTCTGCCTATTTCAATAAGGTATAAAAGTTCTACTGTTCATCAGTCACAGTCATGAATACTCTTACTTAAATAATTTTGATCATGCATCAAATGCAATCAAAATAATTTCAATCTTTGTCATAAGAGTCTAGATGCATGCAGGATATTACATTAAAAAAATTTGAAATATATAATGTATCAATTAATTCTAAAAATTCCTTCAAGTTCGGGTTCTACAAGAGACAAAAGGAGTCTCTGCCTTACGAACCAGTCATCAAAATTAATTTTATTAAAATACTAAATAATATTAGGAAAATCCAAAATAATTCATGTAGCCTCTAGACATGAATAAGATCATTCTGTAAAAGTTTCAAGATCAATTTCCTTCAATATTGTTCTTTGGAAATTTGGGAACTTAGCATGCAGATCATGTTTTCTGTTCAATTTTAGATTCTAACCAAACTACCACTAACCATCCAATTCTAAGCTACTACTACTTATTTCATGCAAGAAACCAAACAAGAAAAACAAGAACAAAGTTTAGAGAACTCCCCACCCTTAGGTGTAGTTGAGAAAATGAGGATAGCTTGGTCTCCTTCTTTAGTTCTTCTCCAAGAAAAGTATCCTTGATCACAACCTCTTCTTCTTCTTTCATTCTCTCCTTCTTTTTATATAAAAAAATTCAGAATTCTGAAATGGGAGTGAGGAAAGGGGGTTTAAAATGAAGTGAGCAGAGTGAGGGGGGGGGGGGGGGGGGGGGGGGGGGGGGGTTAGGGGTGAGGTGGCAAGGAGGTTTTCTTCAAAACCAAGCCCACCCATGGTTTTGAAGGATATATTTTTGCATGGCATGACCTTTAGCCATTTGATCATGAAGGATGAGAGATGAGAGGTGAGATTTTAGTGCATGTCAAAAATATTCATTCTAGTACCATACAATTAGATATTTGCATATGTGTCACACTCAAAAACTAGTGTATGTACTAGTGTCGGTTCTCTCATTCTCATGCACCGCCGTGAACGCAACCATTCACATTCATATATAAATCAATTATTAGTAGATAAAATACATAATCGCGTGCAAATTTAAACTATACATGGATTATAATGCAAAATAGTTATATGCTTTTTACGTGGTGTTACAGACAACTCCTTCAATTTTCTTATATAACACTAGTTCCTTGATTTAACCCATGCTTGAAGTTGATCAAGACAGCAGGTTGCTGAACTTGTAACATTCATAACTTCCAAAATATAATTTGGAATGGCTTGAGATTACCCATTCTAGAAATCTAAGACCCTAAACTATAAGTCTCTAGTTAACCATTTCTTCAACTTCAGCCATCTAGGGGCTATACATTCTCAATATGCTCTCGGCTGTGCATTTCTTCCTGCGCATGCTGCATCTTGTCATCAACCTAAAAACTTGTTAACTTGTCGGAATTACTCGATTCTGGATTCTATGGAAAGGTGGGAGTGTCTACTACAACTTCCTAGTTGAACACATCCACAGATTCATCCACTTAAGTCCTCTAAAATTCCAATTTTATCGGTATACACAGAGAAAATGAGTTTCCTTTACAAAAGTTAAGTCGTTCAGTCTAGACTGGTTCTGCTTCAATCTAAAAGTAATCATAAATTTTGTCACACAAACTGGAATTGCATAATTCCAGATGTTTTGGAAAGCTACGACTCTCTACTACAAATCTATAGTTGATCATTCTTCTAAATTCTTAACAAATAATTCCATATTTAAACAAATTCACATACTAGTTAACCTGAGCTAACCTGAACCTGGTCAACTTTAAAATTCAATAGAAAATCAACCCCAAGTCCAAAGCTCATGAAATTTGAGATTTTGAAAATACACATATACCATTAATTGTGTCCAAAATTTGCATCTAGATTCATTATACACAGGGAGTTATGACCCTTCAAACTTAACATAAAATTCTCTCAGCTTTTCAGACGAGGTCTCTACCTCTTTATGCAATTTATTTTTGAAACTTCATCAAATATTGTCTAATAATTCTATAATTTTAGAATCATGATGTAGACTCATACTACAACCTACAGCAAAAATTTCATGACAACATCATGCACACAAAAGTAGATATGAATTGATGAACTTCAACCTCAACACAGGCAGATTCAAGTTCTGTTTTCCAGAGCTGTTGCAATCTGCACATTCTTTGAGGTGTCAAATGATCTCAGAAAATTATGGAATTTGAAACTAGAGTCCTAGATACATACAAGAGCATCCAACAAAAATTTGGGCTAAAAATACCCTACCATTTCTGAGTTATGATTTTTGGGAATACATCAAATTTCCATAAAAGCAGCAGATTTTAGCTTGCTTACTGTCCAAAATTGGAGTGGTTGTTTGGACTACTAAACAAACCCAGAAAAATATGATAAAAATATAGGATACTCTAAACTCATCCTAGAACATGGCACAAAAATTTCATAATCAAATTCTAAACCATTTGCAGGTTACAAATTTCTAAGTACAACATACAAAAGTTGAAGAACACCCACCTTGGATGCTCAAGCTTGTTGGCTCTTCCTCCTTCTTGTTCCTGCTCCTTAGCTCCTAAGCAAACAAATGAAGCTCTATCTTTCTCAAACTCTAACTCTTATTATTTCTCACTTTCTCACTTTTTTTTTTTGAACAAAGAAGGAACTGAAGAAGGTTGGAAGAAGAAATGAATGGAGTTGGAAAAATGGAATGAGATGAGATGGGTGGGTTGGGGGGGGGGGGGTCATGTGGCCGGAATTGAGTAGGTGGGGGTGGGGTGGTGTGATGAGGTGGAGGGTGGTGATGGAGGGTAGATTGGTGAATGAGTTGGATGGTTGGGATGAATGCCAACACACAACAACTAGAACTTTCCACATTCTTCTCATTTGTTCAAGAATTCTTCATATGGCTTAATGTTTGAGCCCTTGGATCTAATCAAAAATCCATCCAAGATCAATCATGATGGCTAGGGTTACATAACCCTTGGTTAGGTCAAGTAACCCTGGGTTTAGTAACCCTAACCCTAGGTTAAGTAAAATCCTAACCGATACAATTCAATCAATTGTCTATATGTCGATATATAGAAAAATATATTGAAGTATTTAACTCGTAGAATACATACAGACACACACATTCAAAACAATTATAGATCGTATATCATATACGATCCAGTATGATCCAATCTATATATAGATATTTATCTATTTACTTAAAAATAAGATATTTTGAATTTATAAAAAAATATATGTTTATAAAACTTATTATTTTCCCCGAAGATTGCCTTGTCAAGACAATCACGACAAATCCATAGTTTAATTGAGAAGATATCTCAGTTATCTTATCGGCTTAAGAATAACTCATATATCTAAAATTTCTCAATTAAAACTGATAATTATTAGAAAAATACATAATCGCGTGCAATTCTCAACTGTGCACGGATTATGATGCAAAATAGCTATATGCTATTTCGCAGTGTATTACAGGAAGGTTGGATGATTACCCGTTGTTGTTGAAGACTGTTAGGGTAGGCTAGCTCTAGGCCGCGTAACTATTGTTTGTAAGGACAGACACTAGATGTGCACTGTGCTCACCTGTCAATGGGACACGTGTGGCATCGTTTCGACTGTTAATTTCTGAGATTTAGTGACAAGAATGAGATGCGGACGTATAAGCCGCAAGGTCATGTAGGAAACTAGGGGATAGACCCTTAAGATTTTCATCTAAGTTCTATGTTATCAATACAAATGGGGAGCAAGAGTTTAACTTTGAGTCTCTTGGCGGAGTAAGGTATGGCCTACCGATCCGTCTCATTCCCCTGATAACTTTTGGTAGGGATGGGCGTGGAGAAAGACCACCGGTTGTAGCAGAGCCGAATGATCACCAACCTGTCCGGAAGTGGAAAGAGACCACTTGTCCCGGGCAGAGTGGAGAAAGACCATCGATCTCGACCAGTTGGGAGTGATCTCCGACGTTCGAGAGTTGAGAGAGACCACCGGTCTGTCTGCAGAAGTGGGGTGGACTGCATGCACTGCAACTCTACCAGACGCTAGATAAATGTCAGAAACAAGGTAAGAGTACAAGAGTATGTCTACATTGCGAGGGATTGAACCCTATAAATCAGGAGAATGTGTTTGATTAGGAAGTATGTAGTATGTGATGCATATGTTTCCAATCAAGTGTGTATTAGAATAAGTGCATTGCGTGCATCTACGTTTGTGCATTAAATTTTGGGGTCATGGCATACACCGACACTTCTATTTGTATGACTTTCACATTTTGCATTATATTTGGTTGTTGAAGTTTTCTAGTTCGCTGATATCATCAGCATTGCGTCTATTGCATTCAACTGAAGTGCCTATAGTTGATTAGTTGTAGGACTACCTGATCGTGGGAGCATGGGACTCAAACTGCATGGAGCACCGAAGTGAAGAGACAAGAATGTATAAATTATACTTGTAAAATTCATGATGTAATATTTTTGTAAACATTTGTACATTGTAATATCCTTGATGTAATAAAAAGATTTAATTTCCTCTGATTTTTTTGGTGTTATGTACACATTTGAAGTAAGATTCTGAATTGTGTCACGAGTTTCCATTGATAGGAAATCGGGGTGCTACAGAAGACCCAAAAATTCAAGTGCAACCCAAACTGAAGTGCCTATAGTTGATTAGTTGTAGGACTACCCTGATCGTGGGAGCATGGGACTCAAACTGCATGGAGCACCCAAGTGAAGAGACAAGAATGTATAGATTATACTTGTAAAATTCATGATGTAATATTTTTGTTAACATTTGTACATTGTAATATCCTTGATGTAATAAAAAGATTTAATTTCCTATGATTTTTTTGGTGTTATGTACACATTTGAAGTAAGATTCTGAATTGTGTCACTAGTTTCCAGTGTTAGGAAATCGGGGTGCTACTGAAGACCCTAAAATTCAAGTGCAACCCAAACATGCTACACCTCAACCGAAACTGCAACCAAACTCTAATGCTTCGCCAAAACCCGACCAAAGCTCCTGAACATGATCAAACCTGAACCCAACTAAGTTTAAATCTTTCATCATCGAAACCTAGGTCGCCACAAATCTTGAAGTATGTTGCCATAAATGGAGCTCAGCGAAAGAGTACATCAGCTCGGTGAAGGCATACCCAAGCTTGGCGAAGGAGTACTTCAGGTTGGCAAAGAAGCAGCTTACCAAAACAAAGCTCGGTGAAGAGCATCTTGACCAAAGAACTTGACGAGGTACAACTCACCAACGGAGAGCTTGGCAGTGTGTAGCTCTACCAAAGAGCTTCACGAGGTACAACTCACCAAAACAGAGCTCGGTGAAGAGAAGCTCGGCCAAAGAGCTCGGTGAAGAGAAGCTCGGCCAGAGTGCACGGCGAGGAGCAGCTCACCCGAATGAGCTCTGCAAAAACCCAACTTCAAAGCTCACCTTAGATCGACAAAGAAGAAGTTCACCTAAACGAGCTCGAAGAAGAAGAAACTCGCCCACACGAGCTCTGCGAAGGAGTTACTTGCCCAAACAAGCTCGACAAAGAAGCAATCAGCTCGGCAAGAATCCGAGCTTGGCGAAAACCCAAACTCCAAGCATGCCCAAAGCATCTCGGTGAAGGAGCCCGCCGACAGGACTCCCTACCTTGGTGACTTCCTAGCCTGACGACTCCCTAGCTCGGTGACTCCCCATGTTCGGTGAAGGAGATCGCCGAACTTGCAACTCAGCTCGACTACACCACAACTCGACGAAACACCGTGGTCACCATAAAGCTCAAAGCTTGCCAACCCATTAGCCCGACCAAGGAGAACCGGTCGACAACACCTTATAGGTCCGCCAAAGCCTAGAGAAAAAACCCAATGTGAAGAAAATGAATGGAGCTCTTAGCCAAGCTGAAGGGTCCTCACAGCCATTTTTTACCCTTGGATCGCTCAGAAGTTCGAGCACTTGCACGATGGACGTACGAGATATTGCCACCCCGCCCACTTCATCCCTGACATCTCGCCTTTCGATCTCTTCCAACTGCAAGCTCCCCCTTGATAGACGCTCTATATTGAGCTACATCCCCTTCATCACCATAGCTCCATCACGCTCGTTCGAACTCACTTAGCGGGCAAGATGGGCCTGATCAACATCTGCGATTGATCCGAAATTTTTGCAGGTTAGATAAATCAATAAAAGAACCCCAAAATTCAATTAAAATTCAAAATTTTAATTAAAAATTTCAAAAATACTTATTAAATTCAAAAAATTGATTAAAATTTGCGTAGTTAATTAAAAGTTGGATTGACTAATAAAAAAATTGAAAAAAAGATATTTCCAATAGAGGAAAAATTATTAAAAATCCAAAAAGTTATGAAAATTTCTAGAAAAATTCAGAAAAATCCAGAATATATTTGGAGCATCCAGAAGCATCTGATAAGTTCCAGGTATCTTCAATCGTCCCTGAAAGCAAAGATTGTAATTTAAAATTCAAAAACAGGCGAAGTACTTCCCGAAAGCCAAGAATATTGCTTTCCGGGAGTGGGGGGCTTATGATAATGGTAAAAGTCACAGCAAAAACAGGGCAATTCCTACATAGATACTAAAACTTCTACAGATAGATTAGTTATAAAGGCCTCTTCAACGGGTTCGGGCCTTCTTCATGCTCACCTACAAGACATGGCCGCTCTTAAGCCCATTAAAAGTGACTAAGCCCATTAGGAGTGTCACGCCCCACTTCCCAAAAACACGGAATACAAGCGCATGACAAATTCCAGCGAATGATTTTCATCATTCATGAGTTATAGGATCGACTTAGCATCATAACAAGAATATAACAAAATTACACAAACACGCATGCATGAATAATTTATTAATAAATATAAAACAATTGAAACAAAATAATAATATCCTAAATAGTTTTCAAATCTGGATCAAAAGATAAAAACTCGGGACTATAAGCCCATTACAAGTTTTAAGTAGCAAAAGGAATAAATAACTCAAAACAAAATATTTAAAACAAGTCTTTTCTCCAAGCGAAGCCTAGAACGCCAGCTCACCAATTCCAACTGGAAATTCGTCTCCAAAGTCTGTATATATATATATATATATATATATATATATATATATATATATATATATATATATATATGAAAGGAAAAAAATAGAGAAAACGAGATAAACGCCCTTAGTGCAAGTTAGGGCCGCAAACAGTACAAGCAAGGGTATGAAAATAAGTGCAAAAATATGGAACAAGATTTGAAATCAAGAATGTATAATATGATATAATAGGGATGCAACAAGTAGTGGGATTCAAGAAACTAGCTAGCAAGAAAGACAACTCAAGTGATAAGATTTGGTAACAAGTACAAGTAGAGGAACAAGTGGCAAGTGAGCATGTAGTAATATCAAGTATCAAGTAACAAGTATCACGTACAACTGTCAAGTAACAAGTAACAAGTCTCAAGTAACTAGTCTCAAGTAACAAGTCTCAAGTATCACGTACAAGTGTCAAGTAACAAGTAGTAACAAGTCTCAAGTAATAAGCACCAAGTAAGGTATCAAGTGTGTACAAGTGACAAGTTAATCTTATGTCTAAAGTTTAATTCTATCTAGGTAGCACTTCATGCATGCATACTTTTACTACATGGTTGCTACATACAATTAGTTACATTTAGGCCTAGTGGTGGATTTTATAGGCGGTGTACTAAGGCATCAAGTATCATGCAAGCTTGCTTCATGAATCGGAAAATAAAGTAACAAGTTCCTGAAACAAGTTTGTGAATCCACTAACAAGTTCAAGAACCACACAGTGGGTTCATGAATCCAACAAGTTCATGAGCCAAGTAATGGCTTCATGAATCCATCAAGATACAATAAGTTCATTAACCAAGTACTGGGAAACACAGGCCCCCTTCCGAGTACACTTACCTATATTGTCCACTACTATGGTCTTTCCCTTAAACCCCAGCTTATTATTTATTATTATCATCAACCCAGCATGAATGTATGCGAAACAGGTCAAGTAAACATAATCAAGAATATGGAAAAATTCTAGGCTAGGTAGGATACATGTTCGAGGGTCAAACCAATTCAAAGTGAATTCCAAATCCGGACAGCATAATGTTGCTGCACCAAAACTGCGATTCCCGTCGTTACGAGAATGCAAATGTGGATCCGTTAGAAGGTATAAAAACTAGACTCCTACCCGGTTCCAACGCATATAATTAAGGTTCATAAAAGTTGTGGTAACATGTGTCAAAACAACAAACTATACAACATTTGTGTTCAGCCAAAATTTGTGAAACTGAGTTTATACATATGAAACAGTGTTGACACTTCAATCATTAATTCTGAGAAAATTAGAAAATTTTCTCTAGGGTGTCCAGTATCAGCATGAAAATTTTCAAGTCATTTACATACTGGTAGCATAGTTAAAATAATTGTAAACCAAAGTGGTGCAGCAGTTTTTGTGAATCTGCGATTACAGACACAGCGGCAGTAAAACTGCGATATCTCCTAAACCGTAACTCGAAATTCAAAAATTCTGCATGTCATTGGTAACTAGACACTTGGGGCTACATTTCATATTCAGGGTTCAAGTTAAGATTCTAGTGTTATCGGGGTCGAAACAGCAAGCCAAGACGGGACAGAAACCAAATAAGATACTTTTTGCATGAAATGTATCATAATTAAACGAGTTGTGAACAAGTGTATCAACGAAGAGTTGTGACTCTTAGATCATGTACTAGACAAGGCGAAACATGAGATCATCAACGATAAATAAAGAGGAGTCACATTTACAATTTACTTACAGTATTTTTAAGAAAAAGCTTGTATTCGAAAATGAAATGTACAAGAAGATACTTGCCTTTAGGACGACAATTAGATCCGATAATTTGAGAATAACCGGACTGGAATAATGGCGACACGACGACGAGCAAACGATCACGATGATCATGATCAGGCACGGATCTCGTTGATCAAGATGAAGATCGAGCGAATCTGACTGCTGAGATCGAACATAAAACATATAAAAATTAGAAGAGTACCAAAAGAGTAAATATACCATGATTGATAATTTGATGAATGAGAACAAAAAGTGCATCAAATGCTTAACTCACCAAGTAGAAGACGAACGAGACGATCAAGGACCGAGATCAAATGTGATAGGTCAATCAGACGGCTGATATCGAAGATCAAGATCAAGATCAAGATGATGATCACGATCGCGATGATCAAAAAAGATCTGACGGTTGAGATCAAGATCTTGATGATAATGGAGACGATGATCATGATCGCAATGATCAACGATTGGATGGCCTAGATCCAATGGCTTGGTGATGATCAAATGGAGGATCGGATGACCAGGATCAAAACCAAGGGGGACATGATCATGATGATCAAGATAATTAAAGAATTGGATGGCCAGGATCAAGAGATCCAAATCTGAACAAATAGACGGCCCACAATCGACATGATCAAAACCCATGATCAACCATTAACTCCACGACTAAGCTTGATGATTGCATGGCTTTGACGACGGCAAGAAGTGCGGCAGGGACTGCCGGCAATAGGGGTCGGCATTTGCGTCGACGTCGAGGCGAGGTGGCTGAGCGATGGCTGCTACTGTTCGTCGGAGGGACAGCACACAAGGAGGATGGTGCACTGCAGAAAGCGACAGAACTAGTTGCCGGCGATAGGAGGTCGTGAGGCTACAGCCGACGAGGGGAGACAGCGCAGCGTAGCTACGCTGCTGGCGGTGCTGTTGTCGTTGTCGGAGGGGAAGCACAGGCAGTGTGTCGCTCGGGAGGCAGAGCTGACGGCAAGCGGTATTGTTTATGTTGCGTCTCGAGGAGGACTGCGCGGT
Organism: Hemerocallis citrina; assembly: GCA_017893485.1. NCBI lineage: Eukaryota > Viridiplantae > Streptophyta > Magnoliopsida > Asparagales > Asphodelaceae > Hemerocallis > Hemerocallis citrina. The sequence continues at coordinate 340,350,079 of CM030358.1, read as the reverse complement.
ACAGGGAGGATTGCCAGCAGCAACGGCACACCAGCGATGAGTGAGAGGACGGAGGTGGTGGGGAGCTTGAAGATGGGTTTGGAAGAATATGAGAAGGTAGGGGATGAGGCGGCTGGTGTATAAACAGTAGGGGGGTAGGGTTAGGTTTAGGTTTAGGGTTGGGTATTAGGGTAGAAAATCCAATAGGAAATTGGGTTTATAATGGATCCAATAAGGAATTGAGTAGGGTTTTGAGGTTATAGGGTTATTGGGTTTATTAAAAATATCCAATTAGAAATAATTAGGATTTTAGGGTTTATAAAACATACATACATATATACATTAAGTCAAATAATGAATACATATGAAATAAAGTATGTTCGGCTTAAAATAAAACAATAATAATTATAATAATAACAATAAAAAAAATGATACTGCAAATAAAAACATTTATGAAAATAATACTGATAATAGTAATAATAATAACAAATGTATATCAAAATGCAGATTGAGTTTAACAGATTATTAAAATAATCCAAACAATATATAATATAAATATACGATCAAATAGAAATAAAAATTGAAGTTGAAATATACAATTATTTGAAATAAATAAAATTTCCGATTAGAAAATATTTTAAATAGAGAATCCAAAATGAATTTCACACAAGTTAAATTATAATTAATCAAATAACATAAAATATTCAGAAAATATTTATTTACGAAAACAGGGGGTTACAAATCCTACCTACCTTACAAAAAAATTTCGTCCTCGAAATTTGCTTAAGCTGTACATCGGATAGTGCAAAAGCAAACTGGGGGGAGGGTAACAAAACAGGGGATCCAAAAGAAAGTCAAATTGGTGGTAATTCTATAACAATGAGGAAATGGATAACAATGATATCAAATGGAATACATGAAAGAGAATAAACGGTATTAAAAGGAAAGAACAGGGCAAGATAACAAAGTAAGGAGATGAAGAAATAGATAGAGCTGGAATCGAAGAAAGGATGGACAAGAAAGAGTTGAACCAAATAATGAGTCAACAGATGGGGACGAATGCAAGGAATAGAGGAAAGCAAACAATAGAAAGAACTAGAAGCAACAAGGAGATCCCTGGACCTGTGGGTTATGGGCCCACCACGCTTCCGCTGCGCTACTCCGATGGTGATGTCCCAAGCAACATACATGTCGCTGTAGGCCACATGAAACCAATCGACGAACCGAGCAGGAAAACAAGACTGAGACACAGGATCAAAGAGAGTATGGGCTTAAGATAGATATACATAAATAATGTAAAATGAATATAAAATTTGGCTTCTATTTAAATAATTAAAAGATATGCTATAGCTCAAAACTAATGGGCTTCAACAAATATTAATAATAAAAATAATAATATCAATAATAATAGAATAGTAATAACAATTATAAAATAATATTAAAAATAATATTAAAAATAATAATAGCAATAATAATAACAGTAATAAAAATCATCATAATCATACTGGTAATAATAATTAAAAAAAAATTAAAAATGTTAACAATACCGATAATAATGATAATACATACAAACAACAAAGGAATACAAACTTTAAAGGTGGTATAAAAATTAGTTTTGGAAAAATAACCAGTCAAGATACATAGAAATACGAACAAATTTAGCTAAGTAAAGAAAATATTAATAACAATGAATGTAAAAGACATAATAATTAGTGAATGTTGACATTGTAATCAATACTCCAAAAACACATTAAAGGGTAACGAGCAAAATGGACCAAAATATATATATGCAAGAAGACTTAAAGGGAGTTCATTAAATATTATAAAAGTAACCATCAAATCATTAATAAGGACATGAAAACAAAAGTAAGTGAGAAATCTAAAATGTTAAAGAATTGGAAAACGGTGGCAATAAATAGAATTCACAAAAGGACGAAAACGGAGACCATAGTTGGTATACTCAATCTTAACATAAAGGGGAAAAAAAATTGTAAACACAAAATAGAGTAAAATCAACTATACTAGTTCAAATTGTATGGAAACATAAAGTGTAATTGTATAAACCAAATGTCATAAAGAAAATATTTCTTTACCGTTAGTTATATTATATAAGTAAAAAGTATTGAAATATCAACTATCAAATAGGTAGAATATCTTTCCTCCTTAACATCAAGTTGCATATTTGCCTTCACGACATCAGGTTGCAGGTTGCCGTCTGGATATTCAGTTGTACATTTTGCCTTCCCGACATCTAGTTGCAATTTGCCTACATTGACATCGAGTTGCATATTTGCCATCTCGACATTAGGTTGCACCGAAATAGTGAAATGGAAGATGTAACCTTCCATATGCACAGGGATATGGGACATTTAATTTAAGTATGATGTTATGTTTTGAAATTCATGATACATAAAAATAGTAGAAACATAAAAAAATGGAATTGAAAGTCACACAATGGAATATCAAAATAGATGTATAGATTATAAATATTAAACACAATAGTACAAAATAGTAGTAGTGAAAATGATTTATAAAAGTAGGGAGAAAAACAGAATGAAATATATGCATAAGCACAATGAAAATGTGAAAGAGAAAATAAATATGCAGTGTAGCAATTTACACAACAAATATATCATAAAAAATATACGGTAACGTAGGAATTAAACAAGCTCCTAAAATGTCGTTGAAGATCCATCGATGCCGATCAAAGAACCAAGTGGGAAGAAAAGAATGGATAGCACCGAAATTTAAGGAGAACAAGATAGGGAAGAAACAACTAGTAGGATACACAATATGAATCAACAAATGAAGATGAATGCAAGGCACGGAAAACAATGAATGACACATGAGCTGAAATAAGAAGGGATCAACGAGGCAAGCAGAAATAAGAGATTGCTTGCACCAAAATCAAAAGAGCATGGGTACGAAAAGAATGAATTTATACCCAATATGGAATCAACAAATCAGGACGATTGTAAGAGATGGAAGGAAACAAGGAATCAAAGAATTGAATATGAAGGGATCAAAATGAATGGAATACGACTAGTGTCCAGATCATGTTGATTATCAAATTATTTATGTGATTGCATGGCCTGTTTAATGTTGAGTTAATCCAGACTGAGTCAAGCCTGTCTAATGTATTAATCAAACTAACACATTAGCCAAACCTGAGCTTTGATACCACTAAAAACCTTGTCACGCCCTGCTTCCCAAAAATATGGAATACAAGCGCTTGACAAAGCCCAGCGAATGATTTTCATCATTCATGAGCTGTAGGATCGACTCAGTATCATAACAAGAATATAACAAAAGTACACAACCACGCATGCATAAATAATTTAATAATCAACAGAAAATAATTGAAACAAAATAATAATATCCCAAATAGTTTTCAAATCTGGATCAAAGGATAAAAACTCAAGACTATAAGCCTATTACAAGTTTTAAGTAGCAAAAGGAATAAATAACCTAAAACAAAATATTTAAAGCAAGTTTTTTCTCCAAGCGAAGCCTAGAACGTCTGCTCTTCAATTCCAGCAGGCAATTCGTTTCCAAAGTCTGTATATATATATATATATATATATATATATATATATATATATATATATAAGAAAAAAAATAGAGAAAACGAGACAAATGCCCTTAGTGCAAGTTAGAGCACAAATAGTACAAAGCAAGGGTATGAAAATAAGTGCAAGAAATATGGAACAAGATTTGGAATCAAGAATGTATAACATGATATAATAGGGATGCAAAAAGTAGTGGGATTCAAGAAACTAGCTAGCAAGAAAGACAACTCAAGTGACAAGATTTGGTAACAAGGACAAGTAGGGGAACAAGTGGCAAGTGAGCATGTAGTTGTATCAAGTATCAAGTAACAAGTATCACGTAAAAATGTCAAGTAACAAGTTACAAGTCTCAAGTAATAAGTCTCAAGTAACAAGTCTCAAGTAACAAGCATCAAGTATCGTATCAAGTGCATACAAGTGACAAGTTAATCTTAAGTCTAATGTTTAATTCTATCTAGATAGCACTTCATGCATCCATACTTTGACTACATGGTTGCTACATACAATCAGTTTCATTTAGGCTTAATGGTTGATTTTATAGGGCGTTGTACTAAGGCATCAAGTATCAAGCAATCATGGTTCATGAATCCGAAAATAAAGTAACAAGTTCGTGAATCCACTAACAAGTTCAATAAACACACAGTGGGTTCATGAATCCAACAAGTTCATGATCCAGGCAATGGCTTCTTGAATCCATCAAGATTCAATTTGTTCATGAACCAAGTACTGGGAAACATGAGCCCCCTTCCGAGTACACTTACCTGTATTGTCCACTACTATGGTCTTTTCCTTAAACCCCGGCTTATTATTTACTATTATCATCAACCCAGCATGAAAATGTGCAAAATAGGTCAAGTGAATATAATCACGAACATGGAACAAGTCTAGGCTAGGTAGGATACATGTTCGAGGGTCAAAAAAATTCAAAGTATCAAGAACAACGAGAATTCCAAATCTGGACAGCATGACGTTGCTGCACCAAAACTGCAACTCCTGTCGCTACAACAATGCAAATGTGGATCCGCCAGAAGGTCTAGAAACTAGACTCCTGTCCGGTTCCAATGCATATAATTAAGATACATAAAAGTTGCGGTAACATGTGTCAAAACAGCAAACTATACAATATTTGTGTTCAGCCAGAATTTGTGAAACTGAGTTTATACATATGAAACAGAGTTGAAACTTCATTAATTAATTTTGAGAAAATTATAGAATGTTCTCTAGGGTGTCTAGTATCAGCATACAAAATTTCAAGTCATTTACTTACTGGTAGCATAGTTAAAATAATTGTAAACCAATGTGGTACAGCAGTTTTGTGAATCTGAGATTACAAACACAGCGGCAGTAAAACTGCAATATCTCCTAAACCGTAACTCAAAATTCAAAAATTCTGGATGTTATTGGCAATTAGACACTTGGGTCTACATTTCATATTCAGGGCTCAAGTTCAGATTCTCGTGTTATCGGGGTCGAAACAGCAAGCTAAGACAGGACAGAAACCAAATAAGATATTTTTTGCATGAAATGTATCATAATTAAACTAGTTGTGAACAAGTGTATCAACGAAGAGTTGTAACTCTTAGATCATGTAATAGACAAGGCAAAATATGAGATCATCAACGATAAACAAAGAGGAGTCACATTTATAATTTACTTGCAGTATTTTCAAGAAAAAATTTGTACTAGAAAACAAAATGTATAAGAAGATACTTGCCTTTAGGACAACAATTAGATCCGATAATTTGAGAATAACGGGATTGGAATCCCGGCGACACAGCGACGAGCAAACGATCACGATGATCATGATCAGGGCACGGATCTTGTTGATCAAGATGGTGATCAAGATGAAGATCAAGCGAATCCGACAGCCGAGATCGAACATGAAACATATAAGAATTAGAAGAGTACGAAAAGAGTAAATATACCATGATTGATAATTTGATGAAGAGAACAAAAAGTGGATCAAATGTTTAACTCACTAAGTGGAAGACGAACGAGACGATCAAGGGCCGAGATCAAGTGTGATTGGTCGATCGGACGGCTGAGATCGAAGATCAAGATGAAGATCACGATCGCGATGATCAAAAGAAATCCGAAGATCGAGATCAAGATCTTGATGATGATGGAGATGATGATCACGATCACAATGATCAACGATCGGACGGCCTAGATCCAATGGCTTGGTGATGATCAAATGGAGGATCAAAACCAGATCAAAACCAAGGGGGACATGATCATGATGATCAAGATGATCAGAGAATCGGATGGTCAGGATCAAGAGATCAAGATCTTATCGAATGGACAGCCTATAATCAACATGATCAAAACACATGATCAAAACACATGATCAACCATCAACTCCATGGCTAAGCTTGATTGTTGCAAGGCTTCGACGATGGCGAGCGATGCGGCGGGGACTGTCGGTAATAGGGGTCGGCACTGGCGTCGATGTTGAGGCGAGGTGGCTGAGCAACGGCTGCTACTATTCGTCGGAGGGACAGCACATAAGGAGGAGGGTGCGCTGCGGAGAGCGACGCAACTGGCTATCGGTGACAGGAGGTCGCGAGGCTGTAGCCGACGAAGGGAGACAGTGCTGCTGGCCGTGCTGTTGTCGTTGTCGGGGGGGAAGCACAGGCGGTGTGTCGTTCGAGAGGCAGGGCTAACGGCGGGCGCTATTGTTACTGTTGCGTCATGAGGAGGACGGCGTGGCACAGGGAGGGTCGCCGACAGCGAGGGCACACAAGCGATGAGTTGGAGGACGGAGGTGGTCGGGAGCTTGAAGACGGGTTTTGGAGGAGATGAGAAGGTAGGGGATGAGGCGGCTGGTGTATAAACAGTAGGTGGTAGGGTTAGGTTTAGGTTTAGGGTAGGGTATTTATAGTATAGTGTTTGGGTAATTGGGTAGAAAATCTAATAGGAAATTGGGTTTATAATGGATCCAATAAGGAATTGAGTTGGGTTTTCGGGTTATAGAGTTATTGGGTTTATTAAAAATATCCAATTAGAAACAATTAGGATTATAGGGTTTATAAAACATACATACATATATACATTAAGTCAAATAATGAATACATATAAAATAAAGTATGCTCAGCTTAAAATAAAACAATAATAATTATAATAATAACAATAAATATAATGATACTGCAAATAAAAATATTTACGAAAATAATACTGATAATAGTAATAATAATAACATATGTATATCAAAATGCAGATTGAGTTTAACAGATTATTAAAATAATCCAAACAATATATAATATAAATAGACGATCAAATAGGAATAGAAATTAAAGTTGAAATATACAATTATTCGAAATAAATAAAATTTCCGATTAGAAAATATTTTAAATAGGAATCCAAAACGAATTTCACACAAGGTAAATTATAATTAATCAAATAACATAAAATATTCAGAAAATATTAAATTTCCAAAAACGGGGGTTAGAGGGAGAGACACCCAACGCATGAGGGCTGTAAGTCAAATATCTTATCCCCAGACAAGTGAGTCTTATCTTTTAAGGGGGAGGATCAATAGGAGATAAGGGATTCACATCAATGTAACGAATCCTTATCAATCTCTTAAAAAGTTTCTCAGGCCTATAAGTACCCTCCCCCCTCATCAGTCAGAAGGTAATCAACAAATTCACAATTTCTCTCTCAAACTCTATTTCTCTTTGTGGTTCTGACTTTATCATCGGAGGGTCTGTTGCCGGTGTTAGGGTTATATACTGAAAGCATCACTTTTGTATTAACTTTATTTCCTTATTTTTTTTTGAATGAGAATCATATGGGCATATGTTTGCATATTGTGTTTATTATAATATTAATGCAAGTGTCTGATATTCTATAAGGTTGATAATATGGTGTGAGGTGACACACAGAAGATCATATTATCAGTTCCCTATGGAATATATAAATAGTTCACAACCTAGACGGACTTGGACAATCCATTGGAAAGGTTGTAGTGTAATCTGGTATTAGTCTGTCTTGACTATAGGTTTACACTAGTACACTTTGTGTGTATTGAACAGGACCGCTTGAGGTTGTTCTCTTTGTACTGACTACAAAAGAGAACAAATACCTCTGTTATTATGGATGCTTATGCTCTTAATCCAGATATAATAACAGACATGTATATGCAGTGTGCATTACTTTGACTCATAAAAGAGTGAGATTCATTATGGATCAACAACCTCTATGAATTGGGTAATAGCATTGTATGTATGATGGGCTGTTGATTGTAAAAGGAATCCATGTCCCGATACGTCGGGTTGATGATGTCCCCTTAAGGAGCTCATAAGGATTGTCATGTAAACCCTGCAGGTGGATTATATCCGACATGACAAATAAAGTTGAGTGGTACTACTTGAGGATAAAAGATGTTGATCAATGTAGTTGTCAGTAACTTAATTTGATCAACGGACATTCGATATCTTAACATGGGGAGTTGAATGAGCACATAATAAAAGGAGCCCATAAATATAATTTGGGATTAGGAAGGTAGTGCAACAATAGCTCCTTAGTGGACCGAGCTATTGTTAATGGGCCTGGGTTGTGTGTTCGGGCTGAACACGGGATACCCAGATCCGTTAGGAGACCTAACCCTAATTTCTCCTCATGGTCCCTGCCGTAGCCTTATATATATCCTCTATTTCTCTGGCCGTCATTGACAATCAGAAATATAAAATTTTTTTCTCAAATCTCGTGATTCACGTAAGGAGAGAAAAAGAGGTCAGCCAAGGGAGAAAGGTTGGGAGATCGTCGCCCACACGACGTCCAACCCGAGGAAGGAATACGTGCAGAAGATCTTGGGGTCGCTGTCGTCTTCTTCTCACCGCAGGTATACTTTGTGAAACCTAGTTTCCGCTGTATAGGGTTAGATCACAATTAAGCAATCTGTTTATCTTTAACGATCGATACGCACACCAATCCGTAGTCCTGGGATTCATCTCAGTTCCATCAGCCGGGGCCATCCTTGGTGTTTCAGGATGGTGTTTCAGGATTTTTGCAGGTTCATCGGCCACACTAGTAACCATCATCATATCACGGTGTTCTCTCAACGATCCATACCTACTCTCGGGAGCTCTAACTACTTTTTACTGCGACAATCAATGGTTAGATATTTATTACTTTCATTTTCCTTCAAATATAAACTCACTATCTGTTTGCTCACACACCAAAATAAGCTGCAACAACATCGCTGATTGAAACCAATACGCTATCCAAAGAAAATATTTGACTTACTAAGATTCACATTCAGGCTGCTGAGAGAACAATAAGTATTAAGTAGCATTTTAATCACCCTACACTTGAACAAATTAGCTCTAGAAAAAGTAAACTATCATCTGCATAAAATAAATGAATGAGAAAGGTATTCTGATTGTCAATAATAATACTTGAGAGCCTACCACTAGCCACTTATTGTTTAATGAGATGGGATAATACTTTTGAAGAAAGGATGGAGAAATAGGGGGGAGAGGACAACCTTGCCGCAATCCCATCGTCGAGCTGAACCAATTATATGTAGAGCCATTAACAAGCAGTGCAAATCACGTATTCTCAACACAAGCCATGACCCCCTTACAAACTTGACGTTAAACCCAAAATGCAAAAGAAGAGTTGAGAGATAATCCCACTTATTGTAAGCATGCTCCATATCAAGTTTCAAGGTCAAAAACCCAGCACACTTCTTTGTCTTATTCATGGAATGGAAAGCTTCTTGAGCAAGGAACACATTATCCAAAATCAAATGCTCATGAACAAAGGTACCTTGTTCCTCAGAGATGAGGGAGCTTAGAATAGACTTCAACGATTAACTATCAGGTTTTCCTTAACTTTATAGGAGAAGTTTCCAAGACTAATAGAGTGATAATCTTTTCTGCTTGAAAGACAAGAGGCCTTAGGAATTAGAAGTTTGCTTTCATTGGGATGGTAAGGATGCCGTGAACCAGAAATCATTAATAGCTGCAACAAAATCACCACCAGCGATATTCTAATAGCACTTATAAAATGTTCTAGAAAAACCTTAAGGACCAGGTGATTTATTAGATGGCATTGAGCAAACCACACCATAGATCTCGCTGGCTGAAAAAGGGCGGATTAGCTGATTATTCATATCATCAGTAACTTCGGGACCAATGTAAGGAATAATGAAAATAGGACGCTGGTCAAGAGTGGGTGACCACTTATCCTTAAAATAATCAACAAACCACTTATACACATCTATTCTTCCTGTAAATTGAACGTCTAGCATACTTTGTACCTTTTAAATGGAGTTCCAAGCTCTGTGAACCAACAAAACTCAACAGAATGGATAGAATTTCTATCCCCACCTTTTATCTAGTTAACTCATGATATTTTATGCCAGAATTTCTCCTACATATTGGGATATTCTTGAACCACACGAGAGTTAATCCTTAGCATATCAACCTCCCCCGAAGAAAGTTGTCTTATACAATCATTGAACTATAAAACCTCCCCTTTTTGATAAGAGATTTACCCTTGGTGAAGATATTACTGACCACGTTATTGTTTCATGTCTTAAGAGCCATATTCACTTCACAAGTTTTAAGAAATACTCTATGAAGATTATCACCAAGTACCACTGTGTTCCATGTCGAACCAACAATCTTCTAGATTCTTGAATTGGGACCCAAAAGTGCACAAACCAAAAAGGTTTTGAGCCACTCACACCAATAGCTTCTTTATTAATGAATAGAGGACAATGATCTGATGCTACTCAGACTGGATGAGATATGGAGGCCAGAAGGAAAAGCTCAAGCCAAACCACTGAAATAATGCATCGACCAATTCATTCCAAGATTGTAGTAATCAACACAAACACCTCCCCCCCAATTATTACAACAAGTGAAAGGGGCACCAGAGCACTGACTATAAGTGACACAAACCACATTCATTCATGCACTAGCTCTCGAAATTCAATCATGTTTGAACCCTGAACTGAAGACCCACCCCTTTTGTCAGAAAGGGTTAAAAGTACTATAAGTCACTGACACACATCACCGAATTTTTCCACTAACAACCTGACAAATAACCTCCAAAGCAGTCTACGAGTGACAATACATGTACTTACATAAATACCCACAAAAACAAATTCTTTATCCCCAACTTTCATAAGACCTACAATAGCTTGAGAATCACATAGAGACACTGAAAGGTGTAACCCCTATTTTTCATTCTTTGTGTATTTTTGAGTGTAGTTTTGGTGTATTTTCTTTCTTATATTTTTTCTGAACCGTATATTGGAGTTGTTTTCAATATATATTCGTTTTATTTCATTTTGAGCTCTTGTGTTTGATTGGTTGTCGCTTTTGTTTCGTTCTTCTATTATTTTGTTCTTTCTTTCATTTGGTTCTTGATTATTGTCGTGGTTTCACTCTCCAACTGTATTTTGTTCTCTTTATTGTTGTCTTTTGGTGCTTGTGGTGTGTTGCTGGTTCATTCCCTTTTTCAGTCCCATTATTTTTATCCCAATTTGTTCACCAAAGCCTAATTAAACCAAAATCCTATTTGTATTCCTATTTGATTTGACCCAAATCCACAACCCATTGGTATAACCTATTAATACTCCTAATACCCAATTAAACCCACAACCCAACTTATATTCAAACCCTAATCTCCTCATATATATATACTATCTCTCTCTCCCTCACCCAAAACCCTAACCCTACTACCTCCTTACCGCCCAACCTCCCCCTATCTCTCTCTCCCGCTGCTTGCGCTGCACACCCCAGCCCGACCCCCAGGCCGAGCCACTCTCCGGCCTGCATCTCCCGTCGCCCAAACACCCCGACACCCAACCCCCTTAACCTCATCCCTCGACTCTCTCTCCGTCCCGTCTGCTGTCCACCGTCGACCAGTAGCCAGCCAGAGCCAGGCCAAGCCGATGTCCCCCTCTCTTGATCTCTTTCATTGTGTGGGTTTGTTCGTGTGAAGACTTTTGCACGAGTTTTCTTGGATCCTTTTGTTCGTGGATTTTCGTTCGTGGGTCCTGTTCGTTGTCGGGATCCACTCTCGTTAATCTTGATTTTCGTCATTCTTCATCTTCGGTTAAGGCAAGTAACTTGTACTCCAATTCATTTGTTTGATACAAGTCAAAAAATACCACCTATAATGTAGTTGGATCTAGAGACGACTCTTGTTTATGTTATTCTTGATGGATTTTGTCTCTATTGTGAAAACTTGACTATAGTTGCCTCACGACACAATATGGACATGAATTAACTTATGTTTTACCCGTTCTTGATTTTGATCATGTATGTGAGACTTTTGTGAGAATTCGTGATTTGGTTGAGACCCATGTGATATACTTGGTGTGGACATGCTAGATACCCTAATTCATGATGTTTAGACACTTGGTAGACCCGATTTCATGTTTGGTTGTGTTTTGAACAAGTTTTGTATAATATATGTTGAGTTGTCGTTAAAGGGAAAATTCTGTATTTTGTCGATAATCTGTTTTGTTTGCTGTTTTAGACTGACTTGAAGTCAGCAACTTAATTTCGGTATAAAACATGAGTTTTAGAGAATTTCTTTTATTTTCAAACCCCTCTGACCTTGCTTGATTTCGTTTTTGTATGTGTGAGTTATGACTATTTTACTTCAGAGATGTCGACCTTTTCCAGATTTTGTTCTTGGTGTTTTTGATGACTAAATTCTTTTAAATATCTATGCCACACATATTATTTTGATCCAAAACTTTGGTCAGTGTTTCTTTATCTAGTTAGGAATTACCCAGAGTTTTGGAGGATTTTATTGATGCTTTTTAGATGTCGTTCCATGCTCGTTTATGAAAACTGTACTTGCTGTATTTTGCTCGCTATTCTGTAAAGAACCTTATTTTCACTATGACTCCTTTTACTGTATGAAAAATATTTGTGAAATATGAAAGTTAGTATATTTTATCTATTTTTATATCCCTTTGGCGGAATTGGATTTCGTTTCACTGGTTGCGAGATATCATAGTTTTCGTAAAGCAGTGTTGGGAATTCCAGATTTGCCAAACTACCGTTATCGATATTTTCTTATTTTCATTGAATGATCTAATTTTACTAGAAAATTATGAAACTTTATATTTATATACTGGACATATAGGGGAATACCCCAGATTTTTCGTGGATTTATTTACTGAGTTTTCGTTTTGTTTTCTTGCTCTTGAATACGTTTTCCTGATTTCTGGCTGAACCTATTTTCTGTATTCAAATCAGTTTTTAGATATGTTTTGTGAATTAATATATGACTTATTTATACTCGCTGAATTTGGTTGGGAGTCTACTTTTTAGATGTTTCGACAGATTCAGATTTGCATGTTTGTAACACTGGAAATCACTATTTTACTACAGTATGGTCTTGCTGTCCTGAACTTGAGATTTGTTTATTTTAGTTCTTTTATGAGATATCTTGCACACATACATATTTATCTTGCAACTTAAACTTGTTACATGATCATGACATGATATACTTGATATGTTTTGCACATCTACACGCTTGTTGGACACTAATAATAATAAAATAACCAAGCTGGAGTTAAGGAAAAGATCTAATAGTGGATAGTGCAGAAACGTGTACTTGGAAGAACCAAGTGGTTATTGGAGATTTTTTATATGTGGAGCTTGACACGATATACATGACATGTACACATATGACACTGGAGCTTGTTTGGGTTTTGGAGCTTATTTACATGATGCATGATTACATGATACTTGGAGCGTGTCCCTGAGTACACTGTCCTGTATGGTCCCCTACAAAATCTAAAGCGAAACCGTTTGTTGTAGCAACCATGTAGTAAAAACTGGGATGCATGAAGTGCTACCTAGATAGTAATAACTACAAAACTTGATACATGACATTTGAACCTGATACATGCCCACTTGATACTTGACTACATGATACATGAGATTTGATACTTGCTACATGCTACATGATTACATGATTCTTGATACTAGTTGCTTGATGCATGACACTTGTTTACTTGACACTCGACACATGCTATTATACTTGCTCATCATGCCATGCTATGATTTATATCATGTAATCATGATTATACCATGCTAGGTTTGTTACTTAGATTTACCTATCCCATGTACTAGTATCCTACATTATAAGTGGCCCTTAACTTGCAATTGACGGGTACTTATTTTTCTTCTTCTTCCTTCTCCTGCAAATTTACTAATTGCAGATCAGGATGGTCGGCTGCCAGATGGTATTGGCGAGATGATGTATTAGGACTGAATTTTTTGCTTTATTATTTTTATTATTATTGTTGCTTGAACTTGAATAAGATGTACTTGATTACTTGGATATTTATCTTGTATTTGGGCGTTGTGACCCATGATATTTGACTTGTTCAGATTTGATTATTTGAGATTATTATATTTGGTTTCAAGTAATTTCTGTTGGTATCTTGTTTCAATTATGCATGCCTGGTTGTATCTTTTGCTTCCGACTCTGATTATCTTGTAAAATATTGTAAAGATTTCTGAACAGCTTATGGATGATGAGAATCATTCGTTGGGCTTTTGTCTCGTATCCGTATTCCGTATTCTTTTTGGGAAGCGGACCATGATAGGGTTTTTAGTGGTATCAGAGCACCATGTTGGGCTAATGTATTAGTTGCCTAATATATTAGACAAGCTTGGCTCAAACTGGGATCTGCTCAACATTTCACCAACCATGCATACATAAATGAATGTATACCAACTCTGATTCTGGATGCTTATTGTTATGGTTTTGTACGGACTATGGCTCGCAGAGATTTTACTTCTCAGTCGCAGGTTGATCTGATTGAGGCTGTCACTATTGTGCTTGAGCAGCTGATTAATCTGCAGCAAAACCACAGTGATCTTGTGATGGCTGCTCTTGAAGCTGCCCGGGTTCCGCCTCCAGTTGTGCCTGTGCAGGCAAATCTTCTGCCTTGTCCAGAGACTGTTACAGATTTTATGAGGCTGCATCCCGACCGTTTTTCCGACACTGAGATGCCATTGGAGGCTGAATAGTGGTTGATCCGAACTGAGCGCTTGTTGTTAGCGGCTCGTGTTGTCGAGGCTGATCGAGTGGAAGTGGTGTCCATCCAGCTGGTGGATCTGGCCCATATTTGGTGGATGGCCGACTCTGAGTGATTTGAGAGGCCTATTGCTTGGGCTACTTTTACTCGGGGATTCTTGGAGAAATTCTTCCCCAGTAGTACTCGAGTTGAGATGGAACAGCAATTCCTGGCCCTAAAACAGGTTAAGTCATTATTTTATTTTGAATTTTGTTACATAATTGTTCATGCAATGCTGTAACATGGACTTCCTTGCAACAGGGTTCCAGGTCAGTGGATGAGTACGTAGCTGAGTTTACTAGACTTAGCCACTTCACTACCGTTCTTGTGACAACCGAAAAGAATATGGCTCGTAGATTCACAAATGGGCTTGAGCAGGACCTCAAGAGGCATCTTGTCTCTCTTCGCTTGCGTACCTACACTGAGGCTCTTGAGGCAGCTCGAGCTCAGGAGCAGGCTCATGGTGGTTTGTCTTCTTCTCAGCGGACTGTTTCTGCTGCTATTGCTAGGCCTTCTGGTGGGCCTATTCGGAGGCCTGTTTCCGCCCATCCAGATAGAGTAGCTCCTTACTCTTCTGCTGGTTCCCAGAGGGGTGGCTTTTGCAACTTTTGCCGACTTGCAAGGCATGAGCGCAAGGACTGTAGGCGGGCCAATCATCACTGTTTTGCTTGTGGTGCTCCTGACCACACTTTGCGGGATTGTCCACAGCAGAGGGTGACTCTTCTAGTCCGTGGTCCTGTCCAACCGGTAGTTCCAGCTCGTGGTCTATTTAGGCCACCGCTTCCTTCCCAACATCAGATTGTCGATCAGAGGACCGCTGTTCTGAGGAGAGGTCAGACTTTCAACTTGACTGCTGCAGATGCTGAGACAGTTGAAGGAGTTGTGGCAGGTATATTTTGTTTTGTTGTTTTGTTTCTCCATTGTTTTCTTTCTTTTGGTCTTGCTTTGCTTCTTTATGTTTTCTTTCTGCATTGTTGTTTTTTTTTCCTCACCCTTAATTGTCTATTCCTTATCCTTGTCTTTAATTCCTTTTAGGTATCATCCTTGTTTGCTCTTTTCCTGCCCCTGTTCTTTTTTGATTCTACGGCAACCCATTCTTTTGTCTTCTCTCGATTTGTCGCTCGCCATCAGTTAGAATGCAGCAACATGTCAGAGGCTTGGAATATTGTGACAGGTGATGGAGTTGTCATATGTTTCCGTGAGTGCAGGCAATATCCCGTTGTTATTAGGGGACGCAGATTTCAAAGCCAACCTGATTATTATTTTAAATTCAGGATTCGATGTCATTCTCGATATGAATTGGTTGGGTGAAGCCCATGTCATTATTGATTGCCGTGCCAAGAAAGTTGTCTTCAGAATTTCAGATCGAGCAGAATTCGAGTTCCATGCCAGGGAGTCGTTCCTTGGCCGAGCAAAGACTGCAGATGAACAGGTAGATTGTGTGATGGAATTGCACTCAGTCTGTGAGGCTGTGCTTCTAGTAGTTTGGAATTTCTTGGATGTTTTTCCAGATGAGTTGCCTGGCTTACCCCCTGATAGGGAAGTGGAATTCGGTATTGATATTCAGCCTGGAACCGCGCCGATATCGAAGAGTCCTACAGGATGGCACCGGTTGAGCTAGCAGAGCTTAAGGTGCAGATTCAGCAGTTGCTTGATTTGGGTTTCATCAGACCTAGTGTTTTTCCTTAGGATGCTCCAGTCCTTTTTTTCAACCAGAAGGATGGTGGTCATCGACTGTGCATGGATTATCGGGAATTGAACAGAGTTACTATGAAGAATCGGTATCCGTTGCCCAGGATCGATGATTTGTTTGAACAGTTGAGTGAGGCTGCTGTTTTCTCGAAGTTGGATCTTCGTTCTGGGTATTACCAAGTCAAGTGAAGACTGTAGATATACAGAAGACTGCTTTCAGGACTAGATACGGGCACTATGAGTATCTTGTGATGCCTTTCGGAGTTACAAACGCGCCGGCTGTATTCATGAGTCTTAAGAACGGGGTTTTCTCTCAGTACTTGGATAGATTCAGTGGTGGTCTTCATTGATGATATTTTGGTGTATTCTCGGAATCGGGAAGATCATGTTGAGCATCTTAGAGTGGTTATGCAGACTTTGAGAGAGAATCAGCTCTATGGGAAACTCCACAAGTGTGAGTTTTGGCTCGATAGGGTTTCTTTCTTGGGGCACATTATTTCTGGCGATGGTGTTTCTATGGATCCAGCCAAGGTTGAGGCTGTGAAGGATTGGTCTATTCCCAAGTCAGTTTCAGAGGTTAGGAGTTTTCTTGGTTTAGCTGGCTATTATCGAAAGTTTGTCCAAGACTTTTCGAAAATAGCAGGACCGTTGACTAAATTGACTGGGAAGGATCAGAAGTTTTGTTCGTCTGATGAGTGCAGTGAGGCTTTTGTTGAGTTGAAGAACAGATTAATGTCAACGCCTGTGTTGACTATTCCAGAGGGTTCAGGCAGATTTGTAATTCACTGTGAGATTTCTGGTAAGGGTCTTGGAAGCAGTTTTGATGCAGAAGGGCCGAGTCATTGTGTATGCATCGAGGCAGTTGAGGCTACATGAGAAGAACTATCCAACACATGACTTGGAGTTAGCGGCAGTGATTAATGCTTTGAAGCTGTGGAGACATTATTTACTTGGAGATCGAGTGGATATCTTTACAGACCACAAAAGTCTCAAGTACGTCTTCACCCAGAAGGAGTTAAACATGAGGTAAAGGCGTTGGTTGGAACTTATGGCCGATTATGGCATCAGTTTGCAATACTATCCTGGTAAAGTAAACTTGGTGCCGGATGCTTTGAGTAGGAGACCAGTAGTTATCTTTCTTACTCAGTGGTGTGATCTCATTGAGCAGATGAGGAGGTTGGAGTTGGTTGTTCTGTTGCCGAGTTTTGGTCAGAGTTGTTGGGCGCTCCAGCTACAATTGTCTCTTGTTGATCAGATTAAGGAGGCACGGGTTGGTGATGCGCAGTTGCAGGGTTTTCGAGCTGAGGTTGAGTCTGGGTCCAATATGGACATGGTTATTCATGTTGATGGATCGCTTCATTTTGGTTCCCGGTTGTGTGTCCCTAAGGGTGAAGTTCATCAGAGGTTGCTTGAAGAAGCTTATCAGTCTGCGTATTCCATCCATCCTGGTGGTACTAAGATGTATCGGGATTTGAAGCTTCATTTCTGGTGGCAAGGTATGAAGAGGGCTGTGGCTCGGTTTGTTTCTCATTGTTTGATCTACCAGTAGGTTAAGGCAGAGCATCAGAGGATCGCAGGACTTCTTCAACCACTTCCTATCCCTGAGTGGAAGTGGGAACATATCACTATGGATTTTGTCACCACTTTGTCGAGGAGTCCTAAGGGTCATAATGCCATTTGGGTGATTGTTGACCAGTTGACGAAGAGTGCTCACTTCATTCCCTTTCGTGTCGGTCAGTCTACTGAAAGCCTAGCTGAGAGGTATATGCAAAAGATTGTTAGACTTCATGAGGTTCTAGTCAGTATTGTATCTGACAGGGATACGAAATTCAGATCTCAGTTATGGGAGAGTCTTCAGAACAGTTTGGAGAGTAAATTAAAGTACAGTACATCTTTTCATCCCCAGACTGATGGATAGTCAGAACGGACTATTCAGATTCTTGAGGACATGTTGAGGTCTTGTATGCTTCAGTTTGGTAGACCTTGGGAGGATCATTTGCATCTCGTGGAGTTCTCGTACAATAACAGCTTTCAAGCCAGTATTAAAGTTGCTCCATTCGAGGCACTCTATGGGCGGAAGTGCAGATCACCAGTGTAATGCCCTGATTTTTCATTTAATGAAAAATTATTTTATCTTGCACGTGGTGTGCACGTACAATATTTTTGGTAAATATTTTCATCATGATGAGTATAGATTTTTAAATATATGCTTGTAATTATTTTTATAAAGCCTTCTTTCAACTAGACAAAAAACCTTTCCTTTTTAAAAGCCCAAAGTTAATTTAATTTATTATTTTTATAATAATTATTTTGGCCCATAAACTAAAGCCCATGAGTTAATTTATTTTTAAATACAACTTGTCATGTAGGATACAATTTAAAAATTATTTTTATACAAAATTTAATGTACAATTTTTGGAGACAAATGCTTGCACGTGCATTGCACGTACACGTGCAAAGTGCACCTTCCCAAAGCATGCCCGGATTGCATCTTGGAGGGAAATGAAAATTTGAGTGGGATCATGGTGTGGTGGTTACTTGATTATGGGTGGTTAGTATAACTCCTCCTTAAATCTAAGCCACTTGTTCCTAACTCCTACTTCAATCTTAGCCATCCATTTCTCTAGATTTTTAGTATAAATACCCCCTCCCATGGCTAGTATTCTTGTGCAAATTAATTCTTCCAAACCTATAGTTCAATTACATTATCTAGTAGTTATTTTAGTGAGTTAAAAGATTAAGTTGTGTGTGGGAGTTGTGCTTGCAACAAGAAGAGGAGAGGCCGGCTATCAAGGGAGTGCTCTCGGTTTGGCTTAGGAGCTATCGGGTTGGGTGTCCTTGGAGGCTCGGTTGCGCGCTTCAAGGAGGAGGATAGCTTTCGTTTGCAAGGGCATTGTTTAGGAGGTGTCGCTAGTTGTATTTTTCTCTCCATTTAAGGTGGGTAAATTTTCTATATTTCTAAATAGGAATGCATGCTAGATTGAATTGAATGAATGAAGCATGAAAAATATTAATAAGAGTACGCATTTAATTGATAAAAATGACCTATGGATTGATTGAAATGTGGATGTGAAATTGTATGTGGTTCTATTAGTAAAGGCTAAATTGTGAGTGAATTAATTATGGCCATAGATTATTGAAGATAGTTTCATTATCTACATCACAAATTATATACAAAAAGTTAGTAGATTGACAATGCTACTTTGTGTGTATAAATGAATCTTTGTATTACATTGAAATAAATGAATTAAGATATAATTTTATATGTTTGGTAAAAGAGTAAAAATGGAGAATTAATGTGAAGTTTGCTAATAAAGGGATTAGTAGTGTTAATTGTTAAGAAATGTCGAAATGAAGAAATGTGGTAGCTATAATGTAGAATTCAAATTAATTGTATGAAAAATATGTTTTAATTGTTGAAAAAATTATTTTTTTCATACTGGATATAATTTATGATGATATTAGTCAATCTGGACATTTACAGTAAATTTTATAAAAGCAAAATGAAATGAGGACTAGTTGAACATCGAAACGTTTTAATAACAGAGAGAATTGGTTTAAATAAATTTTTGGTTGCGTTATTGACAACCTGAGCGCGTAGCTGAAGTGGTCGGGACAGCTTTAATATCTACAGTGGTCTGCGGTCGCTGGTTCGAATCCCCTGGGCAACACACTTTTGTTTCATAAATTTTTAAAATAAAAGAGAATAGCATCCGAGAGCTTATAATGCTCTCAGCCCTCCTTACAACGTGTGTAGCATTCGGCCTAGTGGCCTGTGCCTTGGGCGGTTTTCTTTGTGGTCCTGGGTTCGATTCTTGGCTTCGGCAATTTAGAAAAAATATTTTTTTTAGTGTTTTGGGGATCCAAAAATTATGAAAAAAATATGGTTATTCCTCTAAAAATATATGGGACTTATGAAAAATAATTTGGGGATTAATTACATAGAATAAAATATGATTTGAGAATAAAATGTATAATTGAGACTTATGGTTATATACTTATATGGTATAAAAGTTGCACTTTGAAGAAAGGCTTGAAATAAAATATTAGAAAAGAAGTGGAATAAAAATAGAAATTATATGTAGTGATGCATTGTGAATTATTGTCATTTGAGAATAGTGTGAAATTTATGGTATGTGAATATCCATTTAGTGAATGGATTTAAATGTGGAAATGATATTTGATGGAACACATAATTCCATGTGTGATTATGGACTATTGAATAATTTAGAGATCATGCTAATGAAAGAGAAATTTGTTATGATTATGAAAATAAATTTATGAGTTGGAAATTCTCAATTTAGAAATTGTGAATTGGAATTGAAACAAAATAGTAGCTAAGTCTCCCCCGGCATTTGGAAAGAAATGAAATGAAATATTGAAATGAAAGACCAAGGTTGGTCATGTTTGAATAAATGAATAAGTCCAGTTTAGTGGAGAGGCTAACTCTAGAGCTTTGATTTTGTTCATGATTCTAATAAAAACTAAGGATTAGTGCATAGTGAAGACGTAATGAAAGTGAGAGAAAAACACGAGTATGAGAACTAGAGTTACGGTTCGGGTGTGTGAGACATAGAATGCATGCTTGATGAGTCAAAACATAGCGTGGGCACAACTCAGTAATGATCGGACTTTAGTCACGCTTGTGGGATGTTTGGTGACTGCAAGAGGATCGTGTGCCATGAAGGAGGCTGAATTGCCACAGAATGCATGCTTGACGAGTCAAGACATGGCGTGGGGTTCCCCTCCAGGTTTTCTGTACACGTGCTTGTACTCATAGATCATCTACGATACTTACCGTAGTTACAGTAGTAGATTAAGTCATGGCGAGGGATTGAACCCTACAAAGATGAAGGACAATTAAGAGGCTTGCCCTCGGACCTATGTAGTATGGGATGCATAAAATCCGAACAAGTGCGCATTAGTGTCATGTAACATAAATAACTGCATTAAGGACTAAGTGCACAATCACAACACGACATCAATAGGGTAGTCCCTTTAATTTGATATGTGACAAGTTTGTGTTTGCTAAATATGGAAATTAAGTTATACTATTTCCGGCATAGAGAGGATGGCCGTGTATAATGTTCGTCGGTTGAATAAACTGACGTACCCACAGTCTTATATGCAGGTAAATGACATGATAAAGATTAAAGAGGAACAGATGCTTAAAGATTATACAATGTTGTTGTACATTTATTTAATTGTTGTAAATTTTACTTTCGCTGTGCAATGTAAAGTGTAATGTTTTATCTAAACTCCGATGTAAAGTGAAAAGTTCAAATTTCCTTGTAAAATTGTACTAAATGAAGTGAAAAGATCCTGTAGAACTCTCGAATTCAGTTGTATTTGGGATTCAGGGGCGTTACAACTAGTGTGCTGGGATGACATTGGTGAGAGAAGGTTGTTGGGTCCGGAGTTGATTAGCAAGACAGTGTATGTTGTGGTTCATATCAGGAAGCATTTGCAGGCAGCTCAGGATCGGCAGAAGCGATGGGCTGATGTCCAACGGAGAGCTTTGGAGTTTGGTGTTGGTGACCATGTTTTCCTTAAGGTATCACCGTGGTGCGGTGTCATTCAGTTCGGTGGTGAGGGCAAGCTTAGCCCTAGGTTTATTACACCGTTTGAGATTTTGGAGAGAGTAGGCAGGGTGACCTATTGTCTTGCTTTGCCGCCAGCGTTATCAGGGGTGCACGATCCTTTCCATGTCTCGCAACTCAGGAGATATATCTGGGATGAGGGCTACGTGATCGACTATTCTGAGTTGACCGTCCGGCCGGATTTGACTTGTGAGATTCCGCCAGTTGCTATTATGGATTAGCGGGAGAAAGTGCTTAAGAACAAGGTCATCAAGTTGGTTCGTGTTGCTTGGAATCCTCACTCGCCTGGTGAGTCGACTTGGGAGCTGGAGGAGGAGATTCAGCAGAAGTTTCTGTATTTGTTTGAGTAGTTTTGTTTTGTTCTTTTGGTTATTTTGGGGTTACCCTATGTATCTTCTTTTTGAATTTCGAGGACGAAATTCTTCTTGTTAGGTGGGTAGGATTGTAACCCCTGTTTTTCATTTTTTGTGTATTTTTGTGTGTATTTTTGTTTTAGCGTATTTTCTCTCTTGTATTTTTTCTGAACCGTATATTGGAGTTGTTTTCAATATATATTCGTTTAATTTCATTTTGAGCTCTTGTATTTGATTGGTTGTCTCTTTTGTTTCGTTCTTCTATTATTTTGTTCTTTCTTTCATTTGGTTCTTGATTATTGTCGTGGTTTCGCTCTCCAACTGTGTTTTGTTCTCTTTATTGTTGTCTTTTGGTGCATGTGTTGTGTTGGTGGTTCATTCCCTTTTTCAATCCCATTATTTTTATCCCAATTTGTTTACCAAAGCCTAATTAAACCAAAATCCTATTTGTATTCCTATTTGATTTGACCCAAATCTACAACCCATTAGTATAACCTATTAATACTCCTAATACCCAATTAAACCCACAACTTAACTTATATTCAAACCCTAATCTCCTCATATATACATACTATCTCTCTTTCCCTCACCCAAAACACTAACCCTACTGCCTCCTTAGTGCCCGACCTCCCCCTATCTCTCTCTCCCGCTGCCTGCGCCGCACACCCCAACCCGACCCCCAGGCCGAGCCCCTCTCCGGCCTGCACCTCCCGATGCCCAAACACCCTGATACCCAACCCCCTTCACCTCATCCCTCGGCTCTCTCCCCGTCCCGTCCGCTGTCCGCCGTGACCAGCAGCCAGCCGGAGCCAGGCCGAGCCGAAGTCCCCCTCTCTTGATCTCTTTCAGTGTGTGGGTTTGTTCGTGTGAAGACTTTTGCACGAGTTTCCTTGGATCCTTTCGTTCATGGGTCCTGTTCGTTGTTGGGATCCACTCTCGTTAATCTTGGTTTTCGTCATTCTTCATCTTCGGTTAAGGCAAGTAACTTGTACTCCAATTCATTTGTTTGATACAAGTCAAAAAATATCACCTATAGTGTAGTTGGATCTAGAGACGACTCTTGTTTGTATTATTCTTGATGGGTTTTGTCTCTATTGTGAAAACTTAACCATAGTTGCCTCACGACATAATATGGACATGAATTAACTTAGGTTTTATCCATTCTTGATTTTGATCATGTATGTGAGAATTTTGTGAGAATTCATGATTTGGTTGAGACCCATGTGATATACTTGGTGTGTACATGCTAGATACCCTAATTTATGATATTTGGACACTTGGTAGACCCGATTTCATGTTTGGTTGTGTTTTGAACAAGTTTTGTATGATATATGTTGAGTTGTCCTTAAAGGGAAAAATGTTTATTTGTCGATAATCTGTTTTGTTTGCTGCTTTGGACTGTCTTTGAAGTTAGTAACTTAATTTTGGTATAAAAAATGAGTTTTAGATAATTTCGTCTATTTTCAAACCCCTATGACCTTGCTTAATTTCGTTTTCGTATGTCTGAGTTATGACTGTTTTACTACAGAGGTGTCGACCTTTTCCAGATTTCGTTCTTAGTGTTTTTGATAACTAAATCCTTTTAAATATCTATGCTACACATATTATTTTGATCCAAAACTTTGGTCAGTGTTTCTTTATCTAGTTAGGGACTACCCAGAATTTTGGAGGATTTTATTGATGCGTTTTAGATGTCGTTTCATGCTTATTTATGAAAACTATACTTGCTGTATTTTGCTCGCTGTATTGGGAATTCCAGATTTGCCAAACTACCGTTATCGATGTTTTCTTATTTTCGATGACTGATCTAATTTCACTGGAAAATTATGAAACTTTATATTTGGATATTGGACATATAGGGGAATACCCCAGGTTTTTCGTGGATTTATTTACTGAGTTTTCATGTTGTTTTCCTACTCTTGAATACGTTTTTCTGATTTCTGGCTGACCCTGTTTTCCTTATTCAAATCAGTTTTTAGATATGTTTTTTGAATTAATATATGACTTATTTATACTCGCTGGATTCGGTTGGGAGTCTACTTTTAGACGTTTCGACGGATTCAGATTTGATTTGCATGTTTGTAACAATGGGATTCACTGTTTTACTACAGTATGGTCTTGCTATCCTGAACTTGAGATTTATTTATTTTAGTTCTTTAATGAGATATCTTGCACATGTACATATTTATCTTGCAACTTGAACTTGTTACATGATCATGACATGATATACTTGATATATTTTGCACATCTACACGCTTGTTGGACACTAATAATAATAAAATAACCAAGCCGGGGTTAAGGGAAAGATCTAGTAGTGGATAGTGCAGAAACGTGTCTCGGAAGAACCTAGTGGTTATTGGAGCTTGTTTACAAGTGGAGCTTGAAATGATATACATGACACGTACACACATGACACTGGAGCTTGTTTGGGTTTTGGAGCTTATTTACATGATACATGATTACATGATACTTGGAACTTGTCCCTGAGTACACTGCCCTGTATGGTCCCCTACAAAATCTAAAGTGAAACCTGTTTGTTGTAGCAACCATGTAGTAAAAACCGGGATGCATGAACTGCTACCTAGATAGTAATAACTACAAGACTTGATACATGACATTTGAACCTGATACAAGCCCACTTGACACTTGACTACATGATACATGAGATTTGATACTTGCTACATGCTACATGATTACATGATTCTTAAAACTGGTTATTTGATGCATGACACTTGTTTACTTAACACTCGACACGTGCTATTATACTTGCTCATCTTGCCATGCTATGATTTATATCCTGTAATTATGATTATACCATGCTAGGTTTGTTACTTAGATTTACGTATCCCATGTACTTGTATCCTATATTATAAGTGGCCCGTAACTTGCAATTGACGGGTACTTGTTTTTTTTCTTCTTCCTTCTCCTGCAAATTTATTAATTGCAAATCAGGATGGTCGGCTGCCAGATGGTATTGGCGAGATGATGTATTAGGGCTGAATTTTCTGCTTTATGACTTTTGTTATTATTGTTGCTTGAACTTGAATAAGATGTACTTGATTACTTGGATATTTATCTTGTATTTGGGTGATGTGACCCAGGATATTTGACTTGTTCAGAATTTGATTATTTGAGATTATTATATTTGGTTTCAAGTCATTTCTGTTGGTATCTTGTTTCAATTATGCATGTCTGGTTGTATCTTTTCCTTCTGACTCTGATTATCTTGTGAAATATTGTAAAGATTTCTGAACAGCTTATGGATGATGAGAATCATTCGGTGGTCTTTTGTCTCGTATCCGTATTCCGTATTCTTTTTGGGAAGCGGGGCATGACAAAAGGAGACACTAATATCATTCAACAATAGAATAACACCACCATAACGACCTGATGTCGGTTAAGCAAGTATTTGCATATTCCTATCCAGTTTCATATGAGCCAGATGAATTTTGCCAATATCAGCATGAGTTTCAAGAAGAACTAACAAATCTAGTTTGTGAGTTCGCATACTTGACTTATAAACACTAAGAGCATGAGGTTTAAGAGATTTTTGATAAATAACAATGGGAGTAAGAGCGACCTCACTCGTCGCTCGATCATCAGTTGGGCAACAATTGTGGGAGTAGGAGCGACCTCACTCATCGCTGGATCATCAGTCCCAATTATTTGGGAAAAGTCATGACAACCATCAACTTGCATCTATGTGTGTTTAGAGACTTCACTGAAACCACATCTTCTATTCAAACTATCTCCATTATAGGACCAATAAAGTGGCCCATCTTATGGCAAAACCAAAACCATATGCCATTTCAGTGTAGGGAAGGATGCGAAAATCAACTTAGAAAATCCATCGGCCTCTAAGGCCATTAATTTCTCAAAATTCGGCATGACAAGAGCTGACTTCCTATTATTAAAAGATTCTCCTAATTTGATAACATATATCCCTCTCTCTGTTGGAGGAAGAACTAACCTTACATCTGTAGCACTAAAAACTCCAAGAAACTAGAGCCCACATACTGCAGCTTTATCATTTTTTTTGCAATAATTTGACCCCCCCTCCCCCCCCCCCCCCTTCGATAGATTCACAAGGCCAACAACACCGTCTTTTGGAATGGGCTCCCTTAGAGTTCTGCCTTGGAACTTTGGAGTGAGTTTTGTGTTGTCAGAAGATTTAACGAGCCCATCCATAGCCTTTCAGTTTGTTACTAGATCGACCCATTAAACTTGGCCCAATACTGAAAGGATTTAATTTTGAATTATCCCCACCTATGTGTTCCTTTACTGCCGTTGCCCCAAAAATTAGAGATTTTACAGATATCTTGGAGATTGCCCTCACTGCATGGAAACTTTGGCAATTTCATGGCAAGTAGTTTTGTATGAAGGCTGCATATGAAGGTAAGTAGTTTTATATTTGTAATCAAGTGAAAGCAAGAGAACCAAGACAAATACAAAGAAAATGTAGTTTACAATACATCAAAATATTTTCCTTCTCCAAATATATTTCCTTCTCCACTAACATAGTGGTATCAAGCCACATAAAATTATCCACTTCAAATTTATTTTCACCTTCCAACAAAGTGGTATAAGAGCAAGGGTAGCTAAGAGCCTAGTCGATCGAAAGGAAAGAAGATCTTGGAGATATGTACAAATGTTGGAAAATTTTGAATCTCTCCAACTACCGAAGATGGAGCATCTAGAAGCGTTGGTATCTCAAATATTTTGGTGTGTGGGATGTGATTGATGATGATCTAGTATGGAGAACCTTGATAGGAGTTACAAAAGGAAAAGAACATGTACAAAAGATCCTCATAAGGACAATGTATTCATAAGGTACAAGCTCGTTGAAGATATGAAGTCCCCTTGATTCATAAGTATGGCTTAAGCTCAAGAAGCTCGCAACAAGCCACAAGGGTATGACTTTCTTATAATATTTCTTATAATCTGAATATTATCGTATTAGATTATCATATGATATGTTTGAAGATGAGGAAGAAGATGAAGTTGTTGAAGAAAGTGAGAAAAATGCTATTGAGAAAAAAATTATCAAAAAAAGAATTAAAAGAAAAGTCTTGAAAATGTAATGCTTTTCAAGACAAAGAATATAAAGAGATTGAAAAAGTTATTGAAAATAAATAACAGAAGAAAATAGAAAAATTGAGAGAAAATATAAAAAAATAAAAATAGAGATAGAAAAAGAAGAAAAGAAAATAGAAAGAGAAGGAAAAATAGAGAGAAATATGGAAAGGAAAAAAATAGAAAGAGATGAAGTAAAATTTGAAAACACAGAGTTACAAAAAAATGTACATAAGAAGAAGATAGAGTGTAAAGCTTTCAAAAGAAAGAATGGTTTGCTTTTAAAAATATACATTCCGAATATTTAATTATGATAAGAGAAGTTGAACTCTGACATTCGATGTTGAACAACATTTTATGGTTCCTACATGTGTCAATGATCTAGTAAATGATATGAAGACATTAGCTATATCACAAATGTTTGTTTGGTTCAATACTTTTCAAAGCTAGCTACACAAACAATGTTGGAAGGCGATACAAGCTTGGAAGAAATAAAAAATCCATTTTTGTCCAAAGGTCAACATAAGTAATGTCTAATTTCAAGATACAAGCTCAATTCATTTTTGTCCAAAGGTCAACATAAGTAATGTCTAATTTCAAGCTACAAGCTCAATTTACTATGATTGTAAAGACTAGTTACCGTGAGAATAATATAGCATTGTTGCAGACATACACATTGAAAGAGATGGCATTCTAGCATACCAAGCTGAAGCTTCTAAAAAAAATTGCAAATTTTAAATTAAGAGAGGACGTTGAAAATATAATTTAGAATATTTAATTCATAGTCAAGTGACGCATGGTAGTTAGTTGGATCTTGGAAAGCATAAGGTTGTCATGCATAGTCTTTTGGTTTTCTCATAGTGAGTGCATAAAATCTTTATTAAGAGTTGGCTGTTAGAGCATCTGTAGTCGTTATCTATATATCGATAATATCGATATATAGCTGAAAAAGTAGCTGCAGTCGTTTGCTATATATCGATATTATCGATAAATAGCTACAGTGCATTGCTATATTTGAGAGAGGAAATAGCTTTATCGATAAGTCAGCGACGGTGGTCGAAGAGCCGTCCGTTTCATGCAAAACACTGTTGTCGGCGTCGGACGGCATTCGATATGCCGTCCGTTTCAATTTTCCCGCAATTAATATCAGTGCAATTAATGCAGTGCAATTAATGCAGTTAAGTATAGTCTTCATGTGCAATTAATGCAGTTAAGTATAGTCTTCATGTGCAATTAATTAAGTAACTATTAACTAAGTGTAGTTTTCTGGCTTAGTGTCGGACG
Organism: Hemerocallis citrina; assembly: GCA_017893485.1. Classification (NCBI taxonomy): domain Eukaryota; kingdom Viridiplantae; phylum Streptophyta; class Magnoliopsida; order Asparagales; family Asphodelaceae; genus Hemerocallis; species Hemerocallis citrina. The sequence goes on along the minus strand of CM030358.1, from coordinate 340,321,464 downwards.
GCACTTCATGTGCCGTCCTAGACATGCGCCTGCACTAGTGCACTTTTTGGCCTCCGACGGCATTTCGTATCCCGTCCCTTAATATTAAATAGTTGTTTGCTATAATATAGCTTACGACGAGTGCAGCGGAATCGTAATATCTATTTCTATTTATCGATATATGGATAAATTTATAGAAAACGACTACAGATGCTCTTAGGAGCTAAAAATCTTAAGAGTCTTTATGTTGCATTTGGTGTGTCTTTTGATATTATTTGGAGTTTCTAATGAAGACTGCATATATTAAAGCTATGTTTGGCATTGCTCTGGTTTATGCAGTGGCCAAAATTGTTTGGAACCAGCAGTTGTAAAACTATTGTCGGAATGGAAAAAGATGTTTTTGATAAATAACTGTTTGGTTCTCTTTTTTAATATAGAAAACTATTGTGGTTATAAAATTAAAAAAACTCTTGTCAAATCATTGAAATTTTAAAGAATTTAAAATTTCTTAAGTACTTTTTTCTTTCAATTTTAATCTTTCTAATAAATTGCATAAATTTAATAATTAGTTTTTCTATGTTTTAAGCACATAAGAAAAATTATGTGTTGACCTCGGCATCATGAATTTAATAATAAAATTTCTGTCATCCTAAAAGTTATTAGCTTGTAAAATATTAGTTTCTCCCTACTTTCTTTTGAGATAAAAAAACAAAGGAGGAAGAAAAGAACAAATATGAACTATTTATGAGAAGAGAATAAGATGTAAAAATATTTTTTTTCTTTTTTTGTTTCCTAACACAATTATTGTTTTTGATATTTTGGTGTGGTTTAGGTTTAAAAAGAGTTTTTTTTTAGTAAAAAATACGATGTAACCTGACCTCGAACCTGAGAACGTCCTTTAAAAATGAGGTTGCTTCAAATTACTGTGGTGGAATTTTGGAGTAAAACGAAAGGTTTTGAAAATCGCTTTGATTCAAACGTGTTTTTAAATTTTTTTTGCCACACCTAATTTTTCACCCAAACTGCTTTTAGGCATTTAAAAGAACTTTTTGGGCTCTCCAAAAACCATGTCAAATAGAGCCTAAGTGTTCCTTGTTTGTGATCAAGTGAAAATAAGAGCATCCACAGCGGTTTGCTATATTGCCAAATTTTTCACTTTTGGCAAACTGCGCGCTGTAGTGGTTTGCCAATTTGCAATTTTTGCCATTTTTAGCTACAATAAAATGCAATATTTGAGAAACCAATTGTCAAAATGCATAATATATGGGACAAAACCTGATGTTTCGCTCATAATATTTTATTACATTTTAAAAACATCGGATCATGTTTCGTCTGATGAAGTTAGAGCATTTATTTTTTTTATAGGCCGAAAATTGAACGAAAACCTGCACGAAACATGATGTTTTTTTCCTAGATAGGACGAAACACCATGTTTCATCTCATTCCAATTTTAAAATTGAATTAAAATAAAATATTGGACTATTTTGCCTCCCCCCCCCCCCCCCCAATTGCTTTCAACCTTCAAAATAAAATCCAATAACTATTAACGGCTATTTCTCATCTCTTCTCTATAATATATATTGACTATATTGTTCCGAATAAAATGCAAAATTTTGATATAAAAATCCTATCTTCCCCATTATCCTCATTTCTCTTTCTGTCTCCTATTCAATAATTTGTGAATCGAGAAAATGGAATGTCGTAGTTCAAGCAGGAGAGCATGCACAACTCAGAACGATGTTATTCTATCTCAAATTTGGATTACTATTACTCGAGATCCGTTGGTTGGTATTGATCAATCCGACACACAATTTTGGGAATGCATTTCTTCAACATTTGCTGTATTATTAGGGACTGTGACCGACAGAACGGGTATCTCTCTTTCAAGTCAATTTCATTCAATTTTGAAAGAAGTTGCCATGTTTATTGCGAAGTTGGGCATTGTGACAAATAAATCCGCTAGTGGAACAACTGAGGAAAATATGGTACGTTAAAATTTTAATTTTTTTAGAAAATTTACAAATTTGGGTAAACAATAAAGTTACTTTTTTTCAATTTTGCCAGAGCTTCGCGATGCGAGAGTCGAATACATGCAAACCGCTGGAAAAGTGTTCAAATTTGAAGAATGTTATGATTTACTTGAAGATCAGCTAAAATTTTCTTTGCGTACAACACATGTCTTCGAATCTGTCTCGAGTTCCTAGTTTGGGGAAGGTGGTAGTAGCCAAAATTCTGGCGCAATGAACAACTGGGATTCAGATATACTATTTGACATGGAATCGCCTACTCCCCTCACCCGACCACCAAGCCGAAAAGCAGAGAAGGATGGCCGAATCATCAGACTTTGCTGAAATTGTCGAAAAGACCAAAATTTTTAATACTTTGTATAAAGAAACACAAGACAGGAGGAATTTAGCAGCGGAACTAAAGCTTGCTATTAAACAAAAAGACCACGAACTTAAAGAACGAATGGAGAAAGAGTTCATTATGGGTATGGACCTCACTACCTTACCAGATAATCAACATTATTATTTCTTGTGTAGAAAATATGAAATTATGCAAACACGAGGCTACAATAGGGGGTAAACGATATTTACCGCTTCATTCGCAACAATGAATTATCCAATGTATCATGTTCTATTTTAACTATGTATCCTGCTTTACTTTAACATGTATTCTGCTTTAGTTTAACAATGGATCCTGCTTTATTTTAATGTACCTGTATTCAGTTTCTATTAATAAAATATTGCAAAGCATAATCTCTGAAGGCAAATAACAGTAATAAATATATATGTTGGCATTCTCAATACAAAGTACTACATTCACTATTATGGTTTTACCATGTAATACACTAATATTATGCCTTTGTTAATCCACATCTCCATATTCTGACCAAATATACTCCACCAAATCTTGCCAATGTTCATGATATATTTGTCTATCATGTACAGTAACATTGCGTGACAATCAGGCTGCTTGATTAGTTGGTCCACCACTGTTAGGTACGATCAATGTTGAGTCGAGTATTTGATCGAAATTATAATCACCCATTCTCTCCTCTTTCGTTCTTAACAATCATATTGTATAAAATGATATATTTTTTCATGATATAAGAAAGACTACCAGCATCCCACAAATGCGCTGGACCTGTCACTATCACAAATCGTGCCTATAATACTCTAAATTCGCATTCTACATCTTTTTCTGCGACTTTCCTGCATTTCAGAAAATTTCTTTTTCTTTTGGGTATTCGGAGCAGAGTAAGTTTTGAGTATAGTTACCAGCTGGGGGTGGGGTATATACCATCTGCTAAATAATCACATGTTGTAATTGTAGTTGTTGATGACAAAATTTGTCGGAGGTGCACAACCATCTAGAATATCATTAAAGAAAGTAGAAGGTTTAGTACATTACGATCCTTAATGCATCCACGCATTCTAAAGAATAAATGCTAGAAATCAAAGATCGTAAGATGTGACTGCTTCGAGAATAATTGTCGGTTCCCGAACATAATCTCTTAACTGGAACTACTTCAGTGGGAATAGAGTCTCTCAACACCATCTCTAAAAGTATGAAACAATGCAATTGAGCTTCTGTGTTGGAATATTGTTGACAGTGTCTGTATAACTCCTCCAGTAAAAAGTTAGATTAATACACATCACAACTACAAATTAATAGATCGATTAAGACCACAAAATATTATGAATATTGGATATTCACAGCGAAAGTTCTCCGCGCGGATCAAACGGGAATATGCACGGTCCAAACTCCTCATAGTTGTACTGCACGAAAATAGTGTGCTTCAACTACAAGTTCACCATGCATGGCTGGCATGTCAACATTGGGTTGTGTTGGATACTCTGATGGAAGCCAAAATGGAAGAGCTGCATGGAGCAACTAAGCAGAAGGATCAGTGACTGTAATTGGACCGATAGAATCGACATTTGCTACATGCGAGAGCGACGGCATGATGGGACCAACTGATTACTTTGCCAAATAGTGATCATAGGTGCTTTGATATACATGAATGATAAAATGTGAAGCTTCGATAGGAAGACCGTAAGATTCTGATGACATTAGATGCATGACATGAGGTGGGTCTTTTGGGATAGCAACGATCCCAGTTAGTTGGCGATAGCAACGATCATCAAGATACCATACACTCTATATCATATGTTTATGGCGGCACAGAAGATAACAGTATAAGAAGAATATTGAAAATTGAATAAATATGTCAATCACAATAAATATACCTAAAAATTGAATAAATATGTCAATCACAATAAATATACCTGGTCGCAATACGTGAATATATGCCGATGAAGAGAATTGATGTTTCCAACATCAAATTCATATTAACCCCAATATGACGAGCTATTATATGGCTGCCATATAATAGATGATGATGTTTGTATCTCTAATTGGTCATGAGCCATCAAAATATTGTACCTAATCTGATTTGATCGACCTGTATCAAAAAAATTCGTGATTCTAGCGTATTATTCTCGGCCATTTGTCAGCGTTCTGCATGTGAGTCTCGATAGGAGTGTTCCTATCACTTACTGGAACATAGCAACATGTGTATTCATAAACCCAATACTGGAAGTAAAATAGTCAAATTAGTTACCACCTGATATTGAAAAATATGGTTACAGTTGACTTAAATAAACAATGAATACATATAAAGATACCTCGAGTACTTGCCATGGCCCATTAAATGACCTCACTGTAAGTCGGCTACATGTGTCCAGAGACAAATACAGCAGTGCCAATGCTGGACTACCTGAATCATATTGGCCAACTAAATTAAGATCTTCAAATGTAGCTAGCCTGCCACAGCTGACTACCGATGGACCATTAGGAAAAAGAAATACCTCGAGGAAGAACAGAAAGAATGCTCGTGCAATCTTTATAGCTAAAACACTATCGGTTTTAGCTGCTTCGATCATGTTGTTGTTAAAATAACTTTTGAAGAATGGGCAGCGGCTACTGTGAGACTTCCAATCATTTTTGGTAATCTCTGGAAAGAAGCAAGTCTGGATTATTTCAAATGTGTATGACCTATCGTTACACGGGGACAAGGGACTAAAACCGATTGAAATTCTCGTTAGCATTACCTAATTCAACAGAGTGAATCCCAACTCACTGCACTATAAGTGAAAAGTGTGGGTCGTGTCCCACCATATCTCAACCAATGCATCGACAAGCCGCATAAACTACTTCTCCGTATCAATATTCAAAAAACGGTGCAAGCTCATCTGCTAGACTAACATCTTAATTAGTGGGACACAGCTGTAGAATTTTTTGTACATTTTGATTGGTTCACTCCAATTTCCCCTAAATTGAAAAAATCCACCATCAGGATGGACAGTGATATGTTTGTAAATATGATTGCAATTCTACTACCCGTTTTTAGTTGGACTGATCGTTGTTGTCCACAGTCGGAATCTCCACTTCTGTTTCGACACTTGTGTTTCCCTGAGACATCCCATGTTGCTTCTTTGATTTCATCCGACCAATAAATTTTTTTATCGAAGACATTGGCTAATATAGTAGGATTAAAATTTATTTTTTTTGGAGGTATGGAAAATTTGATTTAGCTAATTGAGGGTGTTGAGATCAACTTAGAGAGCTATGGAAAAAAATAAGGAATTGATCTTCTCAGGTTTGATATTGAGAGAATGTCATGCCCTGCTTCCCAAAAAGAATACGGAATACGGATACGAGATAAAAGCCCAGCGAATGATTTTCATCATCCATAAGCTGTTCAAGAAATCTTTATAACATTTCACAAGATAATTCAGAGTCGGAAACAACAGATACAACCAGGCATGCATAATTGAAACAAGATACCAACAGAAATTACTTGAAACCAAATATAATAATCTCAAATAATCAAATTCTGAACAAGTCAAATATCCTGGGTCACATCGCCCAAATACAAGATAAATATTCAAGTAATCAAGTACATCTTATTCAAGTTCAAGCAACAATACTAATAAAAAATCATAAAGCAGAAAATCCAGCACTAATACATCATCTCGCCAATACCATCTGGCAGCCGTTCATCCTGATCTGCAATTAATTAAATTTGCAGGAGAAGGAAAAAGAAAACAAGTATCCGTCAATTGCAAGTTACGGGCCACTTATAAATGTAGGATACAAGTACATGGGATAGGTAAATCTAAGTAACAAGCCTAGCATGGTATAATCATGATAACAGAATATGAATCATGGCATGGCAAGATGAGCAAGTATAATAGTATGTGTCGAGTGTCAAGTAAACAAGAGTCATGTACCAAATAACCAGTATCAAGAATTATGTAATCATGTAGCATGTATCAAGTATCAAATCTCATGTATCATGTAGTCAAGTATCAAGTAGGCATGTATCATGTTCAAGTGTCATATTTAAGTATCATGTATCAAGTCTTGTAGTTATTACTATCTAGGTAGCACTTCATGCACCCTAAAAACATAACACATGGTTGCTACAACAAACAGTTACGGTTTAGATTTCATAGGGGACCATACAGGGCAGTGTACTCATGGACAAGCTCCAAGTATCATGTAATCATGTATCATGTAAACAAGCTCCAAAACCCAAACAAGCTCCAGTGACATGTATATTGTGTCAAGCTCCACATGTAAACAAGCTCCAATAACCACTAGGTTCTTCCAAGTACACGTTTCTGCACTATCCACTACTAGATCTTTTCCTTAACCCCGGCTTGGTTATTTTATTATTATTAGTATCCAATAAGCATGTAGATGTGTAAAATATATCAATTATATCATGTCATGATCATGTAACAAGTTCAAGTTGTAAGATAAACATGTACGTGTGCAATGTATCTCATAAAAGAATAAAATAAATAAATCTCAAGTTCAGGACAGCAAGACCATACTGTAGTAAAACAGTGATTTCTAGTGTTACAAACATGCAAATCTGAATCCGTCGAAATGTCTAGAAAGTAGACTCCCAACCAAATCCAGCGAGTATAAATAAGTCATCTATTCATTCACAAAAATATATCTCAAAACTGATTTGAATACAGAAAATAGGTTAAGCCAGAAATCAGGAGAACGTATTCCAGAGCAGGAAAACAACATGAAAACTCAGTAAATAAATCCACAAAAAATCTGGGGTATTTTCCTATATGTCCAGTATCTAAATATAAAGTTTCATAATTTTCCAGTAAAATTAGATCATTCATCAAAAATTGGAAAACATCAATAAACAAGAGTTTGACAAATCTGGAAATCCCAACACTGCTGTACGAAAACCATAATATCTCGCAACCAGTGAAACGAAATCCAAATTCGTCAAAGAGAGATGAAAATAGACAAAATAGGCTAACTTTCACATTTCACAATCATTTTTCATACAAGTAAAGGAATTAGAGTGAAAATACGAATCTTTACAAAATAGTGAGAAAAATACAGCAAGTACAGTCTTTATAAGTAAGCATGAAATGGCATATAAAACTCATCAATCAAATCCACCAAAATTCTGGGTAATCCTTAACTAGATAAAGAAATACTGACCAAAGTTTTGGATCAAAATAATATTGTAGCATAGATATTAAAATGATTTACTCATCAAAAATACCAAGAAACGAAATCTGGAAAAGATCTACACCTCTGTAGTAAAACAGTCATATCTCACACATAAGAAAACTAAATCAAGCAAGGTCAGGAGGGTTTGAAAATAGATGAAATTCTCTAAAACTCATGTTTTACACTGAAATTAAGATACTGACTTTAAGACGGTCCAAAACAGCAAACAAAACAGATCATCAACAAAATACACATTTTTCACTTTACGACAAATCAACATATATCATATAAAACTTGTTCAAAACACAACAAAACATGAAATCGAGTCTACCAAGGGTCCAAACATCATGAAATAGGGTTATTAATATATCTAAAACAAGATTATCACATGGTTCTCAACAAATACCCAATTTCTCACAAGAAGTCTCACATACATGATCAAATCAAGAACGGACAAAACCTAAGTTAATTCATGTCAATATTGTTTCGTAGGACAACTATGGTCAAGTTTTCACAATAGAGACAAAATTCCTCAAACATAACACACAAGAGTCGTCTCTAGAACCCAACTACACTATAGGTGGTATTTTTGACTTGTATCATACAAAAAAATTTGAGTACAAGTTACTTGCCTTAATCGAAGATGAAAACGAAGAACACCAAGAATAACAGAAACAGATTCCCGGGCAACGAACAAAAATCCACGAACAAAAGATCCACAAATCAAGAGCAACGATCTCACGAAAAATTGCACGAACACACGGCACGCTTATCAAAGCAAGAGAAGAGAGAAACCACGAGAGAGAGATGAATGGCGATGCTTGAGGCTTGGGGGTTAGTCGGCCAAGAAGGGGAGATGAACGAAGAGGGAGTAGTATAGGGTGGTGATCGGATGAAGTAGGGGATGTAGGATCGGGTGTGGGGGTTTGTGTGACCGAAAGGTGCAGCCAAGAAGGGGGGTCGGGTGTGCAGCCCGGTGCCGCCAAGGGAAGGAGGGAGAGAGAGTGTGGAGGCCGGGGGCTAGGGTGAAAGGAATTAGGGTTAGGGTTTTGTGAGAGTGGGATTAGGGATATATATATATATATATATAAGGGGATTAGGGTTTAGGAGTTGAGTTAATGGGTAATTGGGTTGTGGGTAATTAGGAGTAGTAGTAGGATTTATCTAATGGTATTGATAAGGATTAATTGCATAGGATTAAAAATAGTATTTGTTTTAATTTGGTTTTGGTAAATCTATTAAGGATCAATCAATATGATTGGGAACATGTTGGCAACCAACACCACCATAAGAACCCAACAGCACAAAATAAAGAAGACAAGAACCAAATGAAAGAAAGAACAATAATAGTGAAGAACGAAACAAAAAGTGAAGAACGAAACAAAAAGACAACCAATCAACCACAAGGGCTAAAAAAATATATATATGAAATAAAACGAATATATATTGAAACAACTCCAATACAAGGTTCAGAAAGAATACAAGAGAGAAAATACATCAAAACGAAAAATACACGCAAAAAAATACACAAAATGAAAAACAGGGGTTACAGAGAAACTCCCAAAACAAATATATAGAATCAACTAGGGTCAAAAAAGTCATTTACACCAAAAAAATTCCTAAACATATGCCTAAATTAACGGGAAAATAAAAAAAATCCGAAAATCCCGTGCGAAACACCATGTTTCGTCCGAGACTTTTGCTCAATTGCAAAAGCAACGGACGAAACATGTTTCGTCCGTCCAAAAAATATATTTTTTGATTTTGTTTTCGATGATGTTTCGTCTATACAAAAAGTATCAAAATAATACTTAATATACAAATTTTTTTTAAAAATTCTAAAAAATTAAAATCTTTTATTTGAACAAAACATCATGTTTCGTCCGTTAAATTTTTCGTATACTTTGCTATTTTTTAGCAATTCATCATTACAGCTATTTTTTAAATTTTTTTTTTTAGAAATTCTAAAAAATTAAAATCTTTTATTCGAACGAAACATCATATTTCGTCCGTTCAATTTTTTGTATACTTTGCTATTTTTTTTAGCAATTCATCATTACAGCAAATCGCGCTAAAATTGATATTGTCATTTTGCCATTTTACCATAAACTACTGTGAATGTTGTAAGCGAACACCCCCCCCCCCCCCCCCCCCCCCCCCCCCCCCCCCCCGCGCCCAAAAAAAAAAAAAAAAAAGAAAAAAAAAAAAAAACTTCACAAACAATGTCATACAGAGCCTAACTCAAATAGTTCCTTGTCTTTAATCAAGTGAAAATAAGAGATCCAAGACCCAAAAAAAAACTAGTTTACAATATATGAAATATTTTTCTCCTCCAAATATATTTCCTTCTGCACTAATTAACATATACTGGTATCAAGCCGCATATTCACTCCAACATAAATTAGATAAGAATTGTGAACAGTTTTTTTGCTTTTCATTCTTCACATTCTTACATAATATCTCAGGATGCTTGGGGACAAAGGCACTTATTTTAATTTACTATAGACAAGTGTCGATATATATAGTACTTCTTTAATTTTCTTCTGATTGCTCAAATCACACACAACCAAATAAAAAGTACCAGAACCATATACGTGCCCGAAACATTAGAATATCAAACATCAAACAATCAATGATATATGTCTGACGGAACGCATGATGTTCACCTTTCCTCCTTTCATTTTATTTGGTACCGCCTCTTTGTATCGTTTCAGAATTGTTGCTGCTAATTTTAGAGTGTGAGCAATTAGATTATGAATTCTTTTATTGATGGAGAAAGTCTCGATCTGGACCATCAATCAGAATCTAGATCTGGATGGATGGAGACGCTGGATCTGAATCTGGACGGCTGGGATTGTCGCAGAATCTTGCAAACTCCGGTGTAAGATCCTCTGACGCTCAAGTCAGTTACCAAGAATAAAGATTAAGATTTATTTTAGTGGAGAAATATTGATTACCCATAGCCGAATGGGTGGAGAAGGTCTTTATATGCTATAAATTAGTTATACAAGTTGTACCTCAAGTGTATCATTTAAGATTTGTTTCGAGATTCTCATTGGGAAGGGATATAATTAATATTTAATCCCTAGTTTGGGGTGATTTGACTGATAACTGTGATTAACTAGAAATCATTCTTTCTTAGGCTCTAAGCAAGCCATAATTGTGGTCTATTTTAGTTGATGGTCCTGAAGACGAGCCTATGTTCTTCTAGTAGGTCTGCTGGTGATGTGAAATTACAGTATTGCCCTTAGAAGCTTTGAGTTGCATGTTGGGATTACGTGACTATGATTTTTACGTATATCATAAGCCCCCACTCTTGAAGGTTGGGTTTCGCAACCATTGAAGAGTAGTTCATTCTGTTTTGAGCTATCAGGAGAGTATATATGAAATTTGGGGATGACTGGAGTTTTGTCAGAGCTTCTGAAGGTAGTAACTATTTTTTAGAACTTCCAATTAATTTCACCGAATTTATATTTAATTTTTAAAAAATTTAAAAACTTTCCAAATTTATAATTATTTTTTTGAAAATTTTAATTAACTTTTCCAAATTAATAATTATAGTTCAGAAATTGTAAATAATTTCTTTTACAATTTTTTCAAATTGATAATTAATTTTTTAAAATTTTAATTAAATTCTCCAAATTTATAATTATTTTCTGAAATTTTAGTCAAAAAATCAAAAGGAACACGAAATTTTGAGGCAATTGGGGGGTCGGATATGTGGAGCGCGAATATTGAGGCAATCGAGCTGTCAGAATAGGGAACAACAAATTTTGAGGATATCCGATGGCCCCCATTGCGCCTTATGCCATGGGTGCTTGAATGACAGGTGTGCACCAATCCGGGCGGTGCTCAGCCCGATTCGCATGGTTCAGACTGGTTATGATCAAGGAGCCTGGTTCAGATCGGACCGGGTGAGTGAGCTAGATTGGTCGAAGAGCTTTGATCAGCCAGGCGCACTATTTAAGATGATATGACGGTTGTAGCAGTTCGGCAAAAATAAAACCCTCTTTTACGGGAGCTTCGGTTCGAACTTGAGACATTGAACTTTGCAACATAACAACCTAACCAATGGGAAATTCTACTTGTATGCTTTAAATATATCCACATCCTATATATAGCTGCTCAGTCTCATTTTGGTGGTGAAAAAATAAAATAAATGGAGGGAGTCGGACTCAAATCCCGGTCTATTTTACTGATATGATTTGCATATATGGACATCTTATTTATAGCTGCTCAAACTCATGTGATGCTCGGATCCATGTGTTGCTCATATTCATTTTGTTGCTTAGATCCCCTAAAGTTCTCATCGGCCAGATTGGGGGGGGGGGGGGGGGGGGGGGGGGGACGGTACGATTTTTTAGGCGATCAGATGGGCAGATCAGGGGTGCAAAAATTTTGAGGACATCCAATAGTAGATGGTGGTGCACAATTTTTTAGGACATCAGACAGCAGTTCAGGGATGCACAATTTTTTAGGAAATACGAGGGACCCCAAGGCACTACACAATAGGGTTACTCGAATGACAAGTCGAGCACCGAGCCTGGCGGGGATCGATTGTGCTTGGACCGATCGGACCGGTTCATATCGAGAAGCCTAGTTCGGATCAGTCAAACTTTAGATTATTAGAGCATATCCCACGGAGTGCTCGAACGACAGGCCGCGCACCAAGAATAATATTTTTTTGCGCATTTCTTGCTGGGGGGGTAGAACGATAGGCCAAACATCAAGCCTAAGCAATTTTTTACGCATTCTAGTGAGGGACTCGAACCAAACCTAAGCAGTTTTTGCGCATTTCTTGCTAGGGGCTCGAACAACAGGCCGAGCACCAAACCTAAGCAAATTTGGCACCTTTCATGTGCGGGACCGAATGACTGGCCAAGCACCAAACCAAAGTGATTTTCGCGTATTTCTTGCGATGGGCTCAAACAACAGGCTGAGCACAAGCCCGTTGTTTAGAGTTAATGAGTTATTGTAATAGTTTGAGTGACGAGCGGAGCACCAAACTCATTATATCAAGTTAATGAGTTTTTGGAGTAGCTCGAGCTATGAACTAAGAACCAAACTCATTGTATTGAGTTAATGAGTTGTTGGAGTACCTGGAGCTAGGGGTGGCAACTGGGTCTTTCGGGCCAGGTCTGGTCGAACCCACTCGGTTCAGCGCGATATTCGTGCGTGCCTGGGTTGGGTTGGCAAATTAACCAAGGCGGTCCAGGTCGGGTTCGAAATCCAAATTTTCAACCCGGTCGACCTGCGAACCCATTCGGATAGAACTCATTTCGGGTCGGGTCGGGTGGAGGGTTGGCCCGGTTAATATATTTATATAATTTATTTTAATAACTTCACTTACAAAAAAAATAATAATACAACAAGTATAATTGTATAAGAGTGAAAAAAAAAATGCATATATTATTCATTTCAACTTCTATAAATTTTTTACAAGTTTTTTACATACTAATACCAGTAATATAAACTCTTAAAGAACATATAATATTTCTTGAATTACATTTAGATGTTTGAGGGGATAATCCGAATTTAGAGTTTGAGATAGACTAAAGTTAGATTTAAGAGAGGGCATTGGACTACTGTCGTTTACCTTTACTTAATCTAAACCTAGGATCTCATCGCCTTAAATTCCCTAATCTTGTTGTTGGACTTCAGGCGATTAGCTTCAACTTATTGATGTAGATGCCGCTTTTCCTTGAATTCTGTCTTTAGCCTTCATCCAATCTTCGGTGGACACGAGCATCTCCAACAAATTCGGCTTCAAGCAATTTCTATAATCTGTTAGAACCCTGCCATTTGTAGGAAAAGCACTTTTTGAAGCAACTGTGGAGACAAGAGGAGTTAGTAGATCTCTAGCCATATGTGAAAGAATAGGAAAAAAAATTCATGTTCTTACCACCACTGTAGTACTTCAATCTTAGTACCAGAACTCTCACTATCTTGTTGATTATACAAATTTAATTCATTAGGTGTTTTAGTCCTAGGTTTTTTTGATTGATTACGAGAAAGTAAATTAAAAGTGGCATCTTCTAATGTACTCTTACCCTTACCTCTAGAAGTAGAAGAAGGAGAAGTAACTATACTAGTTGAACTACTAGATGCAAAAGTTGTATCATAATAATCATTCGAGTTATTCAATGTCCATTCAAAGCTAGGTAAAAAGTCATTACAATCATATTCAGAATAATATACAAGTAAAGTAAAAAATAATTCAATCAAACTTCTCGTACCCTATAATTTGATACGTGGATTCATAACAATAAAAATACAATACAACATAGGAGGAGTAAAATACTTCAAAATTTTAGTATAAGCGGGAACAACATTATGGCTATTGTTTTCGTCTGAAATTATGTCTTGAAAAGTTTGCATCATAGTAATTATTGAAATAAAAATACTGTTGGAAGAAGAATCATAAGATGTAGAAAACTTCACAGTTGCAGGTTTAAAATGTTCCAAAAATCGTAACAAAGATTCGGTAAAATACCATTATTGGGGAGTCATTTGGAAATTTCCCATGTTTTTGGCCAAACAAAAATTGTTTATAATATCTTTGTATTGAGTAACAACATTTAGTAAATCGAAAGTAGAGTTTCATCGGTGTTTAACATCCCTAGGAATTTTTTTTAAAATGTATGTTCCTAAGTTTACGCCATTTTTAAATTCTTGAAGCATAGTTTCACTCAAAGCAATAAAATGTACATAATTTTTAATTATAATTATATACCAGTCAGCTACTTTCAATGCATCTTGTACATATAAATTTAAAATATGACACACACATCTAACATGAAAAATTTCATTTCATGGATGAGATAATTGTGTTTTTAATGTACTGATCGAAGTATTATTTTTTGATGCACTATCAAAATTAAAAGTAAAATTTTTACCACGAATATGATATAAATCACAAATTTCTAAAATACGTGTTGCAATAACAATACCATTATGGGGATACTGCAGAGCGGCAAGTGATGTGATTCTCTTTTGAATCATCTAATCACTATCTATCCAATGATAAATTATGTCCGTCATCGGAATATCGTTACAACATTTTCAACAATCTGAAGTTAACGATAATCTCCAAGTTAAAGAATACAATAGTGCAATTAAAGTGTTTCTCATTCCGCTGTAAAGTTTAAAACAATCAGACTTGAGTGTGTTTTTAGGAATTCTTCTAAAATGTGGATTTAGTGCGTTTTTGTTAAAATACTCTACATTCCTACTCTCGGAATAGGAAAAAGGCAGCTCATCCTTAATAAATAGTTTGGCTATTTCCCGATGAATATTTTTGGGATCATAGGGGTGGCTAACTATTTGTCCGGTCCTAGATTGATTTTTTGTTGACCTTGTTGGTCTTGTACTAGTACGGGGTATACATTTAAAATGTGTCGTTTAATTGTACCCGTTTCTTCACCCTTCTTCCATTTGTAACACTTGATACAAGTTTTACAAATCTTATGTCCTATATTAGTATTCTCCTTGTCGGCGATAAAATCATAAAATTTGTGCCAATCACTAGTTTTTTATCTAGTTTTTCTACTACTAGTGGGTTGTGTGGATTCTGTTTGTTGTGTTTGTGTCTCAATATCATGCATTTCTTGTTCTATGTCGTGTGTAGGAACATCATTAGAACCTTTGTTTAGCATGAGGTTATATTCGGGTTCTAATTGTGGGATTGTTAGAGGCCGACGAGAAGAACTAGTAGAATCTTGTCCACTTTGGCTACGGCCGCTGCCTCGTGATCTAGACATGATAATTTTTTTGTAGTAGTAGCTTATGTAACAAAGCGAATTCTAGTGTTTTGATAGTGTATGTGAAAAAATTAAAAAAACAATATTAGAAGTGGGATAAGTTAAAAAATTAAAAAAAAAACAAAGAGTTGAGAGGGTTTTAAATTTCTGATACTGTACTCGCGAATAATTGTACATAGAAATGAGAGAGAAAATAATAGTATAAGTAGACATAGTCCGGTAGTCAATTGAGAAGTGTAGTAGACATAGTTACGTAGTCGTAAAAAAAGAGTTAGAGAGAGCTTCGTTGTTGAGAGATTTTGTAGTAGAGGTAGTTAGGAGTGTTGAATCAACAAGAATTCGATACGATTGAAGTTGTTCACTTCTTTGTTGAATCAAACTGAATGTATTAAGTAGTGTGGAAAAATTCTGATTGAAGTTAAAGGTTTTTATAGGAAACCCCCCCCCCCCCCCCCCCACCCCCCCAAAAAAAAAAATCCAAATACCCAAAAAACAAAAAAACAAAAAAAAACCCAAACAGACTATTGAACGGTCGACTGCCAAAAATGGAGTCGTTCGACTCACGATTGACCGTTCAACCCGCGCACGGGTCGAACAGTTCCAAACCCGCTGGTTGGCGAGCGGTTAACAGGCGGGTGTGACTAGTCAACGAGTTCCACGAGCCAGGTTTCACTGGTTGGATTTGATTAATTTGCGACCCGGGTCGACCCAGTTAGGTTAGCCGGTTCGACCCAGTTAGGTTAGCAGATTCGACCCGAACCTGAACTGGGTCGAAGTGGGCTGGGTCAGAGCATGCGGGGCGCGGGCTGTTAGCAGGTCGACCCGACCCGATTGCCATCCCTAGCTGGAGCAATGAACAGAGAATCAAACTCATTGTTTGGAGTTAATGAGTTGATGGGGTAGCTTGGGCGACGAGCTAAGCACCAAAGTTAATGTTTGGAGCTAACGAGTCGTTGGTGTAGCTCGGGCAACGAGCTGGGCACCGAATGCTTTCTGTGGAGTGAACGAGTTGTTGGTGTAGCTCGGCGACAAGTTGACCACCTGAACTCATTGTTTTGAGTGACTGAGTTGTTGGTATAGCTCAAACGACAACCTAAGTACCGAACTCATTGTTTGTATCCGAAGAGTAGTATAGAAATTTTCGAAGAAAATGCTGAAATTTATTGAAAAATCAATCTAAGTATTTGCCTTGGTGGCTAGTTGTTATTATGGCCATTATAAGGATTGGTCTTATTACAAATCTAGTCGAGAGCTTAAGCACCCTTGTTAAACTTTATCAAATGCTCCGCATTCCTGAGTCCTTGATATCTCCTTGTCCACCCCCCCACCCCCTGGTCTTCGAGCCGGTAAGCTTCAAACCGTTGCTTTCTTCTTCAATTAAAGAACTCAGATCTTATTGCTCCTACACCGAAATTAGCAGCAACAATACCAAAGTGTGAAAGGCAAATAATATCGTTGATTTTAAACCCATATGCCTTCTAAATTGTTGTTTCAAGATCTATACAAAAGTACTTGCAAATAGGTTGGGGCCTTTGCTTGATGATCTTGTCTTTACTTCTTAGAGTGCATTCTTAAAGGTATGTATACCTTAGACTGCTATCTTATAGCTCGTGAAATGGTTAACTTTTTCTCCATATAGAAATCTGTTGTGGTCATCCTCAAGATTGATTTCAATATTGCTTTTGGTTCTGTTAACATGGAATTTATTGTGGAACTCTTGGTTGTCAGGGGTTTTGGTCAAAGGTGGTGCAAGTGGATCCATGATATTCTTCACACTACTAAATCTTCACTCCTTAAAAATGGATAGATAGGCAAAGTTGTCAATAGTAACAGAGGTCTCAAGAAAGGGGAGTTATTATCTCCCATGCTCTTTATTCTTGTGGTAGATGTTCTAGCAGAAACATTTACATAAAGGAAGGGACGAGGAGATATTTTCCACCCTACAACTCAGAGAGCCTCTTTGTCATCTCTATGTATTACAATTTGCATATGATACTTTTGTATTCTACAAAGGAATTGAAGAACAAGTGATTTATCTCAAGCTGTTGTTGAACTTGTTTGCAGATACTTCTAGATTAGACAAAAACCTTTGTAAATCTTCCTTGGTCAACTCTGGTTCCTCCTCAGCCAGGAAAAAAGTTTTCTTGGAGTGCAAGATGTTGGATATATAGGTATATTCTCAATATAATAGAATATTATTGTGTATAATGTTCTATGAGGCAACACGTGCAAAGCACGTGTTATCTGTTTAATTGTTGGACCGGGTTGAGTGGGCATAAAGCCCAGTACCCTAAACCCAGTTCATCTCATATAAAAGCTGGTCTAGAGGTAGTACTCTATGATATTCCAATACTGATAAGCAAGGTATAATATCTTAAGCGGCTATGAGATATAAACCCTAAGGCTAATTACTCATCTTGATCTAACACAAGATTGATAAGCTACCTATTAAATATCTAGAGCTTCCTCTTCCAAAGAAAAAACTTAGCAAAAGGGAATGTCAATATGTTATTCTCAAGATTGGGAAGAGGTTATCCTCATGGAGAGGTAAGATTCTGCCATAAGGTTGGAGACCGATTCTCATCAACTCTGTTCTCACAGTTTTGCATCTTTATTTTGCCTCATTCTTCAAATTTCCCTCATGGCTTGTCAAGAGAGTGGATCAACTAAGAAGCATATTTCTATGGGTGGGAAATGGCACTGATAGTAGAGGTAAAGCAATTGTGAACTGGAAAAGTGTTTGTAAAGCAAAAGAGCAAGACGGATTAGGAGTCTTGGATATGAAAACTTTCAGCCAAGCTCTTCTGGTGGTGGAAATTATGCTCAAATCCTGATGGCCCTCAAACTGCAGTTCTGAAGACTGCTATAATCACATCTCTCTTTCTTATCAGTGCCCTATTATTGCTTCCACTTTTTGGAAAGGTATCTACATCTTTAAGCATCAATTCTATGAAAGTATATCCTGGTCTCTTGGTGATGGAAATCTTTACCATTCTAGAAGCATTACTGGCTCAATGGTTTCAGTATTGCTCATGAATTTCCACAACTTTCTCTTACTACATGGAATCCCCAAGCTTCTCTTCTATCCCAGAGCTCATGGATTGATGGTTCATGGCATTGGAGATTTGAGTCTCGAAGCATGATAGCTCTGGCCTATTCTCTGTTAAATCTACATATTAATTTGTCATTGAGGGATGTCTCAGGCACCATTTTCTGCAACAACTTGGAGAAATTATGCACCTCTAACAGTCAGAATTTTCATTTCGATGTTTAGTTGGGATAAGCTAAACTCTAGAAAAGTGTTGTTGAGAAAAGGCTGACTGGAGAAACAACATGCACATCTGTGCATGTTCACTTGAGTCCAATTATCTTATTTTGTTCTGATGACCTTTAGCTACTTCTGTATGGAAGTTCTTTATAAATGATCTACACATTCTCTCACTCCCAAATACCTTGAGGAAGCCTTCTCCTCATGGTGTTTTGATCATGCTAATTCTTATTATGTAGACAGTAGGGTATTAGTAGTACTGCTGTTTGTTGGAGTCTTTGGTTGGAGAGAAACTCTTGGGTGTTTAATAATTATTTTGGTACTACTGATGCTGTGATTTCTAGTTGGAGTCTTTGGTTGGAGAGAAGCTAAATTTGGTTTGCATCATGGTTTAATGCAGATAATGAGAACAAGAAAAATGTATAAATGAGGGAGACACTTGCAAGTGTTGCCGCACTAGAGCTCCTGGCTGGTGATACTGCATTAAATCTAGTCTCAATCACCAGCAATTCGCATTGGCTATTCGGGCTTTAGGGGATTGAAAGAAAGCTCAGCAACTGAAGTGCTCTTTGAGAAAGATAGAAGCTTCCTGTTTTGAACTAACTTGATGATAATGGTAAAAATCGAAGCAAATCAGGACCATACAATTTCAGGACAGATATCAAAGCGGAATAATTAGCAGATTAGTCATAACGGGCCTATTTACCAAGTACGGGCCTTCTTCAAGCTCACCTAAAAGACAGAGCCATTTTCAAGCCCATTAAAAGTGACAGATTAGGCCCACTAGGAGAGACACCCAGCCCATGAGGGTTGTAAGTCAAATCTCTTATCCCCGAAAAATAGTGCTTATCTCTTGAGGGGGAGATTCAAACAGGAGATAAGGAATTTGTATTAATCTAACAGATTCATCTCAATATCCTCAACTGTTTCTCAAGGCTATAAATGCCCTCCCTCCTCCGCAGTCAGAAGGTAATCAACAATTGACAATTCCTCTCTCAAACTCTTTCTCTTTCTTGTTCTGACTTGAGCATCGGAGGAATTGTCGTCGGGGTCATCCCCAGTGTTTCAAGCTTTTTGCAGGGCCATCGGCTGCGTCAGCAACCGTTATATTCAGATCACGGTGTTCAATCAATAATCCAGATCCAATCTCAGGAGCTCTAACCACCTTTCACGTCAACGTTCAAAGGTCAGATCTTAAGTAATTTCCTTCAAATATAAACTCGCTACACTAAAATAAGCAACAATAGATTGGCAGCATCTATGAAAAACTACACAGATCAAACTTGCTGCTATGCCACCAAGACAGAGAGGCAAATCGAAAGCCTTAAGCCGCAGCACCAATGCTCTTCGTCAACAAGATCCTCCCATGGAGGACCCAATTCCTCGTCATCAACCGGATCCGCTCCTACAACCTAATTAAGATACTATCAATGGAGAGGCACTGCAGGTCTCTCGACAAAGCCATCATGAACATCATCGTGAAAAATGCCCTCTGCACGACCATATCTCAGTCCACAATCCTTCAAGCAATTCAACAGCCTTGTAAGGTCCCCGGGGATCCATTTGGATGAGAGGCGCGCCCGAGCAGAGACCTCCCACTCAGAATGTTAACTGAACCGAAGAAGCAAATATCCTCGAAGGTTCCTCCTCTCACAAGGGGCGCACTGCAGAAAGAATCCCGACTCATTAGAGTCGAAAGCATCTTGAGAGAAACAAAGAGAAGGAGGCCCCAGTCACTAGGGCCAAAACGGAAAACTTTAAGCTCGACATACTCTGAGCAATCCAAGGTAGTCAAAGATCAGGGTCGACCCTCAAAAGAAGAAGAATCTAACGACTCAAGTGTATCCAAGGGGAAGGATGAACAAGTCCTATGCTGCATCCGAGAAGTAGAAGATCGCCTAGAACAGATGAAGAATGAGGGGAAGCACTCTAGCAAGTCTTACCATCCCAGTCGACCTCCATTCAGCAAGTCCATCCTTGATGCACCAATTCCGAGAAATTCAAAGCTCCTCAATTCGAGTCATACGATGGAGAATCTAACCCAACAGACCATATTGAGAGTTTAAAAACTCTTATGATGGTCTACAACGCCACCGATGCGCTCATGTGTCGAATGTTCCCTGCAACTTTGAAAGGATCGGCAAGGGAATACTACTCGTGCCTAACTCTAGTGTTAATATTCTCTTTCAACTAGTTTGAGGAGCTCTTCATAGCAAACTTCGTTACTAGCCGCAAGGCTAAAAAAATAAGTCCCTTCTTATTGGAATCAAAACAAAAGGATGGAGAATTGCTGAAAGTCTTGGTCAAACACTTCTTGGCCGAAGCACAATCCATCTTCTCCTTAGACTCATTAGTGACGGTCAGCCACCTTCCGCCATCACTAACAAAGACCTGAAAGTCTCCATCGCAAAAAAGCCGCAAAAAAAATCACTAAGCTCCTGGAAAGGTGTGATAAGTACATCAGGGTCAAGGAAACTCTCTATCCTCAAGACAAGAACAATTCACCTTCCAGGAACAAATGGAAGAATGAAAATGAGGGAGAACCCAAGAAGTTTCAGAAAGACGCGCAGGTCAACACCAACCGCCGCTAGCACCACGCTTTGACAAGTTCACTCCTTTCAATGCAAGCATATTAGCCATCCTCATGGAAGTTGAGAAGGACGGAATAATCTGCTCTCCCCCCAAGATGTTGATGTCTAGCAAGAGAAAAGACAGGGAACATGTGGTGCGCATTTCACAGAGACCAAGGACACACCACTGACAACTACCGAGCCCTCAAAGACGAACTTGAAGGTATGATTCACCAAGGCTATCTCTATCAATTTTTCCAACAAAACAACAACGTCAAAATCCCTCCCACACGGAAGGCTAATAAGCGTCGAGAGAGGCCCTCCGAATCACAAGACTAAGAACACATGGCCTTTCTTCACTATCCACGGTGGCCTGGTGGGGGGAGATTCCCATTCCTCCCACAAAGTCTTTGTCAGGGAAGTCAACTCAGTATATAACATCCCACCTGCCAAGAGCACCAGGGTCCCGATATCTTTCTCTGACAAGGACTTAGAAGGTGTCCGAACAATTCATTGCGACACATTGAACAATAACCTTTGCATGGTGAACCATGAGGTACGTCATATCCTAGTGGACAACGGCAGCTCAGTAAACATCCTTTTCATGAATACTTTCAATTGTCTAAAGCTCTCCCGAGAACGACTCAAGCCACCCGGTTATACTCTCAACGGATTCTCAGGTGTACCCGTTCAAGTAGGAGGAATCGTCACACTCGATGTGACAGCAGGAAAAGTCCCTGCTATTAGAATTGAAGCACTGGACTTTATGGTAGTCGATGTCAAAGTCGCATACAACGCAATAGTTGGCCGTCCTAGCCTATCGGCCTTCCATGCAGTTGCTTCTGCGTACCACATGAAAATGAAGTTCCCAACAACAGCACACATATGCCAAGTAGTATGGAGCCAATAGGCATCTCGAGCATGCTACACCGGTACCATGGGGGGCTCGGTTGTCTCCTCGACCCCATAGAGCCACCACCAGAGAGTAGTAGTCATAGTAAATCCAAGCCCATAAACAAGCTTGGAGCTACTGCACTAGATAATCCTGCCGAGAACTTCCAAACCTTCCAAATCATCTCCCACCAGGTCCAAGTTCATCCTCATCAGAATAGTATGACATACTTGAATCCCCTGCCCGATGCGACTCTGCTTATTAAACGAAAAGAAATAGTCCGGATTAAACACTTTGACAAATCCGAAGATCTCTCATTCTCTATGCAAAACAATGGGTGGCTTGCTCCAAAACTAGGCAAGGTCTACCAAGTTGTTCGCCTAACGGCTCATCAACTTGAAGACCCTAACGGCAAGGAGTTATCAGCAGGGACTTAGAAAGTGGAACACCTCATGAACTTCAACAAGGGCGCTTAATGCCTGCTTCCTCCCTACATTTTTAATATTTTATAACAAGGGCCAGTCACTAGAGTAGTCAATTAGTTTTTTATTTTTCGATAAAGACCGCTTTTACTACCGGTCACTGCATGTAATAACTGACAGCCGCTAGAGCATCCGTTTAGTTTTATTTTCCAATAAAATTTAGTATTACCTTTTGCAGAATTATTGTACAATTCTACAGATGCATACAATGAGTTAAATGCCAAGCTTACTCCCAAAAACGGCACAAAAAACTCATTAAAAGATCCTCATAAGACAGGTTCGGAGTCCATACCCATGACTCGAAGTTACTCTAGCAATTTGCAACAAAACAAATTCAAAGTTTGCCTGCTCCTGCAATCCGTTAATGCTTGGACGACAGGTTCGGAGTCTATACCGATGGCTCGATGTTACTCTAGAAACAAGCGGCAAAGCAAGTTCAGAGTTCAACTCACTATTCAATTTGCTCCTGCAACCTGTTAATACCCAAACTAACAAGTTCGGAATCCATACCCATGACTCGGAGTTACTTTAGAAACCTTCAAGTAAGTAAGTTCAGAGTTCAACTCGCCATTCGACTCGTTCCTGAAACTAGTTAAAATTCCTTAAAGACATATTAGAGGTCCAAAATCATGGATTATAGTTACCCCAATAAAACATGCAAAAGCGACATTTGGAGTACAACTCCCCATTCGATGCAACTCTCACAATTTGTTGGAGGACCCATATAACAAGTATGGAAAGTAACTATTCCTCAAAGTTGCTCCTACAACCAGCTAAACACCCATACAACAAGTATGGAAAATAACTCTTTCTCAAAGTTGTTTCTACAACAAGCTAGGTACAAGACGGACAAATTCTAAACTCCGTTAAACATTACGCACACCGTCGACAGTTCGTTAGTTATACACAATAAATTTGAGACATTGTTCTTTAGCTACAAAGGACCCAGTCGACGATCCATCAATCTCAACAATAAGTTGTACAGTAAACGTCAAGCATATGAAAAGAATTCTTCAATTCACAGAACTATCACAAATCTATGTATTCAGATTCATTGCCAGTACAAATATTTACAAATACAAAATGGTAAGTCCAAAATCCAACTCTTCCCAAGAGCAGCTCCTACAACTAGCCAACTGCCAAAGATGACAAATTGTAGGACAAGCTACAGGCGAGCACTCTCCAAGTCTTCCATACCACCTTCACCTAAGCAAGCTCTAATTTAGTCGTGCATAACACGCTGTGAAAACGGACAAGTCCAATCTCCATCAAGAACAACGTATTGCAAAGGAAAGCAAGCTCAACACTCCGAAGACCTTTTTCGATGTGCACAACTACTTGTCAGCAACGAGAAGATCATAATCACCTCAATGCTGAACAAACACAATGGACTTCACTTCAATATCCTGAAGACTCAGAACAAGTTACAACAACAACTCGTTGACTCCAAGCAACAAGTTCAATGCTATGCTCTTCACACAAACACGGCAAATAGCTTGTTCACTCCAAACAACGAGTTCCATCCGTGCTCTCCATTAACAACTCGTTGACTCCAAACAACGAGTCCAACAGCTTGCTCTCCGCTGAAGCTTCATCAACAACTCGTTGACTCCAAAGAATGAGTTCAATGCTCTGCTCACGCTTGAGCTCCGACAAAACAATTCATTCACTCCAAAAAACGAGTTCAACTCCTTGCTCTGCATCAACAACTCGTTAACCCCAAACAATGAGTTCAATAGCTTGATCTCTGCTAAAGCTTCATCAATAACTCGTTGACTCCAAACAACGAGTTCAATGCTCGGCTCAGTGCTTGAGCTTCATCAACAACTTGTTGACTCTAAACAACAAGTTCAACGTCTTGCTCGAGCTTGAGCTCCATCAACAATTTTTTGACTCTAAACAACGAGTGACCACTGTCACAGATTTCTCTACAAACTTGTTGGGAACAAACAACAAGTTGAACCAATTCATCTACGAGTTTCCTCTATTGAATTGCTGGGATCAAACGGCAAGTTCTACGATCAAATCCATTTTCGAGTTGCCTATCCAAACTTGTCGGGATCAAATGACAAGTTCTATGCTCAACTCTGTTCCAAATTGTCTCTCAAACCTATCAAGATCTAACAACAAGTCCAACATTCAACTCCGTCTCAGAGTTGCCTTTACAAAACTTGCTGGGACCAAACGACGAGTTCAACTATCAACTATATTTTCGAGTTGTCCCTCCAAACTTGTCGGGATCAAATGGCAATTCCAACATTCAACTCCATCTCAGAAGTTGTCTTTACAAAACTTGTTGGGCACAAACTACATGTTCAAACGTTTAACTTGATCAAAGAGTTGCTTCTACAGAACTTGTCGGGTGCAAATGGCAAGTTCGATGTTCAACTCCATTTCCGATGTGCCTTTACAAAACTTGTTGGGCGCAAATGGCAAATTCAACGTCAAGTTCAATATTCAACTACGGCACAGAGTCGTCTCCAAACTCGTCGGGATCAAACAACAGATTCATCACCAACTTTGTCTTAGAGTTATCTCCACAAACTTGCTAGGATCAAACAACAAGCTTGTAACGCCCAGATTTCCATAGACTGGAAAACAGTGACATAAGCCAGAATCTTACATTCAATTAGCCACAATACACAGAAAGACAGGAAAATTTTTAAAACTTTTTACTTAGTGCAATGTTACAAGCCGAATGTTTCCATTGTTCAATATATTACATCAGAGTATACAAGAATGAAATAATAAACATCGGTTCTTCACTTGGAAGTCATGCCTTGACTAGAGTTTTCCCGAGCTGATGACCCTGTATCCACAACCTATTAGAGTGGGGATGTCAGTACGTATATTGATGCTTAAAGGCTGATGACTAGTAGCGAATCTCAAAAACAAACATATCAAGCATGGTAATGTGTTGGTGTAGTTAAAGTGTTTGTGAGTGCAATGTCTTAAAAACTTATGCAATGTCAACTAAGCTAGGATGCTCTTATTCTAATGCAAGGGAGAATCTGGAATTGTATGCATCCCATAACTACATACGTCCATATCAAGCCGTTCTCCATACTTAGGGATTTGAACTCGCGTTATGAATTTCTACTTTTGTACACAACCTGTTGCTGATAGATACAATGTGACTGGTGAGATTGCAGATGTGGTCAAGTCCCACCAATGCAGTACGCTCTGGTGTCTATGTTTGCCACTACTACCCGGCGCACCGAACCTCACTCAAAAACTAGACGAACCTTCGGAGTTAACTACAACACAAGTTAGCTCGATGCATCCCCTGTAGCCCCTTAACTCATAGATCGTAGTGTATGGCCTGTTCGCTTCCCTGGCATAGAACATGACGAAGTTCCAAGGTCCATCCCCTAGTTCCGCCCGCCCTTATCATAGTACTTCAGGAATTAACATTGTGAGATACGCAACCCGTGCTCCCAACTCATAAGAAGGCACCGTACGTATCCCTTTGACGAGAAGGTACAACCCAATAACACCACCTAGTTTTGGCTTATAGGACGAGTTGGGTCATAAGGTGTCACCCCTAATACCAACTCCTCCCTTTTGGCAAAATGGTTAAGTAAAGAGCTTTATAAGTTACTACTATAATGATGTCGCTAATCCTAAACAATCTTACTGGAATTTTAATTTAGATTATCATAGTCCAACTCATGGTCCATCGATCCAAGATACTAGTGACGGGATCTCCCTCATTCATCACTACCCCTAACTCGGATCTTATCAATACTCTCGGCCCACGATCAACCCATACCAGTTAAGATCCGTCTGCTCGAGCTGAGATTTATCCATAGTCTTCAAGGTGGTAAGATGCGAGTCTTGATGGTCGATGACCCCTAGGGTAATTAGAAGCCCCTAGACTAGCTTTTATCAAGCTAACAATTATTAGTGACTTTCCCAATCCTTATTACCCATGAAGATGAAGAATGTTCACATGCTATGGTCCAATTTTAATTAGAACCTCACACAACTAGAATCCATGTGTTCTTTTTTTCCAATTTGAACTAGAACTACATGTAACTAGATTGTTGGGTTCTTTCTAAAGTTGAGCTAGAATCACCGAGAAACTAAATGCATGGGTTCTCTTATCAATTGAGCTAGAACTACCATAGTGCTGGTTTCATGGGTTTCTTTTTAAACTTGACTAGAACAAAACATGGAACATAGGTTCATTTCAATAGCTAAACTAGAACACATAACTCAAGCATGGGTTCATGGGTTCTTTTTAATCTTTCACTACACTACTACCCTATACAATTCGAGCATGGGTTCCTTTAACTAGAATGCTACAATATACCATTGAAACATGCATGGCTCTTTTGAATCTAGAACAACTATACAACTCAAGCATGGTTTCTTTCTAGAAGATTAACTAGAACAACTTCACAACTCAAACATGGGTTCTTTTGAATCTAGAATAACCACACATATACCATTCAAGCATGAATGGGTTCTTCATTAGGATACTATAATTAGAACATGATGGGTTCTTTACTAATCACAACTACAATATGATCGGTTCTTTACTAAACACTACTACATGATGGTTTCTTTACTAACACTACAACTACAACATGATGGGTTCTTTACTAAACATAACTACAACATGATGGGTTCTTTACCAAACACTACAACATGATGGGTTCTTTACTAAACACAACTACAACATTATGGGTTCTTCGCTAAACACTACAACATGAGGGGTTCTTTACTAAACATAACTACAACATGATGGGTTCTTTACTAAACATAACTACAACATGATGGGTTCTTTACTAAACACTACAACATGATGGGTTCTTTACTAAACATAACTACAACATGATGGGTTTTTTACTAAACACTACAACATGATGGGTTCTTTACTAACCACAACTATAACATGATGGGTTCTTTACTAAACACTACAACATGATGGGTTCTTTACTAAACATAACTACAACATGATGGGTTCTTTACTAAACACTACAACATGATGGGTTCTTTACTAACCACAACTACAACATGATCGGTTTTTTACTAAACACTACAACATGATGGGTTCTTTACTAACCACAACTACAACATGATGGGTTCTTTACTAAACACTACAACATGATGGGTTCTTTAATAAACATAACTACAACATGATGAGTTCTTCACTAAACACTACAACATGATGGGTTCTTTACTACAACTTAAGCATGGATCTTTTCTTACCCTTAAGCATGAAATATCTACTACTACTTTTAGCATGGATCTTTCATTACACTTAAGCATGAAATATTTACTACTACTTTAAGCAGGGATCTTTTCTTACACTTAAGCATGAAATATCTACCACTACTTTAAGCAGGGATCTTTTCTTACACTTAAGCATGAAATATCTACTACTACTTTAAGCATGGATCTTTTCTTACACTTAAGCATGAAATATCTACTATTACTTTAAGCATGGATCTTTTCTACAATTCAGGCATGGATCTTTACTAGCTATTACAAGGAACTACTTCTCTTTATGAATTACAAGTCTAAAACTATATTAAAAATCTAACTTTATGAACTACAAAACTTAAGTATGAAACTTTACTAGCTATTGCAAGACTACTTCTCTTTATGAATTACAAGTCTTAAAATATTACAAAAATCTTTACAAATTTGTACATATTACAAAAATCTACTTTTTATAAATTACAAGTCCTACACATTACAACCTTTTTTCCTTCAACCTCTTAGTTCCTACATACAACAAAGTATACCTTTTATTGAACTAAGAGTTAACAAGATTTGTTAATTAACAAGTAGAGAGCAATAAACAAATGAAGACTTATCTTTTATTTAGTTGTTGAGTTCTACAACCAGAAAATGGGTATGTAAGTATTTCTTTTACTACTCTAATCTTTATATGCATATAGTTTAGTCCAAGTTTTTAGTTAACAGAATAACAACAATAAAAATAATAATTACAATAAGCTAAAGATTCAATCTTTATGTGTTTTTAGTAAGTTCTGCATTCAAAAACACTTCAAGTAATCCTCTTGGACTCACACTACTCATATGCTCATATAATTAGTTCAAGTTGTTCAAATAATCAATACAAGCTTAAAAGCTTCCATCTTTATGTTCTTTTGTTTGAGTTCCACCATTCTACTCCTTATATGACCATTTCTTTTATCCATACTACTAATTATATGCTTAGGATTTTTGGTCCAAGTTGTTTTACAACAAAACAAAACATACCCAACAAAAGAACAACAACACAACAAAACCTACTCAAAAAATATCAAAACAACACACAAACATACACAACAAAAGAAACAAAACAAAGCAAAATAAGGTTAGAGAGACCCCCACCTTGATTTTTCTTTGAAGGAATAACTAGCCAAAGCACCTTCTCCTTCCCCTAGCTCCTATGAAAAACTCCTATGGAAAACCTACAATAAAAACTCACTAGTTAGGGCTTTTTCTTCGCTTTCTTTTCCTCTCAATTTTTGGTAAATGAAACAAGAGGAGAGGGGAGGGGGTATTTATAGGGTGAATGAGAGAGGAAGAGTGAAAAATGCACCAAGGGAGTTTTTCAAAAACCCCCTTGGGTACACTTGGCCAGCCATACCATGGAGAGGGGAGTGGTGAGGTGGAGGTATGGTGAAGGGGGTGAGGTGGAGAGGTGAGGTGGAGGAGAGAGAGCTTCTAGAAGAGAACTCCCTAAACTCTTATGTCTCTTAATTAACCCTAGATTCTAGGTTAAATCCTAGACTTATTTATCATGACAAAAAGACATTTCAAAAAAAAAACAAAAAAAAGTTAAATAAAAATAATATTATTAATAATTAATTGGGATATTACAAAGCTCTACGTTTAATGCCGTCTCAGCATCATCTACAAACTTGTCGGGATCAAACGGCAAGCTAAACGTTCAACTCCATCTCAGAGTTGACTCTACTCACTTGCTCGGCTCAAACAGCAAGTTCAACATTCAACTCCGTCTTAGAGTTGTCTCACTAAACTTGTCGGGATCAAACGGCAAGCTCTGCATCCAAACTACGAGTTCAATGCTCCACTTACCACTCGAGCTCCATCAACAACTTGTTGGCTCCAAACAAAGAGTTCAATGCTCTGCTCACCGCTTGAGCCCCATCAACAACGCATTGACTCCAAACAACGAGTTTAACACCTTGCTCTCCACTCGAGATCCATTATCAACTTGTTGACTCCAAACAACGAGTTCAACGCCTTGCTTTTCTCTCAGGCTCTGTCAATAACTAGTTGACTCCAAATGGAAAGTTCAACGTTCAACTCTGTCATAAAGTTCTCTCCAAACTTGCTGGGCGCAAATAACAAGCTCAACTTCCAACTCTATTTCAGAGTTGTCTCCCCAAAACTTGCTAGTGCAAACGGCAAGTTCAACATTCAACTCTGTCACAAAGTTGTCTCCAAACTTGCTGGGTGCAAACATCAAGTTTAATGTTCAACTCTGTCACAGAGTTTTCGCCAAACTTGTTGGGCGCAAACAACAAGCTCAACTTCCAAATCTATCACAAAGTTGTCTCCAAACTCCCCGGGATAAAACGACAGTTTCAACATCAACTCCGTCGAAGAGTTGCCTCTCCACGAACTTGCTGGGGACAAACGACAAGTTCAAACTGTTAAGTTTCAAGGGTAATCTCAGATTAAATACAAAGCAAAAAAAAAATACAAAACAAATATCAAAACCTAGCCATGGATCCATGCGAAAACCATAAATCGTGTTTAGGAGTTATACCTTAAAGATGGATCTGTTGTCTCCATAGTATGCCGAGTACAGTACTACAATATTGCGGTGCCTCTACGGTATCCACATGAATAGATCAAATCAAGCTTTTTCTCATGCCGTGGTGCTATATAACGCCCCAAATTCTAAAATACAGTAATTCATAGCACAACAGGATCTTTACTTCATTTCATACAATTTTACAATGAATTTAAAAACTTTTCTTTGTACAACACTGTTCATTTTACATCAATGCAGCGGAATAATAAAGATTTCAATATAAAACATGTAAAATTTAAACATCAACATTTAAAACAGTCTTTAGCTTCATTTTCATCTTTAATTCTTTGCCAATCCAAGCCTTGTATTGAACACTGTGGGCACGTCAGTTACATACAACTAACACAATACTATACACGACGATCCTCGCTATGCCATAATATAGCGACTTACTTACATTAGCAACCACACATTTGAATGCATCATAAAGTGTAAAAGGGTGACTATCCTAAACTTGCCAGTGTATTATATAACTTAAACCCTAATGTAGATGTTTTACTACAATGACACTAATGCATACTTGTTCAGATTTTATGCATC
The DNA here is from genome assembly GCA_017893485.1 of Hemerocallis citrina. Lineage (NCBI taxonomy): Eukaryota > Viridiplantae > Streptophyta > Magnoliopsida > Asparagales > Asphodelaceae > Hemerocallis > Hemerocallis citrina. Next base: position 340,290,606 of record CM030358.1, on the reverse strand, counting down.
ACAATCTACATAGGTCAGAGGGCAAGCACCTACGTACTCCACATTAAAGGGTTTAATCCCTCGCCATGAAAACTACTCGGTAATAAATCAAGTTTTAGACATTCCACAAGTACAGATTCTAGTCCTGGAGTCCACCGTGAAGCTTATACGGAAATCCATGTCGTGCAAACATCCTGTAAGTGCCCCTCTAGCCCCGGTATACGCATATACACTGGAGAACGGCCTCCCATCCGCCCGACTATTCATGATCCCGGAGTCCACCGTCAAACCAATCATAGTCCCGGATTTAATTAAGGCTCGCCTCTATCGCAAGCAAGCACAGTTCGGAAGTCCACCATCAAACTGGGACTATAGTCCTAGAGTCCACCGTCAAACTGGGTCTATAGTCCTGGAGTCCATCGTCAGACTATATAGAGGCAACCCACTTACGTTTGCCCAAGTTTTATTACATACCCACTTAGTGCCTAATCCTTAAGTTTAAACATGAATAAATTATACCACCTAGAGTTAGCTTACCATCCTACTGGTCTTACACAAAAATATCGAGAACGATAGCTCATACAGGCCCTTTCTCAAAATCAATAATTATTTCGATTACTTTTGCCGGTAGCCGGGTCTTACTAAGCCACTAGAATCACATCTTTCCATGTTCAACATTATAGGGTACGCATACCCTTATAATTCATATTCTCAATTCCATGTATTCATAACTTATTCAATTCTTTCATTCATTCTTATTTACCAATCATGAAGTATCCACTTCTTGGTTAACCACACAACTATTTCTCTAACCTAACTTATGTATTCATGAAACTTCACCAAAAGTGCTTTAATTTATATTCGATAACCAAATTAATAACTCATACACATTTATCATTTTTAATATCATTCCCCAACTCATTAATATGAATGTGATTTTTAATCCCCATCATATAACCCTAAAACAGTGAGAACGTACTTTTGAATTGATCACATAATTTATTACTAAATTTACTTCATTCTCAACTTCACATTTTGATTTTCATAATCAATCCATAAAATCTTTAATTCTATATATCTCTTTTATTTTCAAATTGAACTCAATTCAATATATTGATGAAAATATGACTTTAAAACACCCAAATATAAACTAAAATAGTGAGAAATATTTTTAGATGTTCCCCTAATATTTCAAAATATTTTATATAATTTTTCTGAATTTTTAAAACTCAAAAAGAACCCCAGAAGTGCAAAAAAGCACTTTTGTGCACAAGAGGGTTCGAACCCGAGACCCCCAACCAAACCCCACCGGCACCACGTGGCAGCGAGCGGTGCTTTAGTGCCCGTGCTAGCCACTAAATCCAAGCAGGTCTTCTGACTATACAGGAGTTAATAACTTTAAATACCGACTCTCGGTTTATTCTTATATTTTAATTTATTCACTATTTTGATTTCTACTCTTTTCTTCAATTTAATACTACTATTTTATGTCTATAGATCACCAGAATTGTTGTTTTACTGACTTTATTCACTGTAATGAAGAATTAACCTTACTTTTCTCAAATTAATCATTTCTTTCTCTTAAAGGAATTACAAACACAAAATACCACTAGAAAATTGTTCTACAAACATTAATGCATCTTTTATCCTTCTACTATAACCATTTCCTTCCCAAAAATGTTCCTCTAATTATTCATTACTATTTATCCACATTTTATACATATTTTATCAAATTTGTAAAAGACACAAATCTTATGCAATTTAATCAAGTTGATTATTAGTGACTAACAACTTTATACATGCCCTTAATTCATTTTTTTTTTCTCGATCATAATCTACCGATTAATTTATGTACTTCTCATTAACATACAATGAATTCTATAGCTTTCTACCATTAGCAATCGTTATCACTACAACATGCATCAATTTAACTTGTAGAACTCATTAAACTAGCAAAATAATTCACAAAATACCTGAACATGCATTCTACATTTTCTAGAATGTAAGACGTGACATCCACCTCTTATGTTGCAAAATATAGAAAAACTTCTAGAAAGAATGCACCTAGCTCCACACCAACTGCTCCTCTTCTCCTCCTTGCACAAAATCGCAACTCCTAATGGCTGGACAAATTTCAGGCTTCTCCTCTTCCTCTCATTGTTTTTCTCGCTTTTGATTTGATAAAATTCGTGCATTCAACATACAATTAGGGGGGGGGGGGGGGGGTTATATAGAGTTTTTGTGTGGTTGAGATTTGACTCCCACTACTCTATTAACCACCCCACTCTCCAACATTCTCACCCCACTTTCCCTCTCTCTATATAAATGGCTGATTCCCTTCTCAGGCACAAACACGTGCACGTGCTTCACACATGCGCACCCTTTCATTTTATTAATTAATTTGTTTTTAGTTATACCCTAGGTGTTTGTTACATGACAGGTGTAGGAAAGTGTACAAAAATAAATATAGGATTTTATTTGTGGGCTTCTTATCTTTCTAATGGGCTTAAATTAATCTTTTAGGCCTATGGATTTTGATTAGTAAGGAATAATAAAATGAGACAAAATAAATAAGAGAAGATTTTTGCATAACTTAGAAAAAAAATTGGAACCAAAAAGGAAATAAAATTACACGTGCATTGCACGTGCAAACATGAAAATGTATTTTATTCTAAAATTTCTTTGGGATGTTATATGCTAGCTGCGGGAAGGGGATGTTCATCGTGATCTTTCTCTCTCACAGTTTCTGTGATGGCTAGGATTTTTCTCGTTTGTAACTTTTCCACAGATACGTATCATATATATAGGTGCAGAAAATAAATCCTACGAGAGTAATAAGGCCGTTGGGCTCATAATCTGACATGGGTCAGATTCGTGTGAGGGCCTTTGAACTTTAATCAGCTCATTTAAGCTAACTAAATGTCCAACCATTGTCAGGAGTCCACGTCTTACTTGGATCCCTAATTAAATTTATCTTATGATCTTAAAGACAAATTTTGATCCATTCTAAGTGTGTGACCATGTAGGTTCCCACTACGTTGATAGCAATACTAAAATCATATTTTTAGTATTACAAATAGCGAGCGGTATCTAGCAATTCATCACTGCAACTTAAGTAACAGGAATGTCAGTGATTTGACATAACCTATCCTTGACCAATATAGTCTAGTCCTTTTGTCCAGATATCTTAATTGACCACAAGGTATAGAGTGTGTCACCCTTGTATAGTTCAATGTATGGTTTCTTTATGTCTGAGTAGACATACTAAAACAAATGAGCTCAATATCTCATATTGACTCATTTGAGCACGACCATGCATTTTACAGTCTCACTCCATCAAGTGGCCCATAGATATCGCACCTATTATGTAAGAGGGACAAATCCTATCCAAGTCACTCACATCCCTCTGCATGATTTGTAATATATCTAATAATTGACTTTATAATCACCTTATTACAGGAAATGTTTAACGACATTAAAACATACAACTTCTCATGTAGGGAATCGTAGTGACTTCAAGTCAAAGGACTATGTACACCATGGTCACTATGAGAACCGCTTGTGATACTCACGTAACGATCCATGCAGCGTTCTCATGGTGGGTAAGTCCAGTATATTATTACTCTAATATGTACCCATGTGAAGACTTGATATCTTATATCCATGACCCATGAGATATGGTCATCAGTCTACGCACATACTAGTCTCTATATATTATTGTTGTCCTAATTCACAATAATACTTGACTAGGGATATTTAAGAATAGTGTTCTAATTACAACCAATTGGATCTCACAATCAAGTCATGCACTTGATATCCCATGGTATTGAACCTACTATTCTAAGGACGTTATTATGTTCATTTAATCATAATAAACTACACAATAAATGAAATGCCTCCTATATGAAATAAATATCATGATACAATATAAACTAGTAATGTCAATACACAACTGGCCTCTAGGGCATACACCACCACAAACAACTAACTCCGTCTCAGATTTACCTCTCCAAACTTGTTGGGCGCAAATGGCAAGTTCATCATTCAACTCCGTCATGGAGTTGTCTCCAAACTCAGCGAGTTCAAATGGTATTTTCCACATCAACTATGTCGGAGAGTTGCCTCTCCACGAACATGCTGGGCGCAAACAGTAAGTTCAAATATTCAACACCATTTAGAAGTTTCCTCTACAAAACTACTGGGAGCAAACACCCATCCGACAAAACAAGCGAACAACACAATGCTTGGCTGACGAAAGAGCAGTTTAATGAAACGTCAATCGATGAAGTCATATCTCGGCAAAGTGATAGCTAGACGAAGTCATTGGTAGATGAAGTTGTAGCTCGACAAGTCATAACTCGACTATGTTGTAGCTCGATGAAGTCATAGTTTAACAAAATCATAGCTAGATGAAGTTGTAGCATAAAAAGAGTCATAGCTCGACTAAGTTGTTGCTCAACGAAGTCATAGCTAGACGAAGTCATAGCTAGACCAATTTGTAGCTCGACAAGAGTCATAGCTCGACCAAGTTGTAGCTCGACAAAGTCATAACTCCATGAAGTCATCGCTCGACGAAGTCATAGCTAGATGAAGTCATAGCTCGACGAAGTTGTAGTTCAACCAAACCCAACTCAACTATGCGCATCACTTGATAATACGATCAACTGTAATGGCATCAAGTACAAAGACGAGTGTCTTCTTCATCTGCACCTCGCCTCTATCAAGAACATGCTTATCAAAGACGCAAAAGCTTCAAGTTAGTCAATGCAGCTCTTCTAGCTTCAGCAAGAGTCCAAATGAAACAAAGGGCTTAGAAGCTGAACCAAACTCGAACCCCACAATCGAGATCCGAAGTCGACCAACTTCTCAAAAGATCTTCAAGCAGCCCAGTGAGCCAATGTCTACACAAAACTTCGAAGAGATAAAATCCCATCAACTTGATCGTACTCTAAGCCAGTCATGGACAAGACTTCGAAGTCGATTAACTACAAAGTCTGCAACGAAGCTAGAAATCAACTCAAAGTTCGAAGGGGGAGATCAAACATCCAAACTTAGCTTACCCCGACTATCAGGAAGGTGCTCCAAGAGGCAGCCAATCTTCGAAGAAACCCCACTTTGAAATCCACCTCTCTAACTCTAAACACCCAACTACACCAGATTTATAGGATTATGGGTTGGAGCCCAAATCAATTCCAATACCCAACCTGAACCCTAAAAATCCAAGCTTCAAAAACAAAATTGGGTACACATTCGAAGAAGATACTTGGGTACAACAGCGGACCCGAAGTTGAATAACTTAAAGTTCAAAATCCCTTCTCCACTTCAAACTTAGTAGGCGTTCGAAACCCAAAGTCTACCTTCGAAGCTTCAACAAACTCCAAATCCCTCTTCTTCAAAACTTCGTCGCTCGAACCACTGCCAAGATCGAAGCCTTCGACAAGCTCTGTAACGCCCCGAATTCCAAACATCGGTAATTCGTAGCATAAACATGATTTTTTACTTCAGCTTCGTACAAATTTACTAGAAAATTTAAAACTTTTTATTACAACAATGTTCATTACAACAACTTAGTGAAAGTGAATGAAACTCTTCAATCTTGTGACATTCTTCATAGTGACTTCAAGTCCAAGTTAAATCCAATCCTGCAACTAAAAACTATGGGCACGTTAGTTGCTGCAACTGACTCAATGCTATAATACAGTGATTCTTTTACTTTAGCAAACACAGACTTGAATGCAAAACAAAATGTGAAAAGTTACTATCCTAAACATGTCAGTGTATGATATGACCCTGATGCCTAATGTAGACACTTTAATACTTACGATCACACTAATGCACACTTGTTCGGTTTCTATGCATCTCATACTACATAGGTCCGAGGGCAAGCCCTTACGTACTTCACATTATAGGGTTCGATCCCTCGCCATGAAATCCTACGACCATAACAAATCAAGGTTCAGACATCCCATAAGTATAAATTTCAGTCTCGGAGTACACTGTCGGACTATACAGAATTCACCTCATGCAGTGCCCCGCAAGTGCCGCTCTAGCCCCAGAGTATATCGGAGATCCGCCTCCTATCCACCCGACTATTCATGATCCCAGAGTACACTGTCCGATCATTCATAATCCCGGATTTAATTGAGGCTCGTCTCGCTCCGCATAGCCATCACAGTCTCAGAGTACACCGCCCGGCTGGATGTGTCATGCCCTGCTTCCTAAAGTACGAGAATACGAGCACATAATCAAGGCCCACCGAATGATGTAAATATTATCCATAAGTTGTACCAGTTTAACTCAACAATATGATGAAAATAACACAACCACGCATAGATAAACAATCACATAGACAATAAGTAAATTTCAATAACATGAAATACTCAATCAAAGTAATATCCAACATCTGGGAAAACAAACTTCGGGTCAACAAAGCCCAGAATACAATGTACAGAAATTAACGATGCAGAAATTAAATAAACATGAATAAAATATTTATTGTAGACTACTAAGCGGCGTCATCCACTAGAACGTTTTCTCACCTAATCCTTCGTTAAGCTCACCTTGGGTTCCTATGAACTCATAAACTAAAGAGGGAAAAATTGTCCGTTGGAGCAAGTCACGGAAAACAAGTAGTAAAAAGCAAGGAACAAGGGAATCATGGTACATCAAGAAAATAAACTAGAACAAAGTCAAAAGCAACAACAAGAATTAAATGATGAGCTCAAGGGTCTAAAGTTGTCGAGCAATAATCAATAGTTGCAACAATAATCAATGATTTCTAGCAATAATCAATGCCAATGACAATCATCAAGATCAGGAAATGCAAGTATCAATTCTATGTGTTTAGTCTTTTATTATCCTATCTAATGCACGTAATTCTGTGTCCCATACCACAGGTTCGGTGCATACAAATAATGATCATTTAGACATAGGGTGAACTATACAGGTCGTGTACTCAGCACAATAAATAATAATTAACAATAAATATTCCACGATCCACAATCAATAATCCACAATCCATAACTGTAAAAATAATGAGACAAGGGGCCCATTCCGAGTACAGTCTCTGATGATGTCCACTACTAAGTCGACCCTTATTACCCCGACTAGTTATTATTTTATTATATTCAATCTGAACATGCAATGATCATAGGAGCAATGAGGCGATGTCAAACAATGTTAAGGCAATGTAATGAATGGTATAACTAGTTCTATCCACTAGATGCAAGAAACAACATGAATATGCTTAAAAACACAATACACACATTCTGGACAGCAAGACTATGTTGTACAAAAATTAGTTTTCCTATTGCTACAAGAAAGCAAATCAGGTTCCGTCAGAGTTTCTAGAAACTAGACTCCCTACCGGTTCCAACTCATATTTACACGACATATTGTAACTACAGGAATTTAGTCTACCGACTAGTTCTTTACGGTTCTGTTGTTCAGGCAGCAACTCACAACAAGAATTATTATAGCTGTAAATCGATTAAAACTAGGCCAAAATTCTTACAAAATTACATTTTACTTCCTGAAGTTATTCATTCGTATTCTTGAATTTATTGAAACCGAGTTCATAATTTATCTTACTGTTTAAATTAGTTAAACACGATGTCGCCCTTACAAAAAATAGTGAATCTGAAATCACGACAGTACAATAGTAAAATCTGAGTATCGAGAGTTGGATCGCCAAAATGGTCAAATTGTCTACAACTTATATTCAGCAAATTTTAAGTGATTCTAACCGTAACTAGGTCAATTAGTCTAGTCTTTACAGGTTAAGCATTTTGGCAGCAACCTAGAGTTAACATTTTGCATGCTTAACGGGACTGTATTCAATATAAAATCTTATAAAAATTGTAAGGTAAAACCTAAACATGTTTAGCAACTCTCAGAGAAAATTCACATATATTAATTAGAAATCTTGTTGGTGTAACATTAAACAACAGTTTTGGAAATCAAAATTTAGCAGTACTAAAAGTACGATAACTTACAGGTTATAAGTCGGAATTTAGTTCCGTCAAATGTTCTGGAAACTAGACTCATGAAGCTACAATTTCTTTATATAGTTCTAATTGATTTTAACAACAACAGGGCTAAAAACGTAATGCAACATGGAACAACCGACAGAACAGTAGTAAACTCAATTCATATGTGATCATCAAAATACTCAGCACATATAAATCTATAGCATGAATTGAACTACCATCGATATTAGTATTTAAGATGGATTCCTACAATCCACTTGACAAATCAACACTACTATAAATCAAGTTGCAATATCACATTAAATGATATACATTCAATCATTGCATCACCTATATATGAGTATTTCTAGTTTGTGTGCGTGTAGTGCACGCATATGGGGATAAGAAAGCTTGGGATTGATGCAATGGTATGGCACGAAAAGGGAACTACCACTTGGTTTTGCTGATGAATCTGTAGTAGCCCCTTTGAAGGGTATCAAAGAATTTCAATATGATAATAGAAACACGAACTACTTGCGGAGATCAACTGTGCTTGAACTAGAATAACATTAGTGTTCAAGGAGACTTGCCTTATACCGACGATTAATCCGAATTTGAGAATAACGGGATGAGCGTCCTGGCGACAACACACGTGCAAACTACGGGGAAAACACGTGCAACACACGGTGGCAGTGGCCACGGCAAGATCGGTAGAAACAACAATGATCAGCAATGGTTAGAGCTGTAGCGGCAACAACAGTAGTTGGGCGTCAACGGTGACTAGAGCCGGTTGATCGGAGGCGTCGTTGGGTGGTTACTGGCGGTATGGAGGTTGGCGAGGTAGTGGCGTTGGCTCGGTGATGGAGCTGCGGGGGTGTTGCGGTGGAGAGGAGGGTTGCAGGGTTGCGGCACAGGGGAGATAAAGGTCGGGGTAGGGCAGTAGGCCGTGAGGGGTAGTCGAGCGTCGAGATGTAGGGGTGGGTGTGCTCGGGATGGTGAAGGCGGGGATAGACGAGGGCGATGGTGGTTGACAGTGGATGGGGCTTCGATGGGGCCACAAGGGGGAAGAGGGTGGCTCGGCCGTGGGATGCAGGCGACGGGGGTCGAGGTCGCTGGCGGAGGTGGTAGTCAATGGGGGGGGTCATGAGGCTGCAAGTGGAAGGTGAGCGACGGGTGCACGAGGTGGCCGCTCGATGACGAAGGCAGCTGTCGATGGGTGGGGTCGTGGATGGAGGTCGTGGATGGAGGTCGAGGATGGTGGTGTGCGAGGATCGCGGGGTCGACGATCACCCTAACTCGGTTACCCCCTCTTTAACCTAACTCACCCTATATAATCACCTGTTTAACCCCCCCTTAATCAGAACCCTGATTACTTTTCCCTACCCCTAGCTGCTATACTCTCATTCCCTACCTCCGAAAACCCTGCACCTCCAACCTCCCATCCATCTCTCTTCTCCCATCCTCCGTCGCCCCATCTCCCCCTCACTGTCATCCCCTCATCATCCCTGCACACCACCACCCACACCCCATTGTCGAGCTTTCCTCGTCCTCGTCCTCGTTCTACCCAGTCAAGCTTGCCTACCCCCGCTTGCTCGCGACCACCCTCGGCAAACCCCCAGTCCTCGTCGCTGCCTCCCTACACCACGACGATAGCCCCCTCTCCTCCCTTCTCTTTTCTCCTCCCGAAGCCAGCCGTAACGACAGCACCAGCGACAGCCAGCATCGCCGTCCATGTCCAGCACGCCGCCCCAGTCAGCCGTCGTCCTCCTTACAGTGCACAAAATCAACCCCAACTTCCCTTCCTTGTGTGCTGCGGTTTGATCAAGTTTGGTTAACTGAGATCTCGACCGTCGAATTCGCTCGATCATCATCATCTCGATCACCATCTTGATCATATAGATCCGTGCCGATCGTGCTCGTCGCCCGGGAATCTGTTCCCATTATTCTATTGTCGGATTTATCGTCGTCCCTAAGGCAAGTAATTGTGTTAATTTTTGTTGTATATACAAGTACTAAATACCGCCTATAGTATAGTTTTTGTGTCTAGATTCATTCTCATGAATAGCCCTTGTTAGATCTTGTCTCTATTTGTTGCTCTATCCGTAGTCATCATTTGTCACATAACTTAGATCTGATTAGATTCTTAATGCATGCATGTATGCTGTTTCGTGATCCATGATGGGTTTCATATTCTTGCATGCTTGATGTGTTAGTTGTAGTATCTTGTGGTAGACTTGTAAAATACCCATACCGTGTTGTTTTGGACATCTTTTATACCATGTTGTGTTTGTGATAATCGGATTTGTTGCATATGACTATTTGATTTGATGAGGATTTTTGTTTTTTTTTGCTACCCCATTTTCTTTCAGTATTTTAGACGCTGTTAAGGTCTGTAAATGAAATAAATTTTTGAATATAAATTGTAGACCCCGCTGTTTATTTTCCAGAATTTTTGATAGATCGCAGTTTCGATTTGTGAGGTATGAGTTATGGTCGTTTTACTACAGATATGTAGAAAATTCCAAATTCTGTTTTATGTGAATTCTGTATAGTTATTTATTTTAATACTGATGTTAAAGTTAATCTTTAAATCTAATATTTTGCTGGGTATGACTAGACTTGACTGGGATTAATTCCAAATTTTTGTAGATTTATTTGATGACATTTATAAACTATTCTATGCTCGTGAACAAACTATTATATTTTTAGAACTGCACGCTGTTCAGTAAGTAACCATGTTTTCAACTTGATTCTAGTTGTTGTTGTTAAAAACTTTGTGAATATAATTTGTAGCCTGTTGTATCTATTTTACAGCCCTTTTTACAGATTTAGTTTTCGAGTTATACTTTGTAATCTATCGTTGTTTTAGTACTGCTGTGTCTAAAGTTCCAGATTTACAAACTTGTTATATCTTGCTGTTTTCCGAATTTATTTGACTATACTATCTATGTCGGAATATTATGAAATTATATTTGCTGATACTAGACATAATAGGAAATACCCCAAATTTTTCATAGATTTAATGAGTAAGAATTAATGCTATTTTCATGTTTATGAATACAACCTTGTGATTTTTGGCTGAACTTGTTTTCTGTATATAATTATGTTTTGGGCCCTGTTTCTGTGGTTATTATATGACTTATATAAATGTGTTGGATTCGACCGAGAGTCTGTTTTTTATATTTTCTGACAGATCCAAATTTGCATGCCTGTGGCAATGGAAATCTCAGATTTGGTGCAGTATTGTCTTGCTGTCCAGAATTGAAAGTTTCGTTGTCATAGTCTAGTATGAGTTGTCTGTCACCCGTGTATGTCTTCTACCCAACCTAAGTTGTTCCTTATTCCTTGCCATGTTTTTATCACCATGTTTGTGCACTTGTATGCCTGCTTTAATAATAATGACACATAATAAAGCTGGGGTTAAGGAAAAGATCTAGTAGTGGAAAATATAGAAATGTCTACTTGGAAGGGGCTGTGTTCCCACCTGTTACGTGTTTCTTGATTACATGATACATGATTCTGTTTACCTGATTACCTGGCTACAGACTTTCCTATAGGAAGGTGTACTCAGAAGGGGACCCGTAGGTCCTACCTGTACCTGTTTACCTGATACCTGAGTACACTGCCCTATACAGTCCATTAAGGAATCTAAAATGCAACTTGTTTGAATGTAGCCACCATGTGGTAAAATTTGGGACGCATGAAGTGTTACCTAGTTAGGATTAAGTACAAGACCCGTAATAACATGATCACTTGCACACTTCTGTTACCTGTACATGTTTACCTGCTTGCACGCTATTTGATACATGTCACATGTTACATGCACCCTGTTATCTCATCATATTACTTGATTCTGTTTTCTGATTAGTGTTAGTCATTATGTTTTCTGTCACATTCTTTCCATGCTTATTCTGTACTTGCTTCCGCTGTTACTCTATACTTGTTCATCTTTTCCTGTACTTGTTGCCTGCACTACAAACAACAGCAACCCGTAACTTGCATTGACGGGCATTTTTTTCATTTTTCTCTTCCTGCAATTTGTTGAAATGCAGACTTTGGTGACCAGCTACACGAAGGAGTAGGTGACCAAACTTTCTAGTCGGCTGGAGTTCTCACTATATTTATTTCCTGGTATTTTTGAATAAATGTAATTGTTACTTGGATTATTTTGTATTGGGCTGTTTGGCCCAAAACTTATAACTTGTTCCAGATCTGGTTTATTTGAGAATTATTTATTTCGTTTCATGTAGATTTTGTTGGTTATATTAATTTATTCATGGATGCGTGGTTGGTTATTTCCTGTATATCTCTTGTTTATTCCTGTATATGTTGTAAAGATCCTTACAGCTTATGAAAGGTGAAAGTCATTCGCTGGACTTAGTCACATATCCGTATTCTGTATTCCTTCTTGGGAAGCGAGGCGTGACAATAAGCATTATATTCCTCTAACGACCCCCTCTTTGATGCCCTCTATGACACCCTAGGCACAGAAAGACCTCCGTAAGAACATACATACCCGAGTGCAAGGGTCTGACCTCCAAGACTGCCAAAATGAAAGAAGAGTCTAAGACGAGGTCCCCCACCAAGAGTGCTAGAAATGCAAGAGGTTCCCCTCCCCTCGAAGATGAAGGCCTAGAAGAACCTCATATCTTTGGGGGCAAAAAGAACCCCCTCTCCCAGGGGATGAAGAAGATCCCCCTCTCTTAGGGGACGAAGAATGACTCCTCCCCCTCACAGAAAAAGAAGTATGACTCCAATAAGCCGATCAGTACCCAGGAGTAATAGGGAAGAAGAAGCACTAATCACCTGGTCAGAATTTCAAAATTTAAAGGATGAGGTCCTTTAGGCTCTTCACATTACCTCTGGTAGGATCGGACGAGCCAGAAATTACCACTCTAATCCTTAACAACATGTAGAGTCCCGCAGAAACAAGAAACGCTGTCCCCTGTTACTCTACTAGATCCAAGAAACAAGACAATGCTGTCATTTAGCGCCTCAAAGAGATGGAGAACCACATACCACTGATGAAGCAAGAAAAGGGACGACATGATAGAACATACCACCCCATTTGACCACCTTCTCAAGGATGATTCTTGAGGCTCTTGTCTCGACAAACTTCAAAATTCCACCTTCTAAGTCATATAAAAGTGAGTCCCGCTAGGTAGACCACCTTGAGAGTTTCAAAACACTCATGATAATCCATCAAGCCTTTGGACTCCCTCCTCTGTAAGATGTTCCCAGCTACCCCAAAGGGATCAGCAGGGGAGTGGTTCTTTTGTCTCTCTCCGGGATCCATCTTCTCTTTCGACCAGCGTGAGGAGCTCCTCCTCACACACTTCGTCACCAGCAGCAAGACAGAGAAGTCAAGCACATTTCCACTTGACCTGAAGCAGAGAGATGGTGAATCTCTCAGAAGTTATGTTTGGCACTTCAAGCCAAGTCCCGATCTATCGCTTCGCTCGATTCAATCGTAGCCACCATCACCTTCAGATACAATGTAAGCTACATCCACCTCAAAGCCTTTCTTATCAAGACACATCCTCAGGTTTTCCCAAAACTCCTATATATGGTTGAGAAGTACATCCAGGTGGAAGATGTCATTTATCTATAAGACCAAAAGAGGTCCTCCACAAGGGACAAACAGAAGAGTACCCATGAAGAGGGACCCAAGAAGTCCCAGACGGATGCCTCGGGTCAGCGTTGCCTTCCTCTAGCATCTCGCTTTGAGAAGCTCACTCCCCTCAAAGCCAGCATCTCTGTAGTCCTCATGGAAGTTGAGAATGACAGGTTCCTTTAACCTCCTCCTAAGATGAGCACTATAAACAAGATATTGGATAGGAGCAAATGGTGTGGATTTTGTAGAGACCATAGACACATCACCGATAATTGCCGATCTCTCAAGGAGGAGATTGAAGATCTGATCCAATGGGGCTACCTCTCCAAGTTTATCCAAAGAAAAAACATCGAACCCCCTCCAGTCTGGGGAGTGAACAAACATCCAGAAATGCCTTTCAAGACCCAAGACTTTGGGCGCATGACGATCTGCCACTTCACCCACGGAGGAGCAATGGGGGAGAGTCTAACTCCTCCAAGAAAGCCTTCCTTCGAGAAGTGAACTCGGTGCACAATAACCCCCCTCCATAGAGCTCTGGAATTCCAATAACTTTCTCCAACTGTAGCGCCGCAATTTTCGTACTCAGGAAACACGAGACACAAGCCAGAATCTTTACTTCAAATAGTCTCACAACATAGAAAATATAGGAAATTAAAAACCTTTTATTGTATCCTAGAATGTTACATTGTACAATACAATCATACATAGATTTTACATAAAAATTACAACAACCAAAAATTACAATTTTACAATCTCCACTTGGACGCTCCACGCAGCTCGAGTCATCTACTTCCACAGTCCAGTAGTCCTGCAACTCATCAGACTGTGGGCACGTCAGTTGAATGCAACTGACGCAATGCTGATAAAACCAGCGACTACCCAAACTTACCAATCAATATTTGATGCAAAAGAAAATGTGTGGCCAAATCACAAGTATCAGTGTATGTCATGCCCTAGAGTCTAATGCACAATTTCAAATGCACGCAATGCACTTACTCTAATGCAATTCATTTGGAAACGTGTGCATCCCATACAATATACTTTCCCAAATACAAATTCAATGGAAACGTATGCATACCATACTACATACTTTCCAAGAAATTTGTAGTCTCCAGAATGCAGGGTTTGATCCCCCGCTATGCAACCTATTCTTGTACTCATTCCAGTTCCTGATAGTTAACTAGTTACTAATAAGGTTGTAGTTGTTCGGTCTAATTCCGTCACTGCAGTCAATTGTGGTATCCAACTTTTTTGCTAATCCCCAACACTCAGATCTCACTCAAAAGTTGCGACTGTTGGTGTTTGCCATAGAGACCAGTTGTGTATTGACATTACTAGTTTATATTTTATCATGATATTTATTTCATGTATGAGACATTTCATTTAGTGTATTGTTTATTGTGATTAAATGAACATAATAAAGTCCTTATAATTGTAGGTTCATTGCCATAGGATATCAAGTGCATGACTTGATTGTGAGATCCTATGGGTTGTAATCCGAACACTATTCTTAAATGTTCCTAGTCAAATATTATTGTGAATTAGAACAACAATAATATATAGAGACTAGTATGTGCGTAGACTGATTACCATATCTCACGGGTCATGGATATGAGATATTAAGTCTTCACATGGATACTTATTAGAGTAAGCTGTACTGGACTGACCCACCATGAGAGCACTGCATGGATCGTTACGTGAGTGTCATAAGCGGTTCTCACAGTGACCATGGTGTACGTAGTCCTTTGACTTGAAGTCACTACGGTTCCCTACATGAGAAGTTATATGTTTTAATGTCGTCAAACATTACCTGTAATAAGGTGATTATAAAGTCGACTATTGGATATACAACAAATCATGCGGAGGGATGTGAGTGACTTAGATAGGATTTGTCCCTCTTACATAACAGGAGCGATATCAATGCAACCCTTGATTGAGTGAGGCTGCTAAATGTATGGCCATGCTCAAATGAGTCAATATAAGATATTGAGCTTATTTATTTTAGTAAGTCTACTAGAACATCAAGAAACCAAAGATTGAACTATACAAGGGTGACACGCTCTATGCTTTGTGGTCAATTAAGATATCTGGATAACGGGATTACACTACATGGTAACATTGATCACGGATAGGTTATGTCTAATCACTTACATTCCCGTTACTTGAGTAGCAGTGATGTATTGCTAGATACCGCTCACCGTTTGTAATAATAGAATATGATTTTAGTATTACTGTCAACGTAACGGAAACCTACATGGTCACATACTTAGAATGGACCGAAAATTGAGATTTAAATTCATAAGATGAATTTAATTAGGGATCCAAGTAAGACTTTGACTCTTAACATTGGTTGGACATTTAATTAGATTAAATGGGCTGACTAAAGTTCAAAGGTCCACATATGAATCTGAACCAGGTCAGATTGTGAGTCTAACAGCCTCATACTCTCTTAGGGTTGATTTTTTGCAGCTATATATATGATATGTATCTGTTAAAAGGGGTAACATTAGAAAACCCTAGACGTTATAGAAATTATGAGAGAGAGAGAGAGATCATGAGGAACATCTCCTTTCCGTAGATAGCACTGCGGCGTAAGGAAATATAATACCCCTGACTGTACAATACTTATATATATATATATATATATATATATATATATATATATATATATAGATTGTCTATATGTTTGCATATATTGCAATGTTGGTTTGATTGTATGTATACGTATGATGATGGGGTGCAGTTAGGTTTGCGGGGTGGTCCATCAGGGTGGGTTCATTCTAAATGGTGCACAAGAATGAGAAGGACCGATACTAGTGCAGGCACTAGTTATGGTTACAGTACATATGAAAATATATCATTGTATGATAATACAATAGGTATACTTTGCGTACACTCAATTTAACCTCTCATCTCTCATTTGGAGCTTGATCAAAACCAAATTAGTGCAGCCCAAACATTGTACTGAAAACAATGGGCCAAGAGACCATTGTTTTACAAAACCACCCTAGCCTAGTCTATCCTACCCCCTACCCTAGGCCGGCCTACACCCCCCCTCTCTTTCCTCCCTCTTTCATCATTCCCCTTCCCATCAAAACCCTCTTATTCTCCTCCATAGTTCTGAAATTTTTAGAACACAAACCAAAAAAAAAAAACAGAGAAGGAGAAAAAGAAGGAGAAATTGAAGAGAAGCACTCAATTGGAGTGGATTCTTGGAGGAGAAAAGCTCAAGACCATCACCTACTCTCAAACCAAATCAGGGTGGAGAGTTGCTCTGAACCTTTCTTGTTATTTCTTGTTGATTCTTTCATGCATGTGAAGTAGTAGGAGTTTAGAATGATTGTTTAAGAGATTGGAAGTTGAATCTGAAACTAGAACCTGAAATCTTGATATGCATGTCATTTTATATAATTTCCAGAGAGCAAACCACATGGAATTTGATGATGAAATTTTCACAGATTGTTTCCTTACATGTTCAGATGATTCATGAATTATGTCGGATTGTTCTGAGGTTATTTGGTATTTTAATAAAATCCACTTTTGGAACAGAAGGCAGAAGCAGGATTTGTTCACTGTGTTACCTGAGATTGTTGGATTTCTCATGATTAATTGGAACATGATCTTAATCTAAAATTTTTACCATGTTTTCCCACATGTATCGAGACTCTATGAAAAAATCAAGAAAATAATTTGATGAAGTTACATGCATGTTTAAAATTAGTCTATCAATAGTAGTTAGAACTCTGACTGAAGAACAATATGACCTTTATGCTTATTTGGAACATGAAGAACTCAGTGTATACTTGGAATTTGGACATGAAACCTTTTGAATGTCGTTCATTATGATATCTAATTTCTTCACTGTAAATTAGGTGACTATTGGATGAGTATATGATTTATGATGATTTTTATAGCATGTACTGTGTTGGATTCAGTCAGATTAGACACCTTGTAGAGATGACACAATTGAGGCTCTATAAGAGCATATTTTGAGGAAGTGTTTCCTTAGAGAATTGTAGTAGTCTAGACTTTTCTAACAAGACATAGTTGAGGTGATTCCTGTGAGTAGATGATTTGATATGATTTTCACAAGACTGGACAGAGACCAGGATTTGAGCTGAGTGCTCTGTTTGAGCAAACTTAGTATGTAGTTTTGGTACACCTGAGAGTAATGTGTGTTTTAGGGTGATCGAATGGCATATTTTAGACTGGTGATCAACTAGGGAGTCATAGAGGACACTCACACCTTTCCATAGAACCTGGGTTTGTAGCATTCTGATGAGTAGGTAGGGATTTATGCTACCGGTAAGGTGCAGCCAGTATACAGGAAATACACAGGCTGAGGCTTGAGAGGCCATTTTAAGGACCTAGATGATAGAATTTGAGGTTATGATCAACTGGAAAGTTGTAACCTAGGTCTTTACCATTCTAGATTGGTCTTGTACACCCAAATCGAAGTTGTACTGAGGGAGTTATAATCTTTTTAAGTTTCGGGCAGAAACACCATAGGTTGCTTAGTCCTGGGTTTTGATTAAGTATTGAGAGGACCTTTCCTCTGTGTACATTAGAATTGATAACTCGCTGTTTGGGGATGATGGTTTCCTATTGCTAGTTTGTTTGACTCCCATGGTGGATTTTGTGACTTGAGTTAGTCACTAGGGTAGGGTGATGCCCTATGTCTGTCGACCCTAAGTTATGAACTTCAACTGAGGCATAGAATGTTCGAGCCGTGCCATCAAATTAAGTTCATTGCCCGGGTATGGGTGAACACACACATTCATTGCTCGGTTAGGGCTGTACACATAAGTTCATTGCCCGAGTAGGGGTGAACACATACATTCAATGCCCGGTTAGGGGTGAATGTAGGCCATGGCACTGGACAATTCCAAGCCCGGGGAAGAGGCGAACTGAACTGGTATCGCCAGGGCCCGAGGTCGATAGGCAAGTTTTTGGAAGCAATCTTATTTTTATCCAAAGTGATTAGAGTAAGGCTGGAACTAGAATGGTGTATTAGGGGTTTGTAACTTGCATTAGTACTAGTAGGCCATAGTGGGGTGTTGTACCTTCCTGTCGTAGGGATACGTTTTTGGTTCTCAGAAATGAGTTCACGGTCTCTTATCTCGATCTGTTAATTCCCAAAGATGCCGAGGTAAGGAACGGGAAGGGGGACTCCTATTGGATAGGGGGATTTGACCCTCGAGTCCATCATGTTTCTATGCACATGGTTTACTTTATACATAGCATTGACGTCATTTTGGTACCAGGTAGGTACACGGTCTTGCGACCGAATTGAACCCGGCTTTCTGAGTAAGGTCCGTGCGCGGGTACTCAGTTGAAAACACGATAACCACTTGGGCACTGCAGTGGCAGAACTAGACCAACCAACGGCAACCTCCTTGGGCACGGATAATCTATTGGGAACATGTTTAGTACAAGAGTAGGATGCATGGCGAGTGATTAAACCCTACAATCAGGAGAGGCGAACTCTTTAAAAAGTATGTAGTATGGGATGCATACGTTTCCATCGAATTGGATTTTGAGAAAGTATGTAGTATGGGATGCACATGTTCCTAAATGAATTGCATTAGAGTAGGTGCATCGTGTGCATTCTTGTTTTGTGCATTAGATTAGGCCATGCTTGGGTCTAGAATGCATATAGTATGTGATGCATGCGGATCCAGAGTCCCAAAATCTTTCTTGCATTAGAATAGGCTTGTAACTGGTGCATTTAGTTGTTAGATCATGGCATACACGAGCACTAGGGGATTAGGATGCACATTTCTTTTTCCATTCAAGATGGTTTGTGGTTGCCAGTTTGGAGATCGCTGTTATTATCAGTATTGCATCAGTCGAAGTGCTGACGTTCCCCACCTTTTAGGTACCGGTCCTACCTTTCGGGAAGGTGCAGAGATATCAGAGTCGCGCAGCAGAAGACTCAAGCCGAGGAGCAAGCTCCAGGGAAGCAAATTGACCATTCAGCAGAGTTTGGCAGTATTCTGTCGACTGCCATTCCGGGAGATAGTTGTTAACTTTTCAAGTGGAGTTGATATATATTTTGTAATAAGATGTAATGAGTTAATGAAATTTGTATTCTTGTTCAAGAACAAGACATTGGTTGTAATCAATAATGTAATGACCTTATTTGGCAATAAAAAGTTTTTGAATTTTCGTGTTATTACTGTGTTGAGATGCATTTGAAGGCAAAGATTCTGGTTGCGTCACGGATGTCTGGTAACGGGGATCCGGGGCGTTACAGGAAAAGCTTGTTTTGATCCGTTTGTGTGGATACCGTAGAGGCAAAGCAATATTGCAGTGTTGTCATTGATATTAATTGGAGACAGCAGATCAATCTTCAATGTATAACTCCTAAACACGATTTATGGTTTTCGCATGGATCCATGGCTAGGTTTCGATGTTTCTTTGTAATTTTTCAGCTGTGTATTTGATATGAGACTACCATCGAAACCTAACAGTGGTATTAGAGCCACTTGCAAAACCATAATTCAGTTATGAATGATATGTGGCTATTTATGATATGTTCACACTTTTGGTAGAAATATTCATAAGTGATATCATTTTTGCTACAGTTGCAATATATGGATTTGTTTATGTGTTGGTTGTTAACACAAATGCCACACTATGGTAGCCATCGGTTTGGAACCATTGAAAACCCTGGAAAGATGTAATTTGCAGTGGCATTAGAGTTTCTTAAATCATGAATAGTTCATGCACCTGCGTCGTTTGCAGTGGCGTTAAGGTTTCTTAAAACATGAAGGGTTCATGCTTTGGCGGTGGTAAGGGATTATGAGGAAAAAATTTTCTAACGTGCCAGCTCTGCGTAGGGCAATAATGATTCCCCAATTTTTTTTTTAAAATAAAAAAAATAAAATCGTAACAACAAATTCTTTGATTAAACTCCAATTGTACATTCTTTTTTTATATGTAAATGTAATCTCAGTGAGGAGGCAAGGAATTGGCAACCATACAAGGACAAGATTGGAAAGTTGCTTGGAGAAGACGGTATAATCCCTTTGTTCAGTTTTTGATACTCTCATTGGCTTGAGAGAATCATTGTGTTAGAGCCACAACCATGTCATATAAATTTTATGCTTTTAATTTTGTATGAAATGCATTTTTGTATGATAATGGATGATGAATAGTGAGATCAATTAATAAAATAACAAAGTCCCTCAAAGTAAATATAAAGTTTTAATAAGATGTCTTCCAATTCATGGCACTCGTCTAGGTTAGGATCGATTAAGTGCAGTTCTGCCAAAGTAGAGTGCCTTTATCTATCCTATTAAGATGCGATGGGATAAAAGTAATATTCAATCGCCAACCATTGGGTCTGACTTAACTAGACTATTTCAATAGGATTGAAGGTTTAGAGGTAGTGTTGGGCTTTAGTCTATGAGATAGATTAGAATAAGTGTTACTCACCCAACTATCCAAGAGCTGTATATGATGTAATTGGGAAATGTTCCTTACCTAAAAAACTGAATTTTGGGTGATCAACCAAAGCTAACTCAAAACTAGGTGAAATATGGATCTTGGCCTACTAGAAAATCTTACGATGGAATTTTCCGAGTCAATGATGAGGATCGTTGATTTGAATAGAAATAGTAGGAGGCACATTTAATAAAAGATCTTATTAAATATTTCAATATCATGCTCCATACTTTGCATATTTCTGTTGATGGTTAAATATTTTTTCTTTGCATATTCCTGTGAAATGATATTTACTTTGCATATTTATTTTGATAGATTACCATGGAATCTAGCACAATAAACAACCTATCATTACGATTTGTCTTTGAGAAAGACAAACTATCTTGAACAAATTTTCTAGATTGGTACAGGGATTGAGGATAGTCCTTAGGCATGAGAAAAAGTTGTATGTTCTAGATCAGCCTATTCCTGATCCACCTGCTGCAAGTGCCCTTCGCACCGAAAAGGATGCTCATAAGAAGCATCAAGATGATTCCTTGGACGTTGGTTGTCTCATGCTGGCCACCATGAACTCTGAGCTTCGGAAGCAACATGAGAATATGGATGCCTACGATATGATCATACACCTTAAAAGGCTCTCTCAAGAGCAGACTACACATGAGAGGTTTGAAGTCTCAAAGGTATTATTATAGTGCAAACTGACAGAAGGAAGCCCTATTGGAACTCATGTGCTTAAGATGATTGGATACATAGAGAATCTTGAATGGCTTGGTTTCCCATTGGGTCAAGAGTTGGCCATTGACTTGGTCCTGCAATCGTTGCCGGAAAGTTATAGTCAATTCATCATGAACTACAACATTAATGAAATGGACAAACCACTGCCAGAACTGCTAAGCATGTTTAGAACTGCTAAACAAAATATTAGAAAGGGAAAGACCATTATGATGGCCCAACAGGCCAAAGGTAAGGGCAATGGCAAAAAGCAGATTAAGAAACCCAAAGGCAAGAGGAAGGGCAAGGGCATATTGAAGCCCAGCACTTATGCCTTGAAACCTAAGGGTGGGGTGGCCAAGGAGGGCACATGCTTCCACTTTGGTGAAACCGAACATTGGAAGAGAAAATACCATAAGTACCTGGAGGAGCTTAAGAAGAAGAAAGGAAGTGAGACTTCCACTACAGGTATTTTTTTTATAGAAGTCAATTTATCAACTTCTGCATCTGGGGTATTAGATACAGGATGTGGATCTCACATTTGTGTAAATGTGTAGGATCTCAAAAGGAGTAGACCATTGGCTACGGACGAAGTTGACCTACGAGTTGGAAATAGAGCAAAAGTTACTGCTTTAGCTGTAGGAACTTTTCATTTATCATTGCCCACTGGGCTTATCATTGAGTTAGAGAACTGTTATTTTGTGCCTGCTATTAGTAGAAATTTCTTGTTTGGACAGGAAGGATTTTTCATTTAAAATAAAGGACAAAGTTGTTTTAATTATTTGAATGATATATGTTATGCTAGTGCGCAATTGAGTAATGGACTTTATATTCTCGACCTCGAATTGCCCGTCTATGATATAAATACTAAGAGGTTCAAATCAAATAATACGAATCAAACTTACCTCTGGGATTGTCGTTTGGCCACATAAATGAAAACCGCATATCCAAAATCCATAAAGATGGATTCTTGGACTCAATTGATTTTGAATCATATGAGGTATGTGAACCTTGTTTGTTGGGAAAGATGACAAAAGCTCAGTTCACTAGAAAAGGTGAAAAGGTGATCTTTTAGGTCTTATACATAGTGATGTTTGCGGACCTTTCAACACATTGGCTAGAGGAGTTTGAGTACTTCATTACATTTACTGATGATTTCAGTAGATATGGATTTGTGTATATGATGAAACACAAATCAGAGTCATTTGAAAAGTTCAAAGAAGATAAGAATGAGGTACAAAATCAACTTGGAAAAAGTATTAAAGCCCTTTGATCAGATCGAGGTGGTGAGTACTTAAGCCAAGATTTTGATGACCATCTAAAAGAGTGTGGGATAATATCTCAACTCTCTCCCATGGAACACCGCAATGGAATGGTGTCTCTAAGAGGAGGAACAGGACCTTGTTAAACATGGTCCGATCAATGATGAGTCATGCAGATCTTCCAAACTCCTTCTGGGGACATACTCTATTAACAGCTGTTTTCACACTTAACCGTGTTCCATCTAAAACGATTCAAGAGAAACCATATGAGATATAGACTGGGAGGCATCCTAGTGTATCCTTTATGAAGATTTGGGGTTGTGAAACCTATGTAAGGTGCCAAGTCCGTGATAAACTTGGTCCCAAATCTGATAAGTGCTTCTTTGTAGGATATCCCAAGGAAACCAAGGGATACTATTTCTATAATCCGGCCGAAGGCAAAGTGTTTGTCGCACAGACTACTGTGTTCCTAGAGAGAGAATTTGTCTCCAAAAGAACCAGTGGGAGAACAATAGAACTTGAAGAAATTCAAACTTCGCAAAGTAGCAGCGAACCAATGGTGGAAATAGAGTAGACTCCATAAATTGTTGTGGAACAAACACCTGCTCAAGTAGTACAAGGCCTACATAATTCTAGTAGGATACCTCATCAACCTGAGAGATATAGATTTCTCGTGACTCAACATGGTGATATATTACTCGTAGATCAGGATGAGCCTACGACATATGAGGAAGTTGTAAAAGGCCCAGATTCTGAGAAATAGCTTGATGCCATGAGATCTGAGATGGACTCCATGTATACGAACCAAGTATGGACCTTGGTAGACCCTCCTGAAGGGATAAAACCTATTGGGTGCAAATGGGTTTTCAAGAAGAAAACCGACGTGGATGGTAATGTGCATACCTTTAAGGGGCTGTTGGTGGCTAGAGGTTTCAAACAAGTTCATGGAGTAGACTATGATGAGACTTTTTCTCCAGTTGCCATGCTTAAATCCATTCGGACCTTGCTTGATGTTGCAGCATATCATGATTACCAAATCTGGCAAATGGATGTCAAAACTGCTTTCCTAAATGAAAATCTTCTTGAGGATGTGTACATGACACAGCCTGAGGGTTTTTTCACTCCAAAGAATGCAGAAAGGTGTGTAAACTGCAACGATCCATTTATGGATTAAAGCAAGCTTTTAGAAGCTGGAATCTTCATTTCGATGTTGCATTCAAAGAGTTTGGTTTCATCAAGAACGAAGATGAACCTTGTTTCTACAAGAAGGTTAGTGGGAGCACAGTTGTATTTCTGGTGTTGTATGTAGATGACATACTACTCATCAGGAATGACATCCCTACCTTGCAGTTTATAAAGACTTGGTTAGGAAAATACTTTTCCATGAAGGACATGGGTGAAGCTACCTATGTATTAGGCATCAAGATCAATAGAGATAAATCAAAGAGACTACTTGGCTTGAGTCAGAGTACATACATAGACAAAGTATTGAAACGCTTCAATATGCAAGAATCCAAGATAGGATTTCTCCCTATGTCGCATGGTGTAAGCATGTATACGGCTCAATGTCCTTCCACTCAAGATGGGAGAGACCGCATCACTAAGATTCCATATGCATCTACAATTGGATCTATCATGTATGCCATATTATGTACTCGTCCAGATGTCTCATATGCTTTGAGCATGACGAGTAGGTACCAGTCAGATCCCAGTGAGAGTCACTTGACTGCTATCAAGAACATCCTTAAGTATTTAAGAAGGACTAAGGATTCATTCTTGGTATATGGAGCCGAGGACGAGCTTGTTGTAAAGGGTTACACTAACGCTAGCTTCCAGTCCGATAAGAATAACTCCAAATCGCAATCAGGTTTTGTGTTTTGCCTAAATGGTGGAGCTGTAAGCTGGAAGAGTTCGAAGCAAGAGACAGTAGCCGATTCCATCACCGAGGATGAGTATATTGCTGCTTCCAATGTAGTAAAGGAGGCTGTTTGGATCAGAAAGTTCATCACTAAACTTGGCATGGTTCCTAGCATTGTGGACCCGCTGGACCTCTATTGCGATAACAATGGGGCCATTGCACAAGCTAAGGAGCCTAGATCTCACCAGCGATCCAAACATATACTTTGGTACTTCCATCTCATTCGAGAGATCATCGATAGAGGAGAAGTGAAGATATGCAGAGTACCGACAAATGATAACATCACTGACCCACTAACGAAGCCTCTTGTACAGCAAAAGTATGAGGCTCACACTAGATCTATAGGCATTAGATGTATGTCGGATTGGATCTAGTGCAAGTGCAAGATTGTTGGTGTATGTCCTAGAGGTCAGTTGTGTATTGACATTACTAGTTTACATTGTATCATGATATTTATTTCATATATGAAGAATTTCATTTATTGTGTTGTTTATTGTGATTAAATGAACATAATAAAGTCCTTAGAATATTAGGTTCCATGCCATAGGATATCAAGTGCATGACTTGATTGTGAGATCCTATTGGTTGTAATTAGAACACTATTCTTAAATGTCCCTAGACAAGTATTATTGTGAATTAGGATATGGGATATCAAGTCTTCACATAGGTACATATTAGAGTAATAATGTACTAGACTGTCCCACCATGAGAATGCTACATGGATCGTTACGTGAGTGTCATAAGCGGTTCTCACAATAACTATGGTGTATATAGTCTTTTGACTTGAAGTCACTATGGTTCCCTACATGAGAAGTTATGTATTTTAATATCGTCAAACGTTGCCTGTAATAAGGTGATTATAAAGTCGACTATTGGATATACTACAAATCATGTAGAGGGATGTGAGTGACTTAGATAGGATTTGTCCCTCTTACATAACATGTGCGATATCTATGCACCCCTTGATTGAGTGAGACTGAAAAATACATGGCCATACTCAAATGAGTCAATATAAGATATTGAGCTCATTTGTTTTAGTAAGTCTACTCGGACATCAAGAAATCAAAGATTGAACTATACAAGGGTGACACGCTCTATGCCTTGTGGTCAATTAAGATATCTAGACAAAGGGACGACACTACATGGTAACATTGGTCACGAATGGTTATGTCTAATCACTGACATTCCTTTTACTTGAGTAGCAGTGATGTATTACTAGATACCGCTCACTATTTGTAATATGAGAATATAATTTTAGTATTGCTGTCAATGTAATGGGAACCTACAGGGTCACACACTAAGAATGGATCAAAATTGAGATTAAAATTCATAAGATGAATTTAATTAGGGATCCAAGTAGGACTCGGACTCCTGGCATTGGTTGGACAATTAATTAGATTAAATGGGCTGTTCAAAGGCCCATATACGAATCAGAACCAGGTCAGATTGTGAGTCCAACAGCTTCATACTCTTTTAGAGTTGATTTTCTGCAGCTATATATATGATATGTATCTATGGAAAGGGGTCACATGAGAAAATCCTAGCCATCACAAAAATTGTGAGAGAGAGAGATCGTGAGGAACATCTCCTTCCCACAGCTAGCACAGCAGCGAGAGGGAAAGCTTGATTTGATCCGTTCGTGTGGATACCGTAGAGGCACAGTAATATTGTACTGCTACGATTGAAATTAATTGGAGACAACAGATCTATCTTCAAGGCTCATCATCCCTAAACACAGATCAACAAATCTAACTCCTAAACACGATTTATGGTTTTCACGTGGATCCATGGCTAGGTTTTGATATTTCTTTGTAATTTTTCCGCTGTGTGTTTGATCTGAGACTGCCATCGAAATCTAACAGCGAAGAACATCAAGGTAGCCCGCAAGCTCACCAAGTGGTGCCGAGACACGTAAAGCTGCACTCTAGTTCTCTATTCGTACCCAACAACATTGAACTTGGTAGATTGGTAGGGTCCATTGCCTACTTCCGACAGGAGCACCTCCCGTTCTTATCACAGTACTTCAAGAATGAACATACGAGATCACGCAATCCATGCTCCCAACAAGTGAGAAGGCACTGCATCTGTCCCCTTGACAGGCGAGTACAACCACTCAGCTAGTGCCTGTCCTAACATACATAAAACAATTTCTAATTTAGAAGATTTTACTACCTAGTGCACCAACCATTTACAGGTTTTAGTGACAGCAACTAATATCTATAATGGACACATGTTTAGTGAAATTGGGTCAATTACTTGCCAGTTAATTACCCTAGCCTTTCCATAATGTTCATCTTGGCCTAACAAATCATATGACATTGATGATATTCGTCGATCGCCATCGGCTCTAGCTTAGATATCGACCATGTTTCCAGCCTGCGATCAACCTTCCTTGGTTAAAATCCGACAGCGCACGAAAAAATGCCTCATCCATAGCATCTCGAGGTGATAAGATTACTAATTATCAAGGGTCAAGTGGAATTGATAGTCCATGGTGATAACCATTACCCTAAACAAGCTAATGTTCATAGTCATTCACATCTCAATGCAGTAGACATTCACAAGTCCAATTCAAACATGTTCAATTCATAATTCATTAGCTAACTAACAACTATTTAACTCCATTATAGCCTTAATATGACAATGACTTACATATTGCCAAAACAGTAAGCTATTCATCTAATCCTACAACTGGTGCTACTTGCAAAAATTACAATTAATTACATAACGAAATTCTATATTTTTAGATTCTACAGAAAGGTATTTGAATATTCTTTACTTTCTCAGTTGGAAACTTTCTCAAAATAGTTCATTTTGAAGGCGAAAAATGGCTTAAAATGATATGTGTAAAAATTTTCATATTGACAGAAGCTATCAACCAGTTGCACATTAAATGCAATTAAAAATAACAAATGTTCTAAAAAAATTATAAACTTTTGTAGGCATGTTCTAGACACATAAGAGCAATATGTATCCAAATTTTGGTAGAAAAATTCAAGTATACATAAAGTTATGGCATATTGAATAGGATATCAAAATTTCAAATAACAACCACACTATTTCTTAACAACAAAAGCAAGTTGTATTTTAAAGAAGTAGCAATTCTTATTCAAAAATTATAAAACTTGGTGAAAATGTTTCATACTGACTTAGGATACTACTGTAAAAATTCAAGTTCAAACTCCCTTTTATCATAGGGTTAGGTTTTTCAGGGTAGCAAATATTCATAATGAAAATAGAGATAAAACAAATTTATCCTAGTATAGAAACATGATTTTTTATAAATATCAACACATCTCCAAAAATTATCAAAATTGGTGGGATTACTATAGACACATATAAGAAACAAGCATAAAAATGTCAGCTTGAAACCCCTTATATTTTGGTATTAATGAATTTCCCAACTGAACACAAAATTCTTGAAACAGAATCTAAAGACAGTTCAATGTTCTCCTTACACAGTATAGATGTAGCATTTTCTAAAAACATCAAACTTCATCAAAAAATATGAAAATTATGGGAAATTTATATAGACATGTAAGAGAATCTACAACAAAAGTTTTAACTCTAAATTCATGATAGACAAAGAGATATGATTTTTTAAAGTCAAACAAGTTAGATTCAAATAGAGTAGAAAACTCACCTCACACCAACAAAACTTTCAAATTTATTAAAATATCAAATCATATTCAAAATTTACAAAATTTGTTAGAGTTCATAGGGACATAATCAAGATGCTACTGTAAAAATTTCAAGTCTAAATTCCATCATATTATGAAGATACATTTTTTTCTAATCAAACCATGCTAAAATCACATCTTTTGTTCATCACAAGCATCTCCAACCCTAGTACCTAACTTATGAGAATATCATGCCTACATCCATCACAATCTCAATTCTATAACAGCAAATTATCCAAAAAAATAATCAAACATAAGTTAGAAGAGATACCCACAATTTGAAGTTGATTTCTTCTCCCTTGTGGCCCCTCCTCCTAGTCCATCCTTCTTTGACCAAGATTGATGGGAGAAAATATTTTGGGAGTGTAGGAATTTAGGAAAGGGGATGGAGGGATTTGGAGTATGATTTTGATTGCATTACTAGGAAAGAAAATGAAGAAGAAAATGGCTTGAAAATCCTAGGGTTTCTTCAAAAAATAAAAATGGATAGGGGGGAGGGGGGGGTGAGGGTGAGTGGTGGTGGGGGTGACCACACCCAACAAAACCATGGACATGCCCATGGTTAGTTGCAAATGGTTTCATTAATTAGGATTAGGGTTTAATTAAAATGGTTTAGAGTTTGATGTACATATACACATACACACATACTTTATATATATACATATACATGTATCCATATATACATACGAGACAAATGTATACACATACTCAAAAGAGAAAATATTTGTATGTACATATAAAAATAGTTTATTATTATAGAAACACTATACGTTTTGCCTCGATTATAGTTAAGACAAACGTGCAATTTATTTGAGAAATTATCCCAACTCCGGTTCAACAAATATACAATTGTCGGGTTCAAAACATATTAAATAATATATTTCAATACTTATTCAATAGAAATTGAGAAAATCTCATGAATACGTGTGACTCTCAATCGTGCATGGACTAATGTACAAAAAAGTTATATAATATTTTGCGGGGTCTTACACCAACAGAGATCTTGAAGGTGCTCGAACACCTAATTGTGATGCACTAGTGATTAGCATATGCATGGAAAACCATGAGGTGAGTCTCATCCTGGTAGATAATAGCATGTTGCTGAACATCCTCATCCTGGATACATTCGAGGGTCTCAAGCTCTCGCAGAATTATCTCAAATCCGCCAGTTACATTCTCCATGTAAAAAAACTCTTGAGCCCCGGTTTAGATTGAAAGATTCGTCACCATTGATGTGACTGTGGAGAATGCTCCAACCACTCGCACAAAAGCACTGGATTTCGTGGTTGTCAACATGAATACTACTCACAATGACATCTTTGGTCGTCCTGGGCCAGTGGCCCTACACGCGGTCACCTCAGCTTTCCACATGGAGATGAAGTTCTCCACATCAGCAGTGGTATGAGAAGTCAAAGAGCCAATAGGCAAAACGAGCATGTTACACCACTACAATGGGGGGCTCGGTCCTCCCCCTTGATGCCGTGGAACTCCCACGAGAGAGCGGTCAAGTTTCAAAAAGAAATCCACTCCGAAGAAGATCAGGTCAAATAATTTTGGGTAATCATGGCCCTCCCCAACCAAGTCAAAGAGCAACTCATTGCTTTCATAAGGAGAAACCAATATCTATTTGCTTGGACTACGTCTGACATGCCAGGCATCACCAAAAGTCTAATCAAGCACAATTTGAGTGTGAACCTAGATGTCAAGCCCATCCACCAAAAGCACCGTAAGTCCTCCCCTAGAGGAATGAAAGCCAACATTGAATAAATTCAAGCCATACTTGACATATCTCCCTCGTATACCATCAAAGAAGTTCAGAAACACACGGGATACCTTCCTCTATTGGGCACTTCCTCTCTATATTTGGGGAGATGTGCCTCCAATTCTTCAAAGCTCTCCGAGGAGCGAAGAATTATGAATAGGGAGAGAACAACAAGTAGCCTTTGAGCATCTCAAGGCACACACTGTCAATCCCCCACAACTTAGCAAGCTCAAGCCGGGAGAGATCCTCTACCTCTACTTAGCCACTTCGGATCAGACCCTTAGTGCCATCTTTGTAATAGAAGAAGATAGAGTTTAGAATCCAATCTACCACATAAGCAAAGTACATCATGGTGTCTAGCTTTGATACTCTACAATGGCATACGCACTGGCCACGACAACCCAAAAGCTCCCCTATTTTTAAGCACAGATTATTTTGCTCCTCATTGATCAACCGCTTAAACAAGTACTCCACAAGCCAGAAAGCTTTGGTCGACTCATGAAGTGGTTTATTGAATTAAAGCCAACTTGATATCATCTATCGACTAAGGACGACAGTCAAAGTTCAAGCCTTAGACGAATTCATTGTTGAAAGCACTATCCCTGGTCGCCCCCCAAGATGGAGAAAACCCCCCACTCTGGAACGTTTACGATGATGGGTCCTCATACCTCAAACGGTGCAGGACCAAAGTCATCATGCTCAGTCCCAACAAGTTCACTCTTTGGTACTTGCTACGCCTCAACTTTCCTACCTCTAACAATGAGGTCAAATATGAAGCACTAATTGCCGGTCTCTTCCAAGATTGGAAAGCAAGGGCACGAAGGGTCGGGGTGTTTAGAGACTCCCTCTAGTAGTAAACCAAATTCGAGGTGACTATGGAGCAAGAGATGACCACATGGCCAAATATTTGGCTTGCGTGAAGAAGCTTCTAGCTACGTTGAAGGAAGCCGAAGTCATTCGCATCCTACGTAAGAAAAATTGGCAGACAGATGTCGTCTTTAAGTTGGCCATTTCATCATTCAATGGACTCGATCACAATGTGTATATTTAGGTCCTACTCAAGCTAAGCATCGAAGATGAAGCATTAGAGCTCATGTTCATCACCCCCAAACAGCCGAAGAATGTTGGATAAAATCCTTGAACGACTTCCTCGACAAGGGAGTCCACCTAGCGGATCCCAAACAAGCGAGAATGATTCGAGTGAGTGTTAAAAGGTATACACTCGTTGAACCAATCCTCTACAAGCGTTCCTACACCCAGGTTGTTGACCGATCTTACTTGCGATGCCTCTCCCCAGAAGAGACAAGGTATTCTATAAGGGAAGTTGTAACGCCCCAGATCCCTGTTACCGGACATCCGTGATGCAACCAGAATCTTTGCCTTCAAATGCATCTCAACACGGTAATAACACGGAAATTTTAAAAAAATTTATTGCCAAATAAGGTCATTACATCATTGATTACAACCAATATCTTGTTCTTGAACAAGAATACAAATTACATTAACTTATTACATCTTATTACAAAATATATATCAACTCCTCCTGTAAAGTTAATAACTGTCTCCCAGAATGGCAGTCAATGGCTCACTGCCGAAACTCTGCTGAACGGTCAATCTGCTTCCCTGGGCCTTGCTCCTCGGCTTGAGTCTTCTGCTGCGCGACTCTGATACCTCTGCACCTGCCCGAAAAGGTAGGACCGGTACCCTAAAAGGTAGGGAACGTTTGTACTTCGACTGACGCAATGCTGATAATAACAGCGATTTCCAAATTAGCAACCACAAACCATCTTGAATGGAAAAAGAAACGTGCATCCTAATTTCTTAGTGCTCGTGTATGCCATGATCTAACAACTAAATGCATCAATCACAAGCGTATTCTTAAGCAAGAAAGACTTTGGAACTCTGGATCCGCATGCATCCCATACTACAAGCGTTCCAGACCCAAGCATGGCCTAATTTAATGTACAAAACAAGAACGCATACGATGCACCTACTCTAATGCAATTTATTTGGGAACGTATGCATCCCATACTACATACTTTCCAAAGAGTTTTCCTCTCCTGATTGTAGGGTTCAATCCCTCACCACGCATCCTACCCTTGTACTCAACCTGTTCCCAATAGATTTTTCGTGTCCTATGAGGTTGCAGTTGATCTGTCTAGTTCCGCAACTGCAGTGCCTGAGTGGTGGTTGTGTTTGCCACTCAGTACCCGCGAACGGACCCCCCTCGGAAAGCCGTGACAAGATTTTTGATCACCAAATCACATACCATGATGTCATAATATATAAAATAAACCACACGCATAGGGACCCGCCGTACCCTAGGGTCAAATCCCCCTACCTGAACGAAGTGCTCTTCCCATCCTTTCCACGGTATCCTTGGAAATTAACAGATCGAGATAATGAACCCGTGAACCCAAACCAGAAGAACCGAGTCCGTATCCCTACGACAGGAAAATAAAACTCCCGACTACGGTCTGCTAGTACTAATACAAGTTACAACCCTCTAATTACACGAGTTTTCCGTGAGTATCGCTCTCGTCCCGAAATACTGGAGATCATTCCCACTCCACAGAACACTCTGGGGCATATTTCATCCCTCCTTTAGAATGCTGGGGAACATCTCACTCCGTGGATCATTCTGGAGCCAACGTCATTACACGAATTTCCCGTCAGTATCGCTCTCGTCCCGAAATACTGGAGATCATTCCCACTCCACAGAACACTCTGGAGCATATTTCATCCCTCGTCTGGAATGCTAAGGAACATCTCACTCTGTGGATCATTCTGGAGCCAACATCATTACACGAATTTCCCGTGAGTATCGCTCTCGTCCCGAAATACAGGAGATCATTCCCACTCCACAGAACACTGTGGGGCATATTTCATCCCTCGTCTGGAATGCTGAGGAACAGCTCATTCCGTAGATCATTCTGGAGCCAACGTCATTACACGAATTTCCCGTGAGTATCGCTCTCGTCCTGAAATACTGGAGAACATTCCCACTCCACAGAACACTCTGAGGCATATTTCATCCCTCGTCTGGAATGCTGGGGAACATCTCACTCCGTAGATTATTCTGGATCCTTCCTACTTACGATCGTTCTCGCTTCATCATATCTCCTTTCTAATGGCTAAGTCAAGTTCTCAGTATATCTTCTAGCTCTCGGTTGCACTACTTGTGGGTCGGTGATCACTCCCTCCTTAGAAGAAAACGAGGCTTACCAAGGAGAAGGCAGAAATTTCAGTTTTATGCCTTATCCAAACACTTAAATATCCTTATCCAAACACTTAAATAAATAAGCACAAGACACGAGATGACCCAAATGCCCAAAACTTTCATGCTTTACAAAAGTCATAATATCTTGCTACAAAACACTGTACAAGTTTGCCATTCATGGCTACCACGAAATGAAACTAACAAAATATATTATTATTCTAGACCATGCACAATTTCACATTTATTTCCAGTTAAGCTAAAGCTCATCGAACCAATTTCTCAAACCTCCAGATGCACAATGGTACTAACTTGGTTCTAAGTCCAGGCCTAAGTCCCTATTCAAATCACTTGGCCTTCTTTACTTCATCTTGCACCATCTCTTGGGGCATAACGAAAAAAGTTAAGTATATCTGGTTTCTTATTCCCGGATGGTCATACCTCCCTGCTTTAGATTTTGAAATTCCATTGTCTTTTCTTCTTGTAAGTCTGGGGGAAAATAATGCTTCTTAAACTCGTTCAGGAAATCCCCCCCATTCTATGGGTCTTCTTCCCATTCTTTGTTTCACAGATTTCCTCCATTGCCTTGCTTGGTATGTCGCGAATTCTAGTCTCAATACCGAGCCTTGGTGCGGCCTTATCGTTCTTCCTCAGCTTTGTGCTGCGACTCTCCCTCATTTGTCGGTCAACTGCAGACTTGACTTCCGATATCTAGTTGCAGGTTTGCCTTCTGGACATTCGGTTGCAGACTTGCCCTCCAATATCCAGTTGCAGTTTTGCCTCTAGTGATGTCTAGTTACAGACTAGCCGCCATTTGAACTTGACTGCACCAAGCTTGTTAGTAAAAATGAAGTACACCGAGACTGGTTCAGATATAGGGAAGATGATAATCACAAGTTGTAAAGCGCTACCATATGATTTATGATCATCCTATCTGCCAAACTAAACTCAATTTATCTGGCCTTCAAGTCTAATTTCCTACTGTGTTAGACTGCAATTTAAAGTCAGCTCTGATACCACTTTTGTAACGCCCCGGATCCCCGTTACCGGACATCCGTGACGCAACCAGAATCTTTGCCTTCAAATGCATCTCAACATAGTAATAACACGGAAATTTAAAAACTTTTTATTGCCAAATAAGGTCATTACATCATTCATTACAACCAATGTATCGTTCTTGAACAAGAATATAAATTACATTAACTCATTACATCTTATTACAAAATATATATCAACTCCTCTTGTAAAGTTAACATCTGTCTCCCGGAATGGCAGTCGATGGCTCACTACCGAAACTCTACTGAATGGTCAATCTGCTTCCCTGGGACTTGCTCCTTGGCTTGAGTATTCTGCTGCGCGACTCTGATATCTCTGCACATGCTCGAAAGGTAGGACCGACACCATAAAAGGTGGGGAATGTCAGTACTTCGACTGACATAATGCTGATAATAACAACGATCTCCAAACTGGCAACCATAAACCATCTTGAATAGGAAAAGAAACGTGCATCCTAATTCCCTAGTGCTCGTGCATGCCATGATCTAACAACTAAATGCACCAAAAACAAGCCTATTCTAAAGCAAGCAAGACTTTGGGACTCTGGATCCGCATGCATCCCATACTACATGCGTTTCAGATCCAAGCATGGCCTAATCTAATGAACAAAACAAGAATGCACACAATGCACCTACTCTAATGCAGTTCATTTGGGAACGTATGTATCCCACACTACATACTTTTCCAAAATCAACTTTGATGGAAATGTTTGCATCCCATACTACATACTTTCCAAAGAGTTCGTTTCTCCTGATTGTAGGGTTCAATCCCTCACCATGCAACCTACCCTTGTACTCAACCTGTTCCCAATAGATTTTCCGTGTCCTATGAGG
This sequence comes from Hemerocallis citrina, assembly GCA_017893485.1. Taxonomy (NCBI): domain Eukaryota; kingdom Viridiplantae; phylum Streptophyta; class Magnoliopsida; order Asparagales; family Asphodelaceae; genus Hemerocallis; species Hemerocallis citrina. The sequence continues at coordinate 340,255,158 of CM030358.1, read as the reverse complement.
GTGCAGTTGATCGGTCTAGTCCGCCATTGCAGTGCCTGAGTGGTGGTCATGTTTGCCACTCAGTACCCACAAACGGACCCCCCTCGGAAAGCCGTGACAAGATTTTCGGTCACCAAATCATGTACCATGATGTCATAATGTATAAAATAAACCACACGCATAGGGACCCGCCATACTCGAGGGTCAAATCCCCCTACCCGACAGGAATGCTCTCCCAGTCCCTTTCACGGTATTCTTGGAAATTAACAGATCGAGATACTGGACCCGTGAACCCAAACCGGACAAACCGAGTTTGTATCCCTACAACAGGAAAAATACAACTCCCGACTATGGTCTGCTTGTACTAATGCAAGTTACAATCCTCTAATACACCACTCTAATCCAAGACTCCCACTAATCACATGGGTAAAATAAGATTGCCTCCAGAACTCTACCTATCGACCGTGACCCTGGCGACACAGTCCGGCATGCCACTTCCGCTAGCTTGGAATTCGTCCAGCACCATAGCCTACGTTTAGCCTTCACCGCCATGCACATAACTTGACGGCACCAGCATGGACGTCCAACACCTCGGCGGAAATTTACGATTTAGGGTCGATAGATGTAGGGCATCACCATAGTGACTAACCCGAGTCACAAAAATCCACCATGGGAGTCAAACAAAAACCATCAATAGACACCAATCGTTCCCAAAGAGCGAGTCATCAACTCTTTAGATACACAGGGGAGGGGTTCTCTCAACACTTAGTCAAAAGCCATGATTAAGCAACCTATAGTGTTTCTGCCCGAAACTTAAAAAGATCATAACTCTCACAATACAACTCAGATTTGGGTGTTCAAGCCCAATTTGAAAAGTTAAAGACCTAGGCTACAACTCTCTAGGTTATCATCACCTCAAATTCTTTTATCTAATCCCTCAAATTGGCCTCACAAGTCTCAGCCCGTGTATTTTCTGCACTCTGGCTGTACCTTACTGGTAGTATAAATCACTACCTACTCATTAGAATGCTACAAATCCAGGTTCTATGGAAAGGTGTGATTGTCCTCCACAACTTTCTAGTTGATCACCAATCCAAATTATGTCATTTGATCACCCTAAAACAGACATTACTCTCAGGTGTACAGAATCACACACTAAGTCTTACTCAAACAGAGCCTTCGACTCAACATCTGGTTTCTGCCCAGTCTTGTATAAATCATATTCAATAATCCACTCATGGAAATTTCCTTAAATAAGGTTTGTTGGAAATCTCTAGATGTCTACTATAATTCTATAACAGAACACTTTCTCAAAATCTGCTATTACAGAGCCTCAAAAGTATCATCTTATCAAAGTGTCCTTTTTGACTGAATTAAGCACAGTACATGCTACAAATTTCATCATAAACCATATACTGATCCAATGGTCTCCAAATTTACAATACAGAAACTAGACATCATAATGAACAATATGCAAAAAAGTTCATATCCAAATTCCAAGTATTCACTGAGTTCTATCTGTTTCAAACATGCATAAAGATCATATTGTTCTTCAGTTACAGTGTTAACTACGGTTGATAGATCAATTTTGAATATGCATGTAACTTCATCCAATTAATTTCATGATTTTTCCGTAGAGTCTAGATACAGGTAAGAAATCATAAAAATTTTAGAACTAGATCATGAGCCAATTAATTATGAGAGATCCCACAAACTCAGTTATCACAATAAATAAATCCTGCTTCTGGATTTTATTAAAATACTAAAAATCATCAGAGAATTCCAAAATAATTCATGCATCATCTAGACATGTAAGAGATCAATCTGTGAAAGTTTCATCACCAAATTCCAAGTAGTTTGTTCTCGAGAAATCCTAGAAAATGACATGCAGATCATGGTTTTAGATTCTAGTTTCATATTACTAACATCTACTCTTAAATCAACCATTCTCATGCTACAAACATTAATGCATGCAAGAAAATCAATAAGAATGAACAAGACAAGTTTAGAGAAACTCCCCACCCTGAATTGGCTTGAGAGAAAGTGATGGTCTTGAGCTTGCTTCTCCAAGAACCCCACTCCAAGCTTGAAAACTCCTTCTTCTTGCTCCTTTTCTTTCTCTCCTTCTTTTCTCTTTTGGTGTTCTGAAATTTCAGAGCATGGGAGGGGAAGAAGTAGGTTTCTTAATGAGAAGGGAGTGAGGAAAGAGGGAGGAAAGGGGGGAGCGGAATTTAAGGGGAGTAGGAGGGGTAGGGTAGGCTAGGTGGGAAGTGGTTTTGCCACAAAAAAACCCAAGTCCTTAGCCCATTGTTTTGAGTTGGAACTTGGGCTGAAATTTTAAGCTCTTAATCATGTTCTAGATGAGAGATGAGAGGTTAGATTTGAGTGTATGCAAGGTATATCTATTGTAGTATCATACAATGATATATTTGCATGTGTACTGTACTCAAAACTAGTGTATATACTAGTATCGGTCGTCCTCATTCTCGTGCACCATCTAGAACGCAACCACCCTCATGAACCGCCCCGCAGAACTAACGGCACTCCAACATTCTTATTATCAAACAAAACTTTGTAATATATATATATATATATAGACAATATACGTATATAAAAGTATTGCATTAACCGGGGTATTACAAAAGTACATGAAGGAATAGGTGTCAGCAACCTGGGTGTAAGAATCCTCAATCACGGATAATATTGGCCCACTCTCCTTAATGACGCCCAAGCATTTGTCCACCAATGCATTTTAGCTCCATGTCAAGCCCATCTCATTTGCCATGTAAGGAATGGACTTATTTGGGTCATTCACCCCGATGTTGGACATCAAAACTTTCTAGCGGTAGTGTAGAGCCCCGAATTTCCAATAGAATATCTCAGAAATACGTGGCACAATTCCCAGCATCTACCTCAATATAATAGTAAACATAGCCAAAACACTGATCAATTTTTCAACTTTTATTACATCAATCCTTTACAAAATACAGTGGAAAATTAAACGCCTTGAATTACAATTCTTTCTTTTACAACACATTCTTTTACAATTTACATAAGCCACAATATCATTCTACCACATGCATCCAATCCCAAGCTATAGGTATCGGTAAAACATGAGGATAGAGATAACCCTAACCCCTAAAACTACGGGGTCAGCCATAACGGTGTGAGTGACATAAACAAAATACAACATGAATAAAACATAAAGAATAAAGTCACAAACAACATATATCAAAAGTAATAACAATGGAATATAAAATAATAATAAATAAAATATGAAAACATAAAGTGAAACTAGACTAAGTGTCATGTGTAGGGAAAACAGAAAACAAACATGCATAAAACCAAGTCAAGAAAACACAAAATGCAATATGATGACTCTCTAATGCATACTTGTCAGATTCTATGCATTCCATACTACATAGGTCCGGTGCAAGTCCTTATCATTCTCCACTTTATAGGGTTAAATCCCTCATTATGCAACTAATCCTACTACGATGACTACTACGAGATTTAGATAAGCTGTGAGTATCTAACCCATGCCCCGATAATTTTGGAGGTCAATCTTTATCCACATATAATTCCGGAGACTATTTCACTCACACCTGGGAATTTTTGAGAATACCCCATACCGCAAGCTATGGAGCCTCAACACACGAATATCCCATGAGCGTCGCCTCGACCCCGATAATTCCGGAGATCAATCCCACACTGCAGGTGTTACCGCTGATTTCGGTGTGGGGGTAAACAGATGAATTTGTGGATTCGCGAGAAACCTGAATAGCAGATCCGAACCTGTTCGTCTGAGTTGGGCTGCTGACTCCCGCCGTGCACCTGCAAGGAAAGTGCGAAACACCGGGGTTGATCCCGGCGACGCACCCTCCGACGCTCTTGTCAGTAACCAGAAAAGATTAAGAAAGAGCTTAAGCAGGTAAAAAAGTGATTAACCTGTAACAGTGGTTGGTGGGGGGTATTTATAGTCGCCGTTGGGATCAGATTAGGAATGTGATTCCTGTGATCTGATAAGGCATAAAATCCTCGTAATCAGATTAGGAATGTAATCCCTTAATTCCCGGTGAGAGCAAATCAGGCCTGTTGATTTGGTCAAATCAGTAACCCTGATTTTTCTCTTGCTGATCTGGGTTCGTCTTGGGTCGGGACCCGTACCCAGTTGGAGTGGATCCGTTCGCGGGTTATTGGATCTGTGAGAAGGAGACCCAGTACCCGCTTCGGACCCGCTAGTAGGTGAAATTACCGTTTTACCCCTGAGCTTTGAGATTCGCGTCCGATGTGAACGGTCCCGATTTAATCCTATTTTTAGCCATATCACGAGCCCCCCACTCCCGAAGACTGAGTTTGATCAGCCTTTGAGGAGTAGTTTTGCTGTTCTAATGGCGTACGGGATTTTATCGGTGTTCTTAAAGGAGTTTGGAATCTTGCTCGGGGTGTAACGGTGTTATTATGGGCTTGTAAAATGCCCAAAAATACTCTCAGAATTTTCTGGATTTTTGGTGATTTTTCCAGATTTTTCTGAATTTTTTCTCATTTTTTTGAATTTTTTATTCATTTTCCGAATTAAATAATTAATTATCGAAAATATTAAATAATTATTCTAATTAAATAATTATATTTTTCAGAATTTAAAATATTTTTTCTGAATTTATAATTATTTTTAGAATTTTTATTTAATTTTTTCCGATTTTTTAAATATTTTTTCGGATTTTTTAAATAAAAAATACAATTAAATAAATAAATAAATAAATTTAAATATACCTGGACACGTGGCGCGATCTGCGCCGTCGGATTCCTGCGCGAATCGCGAGGCGGCGCGCTTTTCGAAAAATCGCTATCTTGTCGTTTAGCACACGTGGTGCGATCTGAGCCGTTCATCAACTTTTACGCGATTTTCTGGAAGATCCAACGACTGTAGTTGCTCGGCTAGCTTTTTTCTCCGTTTACCAGGTCGGGAAGGGGGTTGCTCGGCAGCCGACCGAGAGCTTGGCAAAAAAAAAAAAATTTGCGCAGCTCGGATGTGAGGCCACGTGGCACTTAAACACTTTTTTTTTTTTTTTTTTTTTTTTTTTTTTTTTTCTTTTCTTTTCTTTCTCCGCTCTGCTTCGACTCTTTCTTTCTCATGCCTTTTCGAACTGGAGATGGGGTCGAACTGGAGATGGCGAGCGAGGCGAGCGAGGCGAGGGGAGCTTGGTGATGGAGCTCGGAGTTTGTTTGGTGAAGGGGATGTCGAGCTCGGTGAGGCTTCGAGTCGAAGGAGCGACGCTTTGGGTTTGGAAGGCAGCTCGACGGATCTAGGCGAGGAAGGAGAGCGTCGAAATTGATAGTCGAACTCGCCAACTCGCCATGCTCGACCTCCAACCTCCATGGCGACTTCACTGGGGATAGTATGTCGAGCTCAGCGAACGAGGAGATGTTCGACGACGGAGCTCTTCGATGAAGGGGGCTCGTCAGTTGAGATGTTGGGTGAGCTCCGCGAACGAGGCGAGGGGGTCGGAGCTCGACGGTGGAGATGCGTGAGCACGACAGTGGAGCTTCGACGAAGGTGGCGAGGAGTTGGCGGAGTTCGAGCTTCGACGAAGGGTGGCTCGTCGAGGGTGGAGCTGCGAGCTGAAGGAGCTCGGTCCGATGTTGAAGATGGGTGTTGGGTTCGTCGAGAGAGGAGTTCGGCACGTCGGAGACGAAGCCCGTCGAGGCTTCGACGAGGAAGAGGCATGGCGATGCGGTCGATCTCGGTGATGGAGCTCGGCTGTCGTAGTGAATGGAGCTCGTCATGGAGAGAGAGCTTCGCGGGTTCGGAACTCAATGTTCGAGATCGGTTGCAGCCTGAGCTCGACGAGGGGGAGGCACGCTCGCCGTCGTCGAGGAGTTCGGCTCGTGACGAAGTGGAGTTCGAGCTTCGGCCATGGGAGAGCTCGTCTTCGGCAGTGGAGCTCGGTGCAGCTCGGAGTGAGTGAGAGAGAGCTCGACTGCGGTGGAGCTTTGTGATGACGAGTGGAGATGAGCATTGCAGCGAAGCGAGCTCGGCGACGAAGCGAGCTCGGCAGGTGAGCTCGGCGACGAAGCCTCGCGATGAGTTCGAAGCTCTTGGCGGAGACTTTGTGAGCTCGGCGATGGGGGCTGTGCTCGACGGGAGGTGGAGTTTTGCTCGCCGAAGGAGGAGAAGGTGCTCGGTGGTAAGGAGAGCTCGGAGAAGAATTGGGTTTTGAGCTTCGACCATGAAGGTGGCAGTAGAGATCGGAGTTGTGAGCTCGGTCGTCGGAGGCAGCCGGCGACGGAGGGGGGGAGCTCAGCATTGGAGATGGATTCGGCCATGGTGGGTTTGGAGTAAGGCTCGGAAGTGACGAGCTGTTTTTGTGGTTCTGCATGGGTTCTGTTTTGGCGCCAGCGGTATTGAAGAAGGAGGTGACGTGGGGGGGGTTCGGGTCGGATCCCCTTAACGGGTCCGAACCCGGCCCCTTGTGCCCTTTATAATTTTTTTGTTTTGTTTTTTTTTGGCGTCTTGCTCGGCGAATCCGAGCACGGATTTTGAAGCAATTTTTGGCCACTTTGCAGCTCGGTATGGCAGTAGCTCGGATGGTAGATCCGAACTATGTGGCTTGATCTGAGCCGTTGGATGGTGGCACAAATCTCGAGACGGGCTCAATTCCCAAGAAAACGCTATCTTGTCGTTTAGCGACGCTGGCAAGATCTGGGCCGTTGGATGATGGCACGAATCTCGAGACGGCTCAGTTCCCAAGAAAACGTTATCTTGTCGTTTAGCGTCGCTGGCAAGATCTGGGCCGTCTGATTGAGATCAGACGCGAAAGTTGAGGAGAAAGTGTGTTTTCCCCGTTTACCAGATCGGGAAGGCACTTGCTCGGCAACCGACCGGACTCTTTGATGTTGGAGCTCGGCTCGGCTCGTGCGAGTGGCTTGGAAGGGAAGAGCTCGGATGGGAAGAGCTCAGATGGGAGTGGCTCGGCTCGGCTCGTGCGAGTGGCTTGGAAGGGGAGAGCTCGGATGGGAAGAGCTCAGATGGGAGTGGCTCGGCTCGGCTCGTGCGAGTGGCTTGGAAGGGGAGAGCTCGGATGGGAAGAGCTCAGATGGGAGTGGCTCGGCTCGGCTCGTGCGAGTGGCTTGGCTCGGATTTCCGAGCTATTCGGCGCAGCTGCATTGAGGTTCACTTTCCCGGGGCTACGGTGGTCCGATCGGAGCGTGTGACCCCTCGTTTCGAAGCTAGTTCGAAGATTTACAACTTCTCTTTAGGAGTGGGATGAAGATTCACCCTCCTTCATGGTCAAAATAGCCCCGCAAGATGCTTGTCTTCATGAAGTTGACAAGTACTTTGGTCTTGGGGATTTTGGAAGGGGAGCTCCGCTCCTAGGGGCGGAGAAGATGTGCCAGGAAGACCCTTGTGCTTGGAAGACCCTTGGGTTAGGAAGAAGAGGCGCGAGTGGGTCGGATCGCTAGTCGCTCGGCTAGGAATACTGAGCGACGTGGAGCGATCTGAGCCACTGGATCTCAGCGCGGATCTCGAGGCGGGCACAGTTTCCAAGAAAACGCTATCTTGTCGTTTAGCGACGCTGGCAAGATCTGGGCCGTTGGATGATGGCACGAATCTCGAGACGGCTCAGTTCCCAAGAAAACGCTATCTTGTCGTTTAGCGTCGCTGGCAAGATCTGGGCCGTTTGATCGAGATCTTACGCGCAAGTTGAGGGGAAAGTGTGTTTTCCCCGTTTACCAGTTCGGGAAGGCACTTGCTCGGCAGCCGACCGGACTCTTTGATGTTGGGGCTCGGATCGGGAGAGCTCGGCTCTGGAAGAGAGCTATTTGTGAGACGAGTGTGAGGAGGGACCCTATGAGAGAGTTGTGCTCCAAACTTGCTGAGAAGAGGTCCGCTTCGGGGGCGAGCGGAGGGAAGAGCTCGGCTCTGGAAGAGGGCTATTTGTGAGACAAGTGTAAGGAGGGACCCTATGAGAGAGTTGTGCTCCAAACTTGCTGAGAAGAGGTCCGCTTCGGGGGCGAGCGGAGGGAAGAGCTCGGCTCTGGAAGAGGGCTATTTGTGAGACAAGTGTAAGGAGGGACCCTATGAGAGAGTTGTGCTCCAAACTTGCTGAGAAGAGGTCCGCTTCGGGGGCGAGCGGAGGGAAGAGCTCGGCTCTGGAAGAGGGCTATTTGTGAGACAAGTGTAAGGAGGGACCCTATGAGAGAGTTGTGCTCCAAACTTGCTGAGAAGAGGTCCGCTTCGGGGGCGAGCGGAGGGAAGAGCTCGGCTCTGGAAGAGGGCTATTTGTGAGACAAGTGTAAGGAGGGACCCTATGAGAGAGTTGTGCTCCAAACTTGCTGAGAAGAGGTCCGCTTCGGGGGCGAGCGGAGGGAAGAGCTCGGCTCTGGAAGAGGGCCATATGTGAGACGAGTGTGAGGAGCAACTCTAGGGGAGAGCTGTAGCTCCGAACTCGCTGCTTGTGTGAGAGAATCAACGGTTGTGGGAGCAATTCCGAATGGCGAACCACTTCTAACCCGCTGAAGAGCAGGTTATTCGAAGCAGACTCGAGCCAAGTGTTGGACTCCGAACCATCGGTAGAGGTGTTCAACGGCTGTGGGAGCAGTTCCGAATGGCGAACCACTTCTAACCCGCTGAAGAGCAGGTTATTCGAAGCAGACTCGAGCCAAGTGTTGGACTCCGAACCATCGGTAGAGGTGTTCAACGGCTGTGGGAGCAGTTCCGAATGGCGAACCACTTCTAACCCGCTGAAGAGCAGGTTATTCGAAGCAGACTCGAGCCAAGTGTTGGACTCCGAACCATCGGTAGAGGTGTTCAACGGCTGTGGGAGCAGTTCCGAATGGCGAACCACTTCTAACCCGCTGAAGAGCAGGTTATTCGAAGCAGACTCGAGCCAAGTGTTGGACTCCGAACCATCGGTAGAGGTGTTCAACGGCTGTGGGAGCAGTTCCGAATGGCGAACCCCTTCTAACCCGCTGAAGAGCAGGTTATTGGAAGAGGAATCGAGCCAAGTGTTGGACTCCGAACCATCGGTAGAGGTGTTCAACGGCTGTGGGAGCAGTTCCGAATGGCGAACCCCTTCTAACCCGCTGAAGAGCAGGTTATTGGAAGAGGAATCGAGCCAAGTGTTGGACTCCGAACCATCGGTAGAGGTTAGTAAGTTGCAGGAGCAGCCATGTAGAAGAGGCTGGACTCCGAACTCACCCTTCAGCGAGAGATAGAGATGAAGCCAGAGCAACAATTTCAATGAAAAAAATGTAAAGTTTTATTGAAATAAACTAAGTGGCTGCTTCAATATGGCGAGCCCTTATTACATGCTATCGGCCGGATTACAAGCATCGGCCTTATTGAAAATAAGGGTCCTACTTCTACAATAAGGTGAAGACCTCTTGGGAAGAGTCGGGGGGTTCTGAGTCGTAAAGCTCGGCGGGCCCTTCAGTTCGTTCGTCGGCTCCTCAGGGGGGAAGCTCGGCCCCTTCTTTCTGGACGAACTTGGTCAGGTGCCCCCGCTGTATGAGTTCTTCGATCTCCTCCTTCAGAGCCCGACAATCTTCCGTGTCGTGGCCGTGGTCCCTGTGAAAGCGGCACCACTTATGCTTGTCCCTCTTCTTGCCAGGTGTATTCATTCTCGGGGGAGCGCGGAGGAGCCCTTCCTTGTCCACCTCCATAAGAACTTCTGATATATTGGCAACAAGGGGGGTGAACTTCTCAATCCGAGGAGTCGGGCGGTGCTGGCCACTGCCCTCCTTCTGAAGCTTCCTAGCCTCTTCTTCTTCGGTCAGCTTTCGTTTCGTCCCTGAGGTGGACCTTCCGAAGCTTGGAAGGTAGGCGGCCTCTTCGGCACGAATGTACTTGTCACACCTGAGAAGGAGGTCGGCAAAGTTCCGTGGAGGCTTCTTAGCAAGAGAGGAGCGGAGCCTGGAATTGAAAACGTTGGATTGGAAGGCGGCTGTTGCAACGGATTGGTCGAGGGAGGCTATGGACCTGACCTCCGCAGTGAACCTCTTCACATAGTCTCTCAACTTCTCTCCCTTCTCCTGGCAGAGCTGGAGTAATGAGAGGCTGGTCTTCTCTGTGTGTCTACTACTCATGAAGTGGGTGATGAAGAGGCTCTCGAATTGCTCGAAGGAGAAGATGGAAGAGGGAGCAAGGCGGGAGTACCATTCCCTAGCCGACCTCCTCAAGGTGGCTGGGAAGGTCTTGCAGAGTAAGGCGTCCGAAGCCTGGTTGATGAGCATGAGGGTCTTGAAGCTTTCGATGTGGTCCACGGGGTCTGACTCCCCCGAGTAAGTTTCGAACTTGGGGGGTTCGAAACCTCTTGGGATAGGAGCTTCCATGATGGTTCGGGAGAAAGGGGGTCTGCTCGGACGGATGGTTTTGCTGTTCGACCCCTCCCCCTCGTCCATCCGACCGATTCGCCTCTCCACCTCATGGAGACGGCGGTATAGGGCATCGTCCCTGCCGCGGTAGTCGAACGAGTCTCTGGACTCGTCTTCGTAGGAGGGAGAGCCGGGGCTACGACGATGGTCGTCCCGAGAGCGGCGAGGGCTAAGTTCATGCTGCCGGCGGTTAGGAGCTGGCGAAGGAGGGGCGGACCAACGGCGAGGACCGGGAACCTGTTGGGGCGAAGGAACCCTTTGGGCCTCATTGTTGTTGGGTCGGAGGTTAAGAGCCTGTTGTACCATTGCCTGGAGTTGTTGGAACTCGGCGCGAGTGATGGGCGCCTCATTGTTCCTCGACTGATGCCGACCGGTAGGAGAGTGGCGCCTCCTCCTGTAATGCCCGGGTGACTCTCTTCTTCCCCTTCGGACAGGAGACCTTCTATAATCTCGGTGGTGAGGGGACCGCTCACCCGGACGTTGTTGGCGAGAGGCTCCCTCTCGGGCCCGCTTCTCGTCCAGACGGTGGCGTAGGTCCTCTTCCTTCTTTTGATTTTGGGGATTGTGAGAGGCCATGGAATCTGTAGAGGTGTTGTGTATGGAGACGCGGTCCTGATTGAGCGGTTGCTTCATACGAGAGCCCCCCGCACCGGCATTCTGAGGACCGGTGGGAACCCTGGGGGGTTGCTGATTCTGAAGAGGAGGCTGATCTTGAAGAGGGTCCTCCACTTGAAGCGGGGGTTGTCCCTGCTGCGGAGCGGGTTGGATGGGGACTACCTCTTGCTGATCAGCGGGGTTGGGCCCACGGTTGGACCCCCTAGATCTGACCTTCCTGGGAGGCATGGCTGGAGAAGAGCTAAGTCGACGAGGAAGAGGCGGCGGCTATTCGTATGGTTTTCCCACAGACGGCGCCAATCTGTTACCGCTGATTTCGGTGTGGGGGTAAACAGATGAATTTGTGGATTCGCGAGAAACCTGAATAGCAGATCCGAACCTGTTCGTCTGAGTTGGGCTGCTGACTCCCGCCGTGCACCTGCAAGGAAAGTGCGAAACACCGGGGTTGATCCCGGCGACGCACCCTCCGACGCTCTTGTCAGTAACCAGAAAAGATTAAGAAAGAGCTTAAGCAGGTAAAAAAGTGATTAACCTGTAACAGTGGTTGGTGGGGGGTATTTATAGTCGCCGTTGGGATCAGATTAGGAATGTGATTCCTGTGATCTGATAAGGCATAAAATCCTCGTAATCAGATTAGGAATGTAATCCCTTAATTCCCGGTGAGAGCAAATCAGGCCTGTTGATTTGGTCAAATCAGTAACCCTGATTTTCCTCTTGCTGATCTGGGTTCGTCTTGGGTCGGGACCCGTACCCAGTTGGAGTGGATCCGTTCGCGGGTTATTGGATCTGTGAGAAGGAGACCCAGTACCCGCTTCGGACCCGCTAGTAGGTGAAATTACCGTTTTACCCCTGAGCTTTGAGATTCGCGTCCGATGTGAACGGTCCCGATTTAATCCTATTTTTAGCCATATCAGCAGGTAATTCCGGAGACTATTTCACTCACACCTTGATAATTCTGGGGATTATCTCACATCGTAGATCATACTGAGGTCCATAACCCATGTTTGCACTGATTTCATCATATCAAAACCTAGTGCCTGTCCTTATCTTATTAAGTTAATTAATTAATTACGAATCTCCTAGAGTTGGTGTACCCTACCGGACTTAACTCAGTGGATCAACAACAAAGCCACAACTAGAAAAACCACAAAATCTCAACTGCCGTTGCACTAGGGTTCCACTCACCCTCTAGAGACTCACAACTCAACCATCAACACAAAAACTTTCATTAAAACTCTCAATTCCATTATTAGTACTCTCATATTAAGAAAACTTCTTAAAAATCAACAAATCCAAATTCATTTAGTACACTTACAAATTCAAGAACTAAAATAAAATATTAAATCTATTAAATAACTGAAAATCATATTTTGAAGTCGTAGAATATAACAAAACATCAATTTCTTCGAAAACCATATATATTTCATTTAATCAAGTCATAGAAATTCAATTTAAATTCTATTATAATCAAAAAATAACTCCCTATAAAATAATATAATCTATAGTAAAAACAACATCTAAAACAGTAGATCAATAATCTGTAATATTGAAGAAATAATCGTTTAAGAAATATGAAGAAAACTCAACAAACCAATCAGCCAAGACACTAACAGTCGACTGTAAAAACCAGTTCAAAAGAGAACGGTCGACTGTCAAGCCGAAATCCAAAAGACCCAAGAATTTGAAAGTCGACCGACATTTTTAGTTCAAAACAGAGCGGTCGACTGTCATGTTCGAAAAAAATGACAGCTTTAATATTCGTGCACTTTTTAACTGATACTTCAACAAATCTTTGTAAAATTATAAATTTGGAAAAAAAAATCTTGAGATGATCAAATACAACTTGTATAAAATATTGCAGTTTATAAAACTAATCGAAATCTCTTCAAGATCATAAAATAGCAATTTTCGACAAAATTCTTCAAAATAGTAAAGTAGTATATATATATATATATATATATATATATATATATATATATATATATATATATATATATATATATATATATATGCGTATAGGTGTGTTAAGCCTCAGTAAAGTGTTAACAAAACATTGTATATAGGTAGTATATTTTTCAAAACCATTTATCACAACTCTGACCTAATTCGAAAACATCACAAAATCACCAAAATCAATTTCGGCTGAAGCATCAGACCTGAAAAACCAAAATCCCTCTTTTACTCAAAACTTGATCTTTTTTATTCAAAAACTCTTCTTGTAATTCATTAAACTCATACACAATACTTACAATAGTTTACCTATGAATATATGCAATTACAACAGGTAAATAATCAAGTTTTACTTCATCAAATCATCAAAACAGAGCATGGGCATATACACACTGTAAAGATTCAATTTTTGTCCACTTTAAGCAATATTCATCATATAATTCATAGTATATGTTCAAATAAGCAAGATTATAATACAAAACAACATACCAATGATTTCTAATAAGTTCTTAACAATCTCAAGTCATCTATTTAGGGTTTTAATCATCAACAACATAGTTCTCATAAAAAGATTCAATTTTTATTCATACATCTTTTAATAAACTCATTATATCATCACACAATCACCTACATGCTTTCCAATAGAAAAATCATCACATACGACATACATAGAACATCAAGAAATCAAGCATATGTCACTCACCTTATTGAAGAATCAACCGAATTAATAAAGAGAATAAGAAAAGTCCTTCCTTTCGCAAGAAATCCAAGATCCTCGCTTCAAAACTCCAAGAAATCAATAATAAAGAAAACCCTTTGTGTAATGTAGAGAAGAGACGGCTGCACTCTCTTTATATTAGGCCGGAAATCAGGTTATTAGGGTTTTGAGTAGATTCTGCAAAATATCCATTTTGAATATATCTTTACATATATAAATCTTCCTACTAGGAAGTTAGATTAACCAATTCAATTTGGATTAAAAATAAAAAATAACCAACTTAATCTGGTCGGCACTAATTTCAAATCCAGATAAACAAAATTTGTAATTTTGCTTCTAAGTGGCAATTTTGCAAAAAGACCATTCTTTAAGAAATTTGAGAAATAAACCAAATCTATTAAAATAAAAAGTAAAATTTTTACCTCTGAGTTGACTAGAAATCTTGCTCAGCCCAAAAAACCTGAAATCTGGAGTTTTTACTCCAAGTGGTAATTTTGCACAAAAGCCCCTCTTTTTGTAATATTTGCAAATAGGTCAAATAAGTATCAGAAAAATCCAGAAATTCATAAATAATACCTACTAATAAATAATAGGTTTCCCCAAAATAATTTCAAACTTTGAACTTCCCATGAAAATATTTGCACGTGTTTTGCACGTGTAAAAAGATAAATTTCAAAAAAAATATTTATTAAATCGTCAAAAATGATTTTAATTCATTTATTCATCTCAAAAAAATTATTTAAAAATCTAGGGTGTTACAGGTAGCCATCGACTACTCCACAAAGTTGGTCGAGGCAGAAGTCTAACTTCCATCACAGAGCACGAGGTTCAACAATTCTTCTAGAAGAACATAATATGCCGGCTCAGGATCCACCGAATTCTATGCACCGACAATGTAACAAAATTCACCGGCAAGGGATTTCGCAAGTTCTGCACCGATCTGGGGGTTGAACAATGCTTATCCTCTATCTCTCACCTCCTGACCAATGCTAAGCAGAGAATGTCAATCAACAAATATTGGATGGCCTCAAGAAGAGACTTGATGAAACATTGAAGAGACTGTGGGTCGAAGAACTCCCAAGCGTGCTCTGGTCCTATAGAACCGTGAAGAGAATACCAATAAGAGAATCTCCATTCAACCTCATCTTCGGCACATAATCACTCATCCCACTAGAGGTGGATTACCTTCCTCTCGTCTTCTCTCCTTCAATGAAGACCAGAACTCAAATAACCTTCTCGTTAATCTTGATCTCATTCAAGAAATACGAGAAAATTCTGCCCTGCGGAGATATATCTACCAGTAGAGGACGATGAAGTTCCTGTAACGCCCCACCCCGAAATAGCGATTTTAGCAATCATCTGCCCACCACAGGCTGCATCATAAAGGTGCTATTGCTTGTTGGTGACCTCAAATCCCAGGCAATTATATATATATACATATACTTAATTAATGCCAAATACTTTTTATATGGGACAAACCAACCCCATATCTAACTTTCTCTCCCCGAGAGAAATGACAGCGAAGCCATCAGCCAGGCCCCACTGCCCACGTGGCAACGCAACAATGCTCAGTTGCCTCCCTTTGAAACCGAGCAGGCCCCACTTGCCATGTCACCCACGTCGGTGACGTCAGCAACCGCAAGCAGTAATCGTTGCTTTCCTTCCCCACGGGCCCCCTCCAACTTAATTTGCTATAGAAAGTCCCCATAGGAACCATATAGGCCACCCTTCCAATTAAATATTTATATATATATCTATTCTTTACACGGGGTGTTAAAGACACCCCCCTTAAGATTTCACCGTCTTCGCTGAATCCGGGACTTGCAACGTAGCGCCAGGATCTCCTTTCTAGCCGATGTGGAGTGGCGTACCCCTGATTCAGTCAAATCTTAGCGTAATGCCCCTGGCTACACCGCTAGCGTACTGACCACGACTCTCTCTCAGATATACAAGACACACCCCACTCTTACCCACATCGGTGTCAAAAGTCGGCTCTGATACCATTTGTAAAGCTCCGCCCTGAAACAGCGATTTTAGCAAACAACTGCCCACCACAGGCTGCCTCATAAAAGGTGTTATAGCTTGTTGATGACCTCTAATCCTAGACAATTATATATATATATATATATATATATATATATATATATAATGCCAAATACTCCCGATATGGGACAAACCAACCCCATATCTCACTCTCTGTCTCCGAGAGAAATGATGGCGAAGCCATAAGCCGGGCCCCACTACCCACATGGCAACGCAGCAACGCCCTCCCTTTCAAATCGGGCGGGCTCCTCGTGCCATGTCACCCACGTAGGTGACGTTAGCAACCGCAAGCAGTAATCGTTGCTTTCCTTCCCCGTGCTCCCCTCCAACTTAATTTCCTATAGAAAGCCCCCATAGGAACTCCATAGGACACCCTTTCAATTAAATATTTATATATATATCTATTCTTAATACGGGGTGTTATAGTTCCATAACAAGAAGGCCCGTCCTGCCAGCCTCAAAGAAGGGGACCTCGTCCTTCAAAGGCTCGAGATATCCGACCCACTCAAGAAGGGAAACCTCATTAATCAAGATGATACACTCCCAAACATTATTATGAAAATTTAGACGTAAAGTACTAATATATTTATATCTCACAATCTGCAAATTGGTAACCAAAGATGTTATAGATTCTATACTCAGAGGGCTACAATTTAAATGTATAAAGTTTTAAATTTTATTACTGGGAACTGGTTCAAATCTCCGTACCAAGTCAACCAAACAGCAGGGCAGAGATCTAATATTTTCATTTATATAAGTCATGATTCACAAACGTATAAAGCTTGAATAGTAATATGTATCTATATGTATAAACATTTCCAAATCATGTTGGTGCAGTGTATGAAATGACGAAGGAATTCTTACGGTCTTTCTGAGTATTAAATTGACGAGAATCAAATATAACAACAAATAATGAATGGTTCAATTTCAAATGTCGAATGAAAGAAATAAGCGAGATCGATAATACGATGGACAAAATTGAAGAGAGCTACTTGAGGGGGATTCCATAAGTGCTTGTCTATTATGACGATTACAAGCGTGAATAGAATGCAGGAGTGAGAAGGAGCGACAACGGCTACGGTAGTGACACGACAGCAAGACAGGCAGCAGTTACGACCAACAAGATGCAACTACGACAACACAATAACGAGAACGACAGCAATAGCGGTAAAAATGGCAGCAACACCAGTGACAACGGTAGCAACGATGACAAGAATGGCAGCAACCGATGGGAGAAAAGGAAGCAAGGGTGAGCGAGATGACAGCAAGGGGTTGTTCAGTGGCTAGGAAGAGTTCAGGACAATGGAGGTTGCCATTTGTGATGGTGTTCGGGTTGATGGTAGCAAGGAGAAGGTGGATGCAGTGGGTTGTCGAGTAGGGAGCAGCAAGGCACCTAGGGGCTGTTCAGGTTTCGATGGCAGATGTGAAGCAGCAAGGTGAAGGATTACAGGGTTGTTTCGGGATGGAGTCGGGGTGAATGGGAGGAAAGGCAGTGGGTGGTTGCAGTGAAGGAGGGAGGTGGTCGGCTGAGTGGGAGATGGAGATGGCGGGTTGTGAAGAAGATGAAGGGGATCGGGTTAAGAAGATGACAATGGAAGGATTTCGGGATGGTTGAGGAAGTGGTGTCACGCCCCGCTTCCCAAAAAACAGAATACGAGCACTTGACATTGGCCCAGCAAATGACTAATGTCACTCATAAGCTGCTTATCTGATCAACTCAACAATATAATAAATACAGAACAATTGCGCATGCAATAATAATAATCTCATGAACAATAATACTTGGAATGAAGCAATATGAAATATCCAAATACAATAAACCAACATCTGGAAACAATAATAAAAATATTCGGGTCAAAAGCCTACAATACAATGAGATAACAATAGTTCAATGATTAAGTCTTCATGAAAAAACAATAATTTATTAAGCAGTGATGCAATCAATTTCTTCACAAATGTTGTTCTCCCGATCCGTTAAACAATTCTCCATCAACACTTGTAAACACTTCATCTAAAAAGAGGAGAAAAATTGTCCTTAGAGCAAGTCATGGACAGCAAGTAGAGAAAGCAAGGAACAATGGAATAATGATATAACATTGAATTCAATGGATCAATAGGAATCAATAACATGAGATAATAACAATAATCAATATCATAATAATCGATACAATAGTTGTAAATGGTGATTCAATAATCGATAACAATATTCAATGACCAATAACAATAACAAATAGCCAATATTCGATATCAATAGAACAATGATGAACAACATGCAATGTCGATGTTGTGTTAATTCTTAAGTCTATTAATCATTTTAATTCTAACTAATGCAGCACTTCATGCCTCCCATTTATTTACCACCTGGTTGCTACATAAAAATAAGTTACGTTTAGACTTAGTGGTGGATTTTATAGATCATGTACTCAACAACGATATACAATAATGACCGATGATTTAATGACCGATGACTGAATCAATTGAGATACTGTAATCAGTAATCTACAATCAACCGATGACCGATATGACCGATATGACCGATAGACCGATAAATAGGGAAACATGGGCCCCTCCTCCGAGTACAGTCCCTATTTTGTCCACTACTAAAGTCAACCCTTAAACCCTGGCTTGTTAATTATTTTATCAATGCAACAATACAATATGCAATTTAAGACATGAGACAAACAAACAGTACCAATAGAAAAGCAATATGACGATAACTTAGATAGGATAATTAGAATGATGACAATGGGACATTAGGATCGTGCAATGCAACATACACACTTTAATTCATGCAATACTATGATATAAGAATTAATTTAAGAAAAAAATTGGAAATTACAATTCTGGACATTAAACGCAGTCGTAGTAAAACGATCATAACTTTTGTTGTACAACTCGGAATTCCGAATTCAAGATGTTCTGGAAACCAGAAACATAGGACTACAACTCTTATTCAGAAAGTTATTTATTTTAAGATCATTTACTGGGTCAAAAATAACAGACAAAATCTAGACAGCAACAACATACAAGTTTTTGGGTATTTTTCATGAAATAAATTAATTAAACATGATGGATATCGATATTATAGTCAATAGATCTTATAATCCGCATGATGGGTGTCATAGCATGATAAATACAATTAAAACACACATATACACTATTTTAACAACAACCAAACATCAATCGATCATTCACACATACAACCTAGCATTAGTTTCTAAGATAGATTATTTGTGTAGCGATTATATGAATAACCCTATTATCAATTTTACATGAATGCATGAAAGATTCAATCTTTGGAGTCAAAAGTGGTACGAAGTCAAGAATATTGGGGTAAGCTCGTGTAAACCCTCAATAGACCCAACGAAAGATAATTAATACAACGATACGATAAACGATTAGGATCTACTTGTGGAATTTCAATAAAAATTCTTGAATTTGATTCAATTAGAAAATCAAGAGGGAAAGTGACTTACCTTATTGACGGTTAGTTCGGACACTAAGAATAATGGGATGAGAATCCCAGAGCAAAGCCAATGATTGTGGACAAAGCATATCTTAATGATGATCGACGATCGATGATAAAGTGCAAGATCAAGCAAACAATGACCGAGATCGAGGTCGAGATCAAGTGCAAGATCAAATATCAAAATCAACGGCCGAGATCGAAAGATCAAAGATCAAGATCAAAGTAGCAAACAACACTCCTTGGATCCAAACAACATACAACAATCCTCAACACAACACCAAATAGCAAAATTGCCTAATCAGTAAACACCAATCAATCTCGGCCAACATAGCAAATGCGATGACTGTGTGCGATGCTCGGACTGACGAGGGTAGTGATGGCAGTCGGGGGTGCAGTTGCGGCTCGACGGCAAACGGGACAGGGACAGGGTCGACGATGGAGGTGAAGGCAATGACTTCCAACAGCAAAGGGAAGCAACGGGGATGGGTTGCTTCGATCCGATCGAGGGGGCACCGCGATGGAGGTAGGCAGCGACAGTGGATAAGGAAGACAACGAGAGGGTGCTTCTGTGGGTGGAGGGTGCTGCGACTGGAGGCGGAGGAGAATGGCGAGGCGGGATGAAGATGGGTTCGATGGCGTGGCTCTATTTTTGAAAGAAACAGAGGAAGAGGGGGGAGAGCTATGGGGCGGGTGACTGCGGAACTGAGGTGGGGTTAGTAATGGTGGTGTAACACCCCTAATTCCAAATAAGTTTGAATTCAAAGTTGCACAGGATCTTTACACTTCACTTCGTACAATTTTACAAGGAATTTATAACTTTATTTACATCAGAGTCTTTTACATCAACACACAGCGGAATAAATAAAATACCACAATGATAAATGTACAATTGTAACAACTTTAGCATTTTAAGTAATCATCAGCATCAAATTCATCTTTATATCTTGTTGTAGATTCAAAGTCCTTCATATGAAACTGTGGACACGTCAGTTGCTTACAACTGACAAAATATTATACACGGCCATCCTCACTGTGCCGAATGTATAACGACTCTTAAATACTTTAACAAACACAAACTTGATCACAAAAAAACTAAAGAGGGACTATCTTGTTGATGTCGTGGGTGTTGTGCACTTAATCCTTAATGCAGTTATTTATATTAAATGACACTAATGCACACTTGTTCGGATTCTATGCATCCCATACTACATAGATCCGAAGGCAAGCCCTTCATCGTACTTTATCTTGTAGGGTTGGATCCCTCGTTATGAGTTTAACTACTACGACAACTACAGTAAGTATCTTAGATGTACTATGAGTTATGAGCCCATGTCCAGACATCCTGGAGGGAATCCCACGTTATGACATGATGCATCATGTAGACATTCTATGGACAATTCGGCTCTGCCATGGAACGATGGCACTACGTAGTCACCAAGCACCCCACAAGCATCGCCACAGTCCCGATATTCTGGAGATGTATTTACGTACTGACATGACGCATTATGTAGACATCCTATGAACACTCTCACACCGTAGATCCGAGGCCCTCATACTTGTGTTTTTCTCTTACTTTCATCACATCTCCACTATAGTGTAGTCCTTACATTTTTAGTTTATTTTAAAAGAAAATTATCTCAACCTAGAGCTAGCTTACCCTACCAGACTTAAACCAAACAAACGAGATAGTCAGCCTACACTGGCCACTTCTCAAGAGATGCTCAACCCACACTGGTTAGCTCTCAAATTCATTAATAAATACTTTCGGTCACTAGTGTCTCCCCTAGCCTCTAGATTCCAACAACTATCTCTTTCTAGAGATCAAAAATTTGTTACATTCAATCTCAAAATAATAATTCAATTTCTTTATTTACAATCTCTTTCTCAAAGAGAAACTTTTCTTCATAATCTCATAACATAAAATAATTCAATTCAACTTCTTTTATCAATTTAATCACTTATAACATTGTGTGCAATTCAAATAATCTCATAATCAAAAGTTAATAACCATAAAATCTCATTAAGAAAAATCTAAATGCATTCCAAATTTTCATTTTATTAAAATTAAACAAGAGTCACATTTTAATCGATAAAATCGAGTTCTTCAACATTATTTAATGTAAAATCTCCTTTTAATTCTCATAAAATATATCAAAATATTGTAGAAATAATTTTTATAAAGTTTAAACAATTTTAGAAGAATAATAGAATTTTTTTCCCATTTTTATTTCACTTAAAAACTCGAAATACCAAAAAAAGTCAAAAAAGAAAACAAAGTGGCAAGAGTCGGATTCGAACCCAGGACCAATGCCCAACCCCGCTGATGAACAGTAACCGACCCAAAGCGCACCCGAAGACCAGTTGGTCTAGAGTGACTAACCAATATGATATTACTTATTTACTTTTATACGTCGACTGTGCTGTGATTTGAAGAAAAATTGAAAATTCAATAAAATAGAGCCTCTAACAAGACTCGATGTCATGGCCCACTTTCCAAAAAGAATACGGAATACGGATACGCGACTCAACCCAGCGAATAATTTGCATCATCCATAAGCTGTTCAGGAATCTTTACAACATTTCACAATATAATCAGAGTCGGAAGGAAAAAAGTCAATCAGACACATACAAGATTGAATTAATAAACCAACAGAATTTACTTGAAACAAAATATATTAATCTCAAATAAATCAGAATCTGGTCAAGACAAAATCCTGGGTCACATCACCCAAAATACAAAGTAATCATCCGAGTACTCAAAATACATTATTCAAAGCAACAATAATAGCAATACTAATAAGCAAGAAATCCAGCACTAATATCTCATTTCACCAATGCCGTCGGGCAGCTGATCATCCTGATCTACAATTAATAATTGCAGGAGAAGGAAAGAGAAAATAAGTACCCGTTAATGCAAGTTGCGGGCCACTTATAATATAGGATACAAGTACATGGAAAACTAACAAATAGCATGGAATAACGCATCAACAGTAATAACTAGCATGAATCAGTAAAACAAAGTCAACTAGCATGGATTACTAACAGTACAAATGAATGTGTCAAGTATACTGTCATAGGGCAACTAACAGTTTCCAGTAACAGTAAGCTCAGTATATCAGTGAACAGTATAACAGTATCAGTCCAACAATATCAGTCTAACAGTATCAGTCTTATGTTCTTACAGTCTTGTGTGTATTACTGGCTAGGTAGCACTTCATGCGTCCCATATTATAATACATGGTTGCTACAATAAACAATTTAGCTTTTAGATTTCATATTGGACCATAATGGGACAGTGTACTCAAGTATCAGTAATAGTAATAGTAACATTAGCAGTAATAGTTACAGTAACATTAGCAGTAAAAGTAACAGTAACAGTAGCAGTAACAGTAACAGTATGGAACACTAGTTCTCTTCCAAGTACACGTTTCCATATTTTCCACTACTAGATCTTCCGTTAAGAAACCCCGGCTTGGTCACTTTTATTATGGTTATCAACAAACATAATACTGCATGAAATAGTGTCAAATTATCATGGTATAACCATTATTAGGTTCAGGAAAACAAATAAACATGCATAGGTGATATACAGTCACATAAACTAGCAAACTAGTGTATGTTCATATTCAGGACAGCATGACAGTACAGTATTAAAACAGTGATTTCCGTTACTACAGAAATCCAAATCTGAATCCGTCAAAGAATCTGAAAAATAGACTTCCACATGAATCCAGCGATTATATATAAGCCATATAGTATTTCACAAAATCATAACTCAAAACTGATATGAATCCAGAAAAACACGTTTAGCCAGAAATCAGTAAATCGTATTCAATGACAGGAAAACAGCATTAAAACTCCTCAAATAAATCCAGTAAAAATCTGGGGTAATCCCCTATATGTATAGTATCAGAATATAAAGTTTTATAATATTCCAATAACATTTGTTTAGTTGACAAAAATCAGAAAACATCAAAAAATGATAGTTTGGCAAATCTGGAATTCCCAACACTGCTGTACGAAAACTGTAATATCTAGCAAACCGTGAAACAAAATCCAAATCCGTCAAAGGGATATGAAAATAGAAAAAATAATCTAACTTTCATATTTCATAAATATTTTCCATACAGTAAAAGAAAATAGGGTGAAAATACGATTCTTTACAGAACAGTGAGAAAAATACAACAGTATAGCTTTCATAAACAAACATGAAATGGAATATAAAACTCATCAATAAAATCCACCAAAATTCTGGGTAATCCCTAGATAGATATAGAAATACTGTACAGATCAAAATAATATAATTAGGACTAGTATAAAAATAGTT
Organism: Hemerocallis citrina; assembly: GCA_017893485.1. Classification (NCBI taxonomy): domain Eukaryota; kingdom Viridiplantae; phylum Streptophyta; class Magnoliopsida; order Asparagales; family Asphodelaceae; genus Hemerocallis; species Hemerocallis citrina. Next base: position 340,231,680 of record CM030358.1, on the reverse strand, counting down.
TAATCATCAAAAACATCAAGAAACGAAATCTGAAAATAGAAAACACGTCTGTAGTAAAATAGCCATAACTCATTCATACCAAAACGAAATCGATCAAGGTTAGAGGTTCTGGAAAGAAGACAGATTTCTCTACAATTCATGTCTAAGACAAAAATTAAAAATTCTGACCTTAATCGGGTCTAAAATACAAATAAAAACTGATTATCGACAAATACAGATTTTCTCTTGAAAACAAACCCAACATAAACCACACGAAACTCGTTCCAATCACAATCAAACATGGTATAGAGTCTACTAAGTGTCCAAACATCATGAAATAGAGTATATAACATATTCACAACCATCATAGCACATAGATCTCATCAAATACATAATTTTACCTAATTATCTCACATATATGAAAAGATCAAGAACGGTCAATCCTATTTGTTTTTATGTTGATTTTGTGTCGTGAGGCAACTATGGACAAATAGCACAATAGAGAAAAAATCCATAAAAGGAACACACACACGAGTTGTCTCTAGAACCCAACTACAATATAAGCGGTATTTTTGACTTGTATCATACAAAGAAATTTGAGTACAAGTTACTTGCCTTAACCGAAGATGAAAACGAAGAACACCAAGATAACAGGAACAGATTCCCGGCAGCGAACAAAAACCCACGAACAAAGATCACGAACCAAAGCAATCCAAAACCACACGTGCAAACCACGTGCACGTGCAAAACCAAGAGAGAAAGAAGACTGGGAGGGGGACGGCAGTGCTGGCCTGGTGCTGGCGTTGCTGCTCCTGCGCTGCTGACGACGCCAGCGGATGGGGAGAGACAGAGAGATGGTGGAGAGGAGCTCTCGTTGCAATGGGTTGCGGTGGCTAGGGGATGGGGGTTCGGTTTGGGGTGTTGACAACAAGAGTAGGGTGCAGGTCGGGGGTCGGTAAAGGGGTGTGCAGGCGGATGGGGGTCGGGGGTGTTGACGGCGCAACAGAGAGAGAGAGAGAGAGAGGTCGGTTGTAGTAGGAGATTTAAGGTTAGGTTTAAGGAGAGATAGTTATATAGGGTTGAGTTATTAGGTTGTGGATATTTTGGTTATTGGGTTGTGGGTAGTTTAAGAGTTATAATAGGATTTGTCTAGTAGGAGTTGATTTTAATAGGATTTCTATAGGATTGAAGGGAAATTTGGCTTTGGTAAACAATTAGGGATCAAAAACAATAGGATTAGAAATAGGGTAACCAACCAAAACACCATGAACACCCAAGAGAAAAATAAAGAGAACAAGAATCCAATAAAGAGAAAAGAACAACAATTGATGAAGAACGAAGAAAAAGACGAACAATCAACACAAAGAGCTCAAAATGAAATAAGATGAATATATATTGAAAACAACTCCAATATACGGTCCAAGAAAAATACAAGAGGATATAAATACTCAAGAAGAAGAAAAATACACCAAAGATACGAAAAACGAAAAACAGGGGTTACACTCGAACCCAGACCAAGGCTTCCACCCATGAACAGTAACAGACCCAAAGTGCACCCGAAGACCAATTGGTCTAAGTGACTAACTGATATGAAATTGGTTAAGTACTTTTTTATATACCGTACTGTATCTAACTCTTCCTTTAATAAACTCGATCTTTCAATCAAATTGTACTTATTCAAAAACATAGTTCTTTTTCAGAACATTTTTTTTCAAAATTACAGTATCGTCCATGTTTTTTAAATTCATAAATTTCTCTATTTTCACAATATAATAAAATCTTTCTTCCAAAATGCATCAAAGAACTCATATTACAAATTTTCAATTAAAATGTTCTCTCCTCAAAACTTCTTTATAAAAATTATTATACTCATAAATACATACTAGTGAGATTAATTCCACATTTTTTTACCACATTAGCATAAAAAAATCCTTTTTCATACATGTTGCATTATTTTGACTATTATTCTAACATGCATCAATTCTCATTCCAACAATTCACTAAATGATACTTTCTTTTTCTTTTTCTATTTTAACAATGTTCTAGTCATTTATTTGAATCACAATACCAATTCAACATATTATGCCATAACTAAAAATGAGATCATGCAATCTACTTTCATCATACCAATTAAAATTTAACAATTAAACCATTTACCAACTAGCATGCATCATACTCCTAAATTAGAGAGGATTTAAGAAACACCCACCCAAGAAATGTAACTTCTTAGCAAATAAACTCCTAGAATGGAAAGCTCCTAGTAGCAAAACTCCTTCAAAGGCTCCAAGAGAAGCACCACTTCGCCTCCTCGAAAATCCGTGCGCAAAGAGAACTCCCCAACCTCCATTTTCGGTAGTAAGACAAACAACACTTCATCTCATCTCTGTATATATATATCTACATAGGTGTACATATGCATATCTATATATATATGTATATAAATTATTTAGGTGTATAAAGGTGAGTAGGTGGAGAGAGCAAAGGGGACTTTGCTGGATTGATTTCGGTAGAACAACATGGAAGGAAAAGAGGAAGATGAGAGTGAATGATTGGGGGGGGGGGGGGGGGGGGTTCATTATATAAGGAGATTAGGAGATAGTTATGATAACTACTCCCACTAATACTGTAACACCCCATAATTTAAAATAACTATATAATAGTATATATATATATATATATATATATATATATATATATATATGTATAAAAAGAGGAGAGTGGCATTTGTGGTAAATATTATAAAGAGGAATAGGGGAGCCACGTGGTGAGTAAACAGCAGATTGTGCTGTGTGTGGTGGGTGACTTCACCGATGACGTCACCAGAAGGGGTCCTACCTGTTTGAAGTAGCGTTAGAGGCTGTGCTCTTGCTGACTTGTCTACTGGGGCCTACTTGGCTTTAGTGTACACGTGAGAGAGGCTTCAGCTGCCTATTTCGCAAGAGAGAGAGAACGAGAATTGTTTGAGAATTAGTCCTATATCAGGAGATTACAGGAATATAATATTAATAAATAATAATGCCTATGATCAAGAGTCACCAATCCAGTTAACCACCTTTTGAGAGGCAGTCTGTGGTGGGCAGTTGTACTATACTATAAATAATTTGTCTGATAAAATGTATAAATAGTCTGAGCAGGGGCAGGGGTGTTAAAAAGGGTATCAGAGCCGACTTTCGATACCGAGTGTGGGGCATGTCTATATAGTCGGGCGGTGGATTCTGAGACTATAGACCCAGTCGGGCAATGGATTTCGGGACTGTGGTGAGCCCTCAATTAAATCTGGGACTGTGATTGATCAGGTGGTGGATTCTGGGATCATGATTAGTCGGGTGGATTGGAGGGCAGCTCAATTAAATCTAGAATTATGATTGATCGGGTGGTGGATTCCGGGATCATGAATAATCGGGCAGATAGATGAGCAGATGCTCCACAACGGCTAGAAAGTATATCCTGCAATAGGTTGTGCATGCCCCGTGGTCAGCGAGGACGCTGATTTCTAAAGGGGTTGGGGGGTGTAACACCACGTAATTTGAAATAACTATATAATAGTAATATGTATAAAAAGAGGAGAGTGGCATTTTTGGTAAATATTATGAAAAGAAATAGGGGGCCCACGTGGTGAGTAAACTGCAGATTGTGCTGTGTATGGTGGGTGACATCACTGATAACATCACCAGGAGGGGTCTCGCCTGTTTGAAGTAGCGTTAGAGGTTGTGCTCTTGCTGATGTGGCTATAGGGGCCTACTTGGCTTTAGTGTACACGTGAGAGAGGCTTCAGCTGCCTATTTCGCAAGAGAGAAAGAACAGGAGTTGTTTGAGAATTAGTCCCATAATGGGAGATTACTAGAATACAATATTAATAAATAATAATGCCTATGATCAAGAGTCACCAATCCGGTTAACCACCTTTTGAGAGGCAGGCTGTAGTGGGTAGTTGTACTATAATATAAATAATTTGTCTAATAAAATGTACAAATAGTCCGAGTAGGGGCAGGGGTGTTACAAATACAACTCACTCATCCACTCTCTAATTCAAAAGTTTGTTTTCCCTCCATCCCAAACACATGCCGGCCACCTTCTCTCTTCCATGCTCAACACGTCCACGTGCATCACACTTACACACACATCACAAAAATTAATTATTTTTATTAAATCAAAACATATGTTTATAAATATATATGTTAAAATTAGTTTACTTAAAAATTATAATTTTCATTCATGAACAAAATAGACACACACACATACTTTATAGAATTTTATTTTGAAAATGAATACGTCTAAATATGTGCACCGCAAACACGTGCGTCGCCCGTAAAATATCAAAATACGAAATCATTTTATCAACGGAAAAATATTAAAGATAATCAAAATTGTAACCCCTGTTTCCTCAAAAATTTATTTTCTGTGTATTTTCTATATTTAATTTTTTTTGTAATTTTTTTTCGGTTTTTAAATTCTTTTGTCAAATTGTGTTATTGGATCTCCTACTAAAATCTATTTTCGACCAATAACTTTATTTGTAAATATTTTCTATGATTTTTATATTGAAACACAATTCGTATTTTTATTATTATTATTACTCTTATTATTACTGTTGTTTTAATCCTAATATTATTATTGTTATTATTATTATTTTTATTATTATTATTAGTATAAAACCCTAATTGTATATTTTATTGGTTATTGTATTTTCCTAAACCCATTGTATTCTATTCTAATTAAATAAACCCAATGCCAATTAACCTATACCCTATTTTAATTAACCTTACCCATTTCCCCATTCATTTAAAAATCCAAATACTCATCTATTTATAACCCTACCCTGTTTTATTCCCAAGCCCATACCCATTTATTAAATTACCCATTTAACACCGACCCAATACCCAAATAAGACCCGAAACCCACTGTTACCCTAATTCCCCCTATATATAATCTAACCCTGTTAAACACTAAGCAACCCCTTCATCTTCTTCATCTACCCATGCAGCCGCCCTACCTTTTCAACTTCCTCCTATCAACCCATCCGCTCTCCCGATCTTCTTTCACCTTGCACCCCTGTACCATATTCCCAAAGCTACAAATCCCTATAACCGCTCAGCCCAGCATCGTGATTTCCTGTGCTGCCGTCCTCCTATGCGTTGCACTGCCCAGCATGCGCACAGCTCCCTTGCACTGTCGCGATCACAGCGATGCTGCAGTGATGTCGTCGTGACCACCGCGCCACCCTGAGCAAGCTGCCTGTTCCGCCGCCGTGCCCCTGGCTGCCACCACCCACAGTCGAGCCCCGCTGCCATGGCTGCCAGTCCTCCATCTCGCCGCAGCCAATGCAGCCATGAGTTGCTCTGTTTGATGGAGTTTTGATCTTCCATTGATTGTGGGTCGTTGATCGCATCATGATCATCATCATCGTGGTTTTGATCCCTTGATTGAGAGCCATCTGTTGGATCTTCATCATCATCAACTCTCGATTAGCCGCCCGATCATCGACCAATCGTCATCACATCTCGATCCTCTTGATTATCATCATCTTAAAGTTCTTTGATCACTTTGATTGGTGGCCGTCCGATCGTCGATCTGAATCGATCATCATCATCATCATCATCAAGATACTGATCACATCTCGATCTTGATCTTTGATCAGAGTCGTCCGATCTGATCCGATCGCCTTGATATCTTAATCCCTTGATCTCAGCCGTCCGATCATGTCCGTGATTGATTGTTCTTTGGGTTTGTGATTTTGCTCAAGGTCATTCGTTCGTGGTGTCGTGTTCGTGCCTGGGATCTGTTCCCGTTATTCTTGGTATTCATTTCGTCTTTGGTTAAGGCAAGTAACTTGTACTCAAATTTCTTTGTATGATACAAGTCAAAAAATACCGCTTGTAGTGTAGTTGGGTTCTAGAGACAACTCGTGTGTGTGATGTTCTTGATGAGTTTGTCTCTATAGTGCTATTTGACCATAGTTGACTCACGACACAAACTTGACATGAACAACTTAGGTTTTGTCCGTTGTTGATTTAATCATTTATGTGAGACTTCTTGTGAGAATTTGGGTATTTGTTGAGAAACATGTGATAGACTTGTTCTAGATATGTTAATTACCCTATTGCATGATGTTTGGACACTTGGTAGACTCGATTTCATGTTTGGTTGTGTTTGGATCAAGTTTCGTTAGATTTATGTTGATTTTTGTTTTTGGGTAAAATCTGTATTTTGCCGCTATTCTGCCTTCATTAGTAATTTAAACCATATTAAGGTCAGAATCTTAATTTTAGTATAAAACATAATTTGTAGATAAATTCATCTGTTTTCCAACCACTCTGACCTTTCTCGATTTCGTTTTCGTATGTGTGAGATATGACTGTTTTACTACAGAGGTGTAGATAAATTCCAGATTTCGTTTCTTGATGATTTTGCTGACTAAATTATTTTGATACTTGTACTACACATATTATTTTGATCTGAATTTTGGTCAGTATTTCTATACCTATCTAGGGATTAACCAGAATTTTGGTGGATTTTATTGATGAGTTTATACGCCGTTTCATGCTTGTTTATAAAAGCTATACTTACTGTATTTTGCTCGCTGTTCTGTAAAGACTTGCATTTTTACCGTATTTCTGGTTACTGTATGAATAATATTTATGAAATATGAAAGTTAGAGTAATTTGTCCATTTTTATCTCCCATTGGCAGATTTGGATTTCGTTTTACGGCTTGCGAGCTATTTCAGTTTTCGTACAGCAGTGTTGGGAATTCCAGATTTGCCAAACTACCGTTTCTTGATATTTTCTGATTTTTTTTTACTAAACTAATCTTTCTAGAAAATTATGAAACTTAGTATTTTGATTCTAGACATATAGGAGAATACCCGAGATTTTTCCTGGAATTTATTATGAGGATTTCTTGCTGTTTTCCTTCATTTGAATACAATTTGCTGATTTCTGGCTGAACGTATTTTTCGGATTCAAATCAGTTTTGAGTTATGTTTTTGTGAATTTGTATTTGACTTATTTATACTCGCTGGCTTCGGTTGGGAGTCTATTTTCTAGACGTTTTGACGGATTCAGATTTGCATATTTGAAATACTGGGAATCACTGTTTTAGTACAAGACTGTCTTGCTGTCCTGAATTACAAAAATAGTTGTTTTACCCTGTTATGTGTGATCTTGTACCTGTACTTGTTTATCTTGCACCCTGAACCTGATACCTGTTTATACCCTGTTATCCTTACTTTTTTTTGTGACACATACATGCATGCCTGATTATAATAATAATGACCAAGCCAGGGTTAAGGGAAAGATCTAGTAGTGGAAAATATAGAAACGTGTACTGAGAAGAGGACATGTGTCTTGCCTGCCTGTTACGTGTTCATGACTACATGATTCACGATCCTGTTTACTTGTACCTAACGACATGCTTCCCTATAGGAAGGTGTACTCGGAAGAGAGCCACTAGGTTCTACCTATTCCTGTTACCTGTTATCCTGATCCCTGAGTACACTTCCTTATGGACTCCATTACAAAATCTAAAGCAAAACTGTTTGTTGTAGCAACCATGTATTATGTTTTTGGGGTGCATGAAGTGCTACCTAGATAGTAATAAAACAAGAGTTGACATGACATAATCTGATTTCCTGTACTTGTTTCCTGATTACCTATTTTCCTGATTACTTGCTCCTGATCACCTGATACCTGATTATCCTATTACGTGATTACCTGAACCTATTTACTTGTTACATGATACATGTTTACCTATTTACCTGTTCACTTGACAATTGATACATGTTACCTGTACCTGTTTATATACCATGTGCTTGTTTCTATTTTCCTGATTCATGTTACATATTACAATTCTATTGACACACTTATACCATGTTATACTTGTTACTTAGATTTATCTATCCCATGTACTTGTATCCTACATTATAAGTGGCCCGTAACTTGAAATTGATGGGTACTTGTTTTCTTTTTCCTTCTCCTGCAATTTGTCAAATTGCAGATTTGGTGATCAGCTACCTGATGGAGTATGTGATCTAAAGTTCTAGTTGGCTGGAACTTTTGCTATCTTCATTTATTTCATGTTGATTATTTTGAACAATGTATCTTGTACTTGGATTCTTTGTGTTTGGGCAGTATGACCCAGGATTTTTGACTTGTTCAGATTTGACTTATTTGAGATTAATACATTTTGTTTCAAGTAAATTCTGTTGGTATATTGATTCAATTATGCATATCTGGTTGTATCTTTTGCTTCTGACTCTGATTAACTTGTGAAATATTGTAAAGATTCCTGAACAGCTTATGGATGATGAAAATCATTTGCTGGGCTTTTGTCACGTATCCGTATTCTGTATTCTCATTTAGGAAGCGGGACGTGAAAAAAATACAACATAAGAATAATATATTTAATTTACATATTCAATAATGTAATCAATACGTACATTGAAAACACGGGCACCGTACGTATAAAACTATTTTAATCAAAATAGGAGAAAACTGAACTTCCGTTTACAAAATGAATTCGAACACATCATGAAATAAAAAATTTAAACACATCAAAATATTACATGCAACGGTGGAAAAATACCTAATCGATACGTGCATCGATAACACGTATAAAGCACGTAAAAATACAGAGATTGGAAATTTTATATTTGAGTTGACTCAATGTAATGCCCCGAACTTCCTATATGGAGAATTCGAGACACGAGCCAGGACCTTTACATTCAATTAGTCATAATACACAGAAAACAGAAAAATTTTAAAACTTTTTATTAATACAATAATACAGGCCGATTGTTTCCATTGATTCAATATATTACATCAGAGTATACACGAATGAAAATGATAAACATTGGGCTTTTCACTTGTAGACCATGCCATGACTAGAGTCCTCCCGGTTCGTGATCTTGTATCCACAACCTATTAGAGTGGGGACATCAGTACATATACTGACGCTTAAAAGCTGATGACTAGCAGCGAATCTCAAAAAACAAACATATAAAAACATGGTAAAATATGTCGGTGTAGTTTAAGTGTTCGTGAGTGCAATGACTAGAATCTAATGTAATGTCAACTAAGGCTAGGTTGCTCCTATTCTAATGTGAGTAAGAATCTGGAATCGTATGCATCCCACACTACATACGTCCATATCAAGTCGTTCTCCATATATAGGGATTTGAACCCGCGTTATGAATTTCTACTTGTACACAACCTGTTCCTGAAAGATACAACGTGACTGATGAGGTTGCAGACGTGGTCAAGTCCCACCAATGCAGTACGCTCATGGTGTCTATGTTTGCCACTACTTCACGGCTAACCGGACCTCACTCAAAAACCAGACGAATCCTCGGAGTTACTGCAATGCAGGTTAGCTCGAAGCATCCCCTGCGCCTCCCTAACTCATAGACCGTAGTCTATGGCCTGTTCGCTTTCCTGGCATAGAACACGACGAAGTTCCGGGGTCCATCCCCTAGCTCTGCCTGCCCTTATCATGGCACTTCAGGAATTAACAGTGTGAGATACGCAACCCGTGCACCCAACTCGTGAGAAGGCACCATACGTATCCCTTTGACGGGAAGGTACAACCCAATAATCACCACCTAATGTCGTCCTAAAGGACGAGTTGGGTCATAAGGTGTCACTCTTAATACCGACTCCTCTCTTTTGGCAAAATGGTTAAGTAAAGATCTTTATAAGTTACTACCCTAATGATGTCACTAATCCTAAACAATTTTACAAGATTTTCAACTTAAATTATCATGGTCCAACTCATGGTCCCTCGATCCAAGACACTAGTAACGAGATCTCCCTCACTTATCACAACACCTAACTTGGATTCTATCAACACTCTCGGCCTAGGATCAACCTACACCGGTTAAGATCCGTTGGTGCCCGAGGTGAGATCTATCCATAGTCTCTAAGGTGGTAAGATGCGGTCTTGATGGTCGATGACCCTTAGGGTAATTAGAAGACCCTAGACTAGCTTTTATCAAGTTAACAATTATTAGAGACTTTCCCAACCCTTATTACCAGGAAGATGAAGAATGCTCACATGTTATGGTCCAATTTAAATTAGAACCTCATACAACTAGAGTCCATGGGTTCTTTTTCCCAAATTGAACTAGAACTACATACAACTAGACTCTTGAGTTCTTTCTCAAGGTTGAGCTAGAATCACCTAGAACTAAATGCATGGGTTCTTTTGTCAATTGAGCTAGAACTATCATGGTGCTAGTTTCATGGGTTTCTTTTTTAGGTTGACTAGAACAATATAGAACATAGGCTCATCTTAATAGTTAAACTAGAACACCTAGCTCAAGCATGGGTTCATGGGTTCTTTTTAATCTTTCACTACAACACTACCATATACAATTCAACCATGGTTCTTTTAACTAGAATGCTACACTATACCATTCAAGCATGTATGGGCTTTTTACTAACACTATAACTACAACAAGATAGTTAACACTACAACTACAACATGATTCCTTTACTACACATAACTACAACATGAGTATACAACATACGCATGGTTTCTTTTCTACATTAAACCTACAACATGGTATACACTTTAAGCATGGGTTTCGTATAACATGTATACAACATAAGCATGGTTCTTTTCTACATTAAACCTATAACATGGTATACAACATAAGCATGGTTTCTTTTCTACATTAAATCTACAACATGGTATACACTTTAAGCATGGGTTTCCTACAACATGGTATACAACATAAGCATGGTTCTTTTCTTCATTAACCTACAACATGGTATACACTTTAAGCATGGGTTTCCTACAACATGGTATACAACATAAGCATGGTTCTTTTCTTCATTAAACCTACAACATGGTATACACTTTAGCATGAGTTTCAACCTACAACAATCTAGCATGGTATATAGCATGACATGAGTTTCTTTACTACTTTAACCAACAACCAATTAGCATGGTATCTACTACAACTCAAGCATGAGTATCTACTACACTTTAAGCATGGATAACTATTACTAAGTATGGAACTTTATTAATACTTAAGCATGGATGTTACTACAACTTAACATGAATATCTACTTACCACCTTAAGCATGGATGTTACTACAACATAACACGAATATCTACTTACTATTTTAAACATGGATGTTACTACAACTTAACATGAACGTCTACTTACTACTATAAGCATGGATGTCAATTAAGCATGGATATCTACTAACTACTTGAGCATGGATGTTACTATAACTTAACATGATTCATTTACTACTACTTAAGAATGAAGTTTGCTAGCTATTACCAGATTTCTTATCTTTATGAATTACAAGTCATAAAACATTACAAAATCTAATTTTTTTATGAACTACAAAACTTAAGCATGAACTTTACTAGCTATTACAAATACTACTTAGCCTTATGAATTACAAGTCCTAAAACATTACAAAAATCCAACTTTATGAACTACAATATTACAAAAAAAATCTCCTTTTTATAAATTACAAGTCCTACATATTACAACCTTCTTTTCTTTAACCTCTTAGTTCCTACATACAACAAAGTTTACCTTTTTATGAACTAAGAATTAGCAAGACTTGTTAATCATCAAAGTAGAGAGAAATAAACAAAAGAAAGACTTTTTTTTTAATAGTTGTTGAGTTCAACAACCCAAAAATGGGTATGTAATAGTCCTTCTACCCCTTCCTTCATATGCTCATGCTAATTAGTCCAAGTTGTGTGCTTTTAACAAAAATAATCATAGATAAAACTTAAGGATTTCATCTTTATTAAGTTCTCCCTTTCACTTTCTTTTATGTGATCATTTGATCCACCACCATTCATATGCACAAGTTCTTTAGTCCAAGTTGTTAGTTTCTTTTATTAACCAAAAATAACAATAACAACAATAACCATAACAATTATTAAAGACTTTATCTTTATGTGTTTCATTAAAGTTCATGTGATCACCTTTGATCCACAATCTCTCTTATGCACATAATTTAGTCCAAGATGTTCATTCGAAAACACAACAACCACACACAACAAAAGAAATCAAGAATCAAACAAAAAGAGAACAAGAATCAACAAAAATCAGCAAAAATCAAACAAGGAGAATAAGAAAAGATAGAGAAACCCCCACCTTGTATACTAGGTAGGAAGAACTAGCTAGCAACCTTCTCCTGCCTCCTAACTCCTATTACAACTTCTATGGAAACCTACAAATGAAAACTCTTTAGTTAGGGTTTTTCTCTCTTTCTTTTCCTTTTTTTTTATTCTTGTAAAATGAGACAAGAGAAGAGGGAAGGGGTTATTTATAGGGTGAAGGAGAAGGGGGAGAGTGCAAAATGCACCAACACATTTGCACAAACCCCCTAGGGTAATTGGCCGGCCCATACCAAGGTGAGGGGGTGAGGTGGAGGTATGGTGGATAGGTGAGGTGGAGGTATGGTGAAGGGTGTGGTGGAAAGCTTCTAGAAGACCATCCCCTAAACTCTTATGCACCCATTTAATTCTAGGTTTAAACTTTCATCAAAACCTAACCATCTAATTAGGTTGTCATGCCAAAAAGATAACTCAACATGAAAAGAAATAAAATAATTCATAGTTAAATAGAAAAAAAAATAATATTATTAATAATTGATCGGGATATTACAATACTTCCTCGTTAGAATAGTTATGTCCTCAGAACTGCACTAAGTAGGAGAAACAGAAAACAAAACAACACTCAAAATAACTCGGAAAAAGAAAGCTTCATTTGGCTTTCCGTCTCCCTAGTGGCTTCCTCCACAAACTGGTTCTTCCAAAGAACCTTGACCATCGGAATGGTATTATTCCTGAGCACCTTATCCCGACGATTGATAATTTTCACCGGCCGCTCCCTATATGTAAGATCCACTCGTAGGTCTTCGGGGACGTCTGGTAGTTGATGACTCGGATATGGTACATATTTCCTCAGCATTGAAACGTGAAACACATCATGCACCTGGGACAATTTGGCTGGTAGATCTAGTCTGTACGCCGTCTTTCCGATCCTCTTTAAAATCTGGTAGGGTCCAATATACCTTGGTGCTATCTTGCCACCCTTTCCGAACTTGATCACTCCCTTTGTAGGTGAGACTTTTAGAAATACCGAACCACCTTCTTCGAATTCTAGATTTCGTCGGCGGTTGTCAGCGTAGCTCTTCTGCCTGGTTTGTGCTACTTGCATCCTTTTTCTGATTAGCTCGATCTTTTTGGATGTTCGCTGCACTATTTCAGGTCCGAACATCTGTCTTTCCCCTACTTCAAACCAGCACACAGAGGTCCTACACTTCCTTCCATACAAAGCTTCATATGGAGTCATCCCAATACTTGCTTGAAAGCTGTTATTATATGCAAACTCTACCAATGCTAAGTGTCGTTCCCAGTTCCCTCCGAAGTCCATTTTGCAAGCTCTCAGCATATCCTCGAGAATTTTGTTAACTCTCTTGGTCTGCCCATCAGTCTGCGGATGGAAAGCTGTGCTAAAATCCGATCTCATTCACAAAGCTTCTTGCAGACTCTGTCAAAATCGGGACGTAAACCTTGCATCTCGGTCGGAAACGATCGACACTGGCACCCAATGTAGCTTTACAATGCCTTCGATGTAGACCTCTGCTAGCCTTTCCACCGACCAAGTCATCTTCACTGGAAGAAAATATGCGGATTTTATCAAATGGTCCACTATTACCCAAATTGAGTCGTTCCCTTTTGAACTTCTGGGCAGTCCCGTGATGAAATCTATGCTGATGTTCTTCCATTTCCATTCTGCAATGGGCAGTGGTTGCAGCAGACCTCCTGGTTTCTGGTTCTTCGCCTTTACTTTCTGACATGTAAGGCATTTGGCCACGCATCCTGCCACATCTCGCTTCATTCCAACCCACCTGAAATGTGGTTTAATGTCTTTATACATCTTTATGCTTCCAGGGTGAACTATGAGTAAGGTGGAGTGTGCTTCTCTTATGATATCTCTCCGTAACTCATCAACTTTAGGCACACACAACCTGCTCCCAAACCAAAGCGACCCCTTCTTTATGCTGAACTCTGAAGCTTTTCCTTCATTAACTAGCCGCTTTTGTGCTTCAATCTTTGTATCACCCAATTGAGCCTTCTTGACTCGGTCATTCAGACTCGATTGTAATTCCAGACGTGCCAAAATGGTGCGCAAATCTTGAACAATTAGTTCAATACCGGCTTTTCTGATCTCATCCTTTAGCTCTTGTCTTGTTGTAGTGAGCATGGCTATACCTCTTTTTCTGCTGAGCGCATCGGCCACGACATTGGCTTTTTCCGGATGGTATAAAATTTCCGGTCTGATGTCTTCTAAAACCTCCAACCATCGTCTCTGCCAGAGATTCAAATCCTTTTGTTGGTAGATATACTTCAGGCTTTTGTGGTCGGTAAACATTTCTACCTTCGACCCATAGACATAGTGCCCCCAAAATTTCAAAGCAAAGATTATCGCAGCCAATTCCAAGTCATGTGTCGGGTAATTCTTCTCATGCAGTCGGAGTTGTCTCGATCCGTATGCTATGACCTTTCCTCCTTGCAGCAGAACACACCAGAATCCCAAAAACGAAGTATCACTGAAGATTACATATCCCTTATCGGGTTGAGGCAGAACCAAAATCAGTGCAGAAATCAATTTGTTCTTCAGCTCTTGGAAACTCTCTTCACACTTCTCAGTCCAATCAAAACTTACATTTTTCTTGGTTAGTGCAGTAAGTGGTACAACAATTTTGGCATAGTTCTGGATGAACTTTCTGTGGTACCCTGTCATGCCTAAGAGGCTTCTGACCTCCTTCACAGTTCTCGGCTGAGGCCAACTTTTTATTGCCTCAATCTTCTGCAGATCTGTAGCTACTCCCTCCTTAGAAAGGATATGGCCCAAGAATGCCACTTCTGACTTCCAGAATTCACACTTCGCAGTTTGGCATACAGCTGATGCTCTCGTAGCTTGATCAATACTACAGTTAGATGCTCGACATGTTCCTCTTCTATTTTGAATATAACAAGATATCATTTAGGAAGACAACCACGAATGAATCGATGAATGACCGCAAGAAGCGGTTCATCATATCCATGAAGATTGCTGGAGCATTAGTCACCCCGAATGACATCACTAAAAACTCGTAATGACCGTGCCGAGTTCGGAATGCAGTCTTGGGTATATCTTCTTCTCTGACCCGAACTTGATGATAGCCTGAACGCAAATCAATCTTTGAGAATACAGCTGCTCCCTAGAGCTGATCAAACAAGTCATCGATCCTGGGAATGGGGTACCAGATCCGAACAGTAACTTTGTTCAACTCCCGGTAATCGATGCACATTCTCGAGGTTCCATCCTTCTTCTTCACAAGTAGCACGGGCGCTCCCCAGGGTGAGGCACTTGGCCTGTTGAATCCCTTCTGTAGCAGTTCTTCAATTTGCTCCTTCACTTCTTCCTGCTCTATTGGTGCCATCCGATATGGTGTGTTAGACACTGGTGCGCTACCTGGCTAGATAGTAATGTTGAACTCAACATCTCTATGTGGTGGGAGTCCAGGTAATTCTTCGAAAAATACGTGGGGAAATTTTCGTACAATTGGTATCACCTTGACTTCGCTTGGCAAAAGTACTCCAGTTGCAGCTGCAAGAATTTCCTCACTCTGCTTCTTCTTTCCTTGGAACATAAGCTCTGGACCTTCGGACGGGGTAATGGCTATCCTCTTCTCCTTGCAATCGATGCTAGCCTTATGCCTGGACATTCAATCCATCCCAATAATCACGTTTGTCCCTACAAAGCCCAGCTCTAGCAAATCTATACTCAGGGTTTCTCCGCCAATCAGGAGAATGCATCCTTTGTAGCACGAATTTGCTGGGAGAGTTGCTCCAAATGGGGTACCGACCAACAAAACCGATTCCGAAGTTGCCTCCTGGGTGCATTTCAACTTCTTAGAGAATGCTTCAGACACAAAAGAATGCAATGACCCACTATCAAATAAAACAGTTGCCTGGATTTCATTTATATTAACCCAACCGGTGATGACTCCCTCGTCTTCATCGGCGTCCTCCTCCGTGAGTGCAAATACTCACCCCTGGCGGGCAATTCCCTTCCCTTTGCTATTTTCCTTAGGAGCTGGCCTACCACTGCCCCTCCGAAGCTGGGGACAGTCTGGCCAAACATGGCCAACCTTCCCATAATTGTAACAGGTGCAGGTATCATTTTGAGGGTTCTTCTTAGGGCATTGGCTCTTGAAATGCACTGGCTCGCCGCATAGGAAAAAACCCCCTGTCTTGCTGCCGCTGGTGTTGCTAAAAGTTTTCTGAAATTTCTGATTCCTACCATGGTTCCTGAATCCTGATGCTGGTGCAGTCCTCTTTCCTCTGTTCCATCCTTTGGTGTTTGCTTGCGGTTCGGGCCATCTGTTCATATCCAACTCCATCGTAGCTGCACGGTGGACCAACTTCTCGAACCTACGGATGTAAAAAGGTATCATTTTGGTCCTAAGCATGAGCCTAAGTCCCTATTCGAACCTCTTGGTCTTCTTGACCTCATCCTGTGCCATTTCAGGAGCATAGCAGGAAAGCTGGGTGAACTTGGTCTCGTATTCTCGAACTGTCATGCTTCCCTGTTTTAGGTTGAGGAACTCCATGGCCTTCTCTTCTTGCACGTCTAGCGGGAAATAGTGCTGCCTGAACTCTACTAGGAAATCCGCCCAGGTAATGGGCCCTTCACCCATGCCTCTCTTCACCGACTGCCACCAGACCCTAGCGTCTTTTTCTAGCAGAATGTTGGCCAACCTGACCTTGCTGTCCTCCGGTGTCAACATCACCTCAAACACTGTCTCGACTTGATGAATCCAGTCGCCAGCCGTTGTCGGATCTGCCTTGCCCTAAAAAATAGGCGACCTCATCCTTCGGAATGATTCGACCATCTTAACCCGGTTACCTCCGGGTGCTCCCTGTTGCTGCACATTATTTCAGCTTGCCTCTATTAGGTCACCCAAAGCCTGGTACATGCGAGCGAATTCTGCCCCTATATCCAGACCTACGCCATTGCGTCCACTACCTTTGCCCTCAAAATTGTCGATCCTACCACTTCTTGTTCTGCAAGACATCTGGTAGAAAAGAATAATGGAATACATAGAGCTTCATATTGTTATATAAAAATAGTAATAATAATAATAATAACATCCATCCAATCTCAACATGCATATAAGACTTGCAGAAAACATAAAGCTAAACTTCATTTCATCATAACCCCATATCTTACGTAAGAGTTATCTTCCTTACATTTATATCATACAAGTAGGAAGCAAAATATCAAAACAACAAAATAGCCTAAGGGCACCTAACTACCTAGTTGGTACTACTAGTCTCTCCTGCTGGATCCCCTCCAGCAGACGGTGGTGCAAGCAGTGCCTGTAACTGCGTGATCTGCGTCCGAAGCTCTGCGCATCTGCGCTCTAGGCATGCAAATTGCACACAGTGGGTGTGCCTCAGGATCACCATCTTGCGGTCTACCCTCACCTTTGCCCTCCTTAACTCTGCCACTTCCTTCTCATTGTTGAGGGCTACAAACTCACACGAGTCCGTCATGTTCTCCAAGCAGACATGGCACCATCCCCACGTTGCGATATCGCGGAAGACCTGGTCGAAGGCTTGCTCTATTGGGGTAAACTAGAGAGGTGGTGGGAGTGGCGGTAGTGGGATCTGGCCATTTGTAGGGGCACCCCCTGCTGCGGCAGTTGCGGTGGCCCCATTGGCCAATCCGGCCCCAACCATTGACTCATCCCCATCTGTGATGGGCTCCAAGTCCGAGTCCACCTCGACTGCAACTCTGTGTGCCCATCCATTCCCTAGGAGAACTGTTCCGTTCGACATCCTGCAAGGAGTGGACATGAAAATTAGCATAGATATAAAAACATCATAAAACATAAGTTGAAGGAACAACAGTATGAATTATAATTATCTACAACCAGCTAAAAGAAAACCTAACTCCTACAAGGCATCTAAGTCTATTTTCCGTCTATGTTGGACTATAAATTGAAGTCGGCTCTGATACCATTCTGTGACGCCCCGAACTTCCTATATGGAGAATTCGAGACACGAGCCAGGACCTTTACATTCAATTAGTCACAATACACAGAAAATTGGAAAATTTTAAAACTTTTTATTAATACAATAATACAGGCCGAGTGTTTCCATTGATTCAATATATTACATCAGAGTATACACGAATGAAAATGATAAACATTGGGCTTTTCACTTGTAGACCATGCCTTGACTAGAGTCCTCCCGGTACGTGATCTTGTATCCACAACCTATTAGAGTGGGGACATCAGTACATATACTCACGCTTAAAAGCTGATGACTAGCAGCGAATCTCCAAAAACAAACATATAAAAACATGGTAAAATATGTCGGTATAGTTTAAGTATTCGTTAGTTCAATGACTAGGATCTAATGCAATGTCAACTAAGGCTAGGATGCTCCTATTCTAATGCGAGCGAGAATCTAGAATCTTATGCATCCCATACTACATACGTCCATATCAAGACGTTCTCCAAATATAGGGATTTGAACCCGCATTATGAATTTCTACTTGTACACAACCTATTCCTGACAGTTACAACGTGAGTGATGACGTTGCAGACGTGGTCAAGTCTCACCAATGCAGTACACTAATGGTGTCTATGTTTGCCACTACTACCCGGCTAACCGGATCTCACTCAAAAACCAGACGAACCCTCAGAGTTACTGCAACGTAGGTTAGCTCGAAGCATCCCCTACGGCCCCCTAACTCATAAACCGTAGTCTATGGCCTATTCGCTTCTCCGGCATAGAACACAACGGAGTTCCGGGGTCCATTCCCTATGTAATACCCCATATTGTATGATACCTGAATATATATGTATGTATGTATATTGTCCGTATGCGTGCACTTGATTACAGTATTATGGATCGATTTTGCTATCGTGGTGGATGGTTAGGGCTATGGGACGGTTCTTGGGAGAATTGCATTCCAAGGATGCACGAGAACGAGGAGGACCGATATTAGAATAAACGCTAGTTTTCGGCACGACGCACATGCAAATATAACATTGTATGATACTACAGTGAATGTATATTGCGTGTACTCGTTAAACCACACGTCTCGTGCTCGTTGGAACTCATTTAGGCTTAATTTGGATAGCCAACACTTCAGCCACAAAACCATTAGCTACAAGCCATGGTTTTGCCTAAAACCACCCTACAATCCTATGCCACACCCACCATAAAATCCGGCCCATATACCCCCTCCATTCTCCTTAATTTTCCCACTTCATTACCTCTCTTTGCTCTAGAAATTTCAGAAAGAAATCTCCTCAAGAGAAATAGGAGAGAAGGAAGAAGAAAGTGAAGAAGAAAGATCAAGAAGAGATTTTCAAGGAAGGAAGCTTGAAGAAGATCATTCCTCTACTACAACCAAGGGTGGGGAGTTTCTCTAAACCTGATTTTCTTGTATTTTAGTTGATTTTGATTGCATACATGTATGGTAGGATGCATAGGGTGGATCATCTAAAGGTTAAAAGTTGAAGTCAGAATTGAACTAGAAAAACTGATTCGGAGTACCATTTTGTGGATTTTCCCAAGAGCAAAATATGATCAATTAGACCATACAATTTAAAGTGTTTGTTCATATGTGTATTAGGATCGTTCATGATTTATTTTAGATTTTTCTATGGTCATTTAGTATGTTAATAAAATTGTGAGATGGAGCTGTGTCGTAAGGCAGACTCAGAAAAAGATAAATAGGATGGCTGATATTGTAGGAATTTTCATGATTTGTTGAAGCATGCTATTGATCTGAAATTTTTACCCAATGTTCTTACATGCATGTTGATTATGTATAAAAATCAGTAAATTATTTGGATGAGTTTATAGACATGAGCAAAATCGATCTACAACCAGTAGCTAATGTTGAAAGAAAGAACTTGATGGTTTCTGTGCTAACTTGCAATAGATAGTACTCACTGTATAATTGGAATTTTGACATGATGTCTTTGCATGATGTTGGGTATGATATCTAGTTTCACCACCATAAATTTTATGTCATTTGGACAAGTTTGGAATTTACTATGATTTTATGATTATACACAGTGTTGTTTTCAACCAGTTTTGATACACTGTAGAGATTGGGAATTTGAGACTTGTTGGAAGCACATTTTGAGGATCTGACTCATTAGAGAGCTGTAGTGGACACCTAGATCTTTCAAACAAGACCAATTTTAGGCAATTCCAGTAAACGGTTGAATTATTATGATTTTTGTAAGACTGTAAGAGAACTAGAGTAGAGCTGAGTGCTCTGAATTGGAGAGACCAATTGTGTGAATTGGTGTATCGATGATAGATGAGTGTGTTAGGGTGACTTAATTGTATAATTTGGACTCATGAACAACTAGAAAGTTGTTGAGGACACCCACACCCTTCTACAGAATTTGAGTTTGTGTCGTTCTGATGAACGAGTAGGATTTTGTGTTACTGGTAAGGTATAGCCGTGCAAAGGAAGCACGCAGGCTGGAGCTTGAGAGGCTATTTTGAGGACTTAGATGTCTAACTTTAAGCTCATGAGCAACTAGGAAGTTGTAGCCTAGGATCTTACTTTTCCAGATTGAGCTCGTACACTCCAATCGGAGCTGTATCGAGAGAGTTATGACCATTTTGAGATTCGGGCAGAAACCCGTAGGTCGCTTAGTCTTAGTTTGGACCGAGTGTTGTGAAGACATTTTCTCCTGTGTGTTATCTGAGTCGATGACTCGTGTCTAGGGATGGTTGATCTCTGTATTCAGGTTGTTGACTCCCCGAGTGGGATGGGTGACTCGAGTTAGTCACTAGGGTAAAGGATACCCTGCACCTATCAAGCCTATATTATTAGACTTCTACCGAGCGTAGGACGTCCAACCATGCCAGTGAGTGGAGCTCACAGGGAAATTATATATTTACAGCCGGGGTAGCGGCAGGTTTAGGCCATTATGCTGGACGAGTCCAAGCCGGGGAAGTGGCGAACCAGAACGGTATCGCCAGGGGCCAGAGGTTGATAGGCAAGTGTGGAAGCAGTTAATTCTTACCCGAATAATTAGAGTAAGGTAGGGGTTAGAATGGTTATTAAAGGGGTTGGAAAATTGCATTAGTCCTAGTAAACCATAGTCGGTGTTGTATCTTCCAGTCGTAGGGATACGTTCTCGGCCGCTCATGGATTGCGTCCCCGGCTCGTATCTCGATCTGTTGATTCCCGAAGTTTTGCCGAAGTAAGGTGCAGGAGGCCCGGAGGATTTGACCTCCCGTGGTGCTCACGTACCTAAAGCACGGGTTTTTGTGTTTTGGTATATATATATAAGTTCATAACCCGGGCCAGGGGTGAACACCCATGCGTAGGTCCATGGGTGGACATGTGGAACCAAGGGTCGTAAGGACCAGGTTCAACGCGGTTTCTAAGGAGGTCCGTGCGCGGGTACCAACTGGCGGTGACCACTTGGGCACTGCAGAGCGGAATTAGACCGACCGCTGCAATCTCCTTGGGCAACGGACAATCTATTGGGAATTGGATGGGTACAAGGGTAGGATGCATGGCGAGGGATTGAACCCTACAATTAGGAGAGGCGAACTCCTTGAAAAGTATATAGTATGGGATGCATATGTTTCCATCGAAGTTGATTTTTGAAAAGTATGTAGTATGGGATGCATACGTTCCCAAACGAATTGCATTAGAGTAGGTGCATCGTGTGCATTCTTGTTTGTGCATTAGATTAGGCTATGCTCGGGTCTTGGACGTATTGAGTATGGGATGTATGTGGGTCTAGATTCCAAAGTCTTGCTTGCTTTAGAATAGGCTTGTGATTGGTGCATTTAGTGTTAGATCATGACATACACGAGCACTACACGATTTAGGATGCACGTTTCCTTTTCCATTCAAGATGGTTTGTGATTGCCAGTTTGGAGGATCGCTGTTATTATCAGTATTGCGTCAGTCGAAGTACTGACGTTCCCCACCTTTTAGGTGTTGATTCTACCTTTCGAGCAGGTGAAGAAATATCAGAGTCGCGCAGCAAAAGACTCAAGCCGAGGAGCAAGTCCCAGGGAAGCGAATTGACCGTTCAGCGGAGCTTCGGCAGTAAGCCGTCGACGGCCAGTCCGAGAGAAAGTTGTTAACTCTACAGAAAGGAGTGATGCATGTTTGTAATAAGATGTACTGAGTTTATGTAATTTGTATTCTTATCAAGAACAAGACATTGGTTGTAATCAATGATGTAATGACTTATTTGGCAATAAAAAGTTTTTAAATTTCCGTGTTATTACTGTGTTGAGATGCATTTGAAGGCAAAGATTCTGGGGAGTGTCACGAATGTCCGGTAATGGGGATCCGGGGCACTACACCCTAGCTCCGCCCACCCTTATCATGGCACTTCAGAAATTAATAGTGCGAGATATGCAACCTGTGCTCCCAACTCGTAAGAAGGCACCGTACGTATCCCTTTGACGGGAAGGTACAACCCAATAATCACCACCTAATGTCGGCCTAAAGGATGAGTTGGGTCATAAGGTGCCACCCTTAATACCGACTCCTCTCTTTTGGCAAAATGGTTAAGTAAAGATCCTTATAAGTTACTACCCTTATGATGTCAATAATCCTAAACAATTTTACAAGATTCTCAACTTATATTATCATGGTCCCTCGATCCAAGACACTAGTAATGAGATCTCCCTCACTCATCACTACCCCTAGCTTGGATTCTATCAACACTCTCAGACCACGATCAACCTACACCGGTTAAGATCCGTTGGTGCCCGAGGTGAGATCTATCCATAGTCTCTAAGGTGGTAGGATGCGGTCTTGATGGTCGATGACCCCTAGGGTAATTAGAAGACCCTAGACTAGCTTTTATCAAGTTAACAATTATTAGAGTCTTTCCCATCCCTTATTACCATGAAGATGAAGAATGCTCACATGCTATGGTCCAATTTCAATTAGAACCTCATACAACTAGAGTCCATGGGTTCTTTTTCCCAAATTGAACTAGAACTACATGCAACTAGACTCTTGGGTACTTTCTCAAGTTTGAGCTAGAATCACCTAGAACTAAATGCATGGGTTCTTTTGTCAATTGAGCTAGAACTATCATGGTGCTAGTTTTATGGGTTTCTTTTTAAAGTTGACTAGAACAACATAGAACATAGACTCATCTTAATAGTTAAACCAGAACACCTAGATCAGGCATGGCTTCATTGGTTCTTTTTAATCTTTCACTACAACACTACCATATAAAATTCAAGTATGGTTCTTTTAACTAGAATGCTACACTATACCATTCAAGCATGTATGGGCTCTTTACTAATACTATAACTACAACAAGATAGTTAACACTACAACTACAACATGATTCCTTTACTACACATAACTACAACATGAGTATACAACATATGCATGGTTTCTTTTCGACATTAAACCTACAACATGGTATGCACTTTAAGCATGGGTTTCCTTCAACATGTATACAACATAAGCATGGTTCTTTTTTACATTAAACCTATAACATGGTATACAACATAAGCATGGTTTCTTTTCTACATTAAACCTACAACATGGTATACACTATAAGCATGGGTTTCCTACAACATGGTATACAACATAAGTATGGTTCTTTTCTTCATTAACCTAACACTTTAAGCATGGGTTTCCTACAACATGGTATACAACATAAGCATGGTTCTTTTCTTCATTAAACCTACAACATGGTATACACTTTAGCATGAGTTTCAACCTACAACAATCTAGCATGGTATATAGCATGACATGAGTTTCTTTACTACTTTAACCTACAACCAATTAGCATGGTATGTACTACAACTCAAGCATGAGTATCTACTACACTTTAAGCATTGATACCTATTACTAAGCATGGATCTTTATTAATACTTAAGCATGGATGTTACTACAACTTAACATGAATATCTACTTACCACCTTAAGCATGGATGTTACTACAACATAACATGCATATCTATTTACTACTTTAAACATGGATGTTACTACAACTTAATATGAATGTCAACTTACTACTTTATGCATGGATGTCACTTAAGCGTGGATATCTACTAACTACTTAAGCATGGATATTACTACAACTTAACATGATTCATTTACTACTACTTGAGAATTAACTTTGCTAGCTATTACAAGATTTCTTATCTTTATGAATTACAAGTCATAAAACATTACAAAATCTAATTTTTTTATGAACTACAAAACTTAAGCATGAACTTTACTAGCTATTACAAATACTACTTATGTTTATAAATTACAAGTCATAAAACATTACAAAAATCCAACTCTATGAACTACGATATTACAAAAAAAAATCTACCTTTTATAAATTACAAGTCCTACATATTACAACCTTCTTTTCTTTAACCTCTTAGTTCCTACATACAACAAAGTTTACCTTTTTATGAACTAAGAATTAGCAAGACTTGTTAATCATCAAAGTAGAGAGCAATAAACAAAAGAAATACTTTTTTTTTTAATAGTTGTTGAGTTCTACAATCCAAAAATGGGTATGTAATAGTCCTTCTACCCCCTCCTTCATATGCTCATGCTAACTAGCCCAAGTTGTGTGCTTTTACAAAATAATCAAAGATAAAACTTAAGGATTTCATCTTTATTAAGTTCTCCCTTTCACTTCCTTTTATGTGATCATTTGATCCACCACCATTCATATGCACAAGTTCTTTAGTCCAAGTTGTTAGTTTCTTTTATTAGCCAAAAATAAAAATAACAACAATAACCAGAACAATTATTAAAGACTTTATGTTTATGTGTTTCATTAAAGTTCATGTGATCACCTTTGATCCACAACCTCTCTTATGCACATAATTTAGTCCAAGTTGTTCATTCGAAAACACAACAACCACACACAACAAAAAGAAATCAAGAAACAAACAAAAAGAGAACAAGAATCAACAAAAATCAGCAAAAATCAAACAAGGAGAATAAGAAAAGATAGAGAAACCCCCACCTTGTATACTAGGTAAGAAGAACTAGCTAGCAACCTTCTCCTTCCTCCTAGCTCCTATTACAACTTCTATGGAAACCTACAAATGAAAACTCTCTAGTTAAGGTTTTTCTCTCTTTCTTTTCCTCTCTTTTATTTTTCTTCTTGTAAAATGAGACAAGAGAATAGGGCAGGGGGTATTTATAGGGTGAAGGAGAAGGGGGAGAGTGCAAAATGCACCAACACATTTGCACAAAATCCCCGAGGGTAATTGGCCGGCCCATACCAAGGTGAGGGGGGTGAGGTGGAGGTATGGTGGATGGATGAGGTGGAGGTATGGTCAAGGGTGAGGTGGAGAGCTTCTAGAAGAACATCCCCTAAACACTTATGCATCCATCTAATCCTAGGATTAAACTTTCATCAAAACCTAACCATCTAATTAGGTTGTCATGCCAAAAAAATAACTCAACATGAAAAGAAATAAAATAATTAATAGTTAAATACAAAAAAATAATATTATTAATAATTGATCGAGATATTATACTCAAATAGGATAAAAATCAATTTTGAGAAGACGAGAAATGCATAATTAGTCAGAATCCACAAATACATAGAAAATACGTTACGGATATTACTGTAACGCTACAAAATACATGTGCGTAACACACGAGAGGCAAAATTGTCATTTCCAATTTTGCGGGATGTTACAGGCGGGCCTACTGGAGAGGGCGCAGGAGTAGCAGTCCAGGGCAGAACAGGGTGGCGATGGTTTCAAGCAGTGAGGAAGAAGATAAGGTCGATGGTGGTGGTAGAGCGGGATGGGTTCGAGAGCAGATGAGAGGAGGAAGAAGAGGTCGATGGTGGGCTGAGGTCGCGAGGTGGTCGAGCGGATGGTAGGGAGGGGAAGCTTGACGGGAGAGACGATGAGGGGCTGTAGGCGATGGGAGGAAGAAGAAGAGGATAAGCGGCGAGTTGGGTTCGGGATTGGTCTGAGAAGAAGAAGGAGGGAAAACAAGGGAGGTGAAGACAACGGGGAACTAGGCGATGAAGGCGGTGAAGGGATGGAGGTGAAGGCAGTCTGGTGAGCGATGAGTTGGCTTTTGGCCGCGGATGAGAGGAGGAAAAGAGGTGAACGGGGTTTGGGTTAGGCAGCGGGGTAGAACAGGGGCTAGGTTTAGGGTAGGGTAGGGTAGGGTTATTATATATATGTCACGCCCCGCTTCCCAAGAAGGAATACGGAATACGAATACGCGACACAAGTCCAGGGAATGACTTTCACCATTCATAAGTTGTAAGGATCTTTACAAGATATACAAGAATAAACAAGAGATATACAAGAGGAATAGTCAACCACGCATGAATAACTGAAATAATATAGTCAACAGGATTACTTGAAAAGAAACAGGAATATTAAATTTCAAATAATCAAGTTTGGGACAAAACACAAGTTGATATAGCTAAAAATGGGATTAAATTGGGACCGTTCAAATCGGGCACGAATCTTACAATTCACAGGGGCAGAATGGTAATTTCACCTACAAACAGGTCTGAAATGGGAATCGGGACTCTTCTCCAGAGCCCAATAACCAATGAACGGATCCATTCAACTGGGTACGGGTCCCAACCCGTTACGAGCCCGTTCAAAAGGATATGGAGAAGTCTTGATTCGCCCTTATCCCTAGGAGGTAGTTCTAACCACTTCTATCAAGTCACACCGGGGAGTAGAGATTTGTTCTTATCTCGAAATAGATCCCCACGGCGACTATTAATACCCCTGCCTCCTACCGTTACAAGGTGATCACTCTTTGCCTACCTAAAGCTCTTTCATATTCTTTTCTGAGTACTGACAAGAGCGTCGGAGGGTTCGTCACCGAAGTTAACCCCGGTGTTTCGAACATGGTGCAGGTCAACGGTAGCAGCAAAGGAGCCAACCAAACAACAGTGGAAGTGGTCAGGTTTGACCCATTTGATTTCCTACGAACCCACAAATTCATCTGATTGCCCCCACACCGAAATCAGCGGCAACAGATTGGTGTCGTCTGTGGGAAAACGAATAGAAATCCGACCCTACTCCATCAACAAAAGCCACTCCTAGCCCCCAAGTTGTTGTTGGAGAACCTTCTCGCCGAAGTCGCCAGAAGCAGCCCCTTCATCAGGTCCATATCTCTGTACACAACCCTTCTTCCGACTCCATGGCCTCCCTTAGCCCTTCAATGCCGAAAGATCTGCAAGATGTTCTCAAAACCCGGCAGAACGATACAGATCTTCGAATCTTCTTGGACGAGAGGCGGACCCGTGATGGGAACCCTCGCCAGAAGCATCAGACGGACCGGTCACCCCGCAGGACAGATCGCAGAGGGTCCAACTCTTCTCAAAGGCAGAGAGAGTCGCCCCAGCATCGCTAGATAAGAAGCTGCTCTCCGGTCGGCCATCCTGCCCCCCAAGCCCATCGGGAGGAGGAGGCCCCTGTCACGAGGGCAGAGTTCCAACAGTTCTAGGAGGCAGTCATTCTGGCACTCAATGTTGCCCCCAACAACGACCAACGGGCTCCCAGTCCTCAGCCGGCTCCCAACCATCGCCGCCGCTCTCCCAATCCTCGCCACCGCTCTCCCAGTCCTCGGTCGGCTCCGAGCCATCGCCGACGCTCTCCCAGTCCTCGGCCGGCTCTAAGCCATCACCATTGCACCCCTAGTCCACGACCTACTCCAAGCTATCGCCGCTGCAGCCCCAGCCCTCTCCTACATGAAGACGAGTCTCGGGGCTCAGCGAGGCATGGCCGAAGGGAGGACTCGATCTACCATCGTCTCCACAAGAAGTAGAGGTGCCTTGGCCAGCTCGACAGAGATGAAGAACAACGGGCGAGGAACTTCCGCCCGAGCAGGTCCCCGTTCTCCCGTACTATCATGGAGGCCCTCGTCCCAGAGAACTTCAAGCCTCCGCACTTTGAGTCTTATACAAGGGAGTCGGACCCTGCTGATCACATTGAGACTTTCAAAACTCTCATGATGATCCACCATGCCTCTGACACCCTTCTCTGCAAGACCTTCCCAGCCACGCTCAAGGGGCCTGCTCGGGAGTGGTATTCCAGACTTGCTCCGGCCTCCATCTTCTCCTCGACCAGTTCGAAGGTCTCTTCCTCACCCACTACGTGAACAGCCACCACTCCGAGAAGACAAGCACCTCTTTGCTCTTCCTCGGTCAAAGGAAAGGGCGAATGGCTGAGGGACTACGTCAAGCGGTTCACCGCAGAGGCCATATCTATCGCCTCTCTGGATCAGTCCTTGGCCTTGGCAACCTTCTAGTCCAATGTCATTAACCCTGATCTCAGGGCGTCCCTAGACAAGAAGCCTCCTCGGGACTTCTTAGAGCTCCTCCTCAGGAGTGAGAAGTATATCCGAGCTGAAGAAGCTCTCAACCGCCCCACTCTTGAAGGGTCATCCTCCGAGAACAAACGGAAGACTACCGCCCCACTCTTGAAGGGTCATCCTCCGGGAACAAACGGAAGACTGCTGAAGAAGAAGGAGCTAAGAAGCTCCAAAAAGACAACTGGGTTCAACGTCGCCCTCTTCCCCGCTTCAAGAAGTTCACTCCGCTCAATGCGAGTGTCTTGGCGATCTTGATGGAAGTTAGGAAAGAGTGTCTTCTACCGCCGCCCCCAAAGATGAACACACCCAGAAAGAAGAGAAATCAGGATAAGTGGTGTCGCTTCCACAGGGACCACGGCCAAGAAACAAATGACTGTCGGGCCCTGAAGGACGAGATTGAATCCCTCATTCAGAGAGGGCAGCTCGCTATGTTCGCAAGGAAGGACAGGACCGATCCACCTCGACCCCCCAGGGGGGCTAACAGGCGAACCGAACAACATGCAGAAACCCGGATGTCAAAGCCAAGGCCGTCCTGCACCTTATACATGGAGGCCCAATGGGGGGAGATTCCAACTCCTCTCGAAAAACCTTCGTTGGAGAAGTGAACGCCGTGCAGAGCCATCCTCCTCCCAAGGGCCTTGTAGTTCCTGTTACATTCTCCGATAGGGACTTGGAGGGTGTCCGCACGCCCCATTGTGACGCCCCTGTTATTAACCTCCGAATGGACAATGGCAGTTCGATCAACATCCTCTTCTTGGAGGCATTCAAGGGCATCCAGCTATCAGGAGACCGGCTCAAGCCAGCTGGTTACACTCTTCATGGATTCACTGGGGTGCCGGTGACGATCGAGGGAGTTATAACCCTTGACGTGACTGCTGGCAAAACCCCGGTCACCCGTACAAAGCCGATGGACTTCATGGTGGTAGATGGGAAAGCTGCCTATAATGTCATCCTGGGTCGACCAGGTCTGGCCGCTCTCCAGGTCATCCCATCGGTCTATCACATGAAGATGAAGTTCCCCACCTCGGCAGGAGTGGGAGAAGTAAGAGGGAGCCAGGAGGCGGCTCGTAAGTGCTACATGACCTCAATGGGAGGACCGGTCCTCTCCCTTAAGGCCCTCGAACTCCCACAAGAAAGTAGGAGACCATCTCCGAGTGGATGGACGAACTGGAAAAAGTTGCCTTCTCAGAAGAGGATGCCACCAAGACATTTCAGATCAGCAAGGCCCTTCCCCCCTCCATCAAGAAAGAAATCTCCCAATGCATAAGGAAGAACCACTATCTTTTCGCCTGGACCACGGCTAATATACCTGGGATATAAGAAGAGCTCTTGATGCACCACCTCATCGTTGCCCCGGGAGTCAAGCTCGTCCAGCAGAAGTGACGTAAATTCACTCCCGAGCGCCAACAAGTGATTAAGGAAGAGGTCAAGAAGCTCTTGAACGCCCGATTCATCCTGGAGGTGAACTACCCCGCTTGATGAAATGATCCATAGAGCTGAGCTAACATGACATCAGCTACCAACCCCAAACTGCTATCAAGGTGCAAGCCCTAGCTGAATTCATTGTGGAGAGCACCATTCCCGACCCCTGTGAGTCGATTGACGAACCTCTGGTCTGGACGGTGCATGTTGACGGATCCTCGTGCACCGACGAAAGTGGGGCTGGGTTCGTCTTGACCGGCCCATACGGTTTCGTTCTGTAATACTCCCTCCGTATAAACTTTCGTTCGTCGAACAACGAAGCTGAATACGATGCTAATGAATCCAATAATATCCACATTTAGGAGCAATAATCTTAATGTAATTAGACAGTTAAATGCTCTATATGTGGTAATTTACTCTTCTTTTCTCTTTTCCATAAGAAACAGCTTAAAAACAGCTAAACGAAGTAGATTCAAGATTTACTCCAGATTGTGAGGATGATACACAGAAACTGCAGAACACAAGTCGACTGGTTCTTCAAACAGTCGACTGAACAGAGGAGGTTGAAATCCCGAAGCTACGCAGTACAGTCGACTTACTCTAAAGGCAGTCGACTTGACAGATTAATTATGAAACTA
Organism: Hemerocallis citrina; assembly: GCA_017893485.1. NCBI lineage: Eukaryota > Viridiplantae > Streptophyta > Magnoliopsida > Asparagales > Asphodelaceae > Hemerocallis > Hemerocallis citrina. The sequence continues at coordinate 340,201,259 of CM030358.1, read as the reverse complement.
CAGACGTCTCGACACAGTCGACTGATTCCAAAACCAGTCGACTGGTATCCAGCGGAGTTAAAAGATAAGAACAGTGAAGATTCGTCCTCATCCAAATACGAAGCAAGATTAAGTTATCCAAACCCAGGTCGTCTGCGAATAACAACTCTTCATTAAGCAAGTTGGGGGACCAGGGTTGGCAAGTGAGAAGATCGACTCAGATCTATATTCAATGTGTAAAGAGATAGAATTGAAATCTGCAGATGTGGGCAAAAGAAGTTATAAAAAGGCTGGAATAAGAAGTTGAGAGTATCACTTAATCTCTGAATCATCAATCATCAACCAACAGGCATTATTCTATCAGCATCGAAGGAAGAAGGAGATCAAGTACACTGAAGGGGACGAGCCAGTCGACTGAGTGACAGCAAGTCGACTTCTCAGGCCAAACATCATCAGTTTATTTCTTCTCTTTCTAGTTTTTATTTTAATCATGTATTCGAAACTAGTCAATAAAAGTCTTATTATGTGGAACTAATTTCATAGTTGGGTAGATTGAAACCGTAGTCATGTAATGCTATATTCTTCTGAATGCTACTCTATTACTTATTGATTAAACCTGATTGAATTGGTATAGATTTATAATAATCAAACTTGTTCAGAAGTTATAAGAGCAGTCGACTGAGAGTGACAGCAAGTCGACTGCCATGCAGAACCTGAGTTTATCAAGTTTGCGTATTATAAATCTGAATCTGTTATATGAGCATAGAGACGACCCGTATCTCGTGCTCATAGCTTGTAACACAGGAATCTTTAGGGGTTCTTGGTTTAATCAACTTGAAGGATCTAGATCTGATACCAATTTCTAGAACTTTGAGTGTTTGTTCGTTTCCATTGTTCCTATGTTTTCTTTAAGTGCAACTTAGTAGATACCATGCTAAATACTTAAGGAAAGAAACGAATTAGAGTAGATACCATGCCTAATTCTTAGCTTAGGGAAACAATAACTTTAAGGAGTAGATACCATGCCCTTAAAGGAACGAACATGAGTAATTAGAGTAGTGAAGAAGGTGACTTAGCATTATTGACTATAGGTGGAAATCAAAGCCCAACTACTTAATAGATATTTGTGATTCAGAACTACTTGATCTAGTTTTAATCTTGTCATTTCTTTTAGAACAACACTTTAAGATTCTTATTTCTGTTTTATTGGTTAGTAAGTTAATTTCTACAATTTTTGTGGGATCGACCCTTGCTTGTCACTACGCTTCTATAAACGATTCGTACACTTGCGAGATTTTAATTTGTGTCTAGTTTATCTATATATTTAGATCATCTAGATTGCACAATAGATGCCCTCATAGCGGGGCTCTGCATGGCCCCCAAAGCATGGGCAAAGCATATCCAGGTCTTCAGTGATTCGCAGCTAGTCATGAACCAAGTGTCTGGGGAGTACGAAGCAAGTGATGAGCGCATGGCCAAGTACTTGGCAAAGGTAAAGGGACTACTAGCTTCATTTGAAGATGCTCGACTCCAGCGGGTCCCCCGAGAGGAAAATGCACAGGCAGATGCCCTCTCAAGGCTCGCCTCCTCCTCCCTCCAGGGTTTGGGGCAAACCGTATTCATAGAGGTCCTTCTGAGACCCAGTATTGAGGAAGACAGCCTAGAGCCGATGGAGACTATGCCCCTAACACTTGGGGAAAATTGGATGAATCCCTTACTCGAGTACCTCAGAGACGAAGTTCATCCAGCAGACCCAAGAGAGGCTAGGAGAGTCAAGACCAGAGCCGAGCGGTACACACTCCTTGATGGAGTCATGTACAAATGCTCCTATACTCAGATCGATGGCAGACCCTACCTAAAGAGTCTCTCCCCCGAAGAAGCACATTATGCTCTGAAGGAGGCCCATGACGGGATGTGTAGCGCGCACTTGGAAGCAAGATCCCTCACCCATAAAATTTTAAATTACGATTATTTCTGGCCCCCACTCCTTAGCGACACGAAGCAGTACGTCCGCCAATGCGTCCTCTGCCAGAGATTCTCTCTGATCCATTGCCTACCACAAGCCCAGCTCTCCTCCTTAGCAAGTCCAATCCCTTTTGCAATGTGGGGGATGGACTTGCTTAGACCATTCCCTCCAGTGCCATGCCAACTGAAGTTCCTCGTCGTGGCGAAAGATTACTTCTCCAATTGGGTCGAGGCTGAACCCCTTGCAACGATTATGGAGAACAAGGTTCAGAAATACTTTTGGAAGAACATTATTTGTCGGTTCGATGTATCCCGTATCCTCGTAACCGATAACAGAACCCAATTCGCAGGGGAAACTTTTCACAACTTCTGCACCGACCTCGGCATCCAGCAGTGGTTCTCCTCGATATCCCATCCTCAATCCAACGGCCAAGCAGAGAATGCCAATCGACAAATACTCTCCGGCTTGAAGAAGAGGCTCGATAAATCCACTAAGGAATTATGGGTCGAACAGCTGCCCAACGTGCTATGGAGCTACCGCACCACAAAGAGAACTCCGACAGCAGAGTCCCCCTTCAATCTCCCTTATGGCTCTGAAGCCATTATTCCCCTTGAGGTTGGCCTACCTTCGCCCCGATTGATTGCCTACAATGAATAGCAGAATGCGAATCAGCTTCGCAACAGCTTGGACCTCATTGATAAGATCCGTGAAAGAGCTTCCATCAGACATGAGACGTACCGATGTAGGATCGCCTAGTCCTACAATAAGAAAGTCCAACCCACTTAATGAAGTACCAAGAGGGTGTTGCAACACCGCTCCAAGCAACTTCAAGCAACTCCTGAATCGAGCAGTTTTTATTGGGTGTTTTTATCTACCTTGTTATTTTTCATTTCAAAATATAAGAGTGGCTTGCAACTCAGAAGCAGCCACTCAAGTCATCTTTAATAAAGGCGAGTTACTTCCAGGAATTCTTTGTTTATAATAATCTAGTTGGTTTGCTTTGAGATGCGCGAAACTCTCTGAAAACAACAATCTCGGAGTCCAACACTTGGTTCGATTCCGCTTCAACTACTTGCTTTTAAAAGAGTACGAAGTGGTTCACCATTCGTAATTGCTTCCACAGCTGTTGATATTCTCAAAACGACAAGCTCGGAGTCCAACACTCGGTTCGATTCTCCTTAAACTACTTGCTTATAAGCAAGTACGAAGCGGTTCACCGTTCGGAATTATTCCTACAACTGTTGATGTTTTCTAAGCGACAAGCTCGAAATCCAACACTTGGTTTGATTCTGCTTTAAACTACTTGCTCAGAAGCAAGTACAAAGTGGTTCACCATTCAGAATTGCTCCCATAGCTGTTAATATTCTTTAAACGACAAATTTGGAAGACATCCAAATACGAGAAAGATCTGTCCTGGATTTTGGCAACCTGTGCCGAGCGCTCTTGCCACCGACGTCCAAATGCGGGAAAAATCAATCTCTTGGATTTCGGCAACCGGTGTCGAGCACTCTTGCCACCAACGACCAAATGCAAGAAAAATCAATCTCTCGAACTTCGGCAAACCGTACCGAGCATTCTTTCCACCGACGTCCAAAGGCGAGAAGAATCAATCTCTTGCACTTCGGTAACCTATGCCGAGCATTCTTGCCACCGACGTCAAGATGTGAGAAAGATCTCTTGGACTTCGGCAACCTGTGCCGAGCACTCTTGCCACCGACGTCCAAATGCGAGAAAAATCAATCTCTTGGACTTCGGCAATGTGTACCGAGCACTCTTGCCACCGACGTCCAATTGCGAGAAAAATCTCTCTTGAACCTCGGCAACGTGTGATGCTCCACAACTGTTGTTACACTTGCAAACGATAGCAAAACACACAAGTTTAAGAAATGAGTTCATTATTTCATTAAAATTTGAGGTACAATTCTAATTATAGACCAACAACTCATCTTTACATCGAGGTACAACTCATACGAAATAGAAAATTACAAAATTACAAAGATCTGCCCTAACCCCTCTTAGGAAGTGGAATGCTTCTCTTATGTGACAAGCATGGCCAGCGAGCGTCGTGCTGCTGTGGCCTTACTTCCCCGGAGGTCTCCAAACCGGCGAGCCGAGTTGCATCTTTGGCACCTGAGAGCCTAAGTGTTGCCCCAACAGATGCTCCGCTCGATGAGCCAGCCACTCCGCTCTGTGCATCGCCAGGGTGCCTCAAGACAGGGGGCAAATGTAGCGCCAACTCGTGGAACGACCTCCCTTTTGCATACTCGCCTCGGGGGCAGGAAGTGCTCCTGACGTTACTCCCCTCGGAAAGCCGTTGAAGCCGATTGTTCTCTGCCTCTAGCTGTATGACCCATTCCTCCAGTGACTCGTCCGTCACTCTGATCTTCAGGCGCGACATCCGACTTGAGCTACCCGCACGAGAAGCCTCGGTGATAGTCCTCCAAAGTAGCGCCTCTTTCTCAGCCCTGACATCGAACAGAGACTGACGAAGGAATTTCAATCTTAGGCCTTGGCTAACGGCCATCGAGGGACACGTCTCCTCCCCCTCCGGCGGCACTTTGCGGGCATTCTCCTTTAGCCGTTTCAGCTCAGAGTTTCGATGGGCCAATGTCAGCTTGAGGTAGTTCAACTCTCACTCGACTTTAAACAACCTCTCTCGAGTTCGAACAAGGCCCAGCTTTGTGACCGCAAGACCACTCCGGAGTCGAGACACTTCAGATACTTCGACCAACTGAGATACTTCGGCGATCTGAAAAAGCCAAAGTACTAAGTTCAAACGAAGCCACCACAAGACAACTCGGAAACAAATCTGACGCAAATCACAAAGAACACTTAGCCAAAAAGATTTCACAATTTTTTTATTTCATTGAAATTCAAAAGTTACAAGCAGTGGCTAGTTCGTGATTAGGCAATACATTTCTTATCAAAACTATGGATTACAAGTCAAGGCTGGACCTCTTTGCCGTGGCTACCGATCATTGCAGGCTCCGACCCATGCGTGGCGGCGACGATCGCCAAGGGTATGGCATCTGCGACGATCTCCACTTTGGCCTCGTCGACCTCGACCTCCACTTCATCCTCCCCCTCTTCACCTTCCTCGGAGGCATTGTCGAATCTCGGGACGGGGTCGGGGAAGAGGTGCCATCTGGAGCAGTCCACCTCGGGGTAGCTCTCCTTCACTTGCGCGATGGCCCGGGCGTAGGCCGTCGCCATGTTGACTGCGAGGAACCCCTGCGCCCTCTCCATCGACTCGACCTCGGCCTCCTTGGTGGCGACAATCTTAGCAACCACGAAGGCCTCCTTCCTCTCCTTCACTGCCGACTCCTTCTGTTGGAGCAGAATGGCGATGTCGGCCTCAAGCTTTGCCACGAGGCCGTTGAGGTAATCCATCCTTGACGTCTTTCCCTTGGCTTCGGCCTTCAACTGCTCGAGCTCCTTGACGATCCGAGCCTTCTCTGCCCGAGCCCTATCCGTCTCCTGCTTCAATTCTTTCTCTAGTTCAGTCATCTTTTTCATTAGATGACTGAAGTGGCAAGTTATCTGCAAAAAGAAAACATTCACATTGAGAACTAAGAAAAAGTACAAGTATACTACTAGTTAGTCTGCAATGCTTACCGATACTACTGCTCGAGCAATCTCGAGCATGTCGTCTCCTACTCCGCTGCCATCCATGGCGGCCCTGTCCTTTGGCGTCGCGAGATGCCGAACTGCCTGCATACTCAACGTTGAGTCACCGAGGAACCCGTCGAGCTTTCGGACATGCCAATTCGGGATGAAGATCTTTTTGTGTTCCCCGTTTAGGAACACCTTGGCATCGGCCATCAGAGGCGCGGCCTCCATACCCAAAGCAGCAGCTAAGGGGAAGGCCCCCGCCTCTGTCGAGGCCGAAGTCGCTGCAGGGGTCGGTGGCCTCTGAACGACAGTGGCCGGCACAGCCGCTTGCTCCACGACTGCAGTGACCATCTCCGATCTCAGAGAAGACACCTTCGTGGCGACCCTCTTGATCTTCCTCATGGCCTTGCTGCTCAGAACCCTGCGCTGCGCCAGCATGGAATCGAAGTCCATAGTTTCTGCACAAAATAGGAGTTGATTACGGACAAGTAAACCGAACTCAAAAATAAAAAAGAAAAAAAAGTAGACCGCATACTGGGGTTTATACGGCTAAGACCCCCCTGAAAAGCAGCACATCCATCAGGTCCCTCCAATCGAACTTCGGTCGATTGAGAAGAGTTCGAACCTGTCTTCTTCATCGGGGTAAAGCACCGAACCCTCCTTCACTCTCTTCGACACCTCTTCGACCCAGGTCATCGGGATGCTCCACAGCTTTTGACTTCGGATGAGAAAGTACTTGTCCCTCTAGTGCTTTATCGAGTCGGGGCAGCTGACGAGCCTGGCGCCATGCCTCGGAGCCAGGTAGAACCTGAACTCTGACTTGTGTTGCTGATGAAGCCGGTATAGGATCCGAAGCACTCTCAGATCCGACTGGATCTTCGCCACCTGACAGTGGAGGATGAACCCGTTGATCAACCTCCACCCGTTCGGTATGAGCTGAATTGGGCTGATCCGGAACCACCGCAGCACCTTGACAGCAAAAGGGTGGAGAGGCAGCCACGCCCCGGTTATGAAAGCATCGACCGGCCAGAAGTACATATTCACCGGCATCGTTGAATTGGCCCTCACTCCAGGCTCAAGCAGCATTAGCTTGAACTCCTCGGGGGATCTTAAGTCAATCTCTTGGACTTTGGCAACTCGTGCCGAGCACTCTTGCCACAGACGTCTAAATGCGAGAAAAATCAATCTCTTGAACTTTGGCAACTCGTGCCAAGCACTCTTGCCACCGACATCAAAATACGAGAAAAACCAATCTCTTGGGCTTCAGAAACCTATGTCGAGCACGCTTGCCACCGACGTCCAAATGCAAGAAAAATCAATCTCTTGGACTTTCGCAACTCGTGCCGAGCACTCTTGCCACCAATGTCCAAATGCGAGAAAAACCAATCTCTGGGACTTCGGCAACCTGTGCCAAGCACTCTTGTCACCGACGTCCAAATGCGAGAAAACTCAATCTCTTGGACTTCGGCAACCAGTGCCGAGCACTCTTACCACCAACATCCAAAAGCGAGAAAACTCAATCTTTTGGACTTCGGCAACCAATGCCGAGCACTCTTGCCACCGACGTCCAAATGAGAGAAAGCTCAATCTGTTGGACTTCGGCAACACGTGTCGACCACTCTTGCCACCAACGCCCAAATGTGAGAAAAAAAGCTCTCTCAGACCTCGGCAAGGAGTGCCGAGCACTCTTGCCACCAATGTCCAAATGCGAAGAAAAATCTCGCCGGGACCTTGGCAACACGTGCCGAGCACTCTTGCCACCGACGTCCAAATGTGAGAAAAATTAATCTGTTGGACTTAGGCAACCGGTGTCGAGCATTGTTGCCACCGATGTCCAAATGTGAGAAGAAATCAATCCCCCGAACTTCGGCAATATACGCCGAACCCCTTCGTCCTCGGCCTCCACCTAGACACGTGTCATCCTCTCGAGGTCCCTCTCAACTTTGGCAACATATGCCAAACCCCTTCGACCTCGACCTCCACCCAGACACGTGTCGTCCTCTCGGAGTGGCTAAAGGGGGTCGGCAACTGGTACCCAGCGTTCTTGCCACCGACCCCCAAATGAGGGAAAAAATACCTTCATATCATGGGAACCGTCCGATCACTCAGAAGCTCTGGCCCAAGTCTGATGGGCACCCCAGATTCAGCCATGTCACCTAAGCACAGATCCACCCTCTAATCATTCAGATGTTCACGCCAGGGAGCGATGGATGTCCCAGATTCGTCCACGTCAATAATACCATGATTAAATCTACTTTTATTTATTAATTCGAATTATATATTTAAAAATTACAAAAAATGATTAAAATTTTGGGAAAGTTAATTAAAAATTCTAAAAAATATTTATAAATTTGGGGAAATATTTTTGAGCCCCTGGGTAAATAGTTATGAGTTAGAATAATTAATTAGTGCTATCGGAAAACAAATCATCGCTTTGTAAAATTGAATAAATGATTTGAAACAAAATGTAAAAATCAAGAAAAATCACAAAAAATCCAGAAGAGCCTAGGAGCAATCTTGGGCGTGTTGCCAGCTCAGAAAAGCACCGTTACTCCTCGAACAAAATTCGAACTCCCTTTAAGAACTCTGATAAAATCCTATGCGCCATTGAAACAGCAAAACTACTCCCCAAAGGTTGTAACTAACAGTCTTTAGTAGTGGGGGGCTCATGATATGGCTAAAAATGGGATTAAATCTGGACTATTTGAATCGGGCACGAATCTTCAAGTTCATAGGGGCAAAACGGTAATTTCATCTACAAACGGGTCTGAAATGGGAATCAGATCTCTTCTCCAGAGCCGAATAACCCATGAACAAATCCGTTCAACTGGTACGGGTCCTAACCCGTTACAAGCCCATTCAAAAGGATAAGAACAAGTCTTGATTAACCATTATCCGTAGGAGGTGGTTCTAACCACTTCTATCTAGTCACACCAGGGAGTAGAGATTGGTTCTTATCTCGAAACAGATCCCCACGATGACTATAAATACCCCCTACCTCCTACCGTTACAAGATGATCACTCTTTGCCTACCTAAAACTCTTTCATATTCTTTTCTGAGTACTGACAAGAGAGTCGGATGGTTCGTCGCGGGGATCAACCCCAGTATTTCGAACTTTGTGCAGGTCAATGGCAGCAGCAAAGGAGCTAGCCAAACAGCAGTGGATGTGGTCAGGTTTGACCCATTTGATTTCCTATGAACCCACAAATTTATCTGATTTCCCCCACACCGAAATCAGCGGCAACACAAGTCTAGGACAAAATGCCCAATACAATATCCATGAAACAAATTACAATTATTCAAAATAAACAATAAGAATAGATAGTAGACAGATTTCCAGCCAACTAGAATCTTTGGTCACCTACTTCATCGGGCAGCTGGTCACCATAGTCTGCAATTGACAAATTTGTAGGAAAGGAAAGAAAAAATAAACGCCCGTCAATACAAGTTACGGGCCGCTTGTAGTGCAAGTAACAAGTACAGGAAAACAGATAGACAAGTATAGAGTAACAGCGGAAGCAAGTATAGAAGTAAGCATGGAAGGAATGTGACAGCAAGGTAGATTAACTAACTCAAACTCAAGAATATAAACAAATAGCATGGCAAGATGATCGGGTGCAAGTGGCATGTAACAAGTGTCAAGTAGCATGCAAACGAGTAACGAGTAACAAGTGTCAAGTATCATTTTATTCTCAAGTCATGTATTTATTCCTAACTAGGTAGCACTTCATGCGTCTCAAATTTTTACCACATGGTTGCTACATTCAAGCAAGTTGCATTTTAGATTTCATAGTGGATCATAGAGCGCAGTGTACTCAGGGACAAGTATCAAGTATCGAGTATCAAGCATCGAGTATCACGTGTCAAGTGTCAAGTGTGCAAGTGTCAAGTAATCACATGTCAAGCATCGAATATTAAGTATCAAGTATCACGTAGTGTCTATGTGTCCCCTTCCGAGTACACGTTTCTGCATTTTCCACTATTAGATCTTTCCCTTTAACCCCGACTTGGTTTCTTATTATTATTATTTAAGTCAAGCATGGACATGCACAAACAAAGCAAGAAACATGGTAAGATAACAAAGGACAAGTACAAGTTGGATAAAGGACACGAACGGGTGATAAACGACTCATCAAAGGCTAGGACAACGAAACTTTCAGTTCTGGACAGCAAGACAGTACTGCACCAAATCTGAGTTTTCCGTTGCCACAAACATGCAAATATGGATATGTCAGAAAATCTAGAAAATAGAATTTCGGCCGAATCCAACACATATACACAAGTCATATAATAATCACAGAAACATGGCTCAAAATAGAATTACATATAGAAATCATGTTCAGTCAGAAATCACAAGGTTGTATTCACAAGTATGAAAATAGAACAAAACTTACTGATTTAAATCCAATAAAAATTTGGGGTATTCCCTAGTATGTCTAGTATCAGAAAATAATATTTCATAATATTCCAACATAGATAGTATAATCAAATAAATTTGGGAAACAGCAAGATACAGCAAATTTGTGAATCTGAAATTCTTGACACAGCAGTACTAAAATAACGATAGATTTCAAAGTATAACTCGAAATCCAAATCTGTCAAAAGGGTGGTAAAATAGATACAACATGCTGCATTTTATATTTACAAAGTTTTTACCAACAGCATCTAGAATCAGGTTGAAACTATGATTCTTTACTGAACAGCATGAAATTCTAGAATATAGTATTTTGTTCACAAGCCTAGAATAGTTTATAAATATCATCGAATAAATCTACAAAATTTAGGAATTAATGCCAGTCAAGTCTAGTCATACCTAGAAAAATATTAGATTCAAATTTTATCTTTAACATTAGTATTAAAATAAATAATTATAATGAATTCACATATAACAGAATTTGGAATTTTCTACACAGTTGTAGTAAAACAACAATAATTCACACCTCATAAATCGAAACTAAGATCTATCAAAAATTCTGGAAAATAGACAACGAGCTCTACGATTTATATTCACAAATTAGTTTTATTTACTGGCCTTAACAGGGTCTAAAATATAGAAACAAAACAGGGCAACAGCAAAAACAGAAATCTCTTTTTATGCATTAAATCAAATAGTTCATTTGCAACAAACCCAAATTATAACAAAAACTCAAAACATGGTATAATAGATGTCCAAAACAACATGGTATGGGTCTTAAACAAATCTATCACAAGATACTACGACTAACACATCAAGCATACAAAATTCATACAACATATCATGGATCACGAACAACATACATACATGCATCAAAAATCTATTTAGATCTAAATTATTTCATGTCGTGTGTGTAACAAAGGACGACTACAGATGGATCAGTAAATAGAGACAAGATCTAACAAGGATTTTTTCATGAGAATGAATCTAGAAACAAAAAGTGGCACTACAGGCGGTATTTAGTACTTATATATACAACAAAACTAATACAAGTTACTTGCCTTATATAGTCGACAAATCTGACGAGAGAATGAGAATAACGGGAATAGATTCTCGGGGACGAACACAATACCACGAGCGGATCATGAACGAGATGCACAAGACGGTCACGAACAACACGAACACAAACCCGATACTCGAGATCAATCACACATGCACAAGGAGAGAGGGATAGCCGGGGGCACGGGATGAGAGGATGATAGCGGCACAGGGGCACGACGGTGGCAAGGCGAACAGGGGATAGTAATGCGGGGGCTATCGCTCTAGCTATTATTGTCGTTATTGTTGTCCGCCTGGTGCTTGGGAGGAGGCAGGGTAGGAGGAAGGGGCTCTGGAGTGGTAGTGGCACCGGGCTGTAGGGTGGTGCTGGGGTGCGGCAGGCGGAGGGCGGCGCAAGGAGTCGCCGGCGGTCGAGAGGAGAAACGGGGACAGGGTACACGGGAAGAGGGAAGATAGAGAGATGAGAATTAAGTTTAGGGTTTTGGAGATAGGAATTGTATATAGAAATAACAAACCTTGTTGGGGACTATAATGAGAGATTTTTGGCAAGTTGTGATTTGGATAATCAAGAGAATATGGGAAAAAGATATGATCTGCCTGTTAAAGAACATGAAGAAAATCTAGGGAAGACTGGGCAAAGAAGAGGGTATTGGGTTGTGGGTTAGGATAGGACGGGTAGATGGGTTCAAATAGGGTAGATTGGGTAGAAAAACCAGATCCAACATGGTAGAATTCAAATAAATAGGCAATTAGGCCATGAAATGCAGCAAATGAGAAACAATAAATCATTTAGAGACAGAATAATAGGCAGATAAATGAATCTCCAAAGAATTGAACAAATAGATGAATATATAAGTGCTGGAAAGAAGAACAAAATACACGGTTCAGGAAAAAGAAGGAGTACAAATAGACAGATTACACTAGGAGAAAGAATATAGTACAAAAATATAGAAAATGGGATACAGGAGTTACAATATAGGAAAAGTGTGGGTTATTGGGTATTGGGTTTAGGGTATAGGGATCAAATAAGGAAATATCCAAATAAAAATAAGATTATATAACAAAATATAATTTGTATTACAATATAGAAGTTATTAGAAATAACTACAAATGCAATTAATAAATAGAAATAGATTTTTAATAAACAATCGAAAGTAATAATAATAATAATAACAATGATAACAATAATAACAATAATAATAATCACAAGGATAATAATAATAATAATAATAATAATAATAATAATAATAATAATAATAATAATCATCATCATAATAATAATCATAATAATAATAAGATTATATAACAAAATACAAATTTATTAAAATAATCAAAATGGCAATAATACATTTGATTTGAGCTCAAATATAAATAGCTGATCAATAAGAAATAGAAAGTAAGATTAAAATATACCATCATTTAAAATGAACATAAATTTTCGATTAGAAAACACTTTAACAAAAGGTCCGATTGAATTTAGCACAAAATAAATTTATAAAAATTAAATTATAGAAAATACATGGAAAATACTTATTGTCGGGAATGGGGGTTACAAGTGGGGTTTCAATGTGGCTCGGGATGAGGGTGAGAGAGAGGAAGGAGAAGGAGATTAAGAGGGAGATTAATGGGGTTGATTAATAGTTGATTAAGGGTCTTAATGGAGGCAGTAATTAACGGTTTTAGTGTGGGTAGGGGGGGTTCGATTATATGAGTTTGGAGGAGATTAAGTGTAGGGTTGTTGATTGGTAGGAGAAGATTAGGGTTATGCTTTAGGTTTCAGGTTGGGTTGGATTAGGATTTTGGTTTTGGGTTGGGCTGGGTTGGGCTAGGATTTGGGTGGTCTCTAATTATTTGAAAATGGTTGCAATTATAGTTGATAAATAGAATGACTTTAATACAAAATAATCAGATATCCTAGTGCATGTAATTGGGTTCAAAAGAACAGAAAGATTTATAGATAACCAGATTACAAGAATATGTAGAAAAATTTGTACAATTAGAAACTGGAGTTACACTGTAGGATCAAGTTCCTAGCACCCATCAGAAAGCTACTAGCCACTTTCCAAGAGACTGAAGTCACCTATATTCCCGTGAAGAAAACGGGCAAGCAGATGCCCTCTCCATGTTTTCCTCTTCCTCCCTTGAAGGAATAGACCACACTGTTTGTATTGAAGTCCTGCTCAGGCCCAGCATCGAAGAAGAAATCTCAGAGCTCATGGTGATCACTCCTCTGGCACTTGAGATCAATTGGATGAAACCACTATTTGACTTCCTCAACAAGGAAATCCTCCACCTTGACCCCAAGGAAGCTAGAAAGATTCGAGTAAGGGCAGAGCGATACACACTCATCAAAGGCATCATGCGCTATTGCACTCTGGTGGACGGAAGACCCTATCTATGGTGTCTCTCCTCTGAGGAGGCCTAGTATGCTTTGAAAGAAGTTCATAAAGGAGGCGGTCACATGGGAGTGAGATCGTTCGCCCTCAAGATCCTCAATCATGGATATTTTTTGTCTACCCTCCTCAACGATGCTCAAGATTATGTCCACCAGTGCGCATGTTGCCAGAGGATCTCATCAATCAATCAAACACCCTAGGCCGAGCTCAGTTCCATGTCTAGTCCAATTCTATTTTTCATGTGGGGAATGGATTTGCTCGGACTATTCTGCCCAGCAACTGGACAAATAAACTTCTTCGTGGTAGCTATTACTTCTCTAAGTGGATCAAGGCAGAACCACAAGCAACCATCACAGAGCACAGAGTCCAACAGTTCTTTTGGAAGAACATCGCCTGTCGGTTTGGCATCCCCCGGATCCTAGTAACGGACAATGGAACTCAGTTCGCCATCAAGGCATTTTTTAAATTCTGGGCAGACCTAGGGATCCAGCAACAATTCCCCTCCATCTCCTAGCCTCAGTCCAACAGTCAAGCAGAGAATGCTAATAGATAAATCCTCGATGGCCTCAACAAGAAACTCGATGAATCACCCAAGTGATTATGGGTCGAAGAGCTTCCAAGTGTATTATGGTCATACAGGACCACAAAGAGAGCCCTAACAAGAGAATCCCCGCTCAACCTTACTTACGGCTCTAAAGCCCCAATCCCCTCGAAGTCGGACTGCCCTTTCCCCGCTACTCCTCTTCAGCGAAGAATGGAACTCCACCGATTTCAGGAGCAACCTCGACATCATCGAGGAAGTACGCGACAAATTAGCCATGGGAAGACAAACTTTTTAGCAAAGGTTTGAGAAGTTATACAATAAGAAGGTCCATCCGCCAAACTTCAAAGAATGAGACATAGACCTTCGAAAACTAGAAATATCTGATCCACGCAAGAAGGGTAAGCTCGTTCCCAACTGAGAGGGACCATACAATATCTCCAAAGTTGCCCGCCCAGGGGCATATTGACTTGAAGACCGGGGGGGAGGGATGAAGACCCCCTCTCACTGACAGGTGGTCCCATTTTCTCTTCGATGCAATTTACGAAACCATTGAGTCAACCACTCTCCACCATCCGATCACCACAAAATTCGTGCCACATGTGATAAACAAGCGCAATCACACCAATTTTCATGTTCCATGATAACACGTGCGAAGTACATGCTAAAATAAAAAGTATAAGAAGAAGAAAAATAGGTGGATGATGTGGTAGTAGGGCCCACGTGTCAGCACCCATTCACTAACACACGGGCCCCACCCCCTCCCTAGTGCCATCTGTCAACTGTGGAAGGCAGTTTCTTTGAGCATTCCTGACTGTTGGTTCCTTTAAAAATTTGTGCTCCCCTTGATCAATGATCCAGATCGTCTAAGGTGTTAGTCAATTCTTTTTATTAATTATAAATTTTAGAAAATTATTTTTAAAAATATGAAAATTAATTAAAAATTCTAGAAAATATTTTAAAATTTCTAAAATATAATTTAAAATTCAGGAAATTATTTTTAAAATCCAAAAAGTAATTATAATTTTAGAAAAACTAATTTTAAATTTTGATAAATTAATTAAAAACTTGAAAAATGATTAAATATTGAGGAAAATCCAAAAAAGTCACAAAAAATCTAGAATATAAAAAAAATGGTCAATTTACTAACTCAGAACAATGTAGTTAAATCCCGAGCAAGATTCAAATATCCCCGAAGACTCTGATAAGTTCTGTAAACCATTATAAACGGGTGAACTACTCCTCAAAGGCTGTGAAACTTAGCCTATAGGAGTGGGGGGCTTCTGATATGGATAAAAATAGAATAAAATTGGGACCATTCAAATCGAGCAAAAATCTTAAAGCTCTTAGAGATAAAATGGTAAATTTTACCAGATACAGGCCCGACGAGATTAGCAGAGCCGTTTTCAGGCCCATCAACCAAATCCAGCCTATAATAGAGGCTACCAAAGAAACCCTAATGCAAAAGAGTCAAGGTTCATCTGAAAAATAGAGTTTATCCCCCAATGCATAAGAGAGTTTGAAAACTATCTCTTCATCAAGAAAAGAGTCATGACTTGATCTCTTCACATGGAAGGGTAACCATCTCCATCCAGACACCGGGAAGTAGAGAGATGAATATCTTGAACCTAGCCCCCCTCAATGACTATATATACCTCGAGACCTCCTCAGAAATTAGATAATTGCGAGTCCCACTCTCAAAACCCACCATATCTTCGAGTTTCTAGCTTGGACGTCGGTGGGTCTGTTGCTGGGGCCACCTCCAGTCTTTCAGACTCGTTTGCAAGTCCACGGAAGTGATATCAGCCATTCCTACCTATCAGATATCAGAATCAAGTGCAGTTTTTGGGCGATCAACACTGACGAACAATGAAGGTTTGATCTTTATTATTTTTATTAAAAGAGTTCACATATCTGTTTGCTCCCACACAGAAATTAGCAGCAACAATATATCATGTTTCAGCTGTTAATCAGTAACAAATTCAGATTTATTTTATATACTAAATGTTATCCAACATCACAAAATTTTGTGGAGATGTTATAGACATATATGAGATATACATATAAAATTCTCATATTCAAAGTCCATATAGTTGAAGAGAAATTATTTTTGAAAGTAAGCATGATATTCAGGACAGAAACTGCAGATATAACCATATGATTCTACTAGCACATTCCACATCAACAATTATTCAAAACTGCCTATGCATGTTCTGTCACTCTAAACATGAATACTGTTGCCGCTAAATTCGGTGTGGGGGCAAACAGACAGTATTTGTGAGTTCGTGAAAAACCTGAATAGCAAACACCTAATCTGTTCCGTCGGAGCTTGACCGTTGACTCCCGCCGTTCACCTGCAAGGAAGTGCGAGACACCGGGGTTGATCCCGGCGACGCACCCTCCGACGCTCAAGTCAGTAACCAGAAATGATTATGAAAGAGCGTTTAACTGGAAAAAGATTGATTACCTCTTAATGGAGATGGGTGTGGGGTATTTATAGTCGCCGTTGGGATCAGATAAGGAATGTAATTCCCGTGATCTGATAAGGCATAAAATCCTCGTAATCAGATTAGGAATGTAATCCCTTAATTCCCGGTGAAAAGATAGACGTGAATCAGAGCCGTTGATTTGGATTAATCAGAAACCCTAATTCTATCTTTTCTGGACTGGGTGTGTTTCGGGTTAGGACCCGTACCCAGTTGAGGTGGATCTGTTCGCGGGTTATTGGATCTGTGAGAAGGAGACCCAGTACCCGTTTCGGACCCATTTGTATGTGGAATTACCGTTTTACCCCTGAGCTTTAAGATTCGTGTCCGATGTGAACGGTCCCGATTTAATCCTATTTTTAGCCGTATCACGAGCCCCCCACTCCTAAAGACTGAGTGTGATCAGCCTTTGAGGAGTAGTTTTACTGTTTCAATGGCGTACGGGATTTTATCGGTGTTCTCAAGGGAGTTTGGAATCTTGCTCGGGGTGTAACAGTGTTATTATGGGCTTGTAAAATGCCCAAAAATATTCTCAGAATTTTCTGGATTTTTGGTGATTTTTCCAGATTTTTTTGAATTTTTTCTCATTTTTTTGAATTTTTTATTCATTTTCCGAATTAAATAATTAATTATCAAAAATATTAATTAATTTTTCTAATTTAATAATTATTTTTTCAGAATTTAAAAATAATTTTTTCTGAATTAATAATTATTTTTAGAATTTTTAATTAATTTTTTTCGATTTTTTAATTATTTTTTCGGATTTTTTAAATAAAAAAAACAATTAAATAAATAAATAAATAATTTAAATATTACCTGGACACGTGGCAGATTTCTGGCCGTCCATCGTGACCAGATGAGCACGCATCGTGAGGCAGATCACGATCTGGACACGTGGCAGATTTCTGGCCGTCCATCATGATCAGATGAGCACGCATCGTGAGGCAGATCACGATCTGGACACGTGGCGCGTTTCTGAGCGTCGATCGTGTCGCGACGCGAATTTTGAGACGATCGGACGGATCGTGTTGGTCGGTCTGTTTTTTTCTCAATTTACAGCATCGGTAACCCGGTACTTCGGTTCGGCGCCTCGGCAAAGACGGCTCGGCTCGGCCAGATGCGGAGGATGCTGCCACGTGGCGTTTTTTTTTTTTTTTTTTTTTTTTTTTTTTTTTTTTTTTCTGGCCCCGCTGCTTCTTCTCTCTTCTTCTACTTCGTTTCTGCTTCTCTTCTTCGCTTCTCTCTTTCTTCTTCTTCCTTCTCGCTGCTGCTTCTCTTCTTCGCCGTCGTGAGCTTCGACAGTGGGAGGCTCCGGCGATTGTTGCGAGCTCGGCGACGAAGGTGGCGAGCACGGTGATGGGTTGAGCTCGTGACGAAGTGGATTTGTAGCTCGACGAAGCTTCGAGCTTGGCACCGGAGTTTCGATGGGAGATGAAGGAGAGCTCAGCGAAGCGCTCGGTGATGCGGAGCTTCGGCGAGGTGGAGTTCGGCAGTAATGGCGAGGAGCATGGCGGAGCTCGATGTAGGGGATGCTTGCTAGCGCCATGGTGATGGGTTCAAGTTCGGAGCTCAATCGCGAGGGAAGCTCGGCGAGAGTGGGAGCTCGGCGAAGTGGGTCGGCATCTTGACGAGCTCGATGCTTCGGTGCTCGACGAAGAGAAGAGGCGAGCGTGGGGTTGAAGGAGCTGTCGGCGCTGTGGGGAGCTCGACGGCGGTATTGGAGCTCGGCACGAATGAAGCTCGCGAAGGTGGTGCTCGGAGCTTGTTCGTGGGGCTTGGAGGAGGAGAAGAGGATAGGAGCTCGGAGCTCGGCATTTCTCGGAGAGAGGGAGAGCTCGGCAGTGACCGGGTTGATGGGTTCGGCTCGGCGTTGCACTCGAAGGCGGAGCTCGGAGCTTCGACGGCGGTATTGGAGCTCGGCACGAATGAAGCTCGCGAAGGTGAGGCTCGGGGCTTGTTCGTGGGGACCCTCGACAGTGAGCTCGGCAGGGAAGATGGAACTTGGAGCTTGCGGTTTGGCGTGGTGCTCGGCAGTGGAGCTCGGCTCGGTAGCGACGACGGAGAGGAGTTCGGCAATGAAGATGGAGCTCAATAGTGACGACTGTGAGTAGGGGGGAGCTTGATGGAGGAGGCAGTCGGCGAGGTCGGGTTCGCGCGGAGATGGGTTCGGCGGAGCCCGAGGTTGAAGAAGACTATGGGATTCGGTTTCGTTTGGTTTTGGCGCCAGGAGTTTGGAGAAGATGAGACAGGGTTGAGTTTTGTTTAGTTTTTTTTTTTTTTTTTTTTTTTTTGCCTGGGCAGGTGATTGGAAGAGGATGACGTGGGGAGTTCGGGTTTGGATCCTAACGGGTCCGAACCCACACTTTCTTTTTTCTTTTCTCTTTTTCTCCTCCGCTTCTTTGTTGCTCGGCTAATGCATTTGGTTCGGCAGATCCGAGCACAGATTTTGAGGAGAATTTCTTCCCACTCTGCTGTTCGGTAGATCGGTAGCTCGGATTTGAGATCCGAGCTACGTGGCTCAATCTGGGCGGTTGATCACGATCGTGGCGCGAATCACGAGACAAGAGGCACGAGTTTCGAGAAAACGTTATCTTGTCGTTTTGTGGTGACGTGGCGAGATCTGAGCCGTTCATCATGTTTTAGCGCAAATTTTGAGACGATCCGACGGTGAGATGAGATCGGTCGAATTTTTCTCCATATACGAGGGTCGGTACCCCGGCACCTCGGATCGGCACCTCGGATCCTCTCTGGGAGCATCTGGTTTGCTCGGCAAATGAGTCTGGTTCGGCAGATCCGAGCACGGATTTTGAGGAGAATTTTTTCCCACTTTGCTGTTTGGTAGGTCGGTAGCTCTTCTGAGAAGAAAGAGGAAGGGGAGGAGAGGCATTTGAGTTCTCTCCTCTGCCTTGTTCTTTCGCACAGTGGAGAAGAGGAGAAGTGCTGGGTACTTTTTGGAGAGGTGAAGAGGAGAAGAGGAAGGGGAGGAGAGGCAACTGGGTTCTCTCCTCTGCCTTGTTCTTCCGCTTGGTGGAGAAGAGGAGAAGAGGAAGGAGAGGCAACTGGGTTCTCTCCCCTGTCTTGTTCTTCCGCTCGGTGGAGAAGAGGAGAAGAGGAAGGGGAGGAGAGGCAACTGGGTTCTCTCCCCTGTCTTGTTCTTCCGCTCGGTGGAGAAGAGGAGAAGAGGAAGGAGAGGCAACTGGGTTCTCTCCCCTGTCTTGTTCTTCCGCTCTGTGGAGAAGAGGAGAAGTGTTGGGGAAGAAGGAGAAGAATGAAGGAGCTAAGAGGGGTAGGGGTCGGACCGTGGGTATCGGATCCGACCCCGACCGTTAGCCTCTTTTCTTTCTTCCTCTTCATCTGCTTGCTTTGTTCGGCGAATCCGAGCCCGGATTTCGAGGTACATTTTTCGCCGCTCCGCAGTTGGGTAGATTGGCAGATCCGAGCTGCACGGCTCAATCTGGACGGTTGATCACGATCGTAGCGCGAATCACGAGACAAGAGGCACGAGTTTCGAGAAAACGTTATCTTGTCGTTTTGTGGTGATGTGGCGCGATCTGATCCGTCCATCACGCTTGAGTGTGAATTTTGAGATGATCCAACGGTTAGATGGGGTCGGCCGAATTTTTCTCCATAAACGAGGGTCGGTACGGCGGCACTTCGGATCGGTAGCATTTCTGAGGAGAAAGAGGAAGGGGAGGAGAGGCATTTGGGTTCTCTCCTCTGCCTTGTTCTTCCGCACGGTAGAGAAGAGGAGAAGAGGAAGGGGAGAAGAGGCAATTGGGTTCTCTCCTCTGCCTTGTTCTTCCGCACGGTGAAGAAGAGCAGAAGTGTTGGGTACCTTTGGCGGGAAGACTGAAGAGGGAGAAGAATGAGGGAGCTAACAAGGGCATGGGTCGGACCGAGGGTATTGGATCCGACCCTGACCCGTTAGCCTCTTTTTCTTCTTGCTCTTCATCTGCTTAGCTGCTCGGTAGATGCATCTTGTTCGGCAGATCCGAGCACGGATTTTGGGGCACATTTTCCGCCACTTTGCTTCTCGGTAGATGGGTAGCTCAGCTCGGATGGTCGTGGGGGCAGTTCGGAATGGCTATCTTCCTCCGGCCCGTTTAAGGACGAGCCGGTGAAGTAAAGTCGAGCCATAGGACCCCGACCATCGTGAGGTTAGTTTGAGGGATGCAGGAGCAGTTTCGAATGGCGAGCTACTTCTAGTCCGCTTAGGAGCGAACTTGCGAAGTAGAATCGAGCCAAGTGTTGGACTCCGATCCATTCAACGGCTGCAGGAGCAATTTCGAACGGCGATCCACTCCTGGCTCGTCTGAGGACGAGCCGAGGAAGAAGAGTCGAGCCGAGTGCTGGACTCCGAACCATTGTGAGGTTAGTTTAAGGGATGCAGGAGCAGTTTCGAATGGCGAGCTACTTCTAGTCCGCTTAGGAGCGAACTTGCGAAGTAGAGCCGAGCCAAGTGTTGGACTCCGATCCATTCAACGGCTGCAGGAGCAATTTCGAACGGCGATCTACTTCCGGCTCGCCTGTAGACGAGCTGAGGAAGAAGTGTCGAGCCGAGTGCTGGACTCCGAACCATCGTGTGGTTAGTTTAAGGGATGCAGGAGCAGTTTCGAATGGCGAGCTACTTCTAGTCCGCTTAGGAGCGAACTTGCGAAGTAGAATCGAGCCAAGTGTTGGACTCCGATCCATTCAACGGCTGCAGGAGCAATTTCGAACGGCGATCTACTTCCGGCTCGTCTGTGGGCGAGCCGAGGAAGAAGAGTCGAGCCGAGTGCTGGACTCCGAACCATCGTGTGGTGCTTAGCAAGTTGTGGGAGCAGCCATGTAGAAGAAGCTGGACTCCGAACTCGTTGAGAAGTGGTCCGCCTTGGAGGTGGGCGAAGCAAAGAGCTCGGCTCTGGAAGAGAGCCATTTGTGAGACAAGTTTGAGGAGCAACTCTAGGAGAGAGTTGTGAGCTCCGAACTGTCTGAGAAGAGGTCCGCTTCGGAGGCGAGCGGAGCGGAAGGGCCCGGCTCTGGGAAAGAGTTGTTTTCGGGACCAGTGTGAGGAGGAGCTCTTGGTGAGAGTTGTGAGTTCCGAACTCGTTGAGAAGAGGTCCGCCTTGGAGGTGGGCGGAGCAAAGAGTTCGGCTCTGGAAGAGAGCCATTTGGGAGAAGAGTTTGGGGAGCAACTCTAGGAGAGAGTTGTGAGCTCAGAACTGTCTGAGAAGAGGTCCGCTTCGGAGGCGAGCGGAGCGAAGAGCTCGGCTCTGGGAGAGAGCCATTCGGGAGATGAGTTTAAGGAGCAACTCTAAGAGAGAGTTGTGAGCTCCGAACTGTCTGAGAAGAGGTCCGCTTCGGAGGCGAGCAGAGCGGAAGAGCCCGGCTCTGGGAAAGAGTCGTTTTCGGGACGAGTGTGAGGAGGAGCTCTTGGTGAGAGTTGAGTTCCGAACTCGTTGAGAAGAGGTCCGCCTTGGAGGTGGGCGGAGCAAAGAGTTCGGCTCTGGAAGAGAGCCATTTGGGAGAAGAGTTTGGGGAGCAACTCTAGGAGAGAGTTGTGAGCTCCGAACTGTTGCGAAGAGGTCCGCTTCGGAGGCGAGCGGACCGGAAGAGCTCGGCTCTGGAAGAGAGCCATTCGGGAGATGAGTTTAAGGAGCAACTCTAGGAGAGAGTTGTGAGCTCCGAACTGTCTGAGAAGAGGTCCGCTTCGGAGGCGAGCGGAGTGGAAGAGCCCGGCTCTGGGAAAGAGTTGTTTTCGGGACGAGTGTGAGGAGGAGCTCTTGGTGAGAGTTGTGAGTTCCGAACTCGGAGGCGAGCGGAGCGGAAGAGCCCGGCTCTGGGAAAGAGCTGTTTTCAGAACTGGTGTGAGGAGGAACTCTAGGAGAGAGTTGTGCTCCAAACTCGTTGAGAAGAGGTCCGCTTCGGAGGTGAGCGTAGCGGAAGAGCCCGGCTCTGGGAAAGAGTTGTTTGTGAGACGAGTGTGAGGAGGAACTCTATGAGAGAGTTGTGCTCCAAACTCGTTGGATCTCAGCACGGGTGATTGGCGCCTCATCGTTCCTAGGCTGCTGCCGACCCGCAGGGGAGCGTGGTCTTCTTCTGTGATGCTCGGGGGATTCCTTCCTCCCTCTTCGGACATGGGACCTTTCGTAGTCTCGGTGGTGTGGGGATCGCTCACCCGGACGTTGCTGGCGGGAGGCTCCCTCTCGGGACCGCTTCTCGTCCAGACGGTGGCGTAAGTCCTCCAACTTCTACCGGTTTTGAGGATTGTGAGAGGCCATGGAATCCGTAGAGGCTTTGTGTATGGAGACGCGGTCTAGGTGGAGAGGTTGCTTCATGCGGGAGCCCCCCGCACCGGCATTCTGTGGACCGGAAGGACCCTTGGGGGATTGTTGATTCTGAAGAAGAGGCTGATCTTGTTGAAGAGGGTCCTCCACTTGAAGCGGGGGTTGTCCCTGCTGCGGAGCGGGTTGGACGGGAACTACCTCTTACTGATCAGCGGGGTTGGGTCCACGGTTGGACCCCCTAGATTTGGCTTTTCTCGGAGGCATGGCTGGAGAAGATCTAGTCGACGGAAAGAGGAGGGGCTGCTATTCGTATGTTTCCCACAGACGGCGCCAATCTGTTGCCGCTAAATTCGGTGTGGGGGCAAACAGACAGTATTTGTGAGTTCGTGAAAAACCTGAATAGCAAACACCTAACCTGTTCCGTCGGAGCTTGACCGTTGACTCCCGCCGTTCACCTGCAAGGAAGTGCGAGACACCGGGGTTGATCCCGGCGACGCACCCTCCGACGCTCAAGTCAGTAACCAGAAATGATTATGAAAGAGCGTTTAACTGGAAAAAGATTGATTACCTCTTAATGGAGATGGGTGTGGGGTATTTATAGTCGCCGTTGGGATCAGATAAGGAATGTAATTCCCGTGATCTGATAAGGCATAAAATCCTCGTAATCAGATTAGGAATGTAATCCCTTAATTCCCGGTGAAAAGATAGACGTGAATCAGAGCCGTTGATTTGGATTAATCAGAAACCCTAATTCTATCTTTTCTGGACTGGGTGTGTTTCGGGTTAGGACCCGTACCCAGTTGAGGTGGATCTGTTCGCGGGTTATTGGATCTGTGAGAAGGAGACCCAGTACCCGTTTCGGACCCATTTGTATGTGGAATTACCGTTTTACCCCTGAGCTTTAAGATTCGTGTCCGATGTGAACGGTCCCGATTTAATCCTATTTTTAGCCGTATCAAATACTAATAAATAGGTAGAGATATAGTTACAAAAACTATTTCTTCCAATTGTAATCTCTTTCAGCTCTCTCAATTTCTCAACCTTTAATCAAACCCCTAATATAATCAAGATTTATAACATAAGAATGGTTAGTAATAATGTATCCAAACCCTCCTTCAACTTTCCACTATTTCTCTGTTTGCTTCAACCATCAAACTCCTCTTACTAGATAAATGTATATGTATATATATTCGTACAACATAATTGAATTATCTAGCTCCTTGGTCCTAGAGTACCGCTAATCTTTTACTAATGCATTTCCTAACTCAAATTCATCCCAAAGGCCCCATGTAGCCCTCCACATTTGCTGGTGGTAGGTTTGGATGGAAAATTTTGCTACAACCCTGTGATTAATATAAATTCTTGCTAAACCCTTATGCAGTGTGTATGAAAGTATGTTGAGGCGTTGATAACTTCGTGTACAGTCGATATTTTCACAAACCGGTTGCATAAATTTTTTCACTTTTCGAAGGCTACATAATCATATTGCATAGTCGGACGTAGTAACCGTACCCGTTTCGTCCGTGAAACGGTATTTACTTAATCTTGATGAGTAAAATCATCGTTCACTAAATTTGTTAAACACATATCATTTTACATGGGATAAAATAGTCATTAGAAAAGTCCGGATATTACACTCGGCCACCACTTTCGGCCATGGTGGCCTTCGCTTGCCGTTTACCTCTTGGTCCACTCGGGAAGACGAAGACGAGGAGGATTCGGGGGTGTCATGGAGGCGAGAAGAAGAGGAGTCAAAACCTCGGAGGTTGTTCCCTCAGACCAAGAAAGTGACGAATCGTCCTCCTCTGATAGTGTACTTGTGCTCAATCCCCCTCCTGCTCCTCAGCTACTGGGGAGAATGGGGGAGTTCATTTGGCATGCTGATCAGGAGCCCAAGCCAATGGAATACGTCATGGAGGAAGGCCACGATCATCCTTTCCTTCAGGACCCCCAAATGATTAGAATGTACCCCGATAATGTTAAGGACCTGATCAAAATTGAAATATTGCGATCGTCTCTCGACCGTCTGAAGATAGAGGCGGATATGAAGGAAAAAACCTTGGAGAAGGCGGATCTCCCGCTGGTTCAGAAAGCCTACTCCATCCCTCGAGAGTTCAAACTATTAATCCCGAACCTCCACCCGACCAATAATCTCGCTCTATGCAACTGCATGTTCCTGCTTGACACGTTCATCTCAAAACTTCACCTCCCCATGCACACATTCATCAAGGTGGTGCTGAACTGGGCCAGAGTGAGCCCGATGCAGTATGGATCCAACTCCTTGAAGCAACTCGTTAGCTTCATCATGCTATGTGGGAACGAAGAGGTGCCGCTGAAGCTCAAGTACTTCAAAATGTGCTTGGGTTTATGTACCGCTCGGATGTACGAAGGACGATGCTTCTTTTCCCCTCAACATGGGAGGCATGTGGTACACAATCATCTTGACTCCATCAACGGTTGAAAGTCAAATTACTTCATCATCAAGAATTTTGAGACCTGGACATCACCACCAAATGGGTGTACAACATTCTGAAGATCAAAATCTTTGAGGGTTAAGAAGTTCACTCTGGTGGAAGTGGAGGAGTTTTAGAGCATATTTAAGGGGGGGAGGAGGAGGAGATGGGGGAAGTGGACTGTTCGAGGGTGTCCAAGAAGAACCTGGCGAAGTGTGGCTAAAGTTCGGTCGACGCTTGTATGTTCTAAGTTTCTTTTTGCAGTAAACTTTTTTGCCTCGTTCTTACACCTTTTTATTTTCTGTTGCAGCCATGCTTGACGAAAAATATATTTAGACTCGCTAGGCCGTGTTGGCAAGAAGAAGGCTAATGAACAGCCAAAGGAAAAGAAGTGGCCCTCGACGTCGGCCTCTGACAGGTTGTCAGACAAGAGTTCCGAGCAGAGGGCCTTACCAGTATTAACTAGGTTTTAGTGGACAAAAGTTGATTCCCAGATAATGGATGGGGAGGGGATGTATTTATAGACCTGAGGTAGAGCTGTTTTAGGAAGAACTTATAACTAATTTGAAACATTCATCTAATCAAGGGATCCAATCAGTTAGTGTTTCCAAATTTTGGGGGATTTGATTGCCAGCCATAATTGGCCTGTCAATTTCCCCTAATTGGGTTGCAAATCGATCTCACTCATGGACTGACCTGAGATGGTGGGCCTGAGAACATCCCATATTCTCGTCGTGGGCCAGTGGCAATGGCAATGTTACTGTTTCGCTCCTAGGAACACCGAGATTCGTGCAAAAATTGTACGGCCCTGATTAGCTGTTATTTTCACCCACATCACACCCTAAATACTATTGAAAATTTTCAAAACTCCACTTAAGTCTATTAAGGTCTTTGGTTTGGCCCCCTAAAATTTATAAAAAGCCTCTATATATTTATATATGGCCATAGAATTTTACCTTGGCAACCCGAAAAATTGTTTTAGCTTCATCCCTGGCGAGCTGTCCGATTGAGCGCCGATTAAATGGTTGGTTCTTATCTTTCACTTAATGATAGGGGCCCCTGTTCATCTATGAGGGGCCTAAAAAATAACCCAGATCTTTTTTCCACTCATGTGTTTCTCTCTATTTCTCCCTCTTAAATAGAAAATTCTCCATCTCCTTCATCAATCACTCTTTCTTAAAAACAAAACCTAATTCCTCTCTCTTTCTCTCTCTTAAGTAGGGGTGGACAACTATTATCTGAACCGACCAATCCGAACCAATCCAAACCGAACCAATTGGGGGTTTGGGTTGGTCCAGTTCTTAATCTTCAAAAACCAACTGGACCGGTTCGGTTGTTGGATGGGGCTTTCAAATAACCGATGAAACCGAACCAACCGTACCTTTATGCATAAGTCCATAAAAAATATATTTCTCCTTTAATTTCTTGAATATACAAATAGTAATTTCTCATTCTCTTGGAGATACAAATAGTCTTCTTTAATTTCTTTAATATAAATCGAGCAGTTGTTCTACCTATATTTTGATTCTCCATAATCCTGTGTGTTATGTTGTTAAGAAATGCTTGATTTACAGTGACCCAGCTAAATAGAATCATGAAGTTGATGTAACATTTAGTAGTTACTTTAATCAAGTCAAGCAGAAATTATTTTCTAATTTTTTTTATTGTACCTGAAATTCAATTAGCTATGGTTATTGATGTTTCTTTTATGATAATAAACTAAGATTACATAAGTATGCAAGTGAAAAAACAGTTTATCTCACTCATTTAAACGTCATCATCTCAAACAATTAGACAATTAGTGTAAAATTCATTAACAACTTGTGGTTTTATGAATCTTCATTTTAAATTTATTTTTGAATAACAAATAACAGGTTGTTTCTTAAGTTTGATTGAAGTTGATCTTTTAAATTTCAACAAAATTATGAATGAAGTTGAATGTGAAAAGTAGCACGCCAAACTGACCATCCAATCCAATCCAAACCGAGCTTAATCGGCTTGGATGGAAACCGATCGAATTAAGATTCGGATTGGTTGCAGATGAGAAAATTAAAAAACCGATCTTCTTTGGATCGGTGGTTGATGGTCTATATTAGGTCGGACACCGACCGATGCCCACCCCTACTCTCAAGCTCTGAGGGCCTATTACTTGAAAAACTCCCGGTGTTTTCGTCTTTTCTTGCCGGATTCTGGTATTATCTTGGCCATTCATTCCAAACCCTACACATATCTCAACATCACATCGGATCTGATAAACAACGTGGATCTAGATTTTATTCATCCTCCTAAGAACTCATTATCTAGTTGCTCTCAGATAAAAAAAGTGCATTAGATTGGCACCGTCTATGGAAAAGCATAGATCCAGCCCTTCGGTCAGAAGCCTCTTTCAACCATTGCTCTAAAAGCAAAGATTGTGACAGCCCCAAGTAGCAAGGTAGATCTGCGTCCTCCTCCTCCACCAGTGCATCCCTCCGTCAGTCGGGCAGCAACCCAGGCATCCCAGCGATGACGTTCGGGACACTGGCTAAGTCCCTATCCCCCCTCTAGAAGGCCAGGGCCCTATCTACATTGCTTCTCATCCAATCGGCCCCAGGGTAGAACCCTCTGCGGAATAGGTGTAACACCCGGCGGAAATATTCCACCTATTATAGCACATGCATGAAATCCTGAAATTTATGATTTTTTGGCATTATTCACATTATCAAGTCAAGTGAACTATATTTTTAGGCCATGATGTTTTAAGGTTTACGATTTAAAGTCAAAGAATGTTTTTTTTTTATTTATTGTTTTTTAGTTCCCCTATTTTCACCCACAAACCTCACGAGACGCTATTCGGGATGACTTCTTCGGGATCCCCCTGATGCAACCTCATTGGAGGGAAGCTGAGGAGGCTATTGAAGAGACTGCTCCGACTAATGAAGAGGTTGAACTAGTTGAGGAGCTTGATCCTGCTATTAACCGGTGAAATTTGATCAATTGGTTAGATTGTAATTTCCCACAAACGGTTTCAATCTGTTGCTATTATTTTCTATATGGAAGTAAACAAATGATGTTAACTCTTTAATGGAAAATTATCAAATCTAACCTTAACATTGACCGAAATAGTCGCCGTTAATCACTCCTTAATCTGATTTTCTGATGATTGTGAACGCTTGGATGTGATTGGACAGCCAATATCGCTCCAAGAAACCTAAAAAAAGTCTAAACACCGAGGTCTTCCCTGTCATAGAATATTGAGTTTTTTTGTGGCAAATTAACGGTTACCTAATTCTGAGAGGGGCGGGGGGGCAAGGGGCAAGGTATTTATATATATTTATATATATGCTACGAGTTAGCTACATAAGATTAGCTTAAAAGAGTTTCTTTAGTATTCAACATGCTAATTCTCTCGGTTATGATATAAAATTATTTGATAACTCTCTTTTGGATGGAGGATTTGATCAAGAGTTTCAGACTAATCAGGACTACTCTTATTAGGCTACATATGACTCCTTGCTATAGGCCTATTTTAGACTGATGGACCTGAAAATGGCCCATGTTCTCTCTACAGACCTATATTCACTGTGAAATTACTATTTTGCCCTTATTAGCTTCACGATTTGTGTTTCAAACGTGTGGTCCAAATTTATAATGATTTTACCCTCATTAGTTTTGAAACTTCTAAACCAGATCTCTAAGAACAACATATGGGCTTTAAGATTCGTGCTTCTAGAATGGGACTGCAGAAGCAAAACCCCACTTACATTTACCATTTTCTAACAAAAGTCTACGCAGCTAAACTAAAATGAATTCCTCTAACTGTCCGTAGGTTTTGATACAGACACTTCTGCCGTCATTTGAATCTGAATAAAAAATTTGTCCTTAATCTCTTAACGAGATTAGTCTCTGGAATATCATGGTAATTGTAATGAATTTCCAAAAAGTAATTATAAATTGGGATAATTAGTTAAAAATTTGAAATATTGATTTTAAATTGGGAAAAAGTATTTAAAATACAGAAAAATTTGGAAAATCTAAAAATTTATGAAAAAATTCAAAAAAATCCAGGAAAATATTTGTCGCCTTTAGAAGCCTCCGATCAATTCGAGGTATCTCCAATGCATCCTGTAAGCTAAGATTGTATTCCAGAATTCAAAAACAAGGTGAACTACTTCCCGAAAGCCAAGAAAAATGTCTTTCGAAAGTGGGGGACTTATGATAAAGTTAAAAATTGCAGCAAATTAGGGTCGTGCGATTCCCGCACAGATCTCAATGCTTCTACAAGATAAGTCATAACGGACATCTTTAACAGGTCTGACCCTTCTTCAGGCTCACCTACAAGACATGGGCCACCATTAAGCCAATTAAAAGTATCAGATTAAGCTCAGTAGGAGAGACACCCAGCCCGTGAGGGCTGTAAGTCAAATCACTTATCCCCAAACAAGAGAGTTTATCTCTTGATGGGAAGATTCAAACAGGAGATAAGGAATTCATATCGATCTAACAGATTCATCTCAATCTCCTAAACTGTTTCTCAGGCCTATAAATACTCTCTCCCCTCCTCAGTCAGAAGGTAACCAACAATTGGTAATTCCTCTCTCAAACTCTCTTTCTCTTTTTCTGGTTCTAACTTGAGTGTCGGTGGGTTTTTTGTCGGGGCAATCCACTGTATTTTAGGCCTTTTGTAGGTTCATCGGTCGCATCATCAACCGTCAGATTCAGATCATAGTGTTCAATCAACAATCCAGATCCAATCTTAGGAGCTCTAACCAATTTTCTTGGCAACGATTAAAGGTCAGGTCTTTAGTAGTTTCCTTCAAATATAAACTCACTATCAGTTTTCTCCCACACTAAAATAAGCAACAACACTTGATTAAGATCTGAACATGGGGCTTTAAACTCATTTCTATTTACTGCACTTAGTCTTAAAACTCTCCTTTTGGTGTTAATGCCTCTATCATGTTTGGAGTTTATATGGACTAGAGCATCTGCAGAGGAATAGAAATAGGAAATTGGAGTTTTGGCTGTAGTCGTTTATAGTCAAAAATGTCAAATTTTGGGAAAAAATTCGAGAGAATCAAAATGATCTTGCATCCCATTCAAAGCTTCTAAACTTTTAAATTAAAAAAAAAATAAAATTCACGTCGGACTCAAGAACTTCCTGCATCCTATAATTTTTTTAAAGGACATAAGATTAGCTTAAAAGTTTATATATATGCTACGGGTTAGCTACATAAGATTAGCTTAAAAGAGTTTCTTTAGTATTCAACATGCTAATTCTCTTGGTTATGATATAAAATTATTTGATAACTCTCTTTTGGATGGAGGATTTGATCAAGAGTTTTAGACTAATCAGGACTACTCTTGTTAGGCTACATATGACTCCTTGCTTATAGGCCAATTTTAGGCTGATGGGCCTGAAAACGGCCCATGTTCTCTCTGCAGACCTATATTCACTGTGAAATTACTATTTTGCCCTTATTAGCTTTACGATTTGTGTTTCAATCATGTGGTCCTAATTTACAATGAGTTTTACCCTCATTAGTTTTGAAACTTCTAAACCAGATCTCTCAAAACAACATATGGGCTTTAAGATTCGTGCTTTTACAATGGGACTGCAGAAGCAAAACTGCACTTACATTTACAATTTCTAACAAAAATCTACGCAGCTAAACAAAAATGAATTCCCCTAACAGTCCGTAGGTTTTGATACAGACACTTCTGCCGTGATTTGAATTTGATTAAAAAATTTGTCCTTAATCTCATAAAGAGATTAGTCTCTGGAACATCGTGGTAATTGTAATGAATTTCTGAAAAATAATTATAAATTGGGATGATTAGTTAAAAAATTGAAATATTGATTTTAAATTGGGAAAAGTATTTAAAATACAAAAAATTTTGGAAAATCTAAAAATTTCCAAAAAAAATCAAAAAAATCCAAAAAAATTTTGTCACCTTTAGAAGCCTCTGATCAATTCCAGGTATCTCCAATGCACCCTGTAAGCTAAGATTGTATTCCAGAATTCAAAAACAAGGTGAACTACTTCCCGAAAGCCAAGAAAATTGTCTTTCGGAAGTGGGGGACTTCTGATAAAGGTAAAAATTGCAGCAAATTAGAGTCGTGCGATTCCAGCACAGATCTCAACGCTTCTGCAAGATAAGTCATAACGGACCTCTTTAACAGGTCTGACCCTTCTTCAGGCTCACCTACAAAACATGGGCCACCATTAAGCCAATTAAAAGTATCAGATTAAGCTCAGTAGGAGAGACACCTAGCCCGTGAGGGCTGTAAGTCAAATCACTTATCCACAAACAAAAGAGTTTATCTCTTGATGGGGAGATTCAAACAAGAGATAAGGAATTCATATCAATCTAACAGATTCATCTCAATCTCCTAAACTGTTTCTCAGGCCTATAAATACTCTACCCCCTCCTCAGTCAGAAGGTAACCAATAATTGGCAATTCCTCTCTCAAACTCTCTTTCTCTTTTTCTGGTTCTAACTTGAGTGTCGGTGGGGTTTTTGTTGGGGCAATCCACGCTATTTTAGGCCTTTTGTAGGTTCATCGGCCGCGTCATCAACTGTCAGATTCAGATCATGGTGTTCAATCAACGATCCAGATCCAATCTCAGGAGCTCTAACCAATTTTCTTGGCAACGATCAAAGGTCAGGTCTTTAGTAGTTTCCTTCAAATATAAACTCACCATCAGTTTTCTCCCACACTAAAATAAGCAACAACACTTGATTAAGATCTGAACTTGGGGCTTTAGACTCATTTCTATTTACTGCACTTAGTCTTAAAACTCTCCTTTTGGTGTTAATGCCACTATCTTTTTTGGAGTTTATATGGACTTAGAGCATCTGCTAAGGAATAGAAATAGGAAATTTGAGTTTTGGCTGCAGTCATTTATAGTCAAAAAAGTCAAATTTAGGGAAAAAAATCCGAAAGAATCAAAATGATCTTGCATCCCGTTCAAAGCTTCTAAACTTTTAAATTAAAAAAAATTTAAAATTCACGTCGGACTCAAGAATTTCTTGCGTCCTATAATTTTTTTTAAAAAAAATTAATGGGACGCAAGATGATCTTGCGTCCCATGATTTCTTTTAAAAAAATTTGACAATGCAGGATGATCTTGCGTCTCACAAAGGGAAAAATATAAAAAAATTAGCCAGAAGCGAGATCTTATTGCGTGCAAAATATCTCAGATGAAAAAATTGACGGACGCAAGAACATATAGCGATTTATGTATTTGAGAATTTCCTATATCTTCTCTCAAATATAGAAGCCTACTGTTCCCCAAAACTGATTTTTTCCAAATATAGGAAATGACTACAGGCACTTTTTTGTCAAAATTTCCAAATTTTGGAAATTAACAGAACGACTGCAGATGCTCTTATAGGGTTAGTATGATCCCATAATTAGTGTAAGTAGAGGTGCACAACAGTAGTCTTA
Organism: Hemerocallis citrina; assembly: GCA_017893485.1. Classification (NCBI taxonomy): domain Eukaryota; kingdom Viridiplantae; phylum Streptophyta; class Magnoliopsida; order Asparagales; family Asphodelaceae; genus Hemerocallis; species Hemerocallis citrina. The sequence goes on along the minus strand of CM030358.1, from coordinate 340,168,654 downwards.
TGCCCACTCTTTACACTAACTATGGGACACATTATCCCTCTCTCAGCCTACTGCTTCAAAACTAATGAGGCATACCAGCAGTTGTAAGCTTATAGTGCATATTGCTTTTTAGTTAATAAAAATGTGAGATACGCATTATGCTTACTTTTCCAAGGTAGAAAAAACGGAAAGAATAAGATATAGAGTAAGTGACAGTTGTGATTCGGAGAAGAGGGGAGAAAGGGTGACAGTAAAAGAAGATCGAATGTGTGTTCTTAGAGGATGATAATGCTGAAGTAAAAATGAGAGGTGCAAGAAAGCTGGAGAAACGGGAACAAGTGAAAGATGCAATCGATAGACCAATACATGTGTGGTAAGAGTAAGCGGCTAATATTTATATTCTAATACGTCCTCGCTTGTGGAGGGCATCTTTGTGAATCAAGACCTATACACCGTGGTTGCTTTGATCTGAAGTGAGATTTTACCGATATACTAAAACTTCAATGTTGTGGTAAGGTTGAAGGTATAATATTTATGTTTTAATATGGTTCCATGTAATGGGGCTCATTAATTTACTGGCATCCATCATTTACCTAATTTGAATGATGGATGTAATAGACTACTAGACCTTCAAGTAATTTATATTATTGCGGGAAGAATCTAAATAAGTGAATGGGGCTCTTCATATTGCACGTCCATAAATAACATTGTGTAAATTATGAAACAGTATATTAGTGGTGGCATTTGGGTTGGGTGGTCGAGGCCGGGCAGAAACTTGCCGGGCCAAGCTCCGAGGCGTGCAGTCCTGGGCCGGGCCAAGCTCCGAGACGTGCAGTCCTCCTGAATTTCGCCTTTGTACTTCGACGATCCAGTACCTATGAAAGTGGGGACGTCAGTATTCACTGACGCTTAAAGGCTGATCATATAGCAGCGAATCTCCCAAACAATATACAAAATATAGCAATGGTGTTGGTGTAGTTTAAGTGTTTGTGAGTGCTATGACTAGACTCTAATGTGATATTTAAATAGAACTAGGACGCTTCCTATTCTAATGTCAGCAAGTCTCCGAAGTAACATGCAGCCCATACTACATGCGACCCCATTTCAAGCCGTTTCTCCATATATAGGGATTGAACCCGCGTTATGAACTCTAATTGTACACAACCTGTTCCTGACAATACTCCATGACTCTGTGAGGTTGCAGAAGGAGTCAAGTCCCCCTATGCAGTCTGCTTATGGTGTCTCCGTTTTCCACTACTACCCGGCATGCCTAACCTCACTCGATCCCAGTATATCGGGCATCATTCCAAAATCAAACCATAGGGTTTCGCAAATGCAGGGCAGCACGAAGCCTACCATGTGGCACCCTCTGGGGTCTAGCAAGCGCAGGACTGCACCATGCATCTTGTGGCACCCCAGCCACGGTATTTCAGGAATTAACAGAGCGAGATACGCAACCCGTGTCCTCAACTTGTGAGACGGCACCGTACGTATCCCTTTGACAGGAAGGTACAACCCAATCCACCACCTATGATCTGCCTCAAGGGACGAGTTAGTGTAAGGGGCCCCCTACAACTGACTCCTCTCTCCTGGCAAAAGGGTTTAAGTAAAATGATCCTTGTAAGTCACTACCCTAATGACGTTCATAACTCGAACAATCCTAGGGATAACAATATTATGAACACCACATGCTAGGCCTTAAATTAGGCTTCGCAAGACAACTCTTCTAGGCCGCTCAACCTAGACTTACCAGAATCCCTCAGGATCCGGTTCGTGGCTCATCGATCCAAGACTTTGGCCGTGCGAATATACACGCATGCTGCTACTCTAGACTTGGATTCTGTCTATACTCCGGTCCTCGATTAACCTATCCTGGTTAAGATTCGACGGTACACAATGAGTGACTCCTCCACAGTTCCTTAGGGTAAAAATCATATGTCTTGACGGTCGATAGCCCTTAGGGTGGTAACCTCACCCTAGACGAGCACAACGAACTGTGTACTAGCTAACAAGCTATACACGAGTAACAACCACATACGAGCCAATAAGCTACGTATGAACAATAACTACCTACGAGCCAGGCGGGCCTCGTAGGAGATAACCACGTACATACCAGCCAAATAAGCCGTGTATGAGACCAACAGCTACGCACGGGCCGGTCGGGCCGCGTACGAGACAACAACCTACATACGAGCAAACTAAGCTACGTATGAGACCCACAGCTACATACGGGCCAGTCGAGCCACGTACGAGCACAACCATGTGCAAACAACCATACAGGTAATCAATCCTAGAAGCAACCAAATATGCTTACTAACAAACTTGGTCATCTAATATTAGAAGCAACAGAGGGATCTACCAATAGTCTATGATCGGTATTCTACTAAGGAAGAATCCGAAGGCGACATAACAGCCTTTATCGGACTAACAATCATTAGTGGTCTTCCTAATCCTTATTACTTCAACCTATAGCGCCTTAAGTACGGCACACAATTGTAAGCATCTTCCTACGACAATCTAATCATATAACACAACCACCATGATACTCCTATGTATGAATGTGATTAATGCTTATGCTTACATCGAGCTCAAGCATGAAAATCACTTACGACCTAGACATGAAGTCCACTATAGTCAAGCGTAGGTTACAAATTGATCATGGAAGCTTACCACTTATCATGACTAATCACCACAACCCAACTAGTATGAACAAGCAACATTCCAAGGCATAGTAGGTAGTTCTAACACTACTCCTACAATATTTTAAGCAAGTATTTGAACTTTAGCATGGTATAGAACACAACATAAAGTCACTACAACTAATCATGGGTAGTTCCTTTACTCTAAGCATGAATATCATAGTATGGATGTCATTAACTTAACGTGATCAATAATTAGCATGATACCTACTTACTTAGCATGAATCATGATCATCTACTAACATAGCATGAACAACCACTTATCTAAGCATGGATACCATGTAAACATGAGTATTCATATAACCTAGCATGGTATACAACTTAGTCACAATCTAAACTAGCATGACATACAACTTACTTACAATTAAGCTAGCATGGCATACAACTTACTTGTAGTTAAGCTAGCATGGCATATCTATAATTAAACTAACATGGTATATCACATACCTACAATTAAACTAGCATGGTATATCACTTACCTACAATTAAGCTAACATGGTATATCACATACCTACAATTAAACTAGCATGGTATGCAACTTTTCTACTATCATCCAAGCATGAATCTTTATTAAGCATAAATAACTATTAAACATGAATGTTTTACTAAACATGGGTAACTACTAGTATGAACATTCAACATTCCTAAGTATATATGTATATATACTTCTAACATGGTAAGTAATTTTATTATAGATTCTACAACATTCTAGGCACAATTAATCTAAACATGATAGGAAACTCTTAGATTGCTTCCTACAACATTCTAAGCATGAATGAGTGAATCTAAACATGGTAGGAAACTCTTAGATTGCATCCTACAATATTCTAAGCATGAATGAGTGAATCTATACATGGTAGGAAACTCTTAGATTGCATTCTACAATATTCCAGGCATAAGTAGATTAATCTAAGCATGGGAGGAATTTTAGAATTAATCCTACAACATCCTAAGCATAAATAGGCTAATCTAAACATGGTAGGAACTTTAGAATTTGTCCTACAACATTCTAACATGAAATAGCATTCGAAAAACATGATGGGAAATTTTAGGAAGCATACTACAACATTTTAAGCATAAAAATATGATGGATAATCTTAGAAAGAAACCTACAACATATATGTCATTTCTACATATGATAGGCTATTTTAGAATTACTCCTCCAACATTCTAAACATCATAAGTATGCTAGATATTTTTAGAGTGAATCCTACAACATTCTAGGTATAAAGCATGATAGGATATTTTTAGAAATAATCCTACAACATTCTAAACATAAAGCATGATAGGACATTTTTATAAAACATCCTACAATATTCTAAACATAAAGCATGATAGGATATTTTTAGAAATAATCCTACAACTAACTAAGCATGAAAACATGGTAGGATATTTTTATTAGGCATCCTACAACATTCTAACATGAAATAGCATGATAGGATATTTTTAGAAAACATCCTGCAACTAATTAAGCATGAAAACATGGTAGGATATTTTTATTAGGCATTCTACAACATTCTAACATGAAATAGCATGATAGGATATTTTTAGAAATAATCCTACAACATTCTAAACATAAAGCATGATAGGATATTTTTAGGAGTAATCCTACAACTAACTAAGCATGAAAACATGGTAGGATATTTTTAGAAGACATCCTACAACTAATTAAGCATGAAAACATGGTAGGATATTTTTAGAAAAAGTCCTACAACATTCTAACATGAAATAGCATGATAGGATATTTTTTTAGAAATAATCCTACAACTAGTTAAGCATAAAAACATGGTAGGATATTTTTATTAGGCATCCTACAACATTTGAAGCATGGGTATTGCTTCTAAACATTTTTAGAAGTGATCCTACAACATTTGAAGCATGAATATTGCTTCTAAATATTTTTAGAAGTGATCCTACAACATTTGAAGCATGAATATTGCTTCTAAATATTTTTAGAAGTGATCCTACAATATTTTACTACTACTACTACTCCTATTTTAATCAAAACATAACACACAATTATCTACTACTACTACTACTTCATTCTTATCAAGAACACAACATACAACTTACTACTACTACTACTTTATGGACATAAAACATCTATACTACTTACTACCACTTCTTCCTTTAATCAACATACTACTACTTTATTTAATCAACCATACTACTACTATCTTATTAATCAACATACTATTACTACTTTATTTAATCAACATGCTACTACTACCTCATTTAATCACATACTACTACTTTATATTTTAGCATGCTACTACTTAGTTGCTTACTAGTCTTTATTATTACTGGTGATAAAAGAAAAGATCATTTTTATTTTACTTTACTCTACAACTAGTAAATATGAAAGAAAAAATCTTTTTCATTTATTTCTACAACTAGTGATTAAAAGAAAAGATCTTTTTAATAGCTACAACTAGTGATTAATAAAAAGAGAAGATCTTTTTAATCTACAACTAGTGTTTAGTAAAAAAAAGAAAGATCTTTTTAATTTTCTACAACTAGTGGTTAACAAAAAGATCTTTTTATTACAATAAACATATACTTATTATTATTAGTCCAATGTTCAGTCAAGGTCCTACAACCCACAATGGTTGTAAAATGTTCATATGCTTATGTGTATTAAGTCCTACAAGTCCTACAACCTCCAATCGGTTGTATGTTCAAGATCATATGTCATATGTAAATTTTTAGTCCAATAACATACAAAACAACAACTACAATAATAAAGATGTGATCTTTATGTGTTTTAGTGGGTTCTACTACTACTTTCTTACTTTTATTTATCATTCATAACAACCACAACACACCCATCACAAAACTCACCCAACAACAAAAGAAAACAAAACAAGAAGATGAGAAGAAGAAGTCAAACAACAAAACAACAAACAAACAAACAAACAATCAAAGAAGCATGAAGAAACCCCCACCTTAGCCTTTTTTTTTTTGGAAGGACTAGCTTGCTACCTTCTCCTTCCCCTAGCTTTTTAGAACTCCTAAAAACCCTACAATAAAAACTCTCTTTTGTTAGTATGAGACCTCTCTTTCTTTTCCTTTCTTTCTTTCTTTCTTTCTTTTTGTTTTCTAAAATGAGAGAAGGAGGAGAATGAGGGGGTGTTTATAGGAGGGAATGGGAGGTGGTAAGTGCACCACATTGCACAAGAACCCCAAGGAGGGGGTGGCCGGCCATACTCTAGGGGGGGGAGGGGTATGGTGTAGGCTTGGTGATGTGGAGGGATAAGGCTTCTAGAAGGGTTTAATTCTTCTCTTATGCATACAAACCTTCTTTTAATCCTCCTAATCAAACCCTAATTATCTTACTAAGTTGCCATGACAAGAGTAAGTACATTGCTCTTTGAGTACATACTACATACTAGGTATTATGCACTAAGTACCATACAATTGTATGTATGTGTACATGTATGTGTATAAAAATATTCCTTATAAAATCCTTATAAAATTCCCATAAAATAGTCTAATTTAGAAAATAATAGTAAAATAAATTTTATTATTAATTCGGAGGTTCGCGCTATCAATTTGATGCGCTTCAGATGCGCACCGACCGATAGATGCGCGTAGGCACTGTTTGTGGGCAACCCGGCGAAAAATCACCAAAATGATCTGATTTTGGAATTAAAATAAAATAATAATAAAATAATAATAAAATAGTAATTTCTATGAGTTAATATCCGTCCGGGATATTACAACACGGCGGCTGATGGTGCTGTTGTTGTGGTCGCCGAAGGGAAACACAATGCACAGGGGACAGAGGGGCTTCTGCAAGATCACGGCAGGGGCACAAGGTGCAGGGCGGAGCCGGGAGAGATGGGGAGGAGCACAGAGGGGTCGGAGGAGAGGAGACTGGGGATGAGGTGTCGGGAGATCAAGGGGGAGAGCAAGGATAGGAGATGGGTTCGAGAGAGGCGGCTGACGGGGGTACTGGTGTGGCGCGCGGCGCTCGGGAGGAACGTCGAAGCAGGCGAGCACTGGTTGAGGGAGAGGAGAAGGGAAGGAGGGAGATTAGGTGCGGAGCAGCGGTGGAGGGGAGGTCGCTGGCTGCAGTCGACGCAGGGAGAGTTAGGGGGAAGACGAAACGGCTGAGGTAAATATGTATGATGGGTTAGGGTGGTGATGGCTGAAGCAGGGATAGGGGTATAAGAGTAGAGTAAACGGGTTTGGGTAGGGGCTTAACAGGTATTACGGTGAATGAAAACAGGGTTGTGGGTTGGTTTAAGTTAATGGGTAATTAGGTAGTTGGGTGAATGGGTTTAATAAGATCCAAATATTTAATGAAGATCCATTAAGCAATAAAATAGGATTTTAATTGGGTTTGGGTTTTAAAACAGGGTACTGGGTTTATTAGGATCTTAACAGATCCAATAGGGAAAATAGGGAAACAAATATTAATATAAAAAAAAAGGATTTTTAATATACAATCAAAATGTAATAATAATAAAAATAATACTAATAGTATTAAAAATAACAATAATAATAATAATAGCAGAAACAATAATAGTAGCACGAACAAATAGGTTTTTTATTATAATATAAGAATCATTTGAAAATAACAATAAATACAGTTAATGAAAAGAACGGATTTTAACAGGAGAAACAAAACATTTTGAAACAACATGAATTTAAGAAAATGAAAAATTTTATAAAGAACCCAAACCCAGATAATACACAGAAAAAGAAAATACACCCAAAATACAGAAAACTGAAAAAAGGGGTTACAAATCCTACCCACCTTACAACAAAATTTTGTCCTCGAAATTTGCTTAGGCGGTACATAGGACAGGCGAAAGCAAATTGGGGGTAACAAAGCAAAGAATAAAAGGGAAAGGAATAAAGCATGGGCAACACCAGAAAAAGAAAGAAGTGAATAACAACGATGTCAAATGGAATGCATGAAAGAGAATAAACAGTATCAAAAGGAGAGAAACAACACAAGATTTGTAACCCCTGTTTTCCCAAATACGTATTTTTTGTTTATTTTTATGTATCTAAAACTTGTTGTAAATATTTACTTTTTCTTTCGTTTTCAAATTCATTGTTAAAATATATTATTGATCTTCTATTAAAATCTATTTTTAATTAATAATTTTATTTATAACTAGTTCCCAATGATTCTTTTTATAATACAAATTATTATTTTTATTATTATTATTATTATTATTATTATTATTATTATTATTATTATTGTTGTTGTTGTTGTTGTTGTTGTTGTTGTTGTTGTTATTGTTATTATTTTTATTATTACAAAATCCTATTGTATTTGCTAGTATTTGAGTATTAACTCGAAGTATACTATTTGATTTATTATTGTATTACTAATTGTTATACTTCATTTAATTATTTACTATTAATTTAAATCCTATTCCTATTGGTTTTTATAAACCCCAAAACCCATTTCTATACCCTGTTAACTTAACCCCAAAACCCATTTATTAATACCCTTTTAAAATACCCTGTACCCTACTTTTTAAACACCCGAAACCCAAGAACCCATCAACCCAAACCCAACTACCCAATATATGTTTACACCCTAACCAAAACCCCTATATCCATTAATCCTATTACCCAGACCGATTAGGCAGTCGACTGTTACAATACAGTTGGTCGACTGTTCTGCAACTAGAATCCGAAATTTATTACCTGACAGTCGACTGTCGACTCTAATTCGGTCGACTGTCGATTGCACCAGGTTACAATTTAGGGTAGATCATGGATATATTTTTGACATTAAAACAAGTATTTTCACTCTAATTTGTATTCAATGTTTACAAATTGCAAAATTCTACTTAAGAAATCCTCTACTCAACTCCTTGCATTAAGACTTTATTAAAAAGTGTAGATTTCTGTTTTTCCCTCTTTATTCACAATACTTATAATCAAGGTTGCATTCCTTGAGCAAGTATTACAATTGTTTAATAAGCGCAAAAATTTAATAATTCATCTACTAACCAAAACATGAATATTTTTCTACAATTACATGGTTCTAATTCCACAATTTCATCGCAATAAGTTACTTTAACTACATTAAACATGAATTATAACCAATAGCACGCAATTCATCAAGCATTTACTCATTCGTCTAGCAAGTCCTTTTTAAAGTCCACAAGTGATTATCTTATTAGTTCTTTTAGCATGCATATGTATCAAAATCCCTAGCATGATGTCTCACATTAGAAATATAGAAAAACACCCACCTATTTGAAGAAAATACTACAAAGCTCCTACAATCTCCTTGAACACGATTGGTCCTTCTACTCCTAGAATGAGCCACCACAATGTTTCCTCCACCTTGCACTTGGTGAAACCGAGCCTCTCCTTGCTGTGGGTTGTAGTAGCCGGCCTCCAAAAACACACACACTAAAAGCACTCAATCTTTTTACTCTCTCTCAATCTTTTATTCTCCTATATAGTTTAATTTCTTTTCAAAATATTTCTTACTGTTGTATGCATAAAGGGGGGGGGGGGTATTTATACTAGTTTTTAGGGTGGAATGGAGGGCTAGGATTGCATTAGATGGTTGTAAATGAATGGCTAGGATACAATGGAAAGTTGTAGTAACCACCCATGAACACAAAAACCACCACTCCACTAATCCACAGCCCCACACTCTCTCTCATGCAATCCGGCCAAGAAAGGTGTGCATAGCACATACACGTGCAAATACGTGTCCCAACTAGTATCCCCCTAATTAAAGTTGTACATTGTAAATTAATTAATTGTCTACAAAAAAAAATATGTATCTACATGACAAGTTAATTAAAAGGTAGTTAATTCATGGGCTTTTAAAATAGGGGGCCTTTAGAAAAAAAATTAATTAATTCATTAGGTTGAGCTTTATTTAGAAAACAAATTTAGGATTCTAAAAATGGGCTTAAAAGAAAAGAGATTGAATGAAATTAATTATTTGCTCATGTTATAAAAAATCATTTCATAAGAAAATATTTATCCACAAATTTGCACGTGCACAACACGTAAAATCAACAATTTCACATTTAATAAAAATTCAGGGTATTACAGTACTATATAGTATCTAATTTGTCTTATAAATTGTATAAATTGTCTGAGCTAGGGGTAGGGGCATTACAAATGGTATCAGAGCCGACTTTCGACACTGGTGTGGGGCATGTCTATATAGTCGGGTGGAGGATTCCAGGACTATAAACCCAGTCGGGCAGTGTACTCCGGGACTGTGTTGAACCCTCAATTAAAATTCGGAACTGTTATTGATCAGGCGGTGGATTTCGGGATCATAATTAGTCGGGCGGATAAGAGAATAACTGAATTAAATTCGGGATAATGATTGATCGGGCGGTGGATTCCGGGATCATGAATAATCGGGCGGATAGAAGAGTAGATACTCCACAACGGCTAGAAAAGAGATCCTGCACTAGATTGTGCATGCCCGTGCTCAGCGAGGATGTTGATTTCTGAAGCGGAGGTGTGTGTAACACCCCGTGTTAAAAATATAATATATATAGATATATATATATGTGTTGAAAAGAGTAAAAGGAGTTTGCTGTTTAAATTAATGCAATGGCAATATTATAAATAATTTCAAAAAGGAATAGTGAATGTGGTGGGGGGGGGGGGGGGAGGGGGGGTCCCATGTGAGAGTTAAACAGCAAGTAAAATGTTGTTGAATGCCATGTTAACGTGGCATTTGTAAATGGGGGCCCACCCAGTTTCACTATGCCTTGGTTTCGGAAATCGAGAAGAGTGTAATGAATATAGTCCCATATCGGATTTCAAAGTAAATAAAATAATATATATATATATATATAATTGCCTATGATCAAGAGTCACCTAATCGGTTAACCACCTTTTGAGAGGCAGCCTGTGGTGGGCAGTTGTACTACATAGTATTTAATTTGTCTTATAAATTGTATAAATTGTCTGAGCTTGGGACAGGGGCATTACAGAGAGAGAGTCCCCTTCCGTTGTGCACTAGGCCGCTGTGTGCATTCATGTGTACTCGGCCTTTCCGCCTTCGTATTGACGATCCAAACCGTTCCCATTGATCTACACATCTCAATTAGTCTAAATATGTAAAATCAAATCATTTGAAATTCATTTGCCCATCCATCAAGTGACTATAAAAAGCAACAATTTTCAGCCATACAATTTTGTAACACTTCAATGGATTGGCAAATGAATTTCAAATAATTTGATTTTACATAATTAGACTAATTTAGATGTGTAGATCAATGTGAACGGTTCGGATTGTCAATACGAAGGCCGGGTGGCCGAGTGCACACCAATGCACAACGGAAGGGAACTCTCTCTCTCTCTCTCTCTCTCTCTCTCTCTCTCTCTCTCTCTCTCTCTATATATATATATATATATATATATATATATATATATATATCATCTTATCTTTCTTTACATAAGTAGACACCTAGAACCTAGCTAAACCGAGCCCTCTGCATCAATAATACATTAAAAAATGATTCTCCTAATTATCATTAGGGTCTGCTTAACCTTAATCATGAGTGTTGATTGGGAACTGCCTTGGTCTAGGTGATTGATGGTTGAGATTGAAAAAACCTTTTTACTATTTTGACTTTGAATTAACTTCTATCAAATGTAGGGGTGGCATTAGGGCCGGGTCAGGACCGGCCCGACTTGGCCCGCCCAAAATCAGGCTGAATCGAGGTCAACTCATCAAAATTGAAGGGCCGATTCGGTGATTGAAAATCCAAAAAAGTCTGAAATTGGCCCGGCCCGGTCAGACCCGGGACAGGGTTGAATCGGCTCGGGCCGACTCGTGGGCCGACGGTTGATTTTCTGTTTTTTAATTTTTTTAGATTTTTTTTAACATATTGTGTTTGTGTAATTACTAAAATACCCCCAACGGATCTATACCAGCTAGCTTTTGGGGGTATTTTGGGAAATTAAAAAAAATGCATATTCTATATATACAACCTTATTTCATTCAATTCTCTTTACAAATTCACTCAGTTTTCTCTACTATCTCTCCTCTCTCTCAACAAATCAACAACAATAAATAACATTTAACTACTCTCTTACAATAATCAGCATCAACAACATCCAACAATAATCAACAACATCAACAGCAACACTATAAGCTCAATTCTCAAAAAAAAAAAAAAAAAAAAAAAAAAAAAAAAAACACTACATGCTCTCAACTCTCTTTACCTTAATTCTTTAATCTACATAGTATAGACCGGGGGTTGATTTTACCGTCACGAATTCTCTGTGGTTCTTCACGGCGTACATCTTCACTTGATGTTGTAGAGAATCTTTGATTGAAAATTTTTGACCTATGAAGAGTTCATCCAAGTTGGAAGAGCCAACGAAAGACTGTTCATGTTCATATATTGTGGCACGAGACATCTATTCATTTGATTGAGATCCATGTATAGCTGCACTTGTGTCCTGACTTGGCAACACGCAGGCATTGTTAACCGGCACATCAACATTGACATCATCAACCGGAGCTTCATCGGCTACCTCCTCCTCATCATCTTCAAGACTGCGTTCCTTATCTTCTTCTTCTTCGACCAAATCGTTATTTACAACGGTGTTGTCAAAGTTCCATTGCCATGCCGACTCTAAAAATATTTTGTGACAATATCAGCGGATGTACCTGCTCGTATTCGAAGGTAACAGGTTCCGTTGGAGTTGTACTAGTATCTTCTTCTGTATTTGATATTCTTGCATGTGACTCGGCAGATGGTTTCAAAGTCCGTGCGGGCCTTGGACTTTCAATAACAACTCGTCTACTATTTGGAAGCCTCGTTTGGTCGATATATAACTCAACTGCGTTCCAACTATAATTTAGATCAAGTGTCTTACCCATCATGGACCTCAGAGAATTGTCATTGTCTACGGGTACCAACATAAAATATTGCACATCCCCTTTATCGGCAGCATAACAGGCTCTGATTTTCACATTCATATATCTTATCCCAATTTGTGACTTCATATACCTTATCTATTAATTCTGAGTACATAAAGTTGCGAGGAGTCCAAATAATGACCGGTTCAACATCACTATAAGAATATCCAATCTTGGGATCTTTAATTACCTCACCCTCAAAATATAACCAAATAGGAATATCATATTCCATACCTAAGCATAAAAATTCAAACATGTTCAAGTCATTCACTACTCATAAGCATAACATGGAAATACATATCAAACATACGGTTAAAATAATAATACCTTCAAATTAGACCGTACTGTCGGTAGCTTGAAAAGTTGTTGTTGATGAAGAATGAAATGAGAGTGGGAGTAAGGAGGTAGGATATATGAAATTTGAGAGCACTCCAATGGTTGAAATTTTTTGATTTAGGGATCTAGGATTTGTGGGTTACGGGAGTGAAGAGAGAGAGAAAAAAAAACGAAGTACAAAGGGGTAGGACAAGAGTTGGGGTCACTGATTATAGGTAAGTGTGCAAAACAAAAAGTAACTGATGTCGTTATTCAAAATAACGACATCAGTATAAATCATGTCGTTCTCTGAGAGAACGACATAGGTTAATTTACTTTTACAATTCTCACTCAGCTCACAATTGAGACTATTTGCTCTTTGAACAAAAAGTAACATATGTCGTTATTTGAAATAACGGCATGAAAGTATTTTTAAATAGATGTCGTTATTGGGAATAACGGCATTGAAATGACCTATATCGTTTTTCCCAATAACGTTTCTTGCTAACGTGTTCTAAACTGGGTCAGTTCGCTAATTATTTTTGAAAGTAGGTCAAGGCGCCGAATATTTTCAAAAAGTGTGTCAGTACGGCAAAATTTTCGTTTTAACTAAAATTCTCAAAAAGTGAGTGGGTCATTTTGGTAAATACTTTCGGATGTTGGTTAGTTTGGTAAATATTTTCAAAAAGTGGGTTACTTTGGTAACTAGTTCGATTTATCACCACGGTTTGAACAAAATCTTCAACTTAGGGTTTAAGAAAGCTCCCCCTTTCTCTTAATCTTCAATCAAATCTCTAATTTCTCTTATCTCTTCGTTAATGGCGGACGAGTACCTCTGCCGTCAACCCTCTATGTACCCCTCCTCCCATCCCCCAAAGAGAATTCGCTCCGAATTTGTTATTTCCCAAAATCTCCATCTCTCCTTAAAACCCTAACCCTAAAAATCTCAACTTTCATGTATTTTTTAGCTAAAGTTTGCATCCTGTTTTGTTATTGATCGGTAATGAGGTTCAGTTGAGCTCAATTTTAGTACTTATCGCGCTTCGCCCTTATATGCAGTAGTTTGCTATATGTCGTAGTAGTAGTAGTTAATGTTGTTGACTGATAAGCTAAAAATGTTGTTTGCGAGTTTTTTTAGGGCTACACATTCAGCTTTGAGTTATCAATTTTTATGCTCACAGAGCATCAACAGTGGTCATTGTTAAAAAATGCTTATATGCATAAATGCATATAGCATTTGGCCAGTTCTCTACAGTCGTCGATTAGTATTTTTTTTACCAATTTAATATATAAAAATTTCAGACAAAACTTCACTTTGTATCGCACGATTTTTTAGGACTTTATAACGTTTTTATTAATTAAAAATGTTATTTAAGTTTAAAACATTCGTCGGACGCAATGTGAAGTTGCGTCTGACGATTTAAAAATAATATTTTTTCAAGCGACGGAACTCGAAGTTGCGTCCTTTAAATTATGCATAATTCTCATATCTGCTCTCATTTATAGCAATCTACTGTAGCAAAATATGCAAAATATGCATATTTAGCAGACGACTGCAGTGATTTTTTTGACAAAATATGCATATTATGCATATTTAGCACTACATATGCTCTAAACCAAAAGATCTAATCAGCATGGTACTTTTATCCATCCATTTTGTAGCTAGTTGATGAATTGGAAAGAAATTCATATCATCTCATTTTTTGGTTTTAATTTGGTTCAGGTGAATAGAGTGAATTTGCAATTAGAATAGTGAATAATTTAAATCAAGTTAGTGTCTTTCAATGGTTTTAAGTTGGAGAAAGGGGGAGATTTCTTAAACTCTAATTTGAAGATTTTGTTCAAACCGTCGTGATAAATTGAATTTGTTACCAAAATGACCCACTTTTTGAAAGTATTTACCAAATTGACCTGCTTTTGAAAGTATTTATCAAAATGATCCACTTGCTTTTTGAGAAAGCGAGTTTGGTTAAAACTCAAATCGCTTTTTCAGAAAGCGAGTTTAGGCTTTCGAAAAGCAAAAGCCTCACACTCGCTTTCTGAAAAAGCGATGAGGTTTTAACCACACTCGCTTTTTCAGAAAGCGAGTGAGGCAGTTTGGAAATTTTTAAAAAAAGTAGGCCAGTTTGGGAAAAACGTTCAAAAAGTGGGACAGTTTGGGAAAAAATTCTAAACGTAGTTGGTTCTGGTGAGTGCTGTACATGTCGGTAGCAAACAATAAGTGTGAGTTTATCTACTTTAGAGAAGGGGAAAAAAAGTTTAGAATGGACGTTGAATGTATTACTGTTGGAATTGAGTATACATTGAAAACACTTCTCTTGTTGACAACAATGTCTTATGGTCCAACGGTTAAAGTTTTTTGAATCACATGAGGTTGGAGGTTCAATTCTTACATTCCACATAAGATATTTATATATTTATGACCGGGCCAGGCTTTAGGGCCTTGGGGGTCTCTTTGAAAAAAAATGAATTTTTTAATTTTTTGAACTTTCGAATTCCAGACAGATCAAAAACGTTTTTTTCCAATTAATAATATAGCTGTTTTAAGAAGTAAATGTGCTTTATGTTATAACCGTTTAAGAAATTAATGGATCTTTATGATGTAGCCGTTTTTGATTAAATGCATACAATTTTTATTTCTCCCTGGTTTTAAGTAATAAAAAGGAATCATTTTTTTTGGAAAAAGAGAACAAAAGAACAATACAGTCATTCTCTTCTTCTAACCTATTTTTTAAGCTGTTTATTGCCTTGATTTGAGTGGTGCAAGTTGGTAGGTGCTGCTATTACAGCATTAGTAGCACTGTAGACAGAAGATCGTTGTATCTCGGGAGAAGTGTTTGGTGATCAACGATTCATCTCCAGAATCGGCTAAATAGCTTCTTAAAGAAAGTACAACCCACACCTCGAGGCACTTTTCACTTTCTTTCTATTGCAGATCAACTCCAGAGCCATTCTCAGAATGTTCATTTGGCGTACTCAGGTTTAACCCATTTTTATTAATAATTACTACCACTAGTCTATCATCTAACCTGCTTTCTATATATTTGGTGAGCTTTTCCTACAGCTAATAGACACAAGCCTCAAGAAATTTACCAAAGGAATTTCATAGTATGGCTTCTAATACTACTCAAGCAGTGAGCTCAGAAGAACTCCTTGAAGCTCAGACCCACATGTTTAAAAATTCAAGAAAATTAATTAAAAATTCTAAAAAATAATTATAAATTCGGAAAAATATTTCTAAGCCTCCGGATAAATAATTATTATTAGAATAGTTAATTAGTGGTCTCGAAAAATAGATCATCGCTTTGCAAAATTAAATAAATAATTCGAGAAATAGTTTAAAAATCGGAAAAAAATCACCAAAAATCCAGAAGAGCCTAAGAATAATTTTGGGCATGTTGCCAGCTCAGAAAAACACCGTTACTCCTCGAACAAGATCCGAACTCCCTTTAAGAACTCCGCTAAAGTCCCGTACGCCATTGAAACAGTAAAACTACTCCCTAAAGGCTGTAACACACAGTCTTTAGGAGTCGGGGGCTCGTGATATGGCTAAAAATAGGACTAAATAGGAACCGTTCAAATCGAACACGAATCTTAAAGCTCTAGGGGGTAGAACGGTAATTTTACCTGCAAACGGGTCCAAAATGGGAATTGAGTCTCTTCTTCAGAGCTCAATAGCCCATGAACGGATCTGCCCTACTGGATACGGGTCCCAACCGGTTACAAGCCATCCCAGAAGGATATGCAGTAATATAAATTCATCCTTATCCCTAGGAGGTGGTTCTAACAAGTTCTATCCATCCACACCGGGAGCAGAGACACTACAACACATGTGCGATTTACCGGCGTATATTCCTCGGCATTTTACCATTCGTGCCGGGGTAGGGAGTGACCAGGAATGGGGCGTCAGATTGGATGGTTATACACCGGCGGCCTCTATAAAACGCCGGGGAATCATGATATTCACCGGCGTTTTATTTAGAAACGCTGGTGAATGGTATTATTCACCGGCATTTTAATAACACATGCCGGGGAATATATAGATACATTCACCGGCGTGTGTAATTTCAAACGCCGGTGAATTAACTGAGATAAATCCCCGCGTACCCTAACATTTCGCTCGCTAATTTTCCAAATCCAATTTGGCCGCCTTCGTTTTCCCTCCTCCCCCTCTCTATTCGCGCGCTTCGCCTCCGTCCCTTCGTCATCTTCGACAGCCCAATTCGATTTCCCTCCTCCCTCTCTCTATTTCGCGGTGAATTTGCGATCGAAAACCACCGCTCGTCGCCCCGCTCTCTCTCTATCTCCTATGCCACCGCTCATCGCCCCGCTCGTCGCCCCCCTCTCTCTCTTCGGTAATTTCTCTTAATTTCTCTCCTTTTCACTGTCAAAGATGCTGAATTTATGCAACTGATTGTCATCTTAGCATGATTTTTTTACCAAAATGGGTTCACTATCAACTAAGGATGCTAGCTGTATACCAAAATCCTCCAAATCTGTACAAGAATTGGGCGAAACAAACCTTGTGCAGGTTTCTGTTGGAGCCACAAACATCATGATTTAGTTGGGATGAAGAATTAATAGAGAAACATATATGCTTAGATACTGGAAATTTCCATTTTCATTCACTGTTAAAGAAGCTGAATTCATGCATCTGATTGTCATCGTAGCATGATTTTTTTACCAAAATGGGTTCACTGTCAACTAAGGATGCTGTATGTATACCAAAATCCTCCAAATCTGTACAAGAATTGGGCAGAACAAACCTTGTGCAGGTTTCTTTTGTAGCCACAAACATCAATGGTTTAGTTGGAATGAAGAATTAATAGAGAAACATATATGCTTAGATACTGGAAATTTTCATTTTCTTTTACTGTTAAAGAAGCCGAATTCATGCATCTGATTGCCATCTTAGCATGATTTTTTTACCAAAATGGGTTGATTAATTTTGCTCCTCTAATGAATTTATTGAATCTTTGACAGGTACAAGATGCCTAGGCGTAGAAAACGGATAAACATAAATAATGGCAACGAAAGCCATGGGGATGAGCAGCCACTATATAATAATGGCAGTCAAACAGAGGAGGGGGAGGGTAGCACGCCGCCCACTATCAAAAAACATCGAGGGCGAACTAAGATGCCGGACATATGGAGACTTAATAATGACGAAAAGATTGTGGTGGAGGAAAACAGTGTCGGGCAACCGGTTGGTGATAATGCAAGCAAATTCTCATCCTTTATAGGGATAATAGCAAGGAACCCACGAATAATTCCTTTGTCGTACAAGAGTTGGCCGAAGGTGCCAACCACGACAAAGGCAACTGCAATTACAACAATCAAGGTATTTCCCATCTAAAATAAATAATTGGTAGGCTCAAATATGTTATTGAAGTATGTATTTTTGGTGATGGGTATTCGGTTTATGCAATTCAGTTACCATTTATTAAACTTCATAAATTTTGCAGCAATACTTCTCGTTCTCGGACTCCCTTATGCCTTGGGTTGAAAAGTCACTCTCCAAAATGTGGAGGGACTACAAGAGTGACTTGAAGGCTAGGTTTTTTGACAAAGACCTCACAGAGACGGATAATGCAGGGGCTGTGCCACCGAATGTGGAGCCTTCAGATTGGCAATTTCTTATGCATTACTGGTGTTCGGCGGTCGGTCAGGTATTTACATTACTAACCAAAATTTAATGACTTTGTGGTTGTATGGCTACTCTACTTAAATTTTTTGTTAACTTCATTATGGCATGTACAGAAAATGGCGGAGGTGGGTGTTGCCAGTAGGTCAAAGCAGCTTGTGTTGCACACTGCTGGTACACAGAACTTTGGTCTGGTTCGGGAAGAATTGGTAAGCGCAATCAAATTGAACTTTTTTGACTTACAATTATTTGTTTATAAACATTTCATCTTACTAATATATAGAAAGAAGATTTGGGGGGTCCTACGGAGTTTGGCGACATGGATTTTTTCGATGCCACCCACAAGTCGAAGGATGGGACGTATGCGAGTCCTGAGGCAGAACAGATTGTGGTAATTAGAAATTTACTACTATATATAGGCTATAGCAATGTTATTGTTTATATATATCTTCAGTTGCGTTTACTTTTTGATGATCTCTTGCTATTTTTGTAAATGGCTAATAATTTTTCGAAATCTCATCTATTTTTAACTCTGATTGTTATGTCCTTTTACAGACTAATGCTCGGAAAAAGTTTAGTGAAATCTCTTCCGCTTCAGATTCTGACCCCACGACGGCATCCACAGATTTCCGTACCCGCCAGCGACTTGTCTTGACCGCAGTTAAGGGAAAGGAGAGGCATGGACGTGTCCGTGGTATGGGGCTAGGCCCAACCCCCTTGCTGTTATTCGGGCGGAGTGAATCTATTTCAAGTGGGTCTCGGGACGAGGAGATGAATTCATTAAAGGCACAAGTGGCACTCCTCCAAGAACAAATGGCCCAGTTAATAGGGCAGCAATCTCAAGTCCCACCACCGGTAAGTCTTTAAATTGGTAATTTTGAAGAGATTATAATTTTGAATGCATGAAAGACACGTATTAGTGTTTGTGAGTCTGCATTGTGGCTGTCGTCTATGTTTCTTAATTGGGCTGTGATTAGAAAGAAAGGGCTCGAGTGGAGATCTGGAAACCCATATAGAGAAATCTCGTTTATTATAATCTATTATTTTTGTTGGACCAACCCCCTCTTGCTGTTGTTGCTGATGTCTCTTTGTATGCGTGTGTTGAAGAGAAAGAAGGGATGAGAGAGAGTTGAGGAAAATGCCGCTATGTTAGCCTGGTGTATCCTCATTCTCTACAATTCCTCTTTCTGGCTCCATTTATGGCTTCTATATTAAATTGGTTTCCTTCCACAATGACAGTTCCGTAAAACTACACTTGATATGAGCCCTGTTCTTATTGTTCTTCAATAAAATTGGGAGTTTTGGTGATCCAACTAGTGATCATAGCTACACCCCACTGCATACTCATAAACACTAATACGTTTGCAGTATCTAAGCATATATGTTTCTCTATTAATTCTTCATCCCAACTAAATCATTGATGTTTGTGGCTACAAAAGAAACCTGCACAAGGTTTGTTCTGACCAATTCTTGTACAGATTTTGGGAATTCTGAAGTTTTTAGATCCAGGATCACAAATTTTGATTGGGCTGTGATTGGATTGTTTAGTGACTGTCAACAAGTGTTCTTAATTGGGCTGTAATTAGAAAGATACGAGTTGGAGTGGAGATCTGGAAACCCATATAGAGACATCTCGTTCATAATAATTTATTATTATTGCAGTTCTTATCGCTTTTGCTGTTTTTGCTGATGTCTCTTTATGTGCGTTTGCTGAAGAGAAAACAGGGATGAGAGAGAGTTGAGGAAAATGCCGCTATGTTAGCCTGGTGTATCATCATTCTCTACCATTCCTCTTTCTGGCTTAAATATTTGGTTTCCTTCCACGATGACAGTTCCTTAAAACTACACTTGATATGAGCACTATTCTTATTTTTCTTCAATAAAAATGGGAGTTTTGGCTATCAAACAAACATGTACCCGCATACTTCCAAATGGCATTTTCTTTAGAAAGTCGGGCTCCAAAGAATCGATCTATGACTAGAATCTCCATTTAAAGCCCAATCAAAATTTGTCATCCTGGATCTAAAATCTTCTTTGAGCCACAAACATCAATGGTTTAGTTGGGATGAAGAATTAATAGAGAAACATATATGCTTATATACTGGAAATTTTCATTTTCTTTCACTATCAAAGATGCTGAATTCATTCATCTGATTGTCATCTTAGCATGATTTTTTTACCAAAATGGGTTCACTGTCAACTAAGGATGGTGTATGTATACCAAAATCCTCCAAATCTGTACAAGAATTGGGTGAGAACAAACCTTGTGCAGGCTTCTTTTGTAGCCACAAACATCATGATTTAGTTGGGATGAAGAATTAATAGAGAAACATATATGCTTATATACTGGAAATTTTCATTTTCATTCACTGTTAAAGAAGCTGAATTCATGCATCTGATTGTCATCTTAGCATGATTTTTTTACCAAAATGGGTTAACTGTCAACTATGGATGATGTATGTATACCAAAATCCTCCAAATTAATCTGTACAAGAATTGGGTGAGAACAAACCTTGTGCACGCTTCTTTTGTAGCCACAAACATCAATGGTTTAGTTGGGATGAAGAATTAATAGAGAAACATAAGTGCTTAGATACCGGAAATTTTCATTTTCTTTTACTGTTAAAGAAGCTGAATTCATGCATCTGATTGCCATCTTAGCATGATTTTTTACCAAAATGGGTTCACTGTCAACTAAGTATACTGTATGTATACCAAAATCCTCCAAATCTGTACAAGAAGTGGGTGAGAACAAACCTTGTGCAGGCTTCTTTTGTAGCCACAAACATCATGATTTAGTTGGGATGAAGAATTAATAGAGAAACATATATGCTTAGATATTGGAAATTTTCATTTTGTTTCACTGTTAAAGAAGCTGAATTCATGCATCTGATTGCCATCTTAGCATGATTTTTTTACCAACATGATTTGACTGTCAACTAAGGATGCTGTATGTATACCAAAATCCTCCAAATTAATCTGTACAAGAATTGGGTGAGAACAAACCTTGTGCAGGCTTCTTTTGTGGCCACAAACATCATGATTTAGTTGGGATGAAGAATTAATACAGAAACATATATGCTTAGATACTGGAAATTTTCATTTTGTTTCACTGTTAAAGAAGCTGAATTCATGCATCTGATTGCCATCTTAGCATGATTTTTTTACCAACATGATTTGACTATCAACTAAGGATGCTGTATGTATACCAAAATCCTCCAAATTAATCTGTACATGAATTGGGTGAGAACAAACCTTGTGCAGACTTCTTTTGTAGCCACAAACATCATGATTTAGTTGGGATGAAGAATTAATAGAGAAACATATATGCTTAGATACTGAAAATTTTCATGCTCTTTCACTGTTAAAGAAGCTGAATTCATGCATCTGATTGCCATCTTAGCATGATTTTTTTACCAACATGATTTGACTGTCAACTAAGGATGCTGTATGTATACCAAAATCCTCCAAATTAATCTGTACAAGAATTGGGTGAGAACAAACCTTGTGCAGGCTTCTTTTGTAGCCACAAACTTCATGATTTAGTTGGGATGAAGAATTAATAGAGAAACATATATGCTTAGATACCAGAAATTTTCATTTTCTTTTACTGTTAAAGAAGCTGAATTCATGCATCTGATTTCCATCTTAGCA
Source organism: Hemerocallis citrina (assembly GCA_017893485.1). NCBI lineage: Eukaryota > Viridiplantae > Streptophyta > Magnoliopsida > Asparagales > Asphodelaceae > Hemerocallis > Hemerocallis citrina. Next base: position 340,146,474 of record CM030358.1, on the reverse strand, counting down.
TGATTTTTTTACCAAAATGGGTTCACTGTCAACTAAGGATACTGTATGTATACCAAAATCCTCCAAATCTGTACAAGAAGTGGGTGAAAACAAACCTTGTGCAGGCTTCTTTTGTAGCCACAAAGATCATGGTTTAGTTGGGATGAAGAATTAATAGAGAAACATATATGCTTAGATACCAGAAATTTACATTTTCTTTTACTGTTAAAGAAGCTGAATTCATGCATCTGATTGCCATCTTAGCATGATTTTTTTACCAAAATGGGTTCACTGTCAACTAAGGATACTGTATGTATACCAAAATCCTCCAAATCTGTACAAGAAGTGGGTGAGAACAAACCTTGTGCAGGCTTCTTTTGTAGCCACAAACATCATGATTTAGTTGGGATGAAGAATTAATAGAGAAACATATATGCTTAGATACTGGAAATTTTCATTCTGTTTCAGTGTTAAAGAAGCTGAATTCATGCATCTGATTGCCATCTTAGCATGATTTTTTTACCAAAACGGGTTAACTGTCAACTAAGGATGCTGTATGTATACCAAAATCCTCCAAATTAATCTGTACAAGAATTGGGTGAGAACAAACCTTGTGCAGGCTTCTTTTGTAACCACAAACATTATGATTTAGTTGGGATGAAGAATTAATAGAGAAACATATATGCTTAGATACTGAAAATTTTCATTTTGTTTCACTGTTAAAGAAGCAGAATTCATGCATCTGATTGTCATCTTAGCATGATTTTTTTACCAAAATGGGTTAACTGTCAACTAAGGATGCTGTATGTATACCAAAATCCTCCAAATTAATCTGTACAAGAATTGGGTGAGAACAAACCTTGTGCAGATTTCTTTTGTAGCCACAAACATCAATGGTTTAGTTGGGATGAAGAATTAATAGAGAAACATATATGCTTAGATACTGCAAATTTTCATTTTCTTTTACTGTTAAAGAAGACGGATTCATGCATCTGATTGTCATTTTAGCATGATTTTTTACCAAAATGGGTTAACTGTCAACTAAGGACGGATGCTGTATATATACCAAAATCCTCCAAATCTGTACAAGAATTGGGTGAGAACAAACCTTGTGCAGGTTTCTTTTGTAGCCACAAACATCATGATTTAGTTGGGATGAAGAATTAATAGAGAAACATATATGCTTATATACTGGAAATTTTCATTGGGCTGTGATTGGATTGTTTAGTGGCCGTCGTCTATGTTCTTAATTGGGCTGTGATTAGAAAGTGAGGGCTCGAGTGGAGATCTGGAAACCCATATAAAGACATCTCATTTATAATAATTTGTTGTTATTATTGTTCTTGTCGCTCTTGCTGTTGTTGCTGATGTCTCTTTGTGTGCGTGTGCTGAAGGGAAAGAAGGGATGAGAGAGAGATGAGGAAATTGCCGCTATGTTAGCCTGGTGTATCCTCATTCTCTACCATTTTCTGTTTCCATTTCTGGCTTCTATATTTGGTTTCCTTCCACAATGACAGTTTCTTAAAACTACACTTGATATGAGCCCCTTCTTATTTTTCTTATTTTTCTTATATTTGATTTCCTTCCACGATGACAGTTTCCTGGATTGTCTGAACAATCCACGAAAGACATGCTTAGATACTGGATTTTCATTTGTTTTACTGTTTTAGATACTGGATATTCCCAATCAGAGCAGAATATAATGGTTTTAAGTTAGATACTTGATTTTCATTTGTTTGGCTGTTTTAGATATATTCAAAAACAAAATTAAGTACTAGCTTTTTAGCACTGCAATATAATTATTTTACCTCTCTATATATCATTAACAATTCCAATTGCAATTGGCACTTTGATCTTAGAATTTATGAATTGGGTAGATCTTTTTGCATGCTTAAAAAATATGTATATTCTGTATTATGGTCTACTGTTGAACTAAATTATTGTTTTTTTTCATAGAGTGGTTTCTAAGATGAAGGAAATTCTGATGATCAGAACTGAAGCTACTCGAGGGGTATGAATCTGTGGTCGGCCTATCCTTGCTGTTGTTATGTCCTCTTTGCTGTTGTTATGTCTTGTATTGTTGTTTTAAGTTTTCGTTGGGATATTTGGGATGTTTGTTACTGTATTTGTATTTGTTAATTATGACACTGTGTTAATTTTGCGGTGGATTTGGACGATGATATAACATGTGTGAAACTTTATTATCTTTAATTCTTGTGTTTGGTTGTGATTTGCGCATTAATATGCCTGAAATTGGTTGAATCAGTTGTGAATTAGTTTACAGGTTTTTTAAAATGAAATTGTGAATTGAAATCGAATGGAAAACTGAAGCAGGAAAAACAAACGGGCATACACTGGCGTATGAAATTGTGAATTGAAATCGAATGGAAAACTGGAAAGGAAAAACAAACGTGCATACACCAGTGTTTCATAAAACGCCGGTGTATCTAATTGTTTAGTTGAAAATTTCGTTAGAGAGGCGTTTCCATACACGCCGGTGTACCCGTAAGTTGCAACAGTCCTAAGAAACACCGGCGTTTTATAAAACGCCGGTGAATAACTCTATAACGGAGTTTTACGACACGCCGGTGCTTGTAAGTAGGGAAAGAAGGGCGCTCAGAAACAAGCATACACCGGCGTTCTATGACCGCCGGTAAATATTACACATTCACCGGCATTTGTACAATCACCGGAGAAAAGATATATACCGGCGGCATGTGACCGCCGGTGAATGTATATTGGGGGAAAGAACGGCACCCAAAAATTGCCATGTACCGGCGTTTGTCTGGCCGCCGGTGTATTTTGAAGATATACCGGCGTCCAGTAGAAACGCCGGTGAATACGCCTATCTTTCCGCGACGCTCGATTCGGCGGCATTTGCACCGGTGTTTTTATAAATGCCGGTGAATGTTTTTTCGGCGTAAAAAATCGCTGGTGAAGGTCTAAAAAAATGCCGGCGAATAGCTTCTGTGTTGTAGTGAGAATTGTTCTTATCTCGAAACAGATCCCCACGGTAACTATAAGTACCCCCCTCCTCCTACCGTTACGAGGTGATCACTATTTTCCAACCTAAAGCTCTTTCGTAATATTTTCTGATTACTGACAAGTGCGTCGGAGGGTTCGTCGCCGGGATCAACCCCGGTGTTTCAAACTTTGTGCAGGTCAACGGCAGCAGCAAGAAGCCAGTCAAACAGTAGTGGAAGTGTTCAGGTTTTACCCATTCGATTTCCTACAAACCCACAAATTTATCTGTTCGCTCCCACACCAAAATTAGCAGCAACACCTTCAAAATTCATGACTATGTGGCAAGCAATACATGCTCCATAATCAGATCCACAGTTGGAAGTGATTGTCTAAAAACATTAAGTTGATAATTATCAAGTTATTATCTAAGTAAAGCTACTCATGTAGGCATAATATCTAACGATTTGGCATTATTCAATCAAAATAATGTTAAACGAGGGTCATGAGAGAATTAAACAAACATAAAGTGCCCGTCAAATATTTGACATTATTGTATCCAAATACTATTAAACGAGCGTAGTGAATATTTGACAATATTGGATCAAAATAATGTTAAACGAGTGTCACGAGAGAATTAAAAAAGCATAAAGTACCCGTCAAATATTAGAATTTTTTTCCAAACTGTACCACTTTTTGGAAGTTTTTCCTAAGTAGCCCTGCTTTTTTTTAAATTTCCAAACTGGCTCACTCGCTTTCTGAAAAAATCGAGTGTGGTTAAAAATTCTTCGCTTTTTCAGAAAGAGAGTTCGAGTTTTTTAATTTTTGAAAGTCTAGACTCGCTTTCTGAAAAAAAACATTGCGTTTTAACCAAACTCGCTCTCAAAAAATAAGTGGATCATTTTGGTAAATACTTTCGAAAATGGGTCATTTTGGTAAATACTTACAAAAAGTGGGTAAGCTTGTATATAAAATTTAGGCAGATTGCAGGGATTTTTGCATCATGCCAGTTAGCATGTAAATATCAATGTGTGCACCTCGTGGAAGTTCAGACATCTCGACAATTCTTTTTGCCTAATCAAATAATGACTTCATAGAAGCGATCCAAGTTTCGAAGGAGAAATCAACCTATTCAAAGTTTTAAACCAAGCAACCATTATAATTCGAACTTGTTACCAAAATGATCCACTTTTTGAATGTATTTACCAAACCAACCCACTTTCGAAAGTATTTACTGAAATGATTTATTTGCTTTTTGAGAAAGCGAGTTTGCTTAAAACCCAATCACTTTTTCAGAAAGCCAGTCTAGACTTTCGAAAATCAAAAGTCTCTCACTCGCTTTCTGAAAAAGCGATGCGCTTTTTCAGAAAGCGAGTGAGGCAGTTTAGAAATTTTAAAAAAAAGTAGGGCAGCTTGGGAAAACTTTCAAAATGTGGGACAGTTTGGGAAAAAATTCCAAATATTATTACCATTCTATCTTCCAACCCTATAAATGGATGGATTTAGATGTCAACTGAATACGCAAAGCTATAGCTATCAATCACGCAATGGCCTCTAAAGATTTAGTGATCAGTTCCAAAGAGCTACTCGAAGCTCAGTGCCACCTTTGGAATCACATATTCAACTTCATAAACTCTTTATCCCTCAAATGCGCTGTTGAACTCAGCATTCCAGATGCTGTATCCAACGACGGCAAACCCATCACTCTCACCGAGCTTGCAAATGCTCTCTCCATCCCACCCATTAGAATCCAAAACATCCAACGTTTAATGACACTCTTAGTCTAAAATGGTTACTTCACCCAAACATCGACTCTTTCAAACAAAGAAGACTTATACAGCCTTACATCCAACTCGGCCATTCTTGTGAAAGAAAACGGTGGTGCTTGTATTGCAGCCTTCCTCGAGTTAGCTCTTGACAATCCGGTTTTCGATGGTTGGCAGACGCTATCGACATGGTTCAAGAGAGAGCAACCTTCGAATGCCTTTGAGAAGTTTCACGGAGTGTACTTCTGGGACTCAGTGAGCAAAATGCCTGAATGGGGAAAGAGATGGTTTTGGGTGCCATTCAGCTGTAGTTGCTCAGCTCATAATCAAGGATCATGGTGAATCGATGTTGAAGTGTGTCAAGTCAGTTGCAGAGGTGGCAGGCGGGATAGGTGGGGGAATTGCTGTGGCGATTGCAAAGGCATTCCCGGAGATCAAGTGCACTGTGATGGATCATCCTCAAATGATCAACATCATAGAGAAAAATGATGTAGTTGAGTATGTTACAGGTGTTGGAAATAAATTTTGCAGTTTTCCGGGCCAGATTCTGGTGGGCTCTGACCACCGGCAGCATCGGAAAATGAGTGGATTGCGATCCTCTCGTTGAGTACTATTCCGTGGTGTACTCATTTGCCAAAAAACGAATTCCGTATGAATGAGAAATGTTGGTTCAAAGTTGGGTACTTGAAATGTACTAACTTGGAAACTTTGAGAAAATGGATTGTCCCACATCAAAAATTGGGAAAGATTTTTTCTAGTATATATACTAGAAAATTGCAATAAAGGGCGTGGCCCAGGGGTTACCACTAATGTGTAGTGGAGAGAGGACTCAGCCAAAATACCTCGGCCTTGGCTTGGCTCTGGCCTATATATTTTTTTTGCCTCAGTTAAATTTTTTCTCCCCCAGTACACTGGTGAGGCTCTTCACATTCGATAATTGATACCATTACTCTGTAATAGCAGAGTAATGGCTCATCAGTTCTGGATCTGAACCACTACTCTGCTGTTGCAGAGTAATGGGCCTCTCAACAATCTCCATTTCTCCCATAAAATTACTGAATCCTGTCTGCCAGTAAGACAGATTTTGATAATCCAAATTATACTTCTTCTTCTCCTCTGTGTCAAAAACTGAGAGTACATCACAGCACAATTCACTGAAATCTCTAGTGTTTGTGTGCTACTCTTCAAGGAAAGGTCTGCAGTTGTATCCTGGGAAGCAATTCGCCAGCCACCGTCACATTACTGGGCGAATTTTGCTTTAAGGAAAGAGATTTTAATCTCGACTCTGTATAAAGCTTTTGGTTGGTTATCTTCTATTCCTGCAATTTCTGTTCTTCACAATTATTGTTAGTAATTTTCAGATTTATAAAATTCGAGTTCTAACAATCTTAAAGTAAATTTTTTCCGAAATGATAATTCAACAAGATTTAGTTGTCCCTCTGAATCTAGATCTTAGGATCTCCAATTCCTAGGTAGGGTTTCCATCAAGTATCCTCTGTTGTCATAGGCTTTAATCCCATTTTCCTTGATGATCTCACAACCTGCTCTCGCGACAGACCTTTAGTAAATGGATCTGCTAGGTTGTCGACCGATTTTATATACTCTATAGAGATTACTCTATTTGAGAGCAGTTGTCTAATGGTTTTGTGTCACCTTCTGATATGACGAGACTTACCATTATACATACAACTTAGTGTCCATGCTATAGCCGATTCGCTGTCACAGTATACACATAAAGCAGACACTGATTTTTCCCACATAGGAATATCCTCTAAAAAGTTTCGAACCCATTCTACTTTCTCTGCCGCTTTGTCTAAAGCAATAAACTCAGATTCCATGGTGGATCTGGCCAATAGCATTTCTTTAGAGGATTTCCATGACACAGCTGCACCACCAAGTGTGAAGACATATCCACTTGTGAATTTTGAGTTCTTGGAGTTCGATATCCAGTTGGCATCGTTGTAACCTTCTAGTACTGCTGGGTATCTGGTGTAATGCAGCGCATAACTCTGAGTATGTCGCAGGTAGTTCAATACTGTAGTTATTTCTTTCCAGTGACTTCGTCCTGGATTACTTGTATAGCAGCTCAGTACATTTACAGAATGAGCCAAGTACGGTCTTGTACAATTTATTAAGTACATCAGACTATCAATTACACGTGCATATTCCAATTGTGATATGCTTTCACCTGTGTTTTTGAATAAGTGAAGACTGGGATTCACAGGATTTTTGGCAGTTCCATTCGAGTAATTCTTGAACCTTTGAAGGACTTTCTCAGCATGATGAGCTTGAGACAAAGTAATTCCCTCAGACGTCCTGAAAACTTTGATACCTAGTATGACGTCTGCAACTCCCAAATCTTTCATATCAAACTTGCCACTAAGTATGCTCTTAGTTTGTTTGATAATGTCATTATTGCTTCCAATAATGAGCATATTATCTACATACAGACACACCAGAATGTATCCATTTGGACTATCAGACTACTGAGTCCTGTCTGCCAGTAAGACAGATTTTGATAATCCAAATTATACCTCGTCTTCTCTGTGTCAAAAACTGAGAGTACATCACAGCACAGTTCGCTGAAATCTCTAGAGTTTGGGTGCTACTCTTCAAGAAAAGGTATACAGTTGTATCCTGGGAAGTAATTCGCCAGTCACCGTTACACTACGGGACGAATTTAGCTTTAAGGAGAGATATTTTAATCTCGACTCTGTATAAAGCTTTTGGTTTGTTATATTCTATTCCTGTAATTTCTGTTCTTCACAATTATTGTTAGTAATTTTCAGATTTATAAAATTCGAGTTCTAACAACAGGAGATATACTCTAGTACATTCCTCCAGCAGATGTATTGATCCTCAAGGTAACGTTATAGTACAGATTCTTTAATATTGTATTTTTACAATGGTTTGGGGAAACCGAAAGAGAATAGAATGCAATTATTCATCAGGAAATTCATAGATGATTACTTCAAGAAGAAACAATATGAATCAGCTTCTACAGTACACTGTCCTAGTTTAGTACTCTGCTATTTAAGGCAACGCAAATAAGGGTCGGGCTGTTCTCCATTACTAGATCTAATCATTAATCTATAATTTAACACACGCCGGTCCATATAGAGGTTAGACCATGAGTTTGGCAATGTGCCTTCTAGTTTTATGCTAAGAGTAGGCAATGGATCAATCTAGTTGAAACTAGGTGCCACTTGAACGTCAGATATTCGAGATTTTCTAGATTTCATGTAGGACCCGAACCACTAGCATGTATACAAGTGTGATTAAGAAAAACCAAGATTTACCAACCAATTCTGAGAATCGAAGCCCATAATTTGAAACATATTTGATAGAAGTATACCCCCTAAACTGAATATTCTCTTCTGTTTCTCACTCAAATTTCACCCTAGTTCGGAACCAATTTTTCTGTAATATCTAAGTTCAAGTAAAAAATATTGTATGCACTTGGTTTCGAAATTGTGGAGAATAAATATCTTTATCTTCGGCAATATTGAGATGAAAGGATATAACAAACATGAATAATGCTGTATGTTCTTGCTAAATTATTTGTACATAGTACCCTCCGTCCCAAACCCACTTTCCTGTTTTCACGTTTATTAAAGAGTAACATATGTTTACCAAACTCTCTCTCTCTTTCTTAACTAAATACTCGATTTTAATTAAATATTATGTCAGCTAACTTTAATTTTCTTGTTACAAATGAGATAATCTATACATAAAGAGAGAGGGAGAGAGGAAAAAACAGGTAATGGTTTGTGGTCACCATGATTAAAAGGACATAACTTTAATCGGGTATTATTTTTTTTTCTTTTGAGGTAAAAGGTAGAATAAGGCCACCCTGTTTCATTAATAAAAAGTTAATAAAACAACTCCGGCGTACCGGGAGAAAACAACAGTACAAAACAAAATTACAATGCAGGAAGAAAAATGACAGAAAATAAACATACACCCCCGACAAGCCCTGGGGGATGGGTTGAACATAACAAACTTCAAGCAACCAGGGAGTACAGTAGGTTGAAACAAAAACCACAGGCTGGAAAAATCACGGTCATGACTGGTGAAGCCGGTCCCTCAGTCCAGCGTCGGCCCGATCTCTACCTCCTCATCGTCAAACTCCTCTACCTGGAATGCTCTGGCGATTCTTCCTCTTGCCCCCGATGCCGCAGCTGTAGCCCAAAAGGAGATAAGATGCATGATGTGAGTAAGGTTACCAGAAATACTATTACATGGAGCACGAAAATAAAAATTATTTCTGTCAAGCCATAACACCCATGTTGTTGCCGCTATTGCTATGTACCACGCCTCCTTCATATCGTGCCGGCTCGTGGCAAATTTGGAGCCGATCCACAAATCCTCATATGCACAGGGGTAGTCGCTTGTGCCTAAGGCTCGGAGTACCTCCACCATTGTTGCCTTACTTCTAGGGCAGTGAATGAAGAGGTGATTTAGATCTTCCACATGAACTTCGCAGAAACCACAGCTGGTCGCCACCTGTGGCTGTCTTTTGGCAAGGTTTTGCCTAGTGAGGATAGCATTATTGTGCACAAGCCACAAGAAAACTCTGACTTTAAGAGGAGTTTTTGCCTTCCACAACACCTGTGCCCAGCTGGATCTGCATCCTCGAAAGTGGATCCGATGATAAAGAGATCTCACTGAGAAAACACCCTTGTTCTCGAGACCCCAGCGCTTCTGATCTGGGCCTTGTGTGCACCTGGTGCCTGTCCGTGTGATTAGTGCTTGCATATCAAGCAATTGTTGGTGTAAATTTGAGGTAAGTGTTCCTCGGAACGCTGGTTGCCAGCCTTCCCTTTTCCAACCTTCGGCAACAGGCATATTCGGTCGACTCGACCTCTCATACAGCTCTGGGAATGTTTCCTTCAGGGTATGGTCTCCACACCACCTATCCCACCAGAATCTGGTGGACCGCCCATTGCCGATAGTTGACGTAACTGCCAAATTGAAGGGGCCGCTAGCATTAGCAATTCCTTTCTAGAATCGCGAGACTTTAGCCCCTACTCGGAAGCCCAGGCTTCTCGTGCCTTTACCTCTTAGATAGGGTTGAATAAAATCCTTCCAACCTTCCCCGCTATTGTGAAATACCTTTCACCACCATTTTCCCAGCAGGGCGAGGTTCATATTTCTGAGGTCGATGATGCCTAGCCCTCCATGCTTCTTCTTCATGCAAGCGATACTCCATTTGATCAGGTGGTAACCTCCCTTATCCGAGTCTACTCCCTTCCAAAGGAATCATTTTCGAATCCGGTCAATCCTCTGGATCACCCATCTGGGAAGCTCGAAAAATGACATGTAGTAGATTGGCAGGTTAGACAACACTGAGTTGGTAAGTACTACTCTGTCCCCGAGGGACAACGATTTACCCTTCCAACCAGACAGTCTTTCCTCTACCCTGTCAATGATAGGCAACCAATTTGCTTTAGATAATTTCCCTGGTCTGAGAGGTAGCCCTAGGTATTTGATAGGGAAGCCACTCGTCGTACAGTTCAAAATAGTAGCGTGCTCCCTTGCTTCATCATCGACAAGGGAAATTGGAGTGAGCGCACTCTTGTCAAAATTAATCCTAAGGCCTGACCAGGCCTCAAAACAGTATAGTGTCCCTTTAAAGCAGACAGTTTCTTGTCTAGACCCATTACCAAAGAGAAGGGTGTCATCTGCGTATTGTAAGATCGTGCGCCCTTTAGAAGACGCAGAACTGGCTACTGGCGTGATCCAACCTTTTTCCTGGCAGTTCTCCAGCATAACCCTCAACACATCTGCTACGATGGTAAACAGGAGTGGTGACAGCGGGTCCCCTTGTCTGAGGCCCTTCCTGCAAGAGAACGGCTGCCCCGACCTACCATTCACTGATATGGCCGTCTTGCTAGTCTGCAAGCATTGCCTGATCCAGCATATCCATCTATTCCTGAAGCCCCTGCCCCTGAGCGCTTCTAGCAAGCATTCCCAATCAACCGAATCATAGGCTTTCTCAAAGTCCAGCTTAAGCAGAAAGCTCTTAGAGTTGGTCGTATGGCAGCGGTGGATAACTTGTTCCGCTATTGCCACACAATCCAGGATATTTCTGCCCTTAATGAAGCCCGATTGAGCTTTGTTGATCAGGCTGTCCATAATACTCCCCAGGCGGATGGCTAGGATTTTGGTGATAATCTTCGCTGAACAATTTATGAGGCTGATCGGTCTAAAATCGCCCACTTTCGACGCCTCTTCCCACTTGGGAATGAGGACTACCTCCGCAAAATTAAACATACCCAATCTGAGCTTGTTGTTGAAAATGTCATCCAGCAGTGCCATATAGTCCCCTTTAATTTCTTCCCAGAAGATTTGGAAGAACATCATTGGGAAGCCATCTGGCCCTGGCGACTTGTCCGCTTCCATGTGACTGATAGCCTCTAACTTCCTCCTCCGAGAACGGGGACTCCAGGCAGGATAGCGAAGGCGATGCCTCGCCCTGGTAGGTTTGCCAGAAATCCGTCCTGAGCGGGACCCGGAAGTCATTCTTCCTTCCCAAGAGGTTCTTGTAGTAACCTTGGAAGGTAGTGGAAATCACTTGTTCGTCTTGTACCGTCCCCGAGTTTGTTTCTAATGATAAAATGAGATTGGACCTGCGCCTCGCACTTGCGACTCGATGGAAGAAGGCCGTGTTCGCGTCTCCTTCTTTGAGCCACGAAATTCTGGATCTTTGTTGCCATTTGATTTCTTCCATCTTATAGAGATTGGCGATACTCTCACGGAGTTCCAGAAGCCTATTTCTCTCCTCTTGTGAGAGGTCTCTGGATTCCTCCAGTCATTCGAGTTCATCAATGCCTTCCAATAAGGAATCTTTTGCGCGCCAGATGGTCGAGAACCTAGATCGGTTTCACTTACGAAGCCGCTTTCTTAATCTGCAAATTTTTTCACACCATCGTCCCGCAACATCTGAGCCAGTCACTGGGAGCGCCCAGTTTTCTATCACCATGTGGTGAAACCCCTGAATCTCCAGCCAGGCCTTCTCGAAACGGAATTTTCTGATCCTTTTGGCTCCCTGAAGCCCATAGTCCAGAAGGAGTGGGGTGTGGTCTGACGTAGGCCTAGGGATCGATGTAGCATTTGCAAGGGGGAACTTAGTCTCCCAATCCATCGATACTAGTATCCTGTCCAATTTAGCCATAATCGGAGTAGACCGCATGTTAGACCACGTGAATAGTCTATCCTTAATCGGGATATCTATCAACTCAAGATCCGTAATCACCCTATTAAACTCTGCTCTGTGCCTGTCACTAGAACCTCTACCCTTGTGTTCGTATGCATATCGGGTAATATTGAAGTCCCCCCCGACAATCCAGGCCCCCGGCCAACGAAGACGAATATTGGCCTGTTCTTGCCAGAAGGACTCACGCTCTGAAGCCACGTTCGGCCCATAAACCACTGTGATAGTCTGCATATACTTATCAGCACGTTGTTCCAGGCGTGCGGTCAGGGAGAATGTCACATTATAGACCTCTGAACACTTGAGCAGGTCCGAGTTGAAACCGATGGCAATTCCCCCTGAAGCTCCCGCGGATGGGCGTAAGACCCATTCCTCGATTCTGTTCCCTCCTATTCGCTTAAGTTTGGACCCATGTGTAAGTTTGGTCTCCTAGAGCCCAACCACTTCCGCCTTGGACTTTAAGATAACATCTCTAACCATATCCCTTTTCCCTTTATTCTCCAGACCCCGGATGTTCCAGAAAAGCGTATTCATTGAGGAACCATGTCCGAGATGACCGTGAGTGGGGTACTCAGGTGTGTTTCGCACTCAGAGACCGTAAACCCCCTAGAGTTGGATCCTAGTTCCTTAGGAACACTAGATTTAGCCCTCTCCGTTTTCCAACCCCTCAATTTGTTAAGAAGAAACGCATTGCGTTCTTTATCAAAAACATCCAAACCACAGGTAACAGCTAATAGAAAAACTTCAGAGTCCGACATGAAATTTAAAATATTGGCAAGAAAAAGTTTTGTACCTCCATCGACGTGTTTAGCCGCTTTGTTGGATGCCGCTCTCTCCAGAAAGTCATCCAAGGACTCCGCATGAGCCCTCTTAGGCGACCTCTGCACTCTGATACCAACCGACCTGGTAGACGAACCAATACTGACTCCTGGAGCCAATTCTGGTAATGTAGACAGAACCATATCTGGAGAGATTTCCCTTTGAGTATCTGCAATACAATCTAAATCTTCTGAGTCCTCGTCTGTAAATGAGAATTCAACTTCCAGATTCAGACGCCCTTCTCGGTCCTCTTCACTATCAGCTTGCTGAATGTGGAGGTGCACATTGTCCTGACTCTAAGTGGACTCCTCATTGAGCCCAATAGCCGCCGTCGAGATACCAAGAGAAGTTGTGTTTACCATTGTGGTCCCCACATTGGGCCCACCATCTGTTTTCTTCTTGAAGATAGAAAAAACACTATCGGTAGGAGCGGAGCGAATCATATTGGGCCCCTCTATAGGCCCATAAACTTCTATGTTGCTCACTCCAACCCCACCCGTATAGGATAAACTAGTCTCTTCACAAAAATCTCCACCGCGTTCCACCTTAACGCTGGTCTCATATAACCCGCGGTGCACCACACCGCTGTCCCCACTTAACTCGCGGTGCAGCGCACCGCTCGACCCCCGCATCAACAGCGTAGTTGTCGCCCTCGTGAGCCAGTCCTTCACTTCCACGTGTCTTGGGTCTATTGGGAGACTCCTCGGTGCTTGCATGTGACTCCTTTACCAGATGAGAAGGCATCCAGTACTTCACCATCTTGAGCGCCAAACTTCCTTCCTCAACCTCCAAACCCTTCTTGGCTTCTCCTTCGTTGTTGTTGTCTTCTTTCCCACTTCTGGGTGTGCTCAGATCTGTGGCAACAACTACCCTCTTCTCACTACCCTCTGTGCTCTCCTCTCTGTGAGCGCTCAGAGTTCTTATCGTATCTTTCCCCAAAAAAGTCTCTACCATCTGCCTTTTCGCTACTAGAGAGGTTTCTTTTTGCCCCTGCGGTGCTTTCCACACCTTCTCAGGCCACTCCTTTGTCGATAGCACCTTCTCTTTTGGCTTGTTCGCAGCTCTGCGAAGCTGACAGCCAAGACTGGGGTTTGCAGACCCAGACTCCCTGCCCCTCTCCGCAGCCTGTCCCTCTTCAGACGTTGTCAGGGTTTAACTGCTTTGCAGCTTTCCGACCGTCTTGCTTTTACTCTGAAAAGCCTTAGATGCCTTCTTTGACGAAAACTTTTCTGGATCTGGGGTTGAGGTGTCCTGGCCATTGGATCCTTTGATTCGCCATTGGAGCCTATCATCGGCGTCCCTCTCAGCCTCCTCCTTCCCTGATCCCACACCTGTTGCCTCTTTGAGGGCCTCCACTTTTCTTGCCGCCTCAATCACCTCCCGGTGAGCCCTCTCGACCTCGTGAGAGCCATCGATTGTGAGCTCCCAAGTTGGCGCCGTCATTTGTTTGTAACTCCTCCCGTCTCTGAGAGAGGATTGAGGTGTTGGGGCCGTGATGGAGGTTTGATCAGCGCATTTGTCGAGGACAAATCGTATTAGATGGGCGTCCTCGTAAGAGAAAACCTTCGCGAACCTCGGCATCAAGGTGATATCCCTACTTCTTATCAAAACCCTCATCGAAACAATTTCCGACCGTCGAACAGTCTTCTCATCTATTTCCTCAATGGTTCCGAATTCGGTAATCATCTCTTGCAACTTTTCTTTCTTCCAGAACTGTAAAGGAACATTATGGATCCATATCCAATATCTAGATTCTTGTGGTTTTTCAGCACCAAAACTAGGTGACCAAGCTTCAAAATCCAATTTGAAATGCCCAAAGTCAATGGCAGGTTCACCGGTGACCTCTAACATTTTCTGAGTAGATGGGAAGGAGACCAAAAACATGAGGGGGCAGATTCTTTTGACGACCCAGTCGCGATGCGCCATCATCGGCTATTTCTCCCTCAAAGCTCTGAGAACATGTGCCTCCGATGGTCTTCCCGCCTTGACACGCGCCACCGCGCACCACTACTTGAGCCATTGCTCCTCCTCCTTAATGGTGTTGAGGCTGTTAGTCAGTCGGATCGTTGCCGGGGTTTCCGGTGACCTACCCCTATGAACTCTCCTAGCTTCGTCTTCATTGGAGGCGGCAACGTTGGTGCAATTGTACGATAGATCTCCCCATTTCAAGCATCTCAGACAGCGCACATCTTTGGTGCACTCCGTACGGAAATGACCCAGTTCACCGCAGTTGAAACACGGTACCGGCTTTCGTTTCCCCTTTCTTTGCGGCTTTTTGAGATTCTTTGGTGATGCCGGTGGTGACTTGGAACTTCTTTTTCTTTTGTGAATAACCTCCTGCCACTGTTCTTCGACTTCCCCAACTGGCGGTAGACAGTTGTTCACCCCTGGGTCCGCATTTGGTCCCCTTCTTTGGGCCCAAATGTCGTTGGACCTAGGGGGTTCGATGGTCAGCCGCCTTGGCGGCAGATGGTCGGACTTGTGACGAGGGGGGATCAATGGGTTGGAGCTGCTTGCTGGGTGGAACTGGTGAAGTCTCTGATGGTGGAGGATGGATCTGGTTGGTTGCATTATTTGGTTTTGGCGGAGAGGTGGAAAACTTTTGCTGTTGGTAAGGGCGATGATGCTGGAGTGAGTCCTTTTGCTGCACTCCCTGTTGTGTGCGATGGTGATTGTATCTGTTGTAATTCCTGTCGCTCCTTTCTCTATAACTTTCTTGATTGTTCCTTCGATAATTTGTTTGGTACCCAACCGTGCTGTAGCGCTCATGAGTGGGACGCCGGCTCGAAGTCGGGGCACTCTTACGCCTTGACTGGCCTGTAGGGGGACCCCTTCTTTGGGCCCTCCCGTCCACCGGCCGCTCAGAAGATGGGCGATGATGAGCGGAGCCCTTTCCTTCTCGCTGTGGTAGCGCATCTCGATGTGCCCGCGGAGGGGAAGGTGCCAGCCTGAGCTCAGAGGGTTCCCCCTCCGGTACCAAATGTAGCTGTGTATTGAGCTGTTTTTTGTATTGGTTTTGAATTAGATTTTGTGATTGATCAATGGGTTTTGGAGGTGAGGTTATATCGGAATAGGAAAGAGGTTGGGGGGGTGGTGGAGGAGGAGGTGGTGGACTAGTCGGAGTGGGGCGGACCCTCTCTATGGGTCCGCACCTACTCATTTCCAACTCTGTGAGCATAGTCAGTCGCACTACTGTTTAATCGGATATTATTGACATGAGTAATGCTACATCCACTACCAAGTTCGCTACATTTCTCTTCACTACCTCAGGTGGTACACTCCAATAGGTAGGAGAAGATAGAGTAGGTGGGAGAATTCTCCAATAGGAAAATGCTACCTAAGATAGTAAAGAAAATGGTAGTGAAATTGGTAGTGGCTAAAGCATTACTCTATTAACATTATGGAGTACAAAATAATCTAAATGAGAAATTGGACAGTTAGTTTAGGACATCCTAAAATAGGATAGCCGACAGTTGCATGTAGGGACTAGGGAGTAATAATTAAAGGCCCCATATTTGTGATATGTTTAGACAAACAGGTAATTTGTGATTGGTGTGTGGACAAATAGAAAACTTTGGGGTACAACATAGTTTATAAATTTGTGAGGGTGTCAGTGGAGAAAAATCCTTGGGGAGTATCAGATGACTTTTTTTTTTCTTTATTAACATATTACTAGAGTATTCAATAACCGTTAACTTTAGTGATTCACACTGGCCATTATATGCAGTGGGTACTCATGTGCTGGAACAATGAAGAATACGTGAAAATACTGAAACAGTGCAAGAAAGCTGTTCCAACTAAAGAGAATGGCGGGAAAGTAATCTTAATGGAACAAGTCATAGACAATAGTGACAGTGTGCATACCAAGCAGACTCAGGTTATGGTTCACATGACTGGGAAGCTAAGAACTGAGCCGGAATGGAAGAAACTCTTTCTTGAGGCAGGTTTCAAAGAATATAACATAATTCCAGCACTCAGGATGCGAAGCATTATAGAAATTGATATGACTAAAAATAGGGTTAGATCGGAACCGTTCAAATCGGGCACGAATCTTAAAGCTCAGGGGTAAAATGGTAATTTCACCTATAAACGGGTCTGAGATGGGAACTGGGTCTTTCTTCAAAGCCCAATAACCCATAAACGGATCTGTCTTACTAGGTACGGGTTTCAACCCGTAAGAAACCCAGTCTGACTGGATAGGAGAGGATTTAGATTTATGATTATCCTTAAACAGCGGTCTTAACCACTTCTATCCATTTACATCGGGAAGTAGGGATTTGATCTTATCCTGAAACTGATTCCTAAGGCGGCTGTAAATACCCCTCTCCCCCCACTATTAACAGGTAATCAATCTTTTGTCAATTAAAGCTCTTTCTTAATCATTCAGATTACTGTCAAGAGTGTCGGAGGGTGCGTCGCCAGAATCAACCCCGGTGTCTCGCACTTTTTGCAAGTTAACGGCGAAAGGATCTCGGTCAAACTCCGGTGAAGTCGTTCAGGTTTGACTATTCACATTCCCTCGAATCCACAAATCTATCTGTTTGCCCCCACACCGATTTCAGCGGTAACTGGCGCCGTCTGTGGGAACGTCGAATAGCAGTCCAACCTCTTCCATCAGTCAAGACCGCCTCCAGCCATGCCTCCAAGGAAAGTAAGATCTACAGCCTCCAACCGTAGACCCGCTTCCATTCATCCTCAACCGCAACCGGAGGCTCCCCTCCAACCCATCCAACCCGTCCAGCAACAGGGACAGCTCCCTCCTCAACCTGGTCAGCCGCTACAGTAGGGGCAGCCTCCTCTTCAAAATCCTCAACCCTAGCAGGCTCAGCTCGGGCCCCAGAATGCTGGTGCAGGGACCTCTCGTCCTAATCCTCAGAAGCAACCTCTTCACCGCGATCATATCTCGGTACATAACCCTTCCACCGACTCCATGGCATCTCATAACCCTCGGCCTTCAGAAGATCTCTGCAACATCATAATCAATCGGCAGAAGGAGGAAGACCTTCGCCACCATTTGGATGAGAGGCGGGCCCGAGAGGGAGCCTCCCGCTCAGAACGTCCAAATGAGCGATCTCCTCACCCGTAGGAGGTCCCCTCGTCCTAGGAGGCGGAGGGAGTCCCCCGAATACCGTCGAAAAGGGAACCGTTCTCCCGATGGTCGACAGGCCCAGAGGGACCAGAACGGACCCATCACCAGAGCAGAATTCCAAGACTTTCAGGTAGCAGTCTTGCGGGCCCTCAATGCCCCGCCAAAAAACAACAATATTATTCAGAGGGTCCCCACTCCTGAGCCAGTTCGAAGCCCTCGCCATCGATCCCAAAGTCCTCCTTAAGCTCCGAGCCACTGCCATCACGTCCCTAGTCCTCACCAGTCTCCGAGTTACCGTCGCCGTAGCCCACATTTTCCTTCGTATGAAGACGAGTCCAGAGGCTCACCCGAATACCGTCGAAGGGAGGATGCTGTCTACCGCCGTCTCCATGAGATGGAGAGGTGCCTCGGCCAACTCGATAGGGACGAGGAACTAAGAGGGAGGACCCTTCATCCAAGCAGGCGTCCATTCTCTCGTACCATCATGGAGGCCCCCGTTCCAGCAAATTTCAAGCCCCCACAGTTCGAGACATATATGGGGGAATAAGACCCCATGGATCACATCGAGAGCTTCAAAACTCTCATGATGATCCACCAGGCCTCCGATGTCTTCCTATGTAAGACATTTCCGGCCACCCTCAAAGGCCCGGCTCGGGAATGGTACTCCTGCCTCGCCCCGTCCTCCATCTTCTCTTTCGATCAGTTCGAGAACCTTTTCATAACCCATTTCGTGAGCAGCTGCCACTCCGAAAAGACGAGTATTTCACTACTCTTCCTTAGTCAGAAGAAGAGCAAGAAACTGAGGGACTATGTCAAGCGGTTTACCACGGAGGCCAGGTCCATCGCCTCCCTCGATCAGTCGGTCGCCATGACTGCCTTTCAATCCAATGTCCTCAACTCTGACCTCCGCTCGTCCTTAGCCAAGAAGCCCCTGCGAGATTTCTCCGATCTTCTTCTCAGAAGTGAGAAGTACATCCGGGCGGAGTAAGCTATGCACCGCCCTATATTCGAGGGATCCTCCTTTGGAAATAAGAGGAAGGCCGCTGAAGATGAGGGAGCTAAAAAGCTCCAAAAGGACAACGAGGGTCAGCGTCGTACACCGCCCAGATTTGAGAAATTCACCCCTCTCAATTCCAATGTCTCGACCATTTTGATGGAAGTTGAGAAAAAAGGAATTCTACCTCCTGCCCCAAAGATGAACACTCATGGGAAGAAGAGGGATAAGGAGAAGTGATGCCGCTATCATTGAGACCACGACCACGACATCAATGACTGTCAGGCCCTCATTCGGAGAGGGCAGCTCGGCAAGTTTGTAAGGAAGGATCGGGCCGATCCTCCTCCACCCCTCAGGGGTGCTAACAAGCAGCCTAAGAGGCGCGAGGAGACTCCCGACTTCGAGGAGGAGCGTATATTGCACCTCATCCATGGAGGTCCAATGGGAGGAACCTCTAACTCCTCCCGAAAGGCCTTCATCAGGGAAGTTAATTCGGTGCACAGCCTCCCCCCTCCCAAAGGTCTTGGAGTCCCAGTTAATTTCTCGAATGAAGATCTAGAGGATGTCCGAACCCCCCACTGTGATGCATTGGTGATCAACCTCCACATTGCCAACTTCAAGGTAGAAAGGATTCTAGTGGATAATAGTAGTTCTGTCAACATTTTTTTCTAGAGGCCTTTCGAGGGCTCCAATTATCGAGGAACAGGCTCAAGCCCGCCGGTTACACTCTCCATGGGTTCACAGGAGTGCCAGTGACGATCGAGGGTGTTATAACCCTCGACGTAACCGCTGGCAAAGCTCCTACTACCCGAACGGAGCCAATGGACTTCGTGGTTGTTGACGTCCCAGCCGCCTATAATGTGATCCTAGGTCGACCGGACCTAGTTGCTTTAGAAGCCGTCCCATCAGCTGACCATCTAAAGATGAAGTTTCCCACCAAGGTGGGTGTGGGAGAAGTAAGGGAAAGTCAGGAAATGGCCCGCAAATGCTATATGACCTCGACTGGAGGACCCGTCCTCTTCCTCGAGGCCCTTGAAATTCTCCAAGGTAACGCCCAACCTATGTCGAAACCGGTAGATGAGCTGGAGGAAGTGCTCTTCTCAGAGGAAGATCCGACCCGAAAATTCTTAATCAGCAAAACCCTCCCTTCTGCCATCTGTTCCGATATAATCCAATGCATAAAAAGAAACCGTGACCTCTTAGCTTTGGACAGCAGCCGACTTGTCGAGGAATTTTCGAAGAGCTTCTCATCTACCATCTAAGTGTCGCTTCGGGGGCCACACCGGTCCAGCAGAAGAGGCGTAAGTTCACCTCCGAGCGCCAGCAAGCTATAAAGGAGGAGGTGGAGAAGTTTCTCAAAGTCCGGTTCATACAGGAGGTCAACTATCCAGAGTGGCTCTCCAACGTTGTGATGGTCAAAAAGGCCAATGGAAGTTGGAGGATCTGTATTGACTTCACATATTTAAACAAGGCATGCCCCAAGGATCCCTTCCCACTCCCTAGCATCGATACCTTGATCGACGCCACTTCAGGCCATGAGCTGCTGAGCTTCATGGACGCGTTCTCCGGATACAACCAAATCCGAATGTTCCCCCCAAATATCCCGAAGATTTCATTCGTCACGGATCAAGGCTTCTACTGCTATAGAGTGATGTCCTTCGGGCTTAAAAATGCTGGTGCCACCTACCAAAGTCTCGTCAATAAGGTCTTCAAAAATCAGATCGGGCGGAACATGGAGGTTTACGTCGACGATATGTTAGTGAAAAGCATCAATGAGTCTGACCATGTCGCCGACCTCCAAGAGGCCTTTGACGTGCTAAGAAGTCATAACATGAGACTAAACCCGAATAAATGTGCGTTCGGGATCTCATCGAGTAAATTCTTGGGTTTTATGGTCAGCTAGAGGGGGATTGAAGCCAACCCTGAGAAGATAAAGGCCATACTCAATATGGCTATCCCCTCAAATGTAAAAGAAGTGCAAAAGCTAACCGGGCACCTCGCGGCTATAGGGCATTTCCTCTCTAAGTCCGGGGAAAAGTGTCTCTCCTTCTTCAAATCCTTCAGGGGGGCTAAGGGCTTCGAGTGGGGCCAGCAGTAGCAAGAGTCGTTCGACCAACTCAAAGCCTACTTGGTCAACCCCCCACTCCTCAGCAAGCCGACACCCGGGAAAACCCTTTACCTCTATCTTGCCGCCTCCGAACAGACCCTCAGTGCTATCCTAGTGAGGGAAGAAGACAAGGCCCAAAAACCTATCTACTACGTGAGTAAGGTCCTTAGAGATGCCGAGCTCTATTATCCGAGGTTGGAGAAGATAGCCTACGCCCTGGTTATGGCGGCCCGTAAGCTTCGTCCCTATTTCCAACCCCATTCGGTGGTCATCCTCACCGACCAGCCGCTCAAGCAAGTCCTGTATAAACCCGAGACCTCCGGATGTCTAATGAAGTGGTCAATCGAGCTGAAACAACACGACATAACCTATCAGCCTCGGACCGCTATCAAAGCTCTAGCACTAGCCCAGTTCATAGTGGAAAGCACGATCCCTGAGGTCAGTCAAGCGGCAAATGGGCCACCTGTCTGGATGGTGTATGTGGATGGGTCTTCTTGCACTGAAGGGAGCGGAGCCGGAGTTATCCTGGTGGCCCCAGATGACTTCATTCTCCAATACTCCCTCCGCATCAATTTCAAGGCTTCCAACAATGAGGCCGAGAACGAAGCCCTCATAGCAGACCTGGGCATGGCTCGCAAGGCAGGGGCGAAGCGTGTTCGAATGTTTAGTGACTCTAGGCTCGTGGTGAATCAGGTCTTGGGAGAATACGAGGCACGAGACGACCATATGGCCAAGTACCTAGCCAAAGTCAAGAGTCTCATGGCTTTGTTCGAGGAAGCACAACTCCAGCGGATCCCCTGAGAGGAGAATGCCCAGGCAGATGCCCTCTCCAAACTAGCCTCCTCCCTCCAATGCCTCGAGCAGACCATCTTGGTCGAAGTCCTACTAAGGCTCAGCATCGAAGAAGAAACCCCCGACTCAATGGAGTCGTTACCGGTGTAGCGCCCCGATTTCCGACACTGGAAAACCGTGACACGAGCCAAGACCTTTTCTGCAATTAGTCACAATACACAGAAAAATAGGAGAATTTAAAACTTTTTATTCAATACACAATGTGTTACAAGTCTGAATATTGTACAACTGTAATACCTCACAATAGAGTTACAACATTACCTTTACATTTCTAAGTATTACAATCTTCAACATCTTACATCAGAGTACCTCTCAACTAGTACATAATCAATACATATACTGCAGCGGAACTAAACATGACACTGACTCCTTGCTTTCCTTGCCTTGAGTCCTCCTGAATTTCGCCTTTGTACTTTGGCGATCCAGTACCTATGAAAGTGGGGACGTCAGTATTCACTGACGCTTAAAGGCTGATCATATAGCAGCGAATCTTCCAAACAATATACAAAATATAGCAATGGTGTAGTTTAAGTGTACGTGAGTGTTATGACTAGACTCTAATGCGATATTTAAATAGAACTAGGACACTTCCTATTCTAATGTCAGCAAGTCTCCGAAAGCAACATGCAATCCATACTACATGCGACTCCATCTCAAGCCGTTTCTCCATATATAGGGATTAAACCCGCGTTTAAGAACTTCTAATTGTACACGACCTGTTCCCGACACCTACACGTGGCTAATGAGGCTGCAGATGTGGTCATATGCCACTGTTGCATATCGCCAGTGGTGTCTATGTTCGCCACTGCGACCCGGCCGACCGGACCTCTCTCCAAATAGACGAACCCAACGTATCGGGCGTCACAACAAAATCAAACTATAGGGTTTCGCAAGCGCAGGGTAGCACGAAGCCTACCCTGTGGCACCCTCTGGGGTCTAGCAAGCACAGGACTGCACAATGCATCCTGTGGCACCCCCAGCCACGGTACCTCAGGAATTAACAGAGCGAGATACGCAACCCGTGTCCTCAACTTGTGAGACGGCACCGTACGTATCCCTTTGACGGAAAGGTATAACCCGGTACACCACCTATGATCTGCCTCAAGAGACGAGTTAGTGTCGGAGCCCCCTACAACTGACCCCTCTCTCCCGGCAAAAGGGTTTAAGTAAACTGATCCTTATAAGTCACTATTCTAGTGATGTCCCTGACTCGAACAATCCTAGGGATGACGATATTATAACACAACGTGCTAGGCCTTAAATTAGGCTTCGCAAGGCAACTCTACTAGGCCGCTCAACCTAGATTTACCAGAATCCCTCAGGACCCGGTTCGTGGCTCATCGATCTAAGACTTTGGCCATGCGAATATACATGCACGCTGCTTCCCTAGACTTGGATTCCGTCGATACTCCGGTCCTCGACTAACCTACCCTGGTTAAGATTCGACGGTACCCAAGGAGTGACTCCTCCACAGTTCCTTAGGGTAAGAACATGTGTCTTGATGGTCGATAGCCCTTATGGTGGTAACATCACCCTAGACGAGCGCAACTAACTGTGTACTAGCTAACAAGCTATACACGAGTAATAACCACATACGAGCCAACTAAGCTACGCATGAAACCATAACTACCTACGAGCCAGGCGGGCCTCGTAGGAGATAACCACATACATACCAGCCCAATAAGCTGCGTATGAGACCAACAGCTACGCACGGGCCGGTCGGGCCGCGTACGAGACAACAACCTACATACGAGCTGACTAAGCTACGTATGAGACCCACGGCTACGTACGGGCCAGTCGAGCCACGTACGAGCATGACCATGTGCAAACAACCATACAGGTAATCAATCTTAAAGCAACCAAATGTGCTTACTAACAACTTAATCTTCTATGGTTAGAAGCAACAGAAGAATCTACTAGTAGTCTATGATCGGTATTCTACTAAGGAAGAATCCGAAGGCGACATAACCGCCTTTGTCGAATTAACTATCGCTAGTGGTCTTCCCGATCTTACTACTTCGACCTATAATGTCTTAGGCATGACATACACTCGTAGGCATCTTCCTAAGGTAATCCAATTACAAAATAGAACTACTCACCATCACACTCCTAAGTATGAATATGATTAATGCTTGTGCTTTCATCTAGCTTAAGCATAAAAATCACTACGACCTAGACATAGAGTCTACTATAGTCAAGCGAGCATGAAAGCTTACTACTTATCTAGACTAATCACCATAACACAAGCATGGATAGATAACTAATATAACATACAATCATTCCAAGGTATAGTAGATATTCTAACATTACTCCTACAATGTTCTAATCATGTATTACTCTAGCATGGTATAGAACCCAACATAAATCACTACAACTAGCCATGGGTAGTTTCTTTACTCTAAGCATGAACATCATAGTATGAGTATCCTTAACTTAACATGATTAATAATTAGCATGATACCCTCTTACTTAGCATAAGTCATGATCATCTACTAACATAACATGAACAAACACTCATCTAAGCATGGGCACCATGTAAACATGAGTGTTCATATAACTTAGCATGGTGTACAACTTACTCACAATCTAACTATTATGACCTACAACTTACTTACAATTAAGCTAGCATGGCATAGATCTTGCCTATAATTAAAAACTAGCATGGTATATTCCTTACCTACAATTTACTGGCATGGTATACAACTCTTCTACCACTTATCTAGTATGAATCTTCATTAAGCGTCAATAACTACTAAACATGGTAGAAATTCCTAGGATGAATCCTACAACATTCTAATCATAAATGAATTATTAAACATGATAGGAAACTTTAGGAATGAGTCCTACAAATTCTAAGCACAAAATAAATTACTAACCATGATAGGAAACTCTAGATTGCATCCTACAACATTGTTAAGCATAAATGAGTGAATCTAAGCATGGTAGGAAACTCTAGAATTTGTCCTACATCATTCCCACATCATTAAGCATGGTATATCTTTAGAATCAATCCTACAACTAACTAAGCATGAAACATGGTAGGATATTTTGAGAAGAAATCCTACAACCTTGTTAAACATAAAGCATGATAGGATATGTTTTAGAAATAATCCTACAATTTTCTAAACATAAGCATGATAGAACTTCTTTAGAAAACATCCTACAACATTTTAAGTCTAAAACATGATAGGAATAGAATCCCACAACATTACCAAGCATGATAGGAAAAGAATCCTACAACATTCTAAACGTTAAGCATGGTAGGATATTTTTAGAAACCATCCTACAACATTCTAAGCATGATAGGTAATTAAAGAAGCAATCCTACAATTAACTAAGCATGAAAACATAGTAGGATATTTTTAGAAAAAGTCCTACAACATCCTAAACATAAAGCATGATGGGATAATTTTATAAAGCATCCTACAACTAATTAAGCATAGAATCATGGTAGGATATTTTTAGCAAAAGTCCTACAACATCCTAAACATAAAGCATGATGGGATAATTTTATAAAACACCCTTGTCACGCCCCGCTTCCCAAAAATATGGAATACGAGCACGTGACGAAGCCCAGCGAATGATTTTTACATCATCCATAAGCTGTAGGATCGACTCAGCATCATAACAAGAATATAACCGGATTTATATATAACCAAGAATGCATGAATAATTTATAAAGCAACAGAAAACAATTTAAACATATAATAGTATTCAAATAGTTCTCATGTCTGGATCAAGTGTAAACTCGGAAACAAGTCTTATACAGCAGAAGAAATAAATACCTTAAGGAAAGCAACTATTTAAACATGTCCTTGCTCCAAGAAAAACCTGAAATGTCTGCTCGCCAATTCCGACAGGTAGCTTGTCTCAAGTCTGCTTAATAAATATAAAAGGAAAAAAAACAGGGAAAACAAGAGAGAATGCCCTTAGTGCAAGCTAGGGCCACAAATAGTAAAAACGAGTACAAGTAGGGGGAACAGGAATCAAGAATGCAACAGGGATACAACAAGTAGTGGGAACAACCAGGAATTAGCTAGCAAGAGCGGACTACTTAGTAAACAGGCTAGTTAACAACTACTAATGGTAAAACGTATGTCAGGTGAACCTGTAGGGGTAACTAACATCAAGAATCATGTTTCATGTGTCAGGTTTCACGTATCAAGTTTCATATTTCAAGTTACAGGTGTCATGTTCAAGTTTCATGTATCAGATATCAGGTAACCAGGTAATCAGGTAACAGGATAATCAGGTAACATGATAATCAGGCAACAGGATAATCATGTATCAGGTATTAAGTTCAAGTCTGGCGTGATTACTATCTAGGTAGCACGACATGCATCCATCTTTTTACTACATGGTTGCTACAGTCAAATCAGTTACGTTTAGACCTAGTAGTGGAGTTTATAGGGCGGTGTACTCAGGCATCAAACAAGCAGGTGATCAAACCATGGGCTCTAGAGGTGGCCCCCGTAGGCTCTAGAGGTGGCCCCCGTCACCATGACGTGGCACTTAGTTCTACGTGGCACTTAGTTCCATGTGATCTCAAGTATATATCATGTAATCATATAATGGGCTCTAGAGGTGGCCCCCGTAGGCTCTAGAGGTGGCCCCCGTCTCCATGACGTGGCACTTAGTTCTATTTAACATGTAACTTGGGAAACACGGACCCCCTTCCGAGTACACCTACCTATATTGTCCACTCTATAGTCCTTCCCTCAAATCCCGGCTTGTTACATTTGTTCTGGCAGAATCGTATATTTGAGTTTATACAGGTGGAACAGGGTTAAAATAATGAAAAATAATTTCTAAGAAAAATTGGGTATGTCCTATAGGGTGTCCAGCAACTACATATAAAATTTGGGGTCAAACGCTCGCTGTTTACACAGCTAAATTAATTTGCGAAATAAATATATACAGCAGTTTTGCAAAACTGCGTCTACTGACACAGCTGCAGTATAACTGCCATAACTCCTAGACCGTGACTCCAAATTCGAAAATTTCGGAGTCTATCGATATCTACACATCCAGACCTAAAATTTCTATTCAGGGCTCAGGCCCAGATTCAAATGATAAAAGGGTCGAAACCGCAAAAGAATATTCAGACAGCAACACGTAGAATTAACTTGCTAGTGTAGATTTCATGGAAAAATGTCATTTGGCGTCTAAGTTATTATGTGGCATCAATACATGATAATGGAGGTCAAAACAGTAAATAATAAATTTTTTTTAAGTTATAGGGTCGCAAGTTCGTCCAAAAATTAAATGTGACATGTATCTACAAATTTAGGGCTCCTTAATTCGTGTGTCTACATTTTCATGTGTCCAAGGGTAAAAGAGTCCAATAATTATAAATTAAATACGAGGAAATTTTGTGACTCTTAGAATTGTGGGTTTGAAGGTTCAAAATTGATTTACAATGATATTTCAAAGGAGAGTCACAATCTAACTATTTGTAGTATTTCCAGGAGGCTTGTACTAGAACAATAAGATGTACAAGGTTACTTGCCTTAGATGGCGATGATGAACTCCACTTGTAGAAGAAATTTGGGTTGCAAAATCCCGGAAGAAGTCCTCAAAAAGCGCGTGCGAAAAACTACCGAAGATCGAGTTTTTCCCGCACACAGGATCAGCCCAGAACAGCAAACGGCGAGAGTGGATCTGGCGCGCCAAAACACGGAACAGCGATTCCAACGAATCAGATCGCTCTAATGCAGTGGATCTGTGCCAGAACAGCGTGCAGCGGATCTGGATCTGGTGTGGACGAACAGCGAACAGTAATCACGGCGCGGATCTTGGCGCGATCTGATGGCTGAGATTCGATCCCGCCTTTTCCTCCTCCTTCGTTCGTTTCTTCTTCGTTCTTCTTCGTTCGATCGAACAGAGTGCGAGAGAGATAGCAACGGCGGGGGTTCTTCGTTGGCGGCGACTGCGGCTGCGACGGAGGGCGGCGACGGCGGTGGGTGCTCCTCCGTTCGTGGGTTCGTGAGCAGGGGAGTGCGGAGGATGGTGGCGAGCTCTGTTCTCGAGTTCGAACAGGGGAGGTCCAATGGCAGGGGCTCGGGGTCTGGTCGCCGAGGAATTGCGACACAGGAGAGGCGGCGACGGAGGTCGAGGTGAGGTCGAAGTATGGTTAATGGCGAAAGTTGGGTTTGTTCGAAGGTGGGTTCGGAGGTTGAAGATGACGGGTGTTTGGGTTCGATGGTGTAGATGGAGGACGATGGTGGGTGTTCTGTGGTTGAAGAGATGGCGGAGGCGATGGTGATGGAGTTGTGGAGGTGGTGGGTTCGGGATGAAGGAGATGAGACGAAGGTGGGAAGGGAGATTAGCGGCGGGTTTCGATTAGGTTAAAACAGAATTAGTTAGGTTTAGGGTTAGAGTAGGGTTTAAATAGTAGGGTTTGCGGGTTTGCGGGTTCGTGGATGCTAGTGGTGTGGACGGGGGTCGCGGTGATGAGTCGAGCGATGGTGACGGTCGGAGAAGTGCCGGAGGTGAGTTTGGATTGGTCTGTGGGTTGGGGACGACGATGGTGAGATGGGTTCGGTGGAGGAAGACGGCGAGGATGGAGGTGGGGACGGTGCGGTGCAACGGAGGTGATGGGGATCAGGTTCGGGCGACGGTAATGGAGGTCGAAGGGCGAAGGCGGAGGAATTTGGGTTCGATCGAGCCTGGGGAAGAAGATGGAAGGAGAAGAAGGGAGGCGGCGGGTTAGTTAAGGTCAGCACAGTAATATGGGGTAGGGGTTAGGGTTAGGAGATAGGGTTTATATAGGGTGGGTTTGGGTTTGGAAACGGGTTTGGTTGTCGTTTTTAACGGGTTTAAGGGTTTTGGGTATTAAGATGAGTATTAAAAATCCAATAAGAAAAATACACAATTAGAGACAAATGAATAATAGATCAATAATAATATAGTAGCGAAAAAAAAATAAATTAATTTGTGTGCAACAAATCAATACTCAAATACTGCTAAGTAAAATAGAATAGACTTCCAATTCATCGATCAAATATAATATCAATATTAATAGCAAAAATAATAATTTTGATACACCTATCAAAAATGAGATTTGAGATAAACAATTTTAATAAAATCCAATCAGAAATAAAATAAGATACAAATAGCCGATGATTTAGAAAATATTTATTAAAGTTAGAATATACTACTATTCGAAGAAAATACAACTTCCAGTTCGAAAAGATTTTAACGGAAGGTTCACCTCGAGTTTAAAATAATACTGAATTTATAATTAATCAAAATACGAAAATTATTCACAAGATACGTATTTAGGGAAACAGGGATTACAACCCTACAACTAATTAAGCATAGAATCATGGTAGGATATTTTTAGCAAAAGTCCTACAACTAACTAAGCATGAATATGGCTCCTAACATTTTTAGAAGAAATCCTACAACCTTAGTAGCATGAAAATGGCTTCTAACTATTTTTAGAAGAAATCCTACAACCTTAGTAGCATGAAAATGGCTTCTAACTATTTTTAGAAGAAATCCTACAACCTTAGTAGCATGAAAATGGCTTCTAACTATTTTTAGAAGAAATCCTACAACCTTAGTAGCATGAAAATGGCTTCTAACTATTTTTAGAAGTGGTCCTACAACATCGGTAGCATGAATATTGCTTCTAAATATTTTTAGAAGCAATCCTACAACATTTTACTACTACTACTACTCCTATTTTAATCAAAACATAACTATCTACTACTACTACTACAACATATAACTTACTACTATTGCTACTACTTCATTCTCATCAAAATCACAACATACAACTTACTACTATTACTACTACTTCATTCTCATAAAAATCACAACATACAACTTACTACTATTACTACTACTTCATTCTCATAAAAATCACAACATACAACTTACTACTATTACTACTACTTCATTCATAAAAATCACAACATACAACTTACTACTATTACTACTATTTCATTCATAAAAATCACAACATACAACTTACTACCATTACTACTACCTTATTAATCAACATACATGCTACTACTACTTCATTTTATTACACACTACTACTTATCATTTTAGCTTACTACTACTTAGTTGCTTACTAATCTTTGTTATTATTAGTGATAAAGAAAAGATCATTTTTATTTTATTTTACCTTACAAAAAGAAAAGATCTCTTTTTTTTTTGTATAGCTACAACTAGTGATCAAAAATAAAAGAGAAGATCTTTTTAATTAGCTACAACTAGTGATTAAAAATAAAAGAGAAGATCTTTTTAATTAGCTACAACTAGAGATTAAAATAAAAAGAAAAGATCTTTTTAATTAGCTACAATTAGTGATAAAAAGAAAGATCTTTTTAATTAGCTACAACTAGTGATTAAAAATAAAAAGAAAGATTTTTTTAATTAACTACAACTAGTGATCAAAATAAAAAGAAAGATCTTTTTGATTAGCTACAACTAGTGATTAAAATAAAAAGAAAGATCTTTTTAATTAGCTACAACTAGTGATCAAAATAAAAAGAAAGATCTTTTTAATTAGCTACAACTAGTGTTTAACAAAGAAAGTATCTTTTTTATTAGAACATAAGCTTTTATTTTTTTTAGTCCAAGTTCCATAAAAGAGTCCTACAACCCACAATGGTTGTAAAATGAATGCTCATATGCTTATGTTTTAAGTCCTACAACCAATAAGGGTTGTATGTCCAACATTATGCAATATGTAAGTTTTAGTCCAATAACATTCAAACAAAACTACCATAACAAAGATGTAATCTTTAGGTGGTTTAGTAGATATTACTACTACTTATTTACTTTTTACTCATCACCACATACAACAACTCAAAAATAAAACAAAACAAGAAGGTAAGAAGAAGAAGTCAAACAACAAACAACAAACAACAAACAAACAAACAAACAAACAAACAAGGAATCAAGAAGTGAAGAAACCCCCACCTTATTTTACTTTGGTGGAAGAACTTGCTAGCTACCTTTTCCTTCCCCTAAGCTTTTTAGAATTCTTCTATTAACCTACAAAACAAAACTCTCAAGTTATCTTTTTGTTCTCTCTTTCTTTTCCTTTCTTTCTTTCTTTCTTTTGTTTTTCTAAAATGAGAGAAGGAGGAGAATGAGGGGGGATTTATAGAAGGAGATGGGAGTGGTAAGTGCACCAAATGGCACAAAATAACCCCAATAAGAGGGCCGGCCATGCTTGTAGGGGGGGAGGAGTTTGGTGTAGGCTAGTGAGGTGGAAGGATAAGGGTTCTAGAAGGGTTTTAGTCCTTCTCTTATGAATACAACTCTCTTTTAATCCTTCTAATCAAACCCTAATTCTCTAATTGAGTTGCCATGACAAGAGTAAGTATATTGTCCTAAAGTACATACTACATACTAGGTATAATAGACTAAGTATCATACAATTATATGTATGTGTACATGTATGTGTATACAAAAATCTTCTTATAAAATCCTCATAAAATTCTCAAAAATAATCTAATTTAGAAAATAATAGTAAAATAAATTTTATTATTACTTCGGAGAGTCGTGCTACCAATTTGATGCGCTTTGGATGCGCATCGACCGATAGACGTGCGTAGATACTGTTTGTGGGCAAACCGGCGAAAAATCACCAAAATAATCTAATTTTGGAATTAAAATAAAATAATAATAAAATAATAATAAAATAGTAATTTCTATGAGTTAATATCCATCCGGGATATTACAACCGGTCCAACTCAAAGATAACTGGATGAGGCCTTTAGTTGAGTTCCTCAGAGACGGGAGCCTTCCCCAAGATTCCAAAGAAGCTCGCCGAATCCGAACAAGAGTGGAGCGGTACACCCTCATTGAGGAAGTCTTGTACAAATGCTCCTACACCCAAGTAGATGGACGACCTTACTTGAGATGTCTCTCTCCAGAAGAAGCCCTGTATGCTCTGAAAGAACTCCACGAAGGGATAGGCGGAGCCCATTCGGGATCAAGCCCCCTCGCCCGAAAAGTCTTGAATTATGGGTACTTCTGGCCTACCCTCCTTCGGGACGCTGAGCAACATATCCAACAATGTGGCCCCTGTCAATAATTCTCCACTATCCGTCGCCTACCGCAAGCTCAGCTCTCTTCCCTCTCAAGTCCAACCCCCTTCGCAATGTGGGGAATGGACCTGCTAGGTCCGTTCCCACCGGCTCCAGGCCAGCTCAAGTTCCTAGTCGTGGCGATCGACTACTTCTCCAAGTGGATTGGGGCCAAACCACTGGCAACTATTACTGAGAACAGGGTGCAACAGTTCTTCTGGAAGAACGTGATCTGCAGGTTTGGCACACCTCGAGTCTTGGTGACAGACAACGGAACACAATTGCAGGGTCAACATTCCGCACCTTTTGTGAAGACCTCGGCTTTCAGCAGCGGTTCTCCTTCGTTTCCCACCCTCAATCCAATGGCCAAGAAGAGAATGCCAACAGGCAAATCTTCTCGGACATCAAGAAGAGACTAAATAAGTCGGCTAAAGGATTGTGGGCAGATTAGCTTCCTAACGTACTGTGGAACTACCACACTACAAAGAGAACCCCCACTGGAGAGTTGCCCTTCAACCTCACCTACGATTCTGAGGCCGTAATCCCCTTAGAGGTTGGTTTGCCATCCCCCTCGCCTAATTGCATATAATGAAGAGTAGAACGCAAGGGAGATTCGAGCTAATCTGGACCTTCTCGAGGAACTCCGCGAGAGAGCCTCGATTCGCCAAGAGAATTATCGAAGAAGGATCGAGCAGTCCTACAACAGAAGAGTCCATCCCACAGATCTTAAAGAGGGGGACTTAGTCCTCAGGAAGCTAGCCATCTCGTGCCCCAGCTAAAGGAGCAAGCTAGCCCCGAATTGGAAAGGACCATACAAGGTCTCTAGGGTAGTTCGCCCCGGAGCGTACCAACTTGAAGACCTCGAAGGCAGGAAGATACCAAGAACATGGAATGCTGATCATTTACTGAAGTACCAAGAGGGTGTATGAACACCTCTCCAAGCACCATCAGTTTTTAGGCTATTCTATTTATTTTTCCATTGTAATAACGGTCCGCAACTTAGAAGCGGCCAATTAGAAATAATTAATAAAGAGTTTCTTTTGAATAATAATTCTCTTGTGATTGGTTTATCTCTGTTTAATACTCCAATTCTATTGTCTCAAATGACAAGTTCAGAGTCCAACACTTGGCTCGATTCCACTTCGCCAACTTGCTCTTAGGCGAGTTAGAAGTGGTTTGCCATTCGGAACTGCTCCCACAACCATTGAATCTCTCTCAAATGACGAGTTCGGAGTCCAACACATGGCTCGATTCTGCTTCGCCAACTTGCTCTTAAGCGAGTTAGAAGTGGTTCGCGATTCGGAACTTCTCCCACAACCGTTGAATCTCTTTTAAATGACGAGTTCGGAGTCCATCATTTGGCTCGACTTTGCTTCAGCTCTTAAGCGAGTTAGAAGTGGTTCGCCATTCGGAACTGCTCCAACAACCGTTGAATCTCTCTCAAACGACGAGTTTGGAGTCCAACACTTGGCTCGATTCCGCTTTGCCAACTTGCTCTTAAGCGAGTTAAAAGTGGTTCGCCATTCGGAACTGCTCCCACAACCGTTGAATCTCTCTTAAACGACGAGTTCGGAGTCCAATACTTGGCTCGACTCCGCTTCACCAACTTGTTCTTAAGCGAGTTAGACGTAGTTCGCCATTCAAAACTACTCCCACAACCGTTGAATCTCTCTCAAACGACGAGTTCGGAGTCCAACACTTGGCTCGATTCCGCTTCACCAACTTGCTCTTAAGTGAGTTAGAAGTGGTTCGCCATTCGGAACTGCTCCCACAATCGTTGAATCTCCCTCAAACGATGAGTTCAGAGTCTAACACTTGGCTCGATTCTGCTTTGCCAACTTGCTCTTAAGCGAGTTAGAAGTGGTTTGCCATTCGGAATTACTCCCACAACCGTTGAATCTCTCTCAAACGACGAGTTCGGAGTCCAACACTTGGCTCGCCTCCACTTTGCCAACTTGCTCTTAAGCGAGTTAGAAGTGGTTCGCCATTCGGGACTGCTCCCACAACCGTTGAATCTCTTAAACGACGAGTTTGGAGTCCAACACTTGACTCGACTCCGCTTCACCAACTTGCTCATAAGTGAGTAATAAGTGGTTCGCCATTTAGTGGTGCTCCTATAACTATCTACAACCATAGGTGCTAACAAAACACACAAGTGCGAAAAACAAGTATCATTTCTGAAAAATTTGAGGAACAAGTCAAGTTACAAAGCCAACTACTCGTCTTTATGACGAGTTACAAAACTTGAAGAACAAAAAGTACAAAGAGCTACTTCAGCACCTCTTGGGGCCAGGGATACTTCGGTTTAGAGACACCCAGGAACGACGAACGCTGTACTACCAACGTCTCACCTCGACGCTCGTCTCTAGGTTGACAAGCTGAGACGCATCCTCTGTACTGCTTCTAATGGTAGTCCCAACGGACGCTCCGCTCGACGAAGCTACCACCCCACTTTGTGCGTCACTAGGGCTCCGACGAGTAACGAGCGAGCGAGTCAAAAGCTCGTAAAAAGAAATTCCTCTATCGTTCTCTTCCCGCATGCAAGAGGTGCTCCTAACGTTGACGCGCTTGGGTTGGGGCTTAAGATGAGCGACCTCCTCCTTAAGTTCAACTATTCGTTCCCTCAGTGAATCGTTCTTCACAGCTATCTTCAAACGTGGTAGCCGCACCGAGCCCGCACCACCAGATTTGTCCGTGACAATTCGACGAAGATGAGTAACCTCAATGCTCTTGTCGACCGTCACCCTTTTCAGCTCGTCTCTCTCCACTGTCAGCTTGTCCATCACTGCTGTCAGCTCGTCTCTTTCCACCATAAGCTTGTTCCTCGCGTCAGTTCGTCTCTCTCAGCTGCCAGTTCATCTCTCTCTGCCGTCATCTTAATCAGAGAATGACGGAGTCATCTAAGCCTCAGGCCTTGGTTAAAGGTTGTCGACAAACCATAATCATCACCTTTGGGGGTTGTTTCCCTGAGCCTCTCTTCTAACCGCCGGATCTCGAGGTCTCGACGGCCTAAGACTAGCCGCAAATGATTCCGCTCACGTTCGGCTCTTCGAAAATCCCACTCGACTTCGTAAAGCCGCTCTTCGCTCCAAGCGTGGTACAACTTCATCGCCCCTAGCCCGACCTTGGGGTGAGTCACCTCGGTCACATAAGGCACTTCGGCAAGCTGCGTCACTTCAGCGATCTGAAAATTTCAATGTGAAACCATGGTGAACACTTAGCTTAAACTTCAAAGCAAGGCGACATCAACACTTAGCCAAATTTCGAAAATTTTGCAAACACATAGCCAAAACTTCAAGGCTAAGCCTAGGTGAGCATAGTGCGAGACTCAAGAGTTAGATAACCAAGGAATTCCGACAATTCCCAACACTTAGTCAAAATAGAAAATTTCATTCATACAAAAAAGCGGTGCCCAATCTGCTATAAGGCAATACAAGAAAAAGAAAACGAAAATACAAATCAAGGGGTCACCTTGGGTGGTAGCTCGGTGACAGGCTCCTCGGTGGTTGCCTCCCTTTCCGCTCTGGCATGGGGGTCAGCCACAGCCTCGTCACCCCCTTTCTCCACCACCGCGGCCTCGGGGTCGGCCACAGCATCATCTCCGGCTTGCTCCCCCCCTCCTCCTCCTCGACCTCTTGATCGGTGTCGAGGTCCTCTTCATCAGCCGGACCCCACAGCCCGTATCCCGACCTGTAGAAGCCGGGGACTCGAGCCTCGACGTGGTCGAGCGCAGTGGCATAGGACTTCTCCATATTCGCCATTATATGCTTCTTCGCCTCGGCCACTATCTCTGCCCTCGCTGCCTCCACTGCCTCGTCCTTCTCCCGCATCACTTCCTCCAAGGCCTTCTTCGCCTTTGCCCTCTCCTCGTTCGCCCTGGCCGCCTCCGAGGCGACCTTCTGGTTCGCCTGCACCAGGGCCACCTCCAAGCCCTCGACCTGAGCTGCCAAGGAGTTCGAGCGGCACTGCTCGGCCTCGTACAGCTTTGCGACCTTTGCCCTCTCCGCTCTGTCCCTATCGCATATGAGCTTTAGCTCCTTCTCCTGCTCGGAATATTGCTCGAGGAGGTGGCTGAAGTGGCACGCGATCTAAACAGAAGAGGAAAAGAAGCGATGAAAAACGAGCTAAAGACTTAGAAAAATTTTGAGTTATCAAAGTTGACTGAGAGACTTACCGACATGGTCGCCCGAGCAATCTCGAGAGCGTCGTCGCCTGTCGTCCCCGCCTTCATCGCTGCTTAGTTCTTCGGGGTCGGGAGATGGCGCAAGGCCTGCATGCTCGTGGCCGAGTCCCCCAAGAAGCCATCATGGTTCATCACCCGCCAGTCGGGGACGAAGAGCTTCTTGTGCCCCTTGGTCAGAATTGCCTCGGCCTGCTCGGTGAGGGGCGGGGCCTCGAGCACCAACGCTGCCGAGATAGAGAAGCCTTCGGCTAAAGGATCAGACAGGGTTGGCTGAGGAAGAGCAGCAGTCAAGGTAGATCGCTGAGGAGATGCCAGGTCGACAGTCTCAACCACGGCAGAGGACATTTTGGCAGGTCGGCCAGACGAAGGTCCCGCACTCGTCCTCTTCCTCTTCTTGGCGTCGAACGGCCATGATTGCCCTAAAATCCATGTTTGGAGCCTCTGCCAAATAAAGAAAACAAAGTTAAGACAAAAATACACAAGGAATAGAAAGTAAACAGAAGAACAAGATGTCCGGAGCGTACTCGGGTCGATCGGACTGAGGTCCGACCCGTGAAGCACCTCCTCGGTCATATCCCTCCAGCTCAGAGTCGAGAGGTCGACTAGCTTCGCCACAACTTCTGCCTCGGCTGGAGTCAACACCAGCTCGTCCTTCGCCCACTTCGGTACATCCTCTTTCCACCTGGTCGGAAAGTCCCATGCCGAGGGGGCTCGGATCAAAAAATACTTGCCCTTCCACGACTTGATAGAGTCCGGATTCTCTATCAATTTGACGCCTTTCCGTGGCGACAAGTAGTATCGGTGTTCGGTCTTGCTCATCCGGTTGATCCGATACAGGCTTCGGAGAACGACGAGCTGAGGCTCCACCTTCGCCGTTCGACACTGGAGCAGAAACCCGAGCACGTGTCGCCACATGTTCGGCATGAACTGGATCGGGCTCAGTCCATACCACCGTAGCACATCGGTCACGAAGGGGTGAAGGGGAAGGCGCAGGCCTGCATTTAGCGCGTCGTAGGCGAAGACGCACGTGTCAAGCGTGAACGCCATGCACGCTCGCACCCCAGGTCCGGGGAGGATTAGAGTGTACTCCGGGGGAATCACGAAGCTCTTTCGTATCTGAAGCAGGTCCCTCTCCGTCAGAACCAAGGCGATGTTGTCGACCTCGGTAACCTCCTTCGGCTCGTTCTCCTCGTAAATCTCCAATCACCCGTAGATGGCTTTTGTCAACAGGTCACCGGTATACTGCCTGATCCCCCCATGGCCAGATATCTCTGTCGGCAACTGACCCATTTCTCCTCCTCGTATGACGGGCTCTACCACCGTCTCGACAACCACAGACCGAGACACCTCCTTCCCCTTCTCCTTGACGAGCGAAGCGACCGGCTCGACCACAAACGACCCTTTATCTCCTTCCCCCTCTCTTGGCTCAGCACTTCTGCCCCCTCCTCTTGAACGGTCGGACCTACTAACCGCTGCTCACTCTGCCCTCCTGAGGAAGAAGCCTCGCTACCCGAGGATGCTCTAGACATCTTGAAAAGTATATATATATATATATAATTGAATATATATATATTTACCTTGATGTGACGTTATTTGTCGGAATAGTTCGCCGAAAATCGCCTTGCCATGCCGCGATAGCTAGCACAACCACCCAAGAGCAAAAATCACCGTTAGCGGAGCGACTCGAGAGCAAAAAATTTCTGAGAGTGAAAAGTTAAAGAGTGGGAGAAACGGTGAGGGGGGGGGAACTTACAGTAAAAAGAGCGCGACTTTTGCGCTTCTAACGTATTGGGCCCCACTCGAGCCCATTAAGAAGGCTAAATGACAGAATACAGAAGGGAGGTGTCACGCCCTGCTTCCCAAAAATATGGAATACGAGCACGTGACGAAGCCCAGCGAATGATTTTTTTACATCATCCATAAGCTGTAGGATCGACTCAGCATCATAACAAGTATATAACAAGAGAGATATATAAAACCAAGCATGCATGATTAATTTATTAGCAACAGAAACAAATGAAATATGACAACACATCCAAGTAGTTTCAAGTCTGAATCAAATTAAACTCGGGAACATCAGCCCGTTACAAGTTCTCAAATTTCAAGAAATAATAATCCAAAATAAACAAATAATGCAAGAATTAAATATTCTAGTCAGGTCCTTCTCCACTTGGAAGCTAGAACCTTTGCTCACCAATTCCCGTGGGCAGCTCGTCTCCAAAGTCTATTTAATAAATATAAACAGGGAAACAAAGGGGAAATAAAAGAAAATGCTCTTAGTGCAAGTTAGGGCCACAAATAGTGAAAACAAATACAAGTAAGGGAAACAAGAATTGGAATCAAGAATAAGCAGAGTTATAAGAAGTAGTGGACAAATTCAAGAACTAGCTAGCAAGAGGGAACATTTTAATAACTAGGTTGGATAACAACTGCTAGTGGTGAAACACATGTCAGGTACACCTATAGGGGTATTTAATATCAAGCGACAAATCTTATGTCTAGTGTCATATGTTATTTCAAATGTCAGGTCTCAAATATCAAGTTGTCAAGTCTCAAGTAACAAGCTGTCTAGTTCAAGTTATCAAGTTCAAGTTATCAAGTTCAAGTCTTGTGGTGATTACTAGCTAGGTAGCACGACATGCATCCATACTTTTACTACATGGTTGCTACAGTCAAAGCAATTTCGTTTAGACTTAGTAATGGATTTTATAGGGCGGCGTACTCAGGTATCAAGTATCAAGCAAGCCATGGTTCATGAATCGGAAAATAAATAACAAGTTCACGAAGCAAGTTCGCGAATCCACAAGCAAGTTCAAGAACCGCACAATGGGTTCAAGAATCAAACAAGTTCATGAGCCAAGTAACTGAATCCATGAATCGAACAAGATACAACAAGTTCATGAACTAAGTATTTGGGAAACACGGGTCCTCTTCCGAGTACACTTACCTATATTGTCCACTCTATAGTCTTTCCCATAACCCCGGCTTGTTACTTTTATTAATTATCATCAAGCAAGCATACATGTGTAAAATATTGTGATTTAATTCTAGGAAAAATTGGGGATGTCCTGTATGGTGTCCAGCAGCTACATATAAAATTTCGTGTCAAACGCTCGTTGTCTACATAGCTAAATTAATTTGCAAAGTAAATATATACAGCAGTTTTGCAAAACTGCGTCTACTGACACAGCTGCAGTATAACTGCCATAACTCCTAGACCGCAACTCCAAATTCGAACATTTTGGAGTCTATCGATATCTACACATCCGGATCTACAATTTCTATTCAGGGCTCGGGCCCAGATTCAAATGATAAAAGGGTCGAAACTGCAAAAGAATATTCAGACAGCAACACGTAGAATTAACTTGCCAGTGTAGATTTTATGGAAAAATGTCATTTGGCGTCTAAGTTATTATGTGGCATCAATACATGATAATGGAGGTCAAAACAGCAAATAATAAATATTTTTCAAGTTATAGGGTCGCAAGTTCGTCCAAAAATTAAATGTGACATGTATCTATAAATTTAGGGCTCCTTAATTCATATGTCTATATTTTCATGTGTCCAAGGGTAAAAGAGTCCAATAATTATAAATTAAATGCAAGGAAATTTTGTGACTCTTAGAATTGTCAATTTGGAGGTTCAAGATTGATCTACAATGATATTTCAAAGAGGAGTCACAATCTAACTATTTGTCGTATTTCAAGGGTGCTTGTACTAGAACAATAAAATGTACAAGGATACTTGCCTTAGTTTGACGATGACTAGATCCGCTTGTTGAAGCAATTTGGGTAGAAAAATCCCGGAAGAAGTCCTCAAAAAGCGCGTGCGAAAATCTACCGAAGATCGAGTTTTTCCCACACACGATCAGCCCTAAACAGCAAACAGCGATTCGGATCTGGTGCGGCACGAACACGGAACAGCGGAACGGGCGAATCAGATCACTGTGAAGCAGCGGATCTGTGCCGAACACGGGACAGCGAATCTGGATCCGCTGTGGGCGAACACCGTACAGCAATCACAGGGCGCGGATCTTGGCACGATCCGACTGTCCAAAATCAACCGCGCCTTTTTCTCATTCTTCTTCTTCTTCTTCGACGCTGTTCGAAACAGGGAGAGAGGGAGAAGGTGTGACGGCGACGCGGTGGAGCTTCGACGGTGGCACTACGTCGGGAAGCGACGCAGCGACGGCGGCACGGCGGAGGCGCGAGGGTGGACGGAAGGCGACGGCGGGTGCTGCTCTGTTTGTGGGTTCGAACAGAGGGTGAGAGCGGGAGAGTTGTTTGGCGGTGTGGGGTGTTGGCGATGCGACGGAGGTGGAGAGGAGGTCGAGGGGATGAGTTGGAGGCGGCGAAGTGATGGTGTAGTGGTCGGAGGGCGAGGTGACGGGGAAATGGTAATGGCGAGAGTGGGTTTGTTCGAAGGTGGGTTCGGAGTTTGGTTCGATGGATGGGGAGATGGCAGAGGCGAAGGCGATGGAGTTGTGGAGGTGGTGGTGGCGATCGGAAGGGGATCGGAGATGGGTTGGTGTGATGCGAAATCGAAGGAGAAGGAACGGAATGAAGGAGAAGAGATTAGCGGCTGGGTTAGATTAGGGTTTAACAGTAATAGGTTGGGATTAGGGTTAGGGTAGGTTTAAATAGTAGGGTTTGCGGGTTCGTGGGTTTTGGGTATCCGATTCAAAAAGAGCCCAACAGAAGAAATGGTCAAAATGCACAAAATGGGGATTAGAGAGATAAATGAGAAGAATCGGTACATTTCTCATGAAGAACGATACAAATGGCACACAATTGAATTTGATAAAAGGACCCAAAATTTGAATTGAGACAAAAATAATAATTTTATTCACTCAGAACAAATTACATGATCTCAAATAGACGAGAGAGTACAATGAGGCTCAAAACAGTACAGAATATAAATACGGGGAAATAGGAGTTACAAGTCCTCCCCACCTAACAAGCAGAATTTCGTCCTCGAAATTCAGACCAGTAGTACATAGGGTAACCTCCGAAAAGAAAAGAAAGAACAACAAGACTACTAAAATAAATGCGGGAACTTCTTCTGGATCTCTTCTTCCAATTCCCAAGTCGACTCACCCGGCGAGTGAGGATTCCATGCAACCCGAACCAGTTTTATAACTTTGTTCTTCAACACCTTCTCTCGCCTATCCAAGATAGTGACCGGCAAAATCTCACAAGACAAATCTGGCTGTACCGACAACTCCGAGTAGTCAATCACATGACTCTCATCCCTGATGTACTGTAACGCCCCGAATCCCAAGTACACTGAATTCGAGATGTTCTACAGGATCTTTTCACTTCCTTTAGTACAATTTTACAGGGAAATAAAACTTTTCATCATACATCAGAGTTTACATCATAGTTACATCTTTCTTTTGCACAGCGGAAGTAAAATACAACAATTTGATACAAATACAACAGCATAATGTAATCTCTAAGCATCCATCCTCTTTAATCTTTAACATGATATTTACCTGCATATAAGACTGTGGGTACGTTAGTTTATTCAACCGACGAACATTATACACGGCCGTCCTCGCTTTGCCGGAAATAGTATAACTTAACATTTCATATTTAGCAAACACAAACTTGTCACATTTCAAACTAAAGGGACTATCCTATTGATGTCGTGTTGTGATTGTGCACTTAGTCCTTAATGCAGTTTATTATGTTACATGACACTAATGCGCACTTGTTCGGATTCTATGCATCCCATACTACATAGGTCCGAGGGCAAGCCCTTATTCGTTCTTCATCTTTATAGGGTTCAATCCCCCGTTATGCCTTAAACTACTACTGTAACTACGGTAGTGTCTTAGATGTCCTATGATCTATGAGCCCATGTCCAGGCAGCCTGGAGGGGAATCCCACACACTGTCACGACGCATCGAGCAGGCAACCTATGGACAATTCAGCCTCCGCCATGGAACAATGGCACCACCCATAGCCACTCGAACATCCCACGAGCGTCGCCACCGGGACGATAATTCCGGAGTAGCGCCCACGCCATATCTTGACGCATCAAGCAGGCAACATGTGAATCGCTCTCACACCGCTATCCGTTGGCCCCCATACTCATGTTTTTCTTCTACTTTCATCACCTCTTCACTATGTACTAGTCCTTAGTTTTATTTAAAAATCATGAACAAAATAATCACTAGAGTTAGCCTCTCCATCAACCGGACTTATTCATTTGTTTCATCATGACCAACCTTGGTCTAATTTCATCTCAATTCATTTTTCTCAATGTCGGGGAGACTTAGCTACTCTATTTCAAATTTCATTTCACAATCTTCAACTCATAACAATTTCCATGTCGAGTTCTCAAACTCACATGTATATTCTCTTTCAATTCATGATTACACTTTATTCACAAGTCCATAATGAATACTTTTAACTCACGAAGTTCATATGTATAGCCAACAATTTCTTTTTTTTCCTTTCATACATCATGATTTTAATTTCATAATCATACATGAATTCATGCAACTTCATAATATCACTAGTAACATTCATACTTCATATCTTGCATAATACTCACAAATGAGAATAAACAAAATCATGTCACACCACAAGTACTTTTGCCAATCACTTTATAATAGCCTATCTTTATAAGTTATAAATTCACAAGTGTATATCTCATAACCAAAGCTCCATTTATGCCTTTTATTCACAAACCATATTGTATTTCATTCTAAAAATACCCAAATCACTCTTATAAAATTCCTTGTAATTTTATGAGAATTACCATATTTATTTCATAATTTTTGGACTTCAAAAACACCCAAAAAAATTATTTTTCCTTATATGCCGAAGGCAAGAATCGAACCAGGCGCCGCACCAAGACAGCACAGAGCCCCGACCACTAGGCCAGTCGCTGAACACGTCCATAGAGTGACTAGGGTCTATATGAACCCTTAGTTCGCTGTTACTGTTTTTAGGGTAATTTAACAAAAGAAGTGTTCGGCCTGGGATTCGAACTGGGCAACACAGAGAAGCGAACCGAGGTCCAAGACCACCTGAGCCACTGGCTCGGGTTGTCACTAACCCAAATAAAAGTCCATTTGTATTATTTTCGTACTGTTTTAAAAATAACTCGATATTCAATAAGCCATAGCTTCTTATTACTTTAGTAAAATTTTCTAAAAACTTCCAGATTAAATCCTCAGTCATAAAAGTTCATACCAGTAAAATAATATAATTTTTTGGTGCTAATGAAATGTATTTTTCACACACAAAAATCCAAAATTTATTCATTACACTACAAAAATTTGTATTTTCGACATTGCCATATAATTAATCTACTAGTCTTTTTATTCACTAATTTCATGGTGATAATTTACTGATATTAGTTCTTAATTCAACCAATATACATGTGAGTTCAATAGTCCATATCCATATCAACATATAAGTCTATTCATCTCAATTTCACAATTAACAA
This sequence comes from Hemerocallis citrina, assembly GCA_017893485.1. Lineage (NCBI taxonomy): Eukaryota > Viridiplantae > Streptophyta > Magnoliopsida > Asparagales > Asphodelaceae > Hemerocallis > Hemerocallis citrina. Next base: position 340,102,995 of record CM030358.1, on the reverse strand, counting down.
GCATGCATTATGTCTCTAATCACAATAGCAACATCCTCAATTAAATTTTGTTACCATCATAACTTCATATTAATGAACATGGAGCAATCTACATACAACTTAATTTTAACACTAGAGCCATATAAGTTAATCATCACATTTCAAACCATTCACATACTAACTACTCAATTCAAGTGGGCTCTTATTAATATTTTCATGCATCTTTGATGGTTGAAACTAAGCATGGACCTACTTTAGAAATATAAAATGTTTTACCCACCTTAATTGGAGAGAAAACACAAACAAAGCAACCACGTCCTTGTAGACGAAAGCACCACCTCCTAGCCAAAAGAGTGCACCAACTCCAAGCCTCCTAGCCACCACCGAATGCTTCCTCAAGCCCACACCGAATGCTTCCCTCCTTGTGATGCCGGCCACTCCAAGCAACCAAAAACCCACACAACTCTCTTATCTTTTATAACTCTCACTATTATAATACTATAGCTTTAGAAATTATACTTTGCATATGAAAAATTAGCCATGAGAAGGGGGGTATTTATACTAAGAGATGGGTGAGATGGAGGGCCAAGATTGTTTTGGTGGTTGTTGGATGAAGGGACTAGATCAAAGTAGGAGTTAGGAAAACTACCCACTTCCATGAAACTACCCTCCATGATCACCATACCCAAAATCAAAAATCCCTCCAAAAGAATGATACCCGGCCTAGGAGAGAGAGTGTGCAATGCACGTGTACGTGTAGTGCACGTGCATGCAACTAGGCCAAATTTGTACCTTTTTAATTTGTATAAAAATAAATTTGTTAAGAAAAGTCTTCTACATGACAAGTTTAATTAAAATAAATTAATTCATGGGCTTTCTTTTTGGGCTAAAATATTTTATAAAAATAAATAAAATAAAATGCTTTTGGGCTTTTTAAGAAAGGCTTTTTAATTAAATCAAATAAGGCTTTTAAAGAAGGCTTTTTGTACTAAAATAATTTGAGAAAATTATATTTAAATATACACATCATGATAAAAAATAATCCAAACAAAATATTGCACGTGCACAACACGTGCAAAATAAATAATTTCTCATTAATTGAAAAATCAGGGTATTACAGCACTCCCTCCTTAGAATAGTTCCGTCCCCGGAACTACAATTAAGAGCGAGAAAAAATACAACACACACAATAAGAACAAAAGATACAAAAATACAATCAAGCAAAAAGCTCAGGATAGTCCTTCAACATCCTCTCCTCAGACTCCCAAGTAGCCTCTTCAACCAAGTGGTTTCTCCAGACTACCTTGACCATCGGTATCGTCTTATTCCTCAAGACTTTCTCCCTACGGTCAACAATCTCAACAGGAGACTCGATGTAATTCAGGTCTAACTGCAAACCTTCCGGCACTTCAGGTAAATGATGACTCGGGTCTGGAATGTAACCTCTCAGCATAGACACATGAAAGACATTGTGCACCTGAGACAACTCTTCCGGTAATTCAAGCCGGTAAGCAGTTTTCCCGATCCTTTTCAATATCTTATACGGGCCTATAAACCTCGGGGCTAACTTCCCGCCTTTGCCAAAACGAACCACACCTTTACTGGGTGATACCTTCAGAAAGACGAAGTCACCAACCTCAAACTCAAGGTCCCTTCTCCGGTTGTCTGCATAGCTTTTTTGCCTGCTCTGAGCTTCCACCAACCTTTTCCTGATCAGATCAATCTTCTCAGAAGTCAGTTGCACAAGCTCAGGACCAAACAACTGACGCTCCCCTACTTCAACCAACAAACAGGAGTCCTGCACTTCCTGCCATACAGAGCTTCGTACGGCGCCATCCCAATACTAGCCTGAAAACTGTTGTTGTAGGCAAACTCCACCAAAGGTAAATGCCTTTCCCAACTGCCTCCAAAGTCTAGTATACAACACCGAAGCATATCCTCAAGAATATGGTTGACTCTCTCGGTCTGCCCATCGGTTTGCGGATGAAAAGCAGTGCTGAAATCTGTCCTGGTACCCAAAGCTGTCTGAAGACTCCTCCAGAAATGCGAAGTAAACCGCGCATCTCGATCAGACACAATAGTCGAAGGAACGCCATGAAGTCGGACAATCTCACCAACATACATCTCAGCCAACTTGTCCATCGAAGCAGTGAGTTTCATCGCCAAAAAGTGAGTGGATTTGGTAAGTCGATCGACTATAACCCAAATTGCATCATTGCCTTTAGAACTCTTAGGCAATCCCGTGATGAAATCCATACTGATGTTATCCCACTTCCATTCCGGAATAGGTAACGGCTGTAATAGACCTCCGGGTCTCTGATTTTCGGCTTTGACTTGCTGACAAACCTCACACTTCGCGACAAATTCAGCCACATCCCGCTTCAAACCTGACCACCAGAAATGCTGTTTGATGTCTTTGTACATCTTAGTACTCCCAGGATGTACAGACAGAAGAGTAGCATGCGCCTCCTGAAGAATACTCTCTTTCAGGTCCGCCTGATTTGGAACGCACAGCCTATCTCCGAACCACAACACTCCATCCCTGATTTGAAATCCGGGCAACCTGCCAGCACCAACCTGCTCCTTCATCTCCAAGATATCAGCATCAACTTCCTGACTTGCAATGATCCTTGTATTCAGAGTAGGCTGAAGCCTCAACTGAGCCAAAGATGCTCCCAATCCTTGCAAGACAACCTCAATACCTCCATGAAAATTTTTTTTAGTCGGACAGACTTTCAAGTTGCGTCATTTATAATATGCATTTATCTTATTTCTACTCTTATTTATAGCAATCTACTATTACTATTTTGTCAGAAAATGCATAAATAGTAAACGACTGCCGCTGATCGTTTACTATGAAATGAATTTAATATATAAATAGCACACGACTGTGGACGCTCTAAAGGATCTTAAGTTTGGCTTAATAAGAAATAGATCTACCGTCGGATGGACTTGAGACTGGCTTAATAAGAAATAGATCTACCGTCGGATGGACTTGAGACAAGAGAAGTGAATCCATCTATGAGTGGCATTAGTCCTAAAGTGGTCAACCAATAAATCATTGATTTCTTTCATCTCTTAAAATTAAACCAATAAGTTTCTTTTCAGGATTAACGGGTGTAGTGTGGCTAGAAGAAGAGAACATATACCAAAATAGATGTCGCGTCAAAGAAAATCTGAACAAAACTAAATAGAGTTTTTCATATTTTTTGGGAAACTTTTTGTTCACATTCAAACAGCAACACAATCTTAAAATGTAAGTAAGTTTATTACCACAAAATATATACACATGATCTCTAAAATATACATAGAGTTTAAGGCAATAATATGTGTAAGCATACTCGAATTTCCTTTTTTGGGCATTATGGATGTCTATATTTATAAATAGAGTAGTGTTGGTCTTTTCCATCTACATATTAAGAATGTTATTAAGTGGCTCTCATTTATTTAACGATCTAGATTTTTGCTTCTAAAAGTTATTTTCCCTCCCAAATTTTTCCCCCCAAAATTCAAATTGTCCCCCCCTCCCCCCCCCCCCCCCCCCCAAAAAACAAAACAACTCATTTATTTATTACTCTCTCTCTCCCCCCCCCCCCGCCCGCGTCTTCCCCCTCTTTTCTCCTTTTTCATAATTCTTTCTCTCTTTCTTCTCTCTTTTTTTAAACCCAAGTATATCTAAAAAATTTAAAAAAATAAATAGCGAATGTTTTTTTTTATGCAATTTTGGATTATGTTTTTCTTTTTTTCAAATTTTTAATTATGTTTTTTTTTCCGGATTATACTTTCATAACTCAATAACATTTACTTCTATTTAAGTGCTTTTGAATTATCATATTTGATCTGATTGTATTATACTTCACTGAGTAATTGTTTTACATTACAACGCTTCACTGAGTTAGATTTGATTAGGATGTTTTTTATTATTATGCAATTTCGGATTATGTTTTTTTTTTTAATATTTGGGCATTTGCTGCTTGGAAAAATCGTTGCAAATTCTTTAATTGACTGGCTTGATCGTGCTTTTATGGACAAATCCATGCTTAATCCCTGTATTTCGGATTTTTGTAGCTGCAAAATTATATCTTTATCTGCTTTGCTGTAATTTCACTTCAAGTATACATCACAAAAAATTCTCTTTTAAATTCATACATGGTTAACTACATAAAAAACAAATAAGGGGGAACTAACTCCTGCAGTTTGAGGCGTTAACCGTAACTCATGCAGTTAGAAAATGAATTGCTACTTATGTTAGACTCCAAATGAAAAAAGAAATCTTTTATGCTCAAGTCACACATAGCAAAGAATTTTAGATTCATTACTATTGTAGATTTACAATACTATTTTTGAATCCCAAGTTGCTGACAAATAATCCTGCAATATACAAACCAATAAACATAAAGGTCACTTCAAAATCCTATTTCAAAGTATATCAATACATCAACGTTTACTAGCAAATGAACATCTATAAATCATCCCTTATTGTTTACATGAATTTATATATGTTGTATCGTTCCGAATACGTGCCGTAGGTACGTGCCGACGGGCATACCTACGGGCATACCTAGTATAAAACAATGTGTCTAAGATTGCCATTTGAAAAACAGTGAGCTTTTTAAAATAAATTTCTATATTATTTTGTCTTCTACACTAAACAAGCACCATAGGTCCAAGCCAACGAATAGACTACAACTCCCAAACAAATCAATAAAGCTTTTGGTGCGCCTTTTACATTTGTACATCACAGTAACATATATTCATATAAATCAAATTTTGGAACAAGATAAAATCCAAACTGTAGGCCTTATGCAAAACATAAATAAATTTCAATACAAAAGAAAACTGGTAATGAGTCTCAAAGATTTGAAAGACTACTTATATTTGTTCAGATTCTCCTTGACATAGCATTTCCTATTTTGTGATATGACATTTTCTCCTCGTAACACTCCATCCTATAAACCTGGAAAGTTTAATGGGCTTAATTTTAAGAGATAAAAAAGACAGATGATGAATTTGATGATCACTGTAGGACATTCCACCGTAGATGGATCCACTTCTCCTGTGTCTCCTAGTACATATGACGATTGCCTGCATTCCGTTCAACTAAACCTAAACCTAAGGACATCGACTTGTATTGCTAGATTATGATCCTTGGTGCTCTATTAGATTAGCTGTATAATATCCACTAAAGTTCAAGAGTGCTGTAGAATTGTGGAATAATATAAATCAGGAATATGGTCAAATTGTGCTGGGATAGATCGCTAAACTGTATCAAACTTTACCAATTTTAAGATGCTTGACACTGAACCCATTAATGACCAACTGCATTAATTTTAGTACTATCGTAGGCAGCTTTAGATCCAAGGGAACATTTTTTCTAATGATTATAAATGTAGTTGATAAATAAGCCAACTTATCCCTCTAGATACTCTTAAATTCGTTAGTGTTGATAATGATCATAGGCAGGAACGTAAACCCCAGTCAGACTCGCAAGCCAAACCCAACCTAATTGAAGAGCAAAACCGCAATTCCGATAGAAACCCTAATGATATGAGTAAAGTTTGAGCCAAACAATGTCAGCGCGCATCTCAAAGCTTCCGAGGGCAGTATAGAAGTTTTACATTAGCAACAAGCCGACTAGAAGAACACGGGCGGTTGTCAAGCCCATAATCTCAACCAGATTCACAATTCTGGCCTACTTACGGCCTAATAAAGTGAGATTTCTAGCTAATTGCAATTGTGAGTTAAATTCCCTTAAATCAAGAATTAAATAACTAATTCTATTTATTCACTATGAGAATCTCCAAACCGAATCTTGAAAGTTACATTTTCAGATCTATATTCTATTACTGATTCCTAGCCTTTAAATACCTTCTCCCCTTATTCAACCAAAGCTAATCATTCGTTCTCCACTAAAAACCCAAATCTTTATTCTGGGATGCTGACTTGAGCATTGCAAGGTCTTTTGCCGGAGCCACGTCTGGTGTTATGACTTTCGACAATCCATATCAGAGCTTTCTTCCAGAAGTAAGGAACTCATCATCTGATTGCTCTAACACCAAGAAAAAAGCAGCAACATGTTGGCGCCGTTTGTGGGAAAGCCATAGACCTTTTGCTCTGATTGGATCTAAAGACCAAGAATACTTCTAACCATGTGTCATGTGTGAAAGCAGGATGCAGTTGCTGCCAACTGCCTAGTCGATCAAGATCCTCCGTCGTCGCCACCCCATTGTCCGCCGTCAAAGCCCCCACCTAGCAGGGCTACTTCGGTCGGCTTTCGACATAATCGTCCCAAAAAACACCGTCTTCTTCAACAATAAGTTCGGAGCTTGGCTCGTCACTTGAGCTGCCCTTGTAGATTGCGTAACTCTCAAATAACAAGTTTGGAGTCAAACCCGTGACTCGAGCTACTCTCAAAACTTGCTCAACAACAAGTTCAGAACTCGGCTCATCACTTAAGCTGCTCCTGCAAACTCTCAAACTCTCAAACATTATGATCACAGTCCAACTCGTGACTATAGCTACTCCTTCTTTAGAGTTCAACTCGTTGGTCGAGCTGCTCCTGCAACTCGCTAACTTTCACACAGCAAGTTCATATTCCAACTATTCCCTAGAGCTTCTCCCGCAACATGCTAACTCAAACAACAAGTTTAGAGTCCAACTCGTCCCTAGTGCTGCTTCTACAACATGCTAGACCAAAAATATCAAGTTCAGAGTCCAGAAGATGACTGCTCCCAAAACTCATTGTGTAGTTCCTCGATTTCCGTGTATTGAAAATTCGTGTCACAGTCCAAAATCATTACTTCAAATAAGTACACAAAACACAGAAAGTCATAGGAAATTAATTTTTTATTACATTTATATTATACAATGTAAAATGTAGTCTTACATTAAAATTTTCATCAAGAATTACATAATACAATAAATTACATTGTATAAATCTTGTCATTCACTTGGATGCTTCACTCAGCTTGAGCGTCTCGCTCTTACGATCAGGTAGTCCTGCAAAATAACAAACTGTGGGCACATCAGCTAAATGTAACTGACGCAATACTAATGAAACCAGTGATCTCCGCATCATCAACAACCAATATTAATGCAGAAAATTTAAAAATTCATACAAACAAAGTATCGGTGTATGCCTTGACCTAGAATGTAATGCATAACTTAGATGCACACGATGTTTTTAGTCTAATGCACACTTGATTAGAAACATATGCATCCCATACTATATACTCCCCAATCAAGCTTGAATGTACTTCTGATTATAGGGTTTGATCTCTCACAATGCAGACCTACCCTTGTACTCATATACTATTTTTGATATTTATCTAGTGACTGGTAAAGTTGCAGTTCATGCGGTCTATCCGCTACTGTAGTCGGACCGGTGGTCTATCTCCACTCCCGAATGTCGGTGATTACTTCGATCGATCAGAATCGATGGTCTCTCTCCACTCTGCTTGCGTCGGCGGTCTTTCTCCACTCTCGGATAGGGTGGTGTTCATTCAGCTCAGCTGCACCACTGCCGGAATCGGCGGTCGTTCTCCATGTCCGAACCCTACCAAAAGTTATCCGAATAAGGTGAATCGGCAGGCTTAAACCTACTCTGCCAAGAGGCACAGAGTTAAACTCTTGCTTTCCATCAGATGGATAACATAGAACATAGATGTACCCTTAAGGGTCTATCCCCTAAGTTTCAACAGGATTTTGCAGTACATATGTCCGCCTCCCGTTCTTATCACTAAATTCCAGAAATTAACAGTCAAGACAACGCTGCACGTATTTCCTTGGAGACGATGCCACACGTGTCCCCTTTGACAGGTGAGTACACACCCAACTAGTGCACATCCTTACAACCAATAGTTACACATGGTCTTATGCAACAACTCATCTCTGCGGGTTGCAAATTTGCCTCCATCAATTTTCGGCTACAGAGTTTGCCTCTTGGACTTCCGGTTGCAAATTTGCAAGATTTAGGGATAAAACACATATTGGGACCTTACGATAACCACGATAGAGCACTAGAACTAGTGAATATAATTGATTCAATAATTACTAGATTGGTTTTTTAAAACTAAATTTAGTCGATTCTAATGGCTCTATTATTACAACTTCTGGTTCCTAATTATCCCACAAGTTCTATAACCAGGTTCAATTACCGGGCGATCTATTTTATCTATGCTACTACTAATTATCTACTTATACCCTACATTCTATTACATCATTTTAGTCAAATTACCGATATAGTTCGAATCCTAACTTACAAAAATAAGGTTCACCTTTCAACATAGGCCCAAGAATTGGCCCAAACTCGGCCCTAATCTGGCCAAAATAAAACAATTAATTATTACCTAAACAACAAGCACTATATAGCAATTTGCTGTTCATGAGTTCTTCCCGAACCCATTTCAAAACATACACCAACTGGTACACACATTATTTAATTATGTAAATCACAACCGTCTATCAAATTATATTTCATACACATGCACACATGCAAGCATATATTCCATATACGTGCTCATATACAAGCATGTATTTCATTGAGACAATTCATCGAATACCTTATGTGAAATCTTAATCTACTAGACCTTCTCATTGAGATAAATAATCGAACATCTTATGTGCAATGTTTAAGTCTACTAGAGAGTAGATTTTTATTTCTCAATTTAGGTGTCGAATTTTAACTCCAACACACACATGAACAATCATACCAAAATCAGAATTTCTTAGCGTCACAATTCCAATTCAAGCTGGGGTTTCTACTCACTTCCCATGGTATTACTTGGAAGGGGGCCCGTGTTTCCCACCTAATAATCTATTATCTGTTATCTGTGATATGATTACCTGACATGTGATTCTGATTATATGTTATTTGATTCCTGACTACATACTTCCTACGGGAGTGTGTACTCAGAAGGGGGCCCGTGTTTCCCACCTGTTACCCAATTACATACTTCCTATGGGAGGATGTACTTGGAGAGGACGTAGTCCTACCTGATACATGATTACCTGTTACATGTTCCTATTTATCTAATACCTGAGTACACAGCCCTATGGACTCCACTACGAAATCTAAACGTAACTTGTTTGAATGTAGCAACCATGTGCTAAAAGTTTGGGACACATGAAGTGCTACCTAGATAGTAATAATATAAGACTTGACATAACATGACACATATTACATGTTTACCTGTTACTTGATACCTGTACATTCTACTTGACAACCGTTACATGTTTACCTACTTGCATGATACCGTTACCTATTACATGTTATATACACCTGTTATTACTTGATTCTGTTCATGATTCATGTTAGTTATTCTATTCTATTGCCATGTCTATTCCATACTATTTGTTTATCTTTCCTATACTTGTGCCTGCACTACAAGCGGCCCGTAACTTGCATTGACGGGCGTTTTGTTTTCTTTTTCCTCTTTTTGCAATTTTTTAAGTTTCAGATCATGGAGATCAGCTGCCCGATGGCATAGGTGATCTAATATACTAGTTCCTGGAGCTCTTGCTATTATTATTTTTATTTCCTATTGCTTATTTGAATCTTGTATCTGTTACTTGGATTATTTTGTATTGGGTAATGTGACCCAGAATTATTAACTTGTTCAAATCTTTTTTATTTGAAATTTATTAAGCTTTGTTTCAAGTAAATTCCTATCGGTACATTGATTCATATATGCATGCGTAGTTGACTTCTCGTGCTATCTACTTTGATTATTCCTGTAAAATGTCGTTAAGATCCTGATAACTTATGGATGATAAAAATCATTCGCTGGGCTTAGTCACGTATCCGTATTCCGTATCTCTTTTTGGGAAGCAGGGCGTGACAAGATTTTAGTGGTATCAGAGCCCAGGTTTGGCTAATATATTAGATAAGCTTGCCTCGATCTGGGATCGGCTCAATAGTACACAGGCCATGCATACATGAAAGAATTATAATCAACTTTAATTTGCATGCTAATTGTTTTTGATCTAGTGCAGACCATGGCTCGTAGAGGTTCTACTTCTCGTCCTTAGGACGATCAGCCCGAGCTTGAGGACGTAACCAATGTGTTGGAACGGTTGAGCAATATGCAGCAAAACCACAGTGGCCTTGTGATAATTGCTTTGAAAGCTGCTCGGGTTCTGCCTCCCGCCGTGCCTATACAAGCAGCTTTCTCTCCCCATCCGGGTACCGTCATAAATTTCATGAGGCTGCATCCTGACAGATTATCCGGTACGGAGACGCCTTTGGAGGCAGAACATTGGTTGATCCGGACTGAGCAGTTGCTTTTGGCAGCAAGAGTTGCCGATGCTGATAGAGTGAATGTGGTAACCATCCAGCTGGTGGACCTGGCTCACATTTGGTGGAGGTCTGAGTCCGAAAAGCTTGAACGACCGATCACTTGTGCCACTTTCACTAGGAGCTTCTTGAAGAAGTTCTTCCCTAGTAGCACTCAAGTTGAAATGGATCAACAGTTCCTGACTCTAAAACAGGTTAGTCTTTGTTCTATTATTGGAATTTTGTTACATATTGTCAATGCAATATTGTAACATGTGACTTTCTTGAAACAGGGCTCCAGGTCTGTGGATGAGTATGCAGCGGAATTTACAAGACTTAGCTGCTTCATAGCCGTTCTTGTGGCAAACGAAGAGGACAGGACTCGTAGATTCATGCTGAAACTTAAGCGAGATATTTAGGTGCAGCTCGTCTCCGTTCGCTTGCGTACTTATGCTGAGGCTCTCGAGGCAGCTCGAGCTCAGGAGCAGGCTCGTGGCAGGTTGTCTCCTCCTCGGCAGACTGTTCTGCACTATGTTGTTGCTAGGTCCTCTGGTGGGCTGATTCTGAGGCCTGTTCCCGCCCATCCTGTCAGGTGACTCCCTACTCTTCTGCTATTTCCCAGGGAGCTAGTTTCTGCAACTTTTGCCAGTTGGCTGGGCATGATCCCAGGCACTGTAGCGTGCCAACCGCCAGTGCATTGGATGTGGTGCTGCGGACCATTCAGTACAGGATTGCCTGCAGCGGAGGATGGCTCTTCCAGTTAGGGATCCAGTTCAGTAGGTAGCCCCAGCTCGTGGTCCTGTTAGGCCACCTCTTCCTCCTCAGCACCAGATTGTCGGTCGGAGTACCGTTGCTCCCAGGAGAGGTCAGGCTTTCAACCTGACTGCTGCTGATGCTGAGACAGCAGAGGGTGTTGTTGCAGGTATATTCTTGCATTTTGTTGTTTTGTTGTTTCTCTTTTGCTTCTTTTCTTTTTCCTGGCTTTATTTTTTCATATTATCTTTCTGCATTGTGTTTTCCTCACCCTTGTTCATCCAGTCTTTTTCTCTGTATCTTTTGATTCTATCTTAGGTGTTGTCCTTGTTTGTTCTTTTCTTACTCATGTTCTCTTTGATTCCGGGGCAACCCACTCCTTCGTCTCTTCTCGGTTCATGGCTTGCCATTGGTTGGAGTGCCGCATCATGTCAGAGGCTTGGAACATTGTGACAGATGGCGGTATTGTCATTTGTTCTCGGGAGAGCAGGCAATATTCCGTGATTATTAGCGGTGCAGATTTCAATGCCGACATGATTGTAATTAGAAATTCAGGATTCGACGTTATTCTCGGTATGGATTGGTTGGGTGAATCCCACGTCATTATTGATTGCCATGCCAAGAAAGTTGTATTCCAAATCCCAGGTTATGCAGGGTTTGAGTCCATGCAAGGTAAATACCCTTTGGACGAGCTGAGACTGCAGTTGGTCAGGAGGTTTGTGCGATGGAATTGCATTCAGGCTGTGAGGCTGCGCCTCTAGTAGTGCGGGATTTCCAGGATGTTTTTCCAGAGGAGTTGCCTAGCTTACCCCCTAATAGGGATGTAGAGTTCGGTATTGAAGTTTAGCCTGGTACGGCACTGATATCGAAGAGTCCCTACAGGATGGCAACGGTTGAGTTAGCAGAGCTTAAGGTGCAGATTCAGAAGTTACTGGATTTGTGGTTCATCAGAATCATTGTTTCGCCTTGGGGTGCTCTAGTCCTTTTTGTCAACAAGAAGGATGGTAGTCGTCGACTGTGCGTTGATTATCAGGAACTGAACAGTGTGAATGTGAAGAACTGGTATCCGTTGCCCAGGATCGATGAATTATTTGATCAGTTGAGCGGAGCTGCTGTTTTCTCGAAGTTGGATCTTCGTTCTGGGTATCATCAGGTCAAAGTGAAGGCAACTGATGTATAGATTACTGCATTCAGGACCAGATATGGGCACTATGAGTATCTTGTGATGCCGTTCGGAGTCACGAATGCACCAACTGTATTTATGAGTCTTATGAACAGGGTCTTTTTCTAGTTCCTGGATAGATTTGTAGTGGTCTTCATTGAAGACATTTTGGTGCACTATTGGAATCGGGAAGATCATGCTGAGCATCTTAGGTTCGTTCTGTAGACTTTGAGAGAGAATTAGCTTTATGGTAAACTCAGCAAGTGTGAGTTTTTGCTCGACAGAGTTACCTTCTTTGGGCACATTATCTCGGGCGATGGTATTTCTTTGGATCCATCCAAGGTTGAGGCTGTGAAGGATTGGCCAGTTCCCAAGTCAGTGTTATAGGTGAGGAGTTTCCTTGATCTAGCTGGCTATTATCGGAAATTCGTCCAAGTTTTTTCGAAGACAGCAGGACCATCGACTAAGCTGACTAGGAAGGATCAGAAGTTCTATTGGTCTGAGGCTTACAGTAAGGCTTTTGCTGATTTAAAGAACAAGTTGACGTCAGTGTTAGTGTTGACTATTCCAGATGGTTTAAGCAGATTTGTAGTTCACTGTGATGCTTCTGGTAAGGGTCTTGGAGCAGTTCTGACGCAGAAAGGCCGAGTCATTGCTTATAAATCGAGGCAGTTGAAGCCGCATGAGACAAACTATCCGACTCATGACTTGGAGTTAGCAGCAGTGATCTTTGCTTTGAAGCCGTGGAGACATTATTTACTTGGGGACCGAGTGGAGATTTTTACAGACCACAAAAGTCTCAAGCACGTCTTCACCCAGAAGGAGTTGAACATGAGGCAAAGGCATTGGTTGGAGCTTATGGCCGATTATGACATTAATTTGCAATACCACCCTGAAAGAGTGAACTTGGTACCAGATGCTTTGAGTAGGAGACTGACAGCTAGGTTGGAGTTGAATGTGTTGTTGCCGAGTTCTAATCGGAGTTGTTTGGTGCTCCAACTTCAGTTGTCTCTTATTGATCAGATCAAAGAGGCTCAGGCTGGTGATAAGCAATTGCAGGATTTCCGAGTTGAAGTTGAGTCTGGTTCCAAAATAGATATGTTTATTCATGCTAATAGTTTGCTTCATTTTGGGTCCAGGTTGTGTGTCCCGAAGGGTGAAGTTCGTCAGAGGTTGCTTGAAGAAGCCCACCAGTCATCATATTCTATCCATCCTGGAGGTACTAAGATGTATCGGGATTTGAAGCTTCATTTTTAGTGGCAAGTATGAAGAGGGCTGTGGCTCAATTTGTATCTCAGTGTTTGATCTGCTAGCAGGTGAAGGCAGAGCATCAGAGGACCACTGGACTTCTTCAACCGCTTCCCATTATGAAGTGGAACTGGGAGCATATCACTATGGATTTTGTGACCGCTTTGCCGAGGAGTTCTAAGGGTCATAATGCTATTTGGGTGATTGTCGCCCGACTGATGAAGAGTCCTCACTTCATTCCTTTCCGTATCGGACAATCTACTGAGAGCCTAGCTGTGAAGTACATGCAAGAGATCATCAAATTTCATGGGGTTCCAGTCAGTATTGTATCCGACAGGGATACGAGATTTAGATCTCAGTTTTAGGAGAGTCTTTAGAGAATTTGGAGAGTAAATTGAAGTATAGTACAACTTTTCATCCCCATACTGATGGACAGTTAGAGAGGACCATCCAGATTCTTGAGGACATGTTGAGGTCCTGTATGCTGCAGTTCGGTGGATTATGGGAGTACTATTTGCATCTCGTAGAGTTCTCATACAATAACGGCTTTCAGGCTAGTCTTAAAACTGCATCGTTCGAGGCACTTTATGGGCAGAAGTGTAGATCACCAGTGTGCTGGGATGACATTGCTGAGAGAAAGTTGTTGGGTCCAGAGTTGATCACCAGGACAGTTGACGCGGTGACTCAGATTAGGAAGAACTTGCAGGCAGCTCAGGATAGGTAGAGGCGATAGGCAGATGTTCATCAGAGAGCTTTGGAGTTTAAGGTTGGTGACCATATTTTCCTGAAGGTATCGCCTTGGCGGGGTGTCATTCGGTTTGGTGGTGGGGGCAAGCTCAGCCCTAGGTTTATTGGACCGTTTGATATTGTGGCGCAAATAGGCAAGGTGGCCTATCGTCTTGCAATGCCGCCAGCTTTGTCAGGAGTGCACAATATTTTCCATGTCTCACAACTCAGGAGATATATCCTAGATGAGAGCCACGTGAATGACTATTCTGAGTTGACCGTTCGGCCAAATTTGACTTGTGAGATTCTGCCAGTTGCTATTTTGGATCGGCAGGGGAAAATGCTTAAGAACAAGGTCATCAAGCTGGTTCGTATTTCTTTGAATCCTCACTCACCGGGTGAGTCGACTTGGGAGCTGGAGGAGGAGATTCAGCAGAAATTTTCTCATCTGTTTCAGTAGCTTTTTGTTTTGTTCTTCTTTTCTTTTTGGGGTTACCCTATGTACCTCTTGTTTGAATTTCGAGGACGAAATTCTACTTGTTAGGTGGGTAGGATTTGTAACCCCTGTTTTCCATTTTCTGTATTTTTGGGTGTAGTTCTTTTCTATTTGTGTGTTTATTCATTGCATCTCTTTTTGGACCATATATTGGATCTTTTTTTTCTTCAATATATTCATCTATTTGAACCGTCATCTTTTATTTAACGTTCTTGATTCAATTGTCTCCCATTACTTCATCTCTGTTTGATTGAGCTTATATTTTTTATCCTCATTATTCAATTGTTTGTTTTTACATTTGTTGCCATCTCATTAATTTGGATCGCCCTTTTTTTTATTTGGATCTATTAAAACCTTGTTAAACCCAATAACATCCCAAAGTCCAATACCCTATAACCCATTTGTTACTATCCCCCAACCCGAAACTCATTATCTATACCCAAACCCGTTTACACCCAACCCTATAAGCCGTCACCCTAACACACTAAACCCTAAACATATAACGAACCTATATATATCCCCCTACTGCAACCCTAACAGCCGCTCACCTCTCCCTCTCTCTCTTCCCGTCTACCTAGACCCCCGATCCCCGACCCTGTGCTCCCGGTGCTCCTCTGCCCTCTCCGATCCTCTCTTCTCCTCCCTATCCTCCAGCATCCTCTCCCGCTCTCGCTCCCCTCATCCGCTGTGCCTACCTTGCCTCGACATCGATGCCAGCACCCTGTGCTCCTCCTAACAGCAGCGCCAACACAGCATCATCGGTGCCACCCAGTCGCGACGCCCTCCAGCCAACACGTCAATGCCCCAGTCGCGACATCCATGTATTGCTCTTCTGACGACTGGCAGCAATGATAGCAGCATAGCTAGAGCTCTCGGCCTGTGTCCCCATCCGTCGTCGTGCTCCTCTGCGGTCTGTCATCACTCTCTCGACGCAGTGCACCCACGGTCGTTGCTTGACCTTTGTGTTCGTGTGTTAATCTGAGTTGTGTTCGTTGTGTTCGAGGTTCGTGATTCGTTCGTGAGTTCGTGCCCCGGGAATCCATTTCCGTTATTCTTGTTCTTGCTTCGTTCCGTCGTTCAGGCAAGTAACTTGTATTATTTCTGTTGTAAATACAAGTACTAAATACTGTCTGTAGTGTAGTTGTGTTCTAGAAATTATTCTTGTGCAAAACCCCTATTATATATTGTCTCTATTGTGTTGACCTGCTCGTAGTTGCCACATTACACACATGCTATGAAATAACTTAGGGATGACCACTTCTTGATGTATACATGCATGTTATTCGTATGATGTCGTGTGATTGCTTGTGTTGGTCATGGTATAACTTGTTATAGACTTGCTAAATACTCTATACCATGTTGCTTGGACACCTAGTATACCTTATTTCATGTTTGGTTACGATTTGGATGAGTTTCATATTATCTATGTTGATTTTATGCAAAAAGAAGATTTCAGTTTTTGTGTTACCCCATTTTTTATCAGTATTTTAGACCCTATTAAGTTCAGTATATGAAAATTATTTGTGAATATGAATTATAGAGAATTCTGTTTACTTTCCAGATTTTATGACAGATCTCAGTTTCGATTTATGAGTTGCAAGTTATGACTATTTTACTATAGATGTGTTTAAAATTCCAGATCCAGTCTTATATGAATTCTGTATAGTAATCTATTTCTCTACTGATGCTAAAGATAATATTTTGATCCAATATTTTGCTGGTTACAACTAGACGTGATTGGGATTTACCCCTAATTTTTGTGGATTTAATTGATAAATTTTATACTCTATTCTATACTTGAAAACCACTACTATACTTGCAGAATTCTCTTGTTGTTCAGTAAAGATACATCATTTCGACGTGATTCTATTTGCTTTCTATAAAAACTTTGTGAATATGAATTTTAGCCTACTGTATCTATTTTTATCCCTGTTTTGACGGATCTGGGCTTAGATTTATATTTTGTGAGATATTGCTGTTTTAGTACAGCTGTGTTTATGATTCCAGATTTACAAAACTACTGTATCTTGTTATTTTCTGATTTTACTTCACTATTCTATCTATATTGGAAAATTATGAAACTTTATTTTCTGTTACTAAACATACTATGGAATACTCCAGATTTTTTATGAATTTAATCAGCAAGTTTTTATGCTGTTTTCCTGTTTATGAATACAAACTTCTGATTTCTGGCTGAACACGTTTTCTGGATACAAATCTGTTTGAGACGTGTAATTGTGAAATACCATATGACTTATACATATTTGCTGGATTCGACAGAGATTCTATTTTCCAGATTTTTTGACGGATCCTGATTTGCACATTTGTAGCAACGAGAATTCCAGATTTAGGGCAGTACTGTCTTGCTGTCCTGAACTAGAATTTTCGTTATTCTATCCTTTTATGAGTTGTCTTTCATTTCTACATGTTTATCATGCAACCTGAACCTGTTTATTATTCATGCTATGTTATTATTGCTCTGTTTGTGACACATACATGTCTGTTTGATAATAATAACAAATAACCAAGCCACATGGATGTTTGATAATAATAACAAATAACCAAGCTGGGGTTAAGGGAAAGATCTAGTAGTAGAAAATATCGAAATGTGTATTTAGAAGGGGGCCCGTGTTTTCCATCTGATGATCTGTTATCTGTTATCTGTGATATGATTACCTAACATGTGATTCTGATTATCTGTTATCTGATTCCTAACTACATACTTTCTACGGGAGGGTGTACTCAGAAGGGGGCCCGTGTTTTCCACCTGTTACCCGACTACATACTTCCTTCGGGAGGGTGTACTAGGAGGGGATGTAGTCGTACCTGATGCATGATTACCCGTTACATGTTCTTGTTTACCTGATACCTGCGTACACAGCCCTATGGGCTCCATTACGAAATCTAAACGTAACTTGTTTGAATGTAGAAACCATGTGGTAAAAGTTTGGGACGCATGAAGTGCTACCTAGATAGTAATAATACAAGACTTGACATAACATGACACCTGTTACATGCTCTCTTGTTACTTGGTACCTGACAACCATTACATGTTCACCTGCTTGCATGATACCTCTTACCTGTTACATGTTATATACACATGTTATTACTTGATTCTGTTCATGATTCATGTTAGTTGTTCTATTCTGTTGCCATGTCTATTCCATGCTATTTGTTTATCTTTCCCCGTACTTGTGCCTGCACTACAAGCGGCCCGTAACTTGCATTGATGGGTGTTTTGTTTTCTTTTTCCCCTTCCTGCCATTTGTTAAATTGCAGATCATGAAGATCAGCTGCTCGATGGAGTAGGTGATTTGAAATACTAGTTCTTGGAGTTCTTGCCATTATTATTATTATTTCTTGTTGGTTATTTGAATCTTATATATGTTACTTGGATTATTTTGTATTGGGCAATGTGACCCAGAATTATTAACTTGTTCAGATCTGGTTTATTGGAAATTTATTAAGCTTTGTTTCAAGTAAATTTCTGTTGGTATATTAATTCATATATGCATGCGTGGTTGACTTCTCTTGCTTCCTACTCTGATTATTCCTGTGAAATATTGTAAAGATTCTGACAACTTTTGGATGATGAAAATTATTCACTGGGCTTAGTCACGTATTTGTATTCCGTATCTCTTTTTGGGATGCGGGGCGTGACAATGTCCTAGGCTCGGCTCTCGGCCTGTTGTTCGAGCCTTTTGCGAGAAATGCATTAAAAATTTTAACGCTTGGTCCTCTGCTTGTCCAAACCCCTTTTGTCTTGCCAAGTTGAACTCCCATGGTTTGGCGCTTGGCCTGTCGTTCAACCCGCTTGCAAGAAGCACACAATGAATAACTTAGGCTCGATGCTCGGGCTGTCTAATCCCCATCCACCTCCCTAAGCCGACCACCCCTGGTTCAGCGCTTGCCCTATAATTCGAGAACCCCTGGATTGAAGGGCCTTCAGGACACTCGGATCCCCTAAAGAATCATGCATCCACGATCTTCTATCGAATTTCCTCAAAGTTTGAGTACCCCTGATCTGCCGTCGAATTTCCTCACAAAACCATGCATCCTCCATTTGCCATTGGATTTCCCCAAAGGTCGAGCACCATTATTTGCCATTGGATTTCTTTAAAAATTCATGCACCTTTGATATGTTGTCGAATATCCTAAAAAACCGAGCACTGCTGATCCGACAGCTCGATTGCCTCAAAATTCATGCTCCACTAATCTGACCGCTCGAATGCCTCAATATTTGCCCTCGTCTTATCTGAGAAATAGCCTGGTTCGAGCTCTACAAAACGGCTTGCCCTATAATAACCGTGCTCCCTCCTCAGCCGAAGACGTGGGAGCTTGGTCTCCAAAAGCCCCACCTTGGTCAAAAATTGCGAATAGGTATTGTTTCTAAGTTTCAACAAGTCAGATAGCCCATTGGTTAGGTCTTTCGGTTGCCAAGTTCGAGGTCTTAAGTTCACCCCCAAGCTCCTTTCACTTCTTTTAATTTCTCGCCACCAAAATGAGTTCGAGCAGCTATAAAATGGATGTCACTATATTCAAACTAAACCAATAGAATTTCTCATTGGTTAGGTCGTTCGATCGCCATGTCCAAGGTCTTAGTATTGAATCTGAGGCCCCACAACACACATGGGGTTTCATTTTAAGAATTAACAGGTTGTTTGATCCTCTAAAAAAGCATGTCCGAGCTGATCTGATCCAAACTGAGCCGAACCACTGAAGCCAACCCGAGCTGATCCAAGCCGAACCCTAGAATCTAAACCGAGCTCCTCGGGCCGAGTCGGACCTTATTAGCTTTGGTGCTCGGCCCATCGGTCGAATTCCCCCGGTGTGAGGCCCAATAAAGGCCTTCAGATCTCCTCAATATTCGCTCCTTTTTTTGATTTTTGATTAAAATTTAAAAAAATGTAAACCCTGTTCCTGTGTATATGTATTTTTTTGTTTCTTTCTGTACTTAAAAGTTTTATAACATTCTTCTCGCTTTTAAATTAATTTTTTTCAACAATTACATTTTCAATTGATCGAATTTTAACAAAATATTATTCTCGTTTCTAAGAAATTTTCTATTTCATTTTATTATTCGAAAATTTTATTTATTTTGAATAACAGTGTATTTCAATTTTATTTTATATTCTTAATTGATCGACTATTTACATTTTAGCCCAAACCAATTATATTATTGCTATTTGGATTTTAATGATTTCGTTAAACTCAAATCCTATCTTGATATTTATATTTTTACTATTACTGTTATTATTATTACTATTATTATTTTTATCATTTTTCTTATTATTATTATTGTCATTAGTATTATTGTTATTATTATTATAATAATTGTTGTTGTCACTATTATTGTAATACCCTGATTTTTCAATTAATGAGAAATTATTTATTTTGCACGTGTTGTGCACGTGCAATATTTTTGTTGGATTATTTTATCATGATGTGTATGTTTAAATATAATTTTCTCAAATTATTTTAGTACAAAAAGCCTTCTTTAAAAGCCTTATTTGATTTAACTAAAAAGCCTTTTCTTAAAAAGCCCAAAAGCATTTTATTTTATTTATTTTTATAAATTATTTTTTGGCCCAAAAAGAAAGCCCATGAATTAATTAATTTTAATTAAACTTGTCATGTAGAAGACTTTTTTTAAACAAAATTATTTTTTATACAATTTTAGAATGTACAAATTTGGCCTAGTTGCATGCACGTGCACTACACGTACACGTGCAATGCACACCTTACTTTTGAGGCCGGGTAGCATTCTTTTGGAGGGAATTTTGAGTTTGGGTGTGGAGAACATGGGAGTAGTTTCAAGGAAGTGGGTAGTTCTTGTAACTTCTACTTTGATCTAGTCCCTTCATCCTACAACTAACCAAGATGATCTTAGCCCTCCATTCCCCTCATTTTTTTAGTATAAATACCCCCCCTTCTCATGGCTAACTTTTCATATGCAAAGTGTATTTCTAAGTTATAGTATTATTATTATTGTGGGAGTTATAAAAGATAAGAGATTGTGTGGGTTGTGTTGCTTGGAGTGGCCGGCATCATCAAAGAAGCATTCGGTTGGAGCTTGAGGAAGCATTCGGCATAGGCTTGGAGGCTTGGAGCTTGAGCACTTTTGGCTAGGAGGTGGTGCTTTCATCTACAAGGATTCGATTACTTTTGTTTGTGTTTCTCTCCAACTGAGGTGGGTGAAACATTTTATATTTCTAAAGTAGATCTATGTTAATTTTACACCATTAAAGATGCATGAAAAATATTATAAAGAGCCCACTTAAATTGAGTAGTTAGCATGTGGATTGATTAAAATGTGTTGATTAACTTATATGGCTCTAGTGTTAAGATTAAATTGTGTGTAGATTGCCCCATGTTTATTAGTGTGAAGTTGTGATAATGATTAAATTAAATTAAGAGTGTTGTTATTATGATTAGAGACATAATATACACTTGTTAATTGTGATAGATGGACCTTCATGTTGATATGAATGTGGACTATGGAAATCATATGTGATTGGTTGAATTAAGAACTAATAACAGTAGATTATCTCCATGAAATTATGTAATAAAAAGACTAGTAGATTAATTATATGGCAATGTCGAAAATGCAAATTTTGTAGTTTAATGAATTAATTTTAGATTTTTGTGTGTGAAAAACACATTTCATTAGCACCAAAAATTATATTATTGTACTGGTATGAACTTTTATGACTGAGGATTTAATCTGGAAGTTTTTATAAAATTTTACTAAAGTAATAAGAAGCTATGGCTTATTGAATATCGAGTTATTTTTAAAATAGTACGAAAATAATACAAATGGGATTTTATTTGGGTTAGTGACAACCCGAGCCAGTGGCTCAGGTGGTTGGGACCCCGGTTGGCTTCTCTGTGTCGCACGGTTCGAATCCCAGGCCGAACACTTCTTTTTTAAAATTACCCTAAAAACTCTAGCAGCGAACTCAGGGTATAAATATACCCCAGTCGCTCATATGACGTGAACAGCGATCGGCCTAGTGGTCGGAGCTCTGTGCTGTCTTGGTGCGGCGCCTGGTTCGATTCTTGCCTTCGGCATATTGGAAAAAAAATATTTTTTTGAGTGTTTTTGAAGTCCAAAAATTATGAAATAAATATGGTAATTCTCATAAAAATACAAGGAATTTTATAAGAGTGATTTGGGTATTTTTAGAATGAAATACAATATGGTTTGTGAATAAAAGGCATAAATGGAGCTTTGGTTATGAGATATACACTTGTGGATTTTATAACTTATAAAGATAGGCTATTATAAAGTAATTGGCATAAGTGCTTGTGGCGTGACATGATTTTAATTATTTTCATTATAAGTATTGCGCAAGATATGGAATATGAAGGTTGAAATGTGATATTATGAAGTTGTATAAATTCATGTATGGTTATGGAATTAAAACCATGATTTATGAAAGAGGAAAAGAAATTGTTGGCTATAAGTATGAATTGTTTTCATTATGAACTCGTGAATTAAAAGTATTCATCGTGGACTTGTGAATAAAGTGTAATCATGAATTGAAAAAGAATGAGTATGAAACTCGACATGGAAATTGTCAGGAGTTAAAGATTGTGAAATGAAATTTGAAATAGAGTAGCTAAGTCTCCCCGGCATTGAGAAAAATGAATTGAATTGAAATTAGACCAAGGTTGGTCACGTTGAAACAAATGAATAAGTCCGGTTGATGGAGAGGCTAACTCTAGTGATTATTTTGTTCATGATTTTTAAAATAAAACTAAGGACTAGTACATAGTGGAGATGTGATGAAAGTAGAAGAAAAACATGAGTATGAGGGCCAACGGATAGCGGTGTGAGAGCGATTCACAGGTTGCCTGCTTGATGCGTCAAGACAGTGCGTGGGCGCTACTCCGGAATTATCGTCCCGGTGGCGACGCTCGTGGGATGTTCGAGTGGCTATGGGTGGTGCCATTGTTCCATGGCGGAGGCTGAATTGTCCATAGGTTGCCTGCTCGATGCGTCGTGACAGTGCGTGGGATTCCCCTCCAGGCTGCCTGGGCATGGGCTCATAGATCATAGGACATCTAAGACACTACCGTAGTTACAGTAGTAGTTTAAGACATAACGGGGGATTGAACCCTACCAAGATGAAGAACGAATAAGGGCTTGCCCTCGGACCTATGTAGTATGGGATGCATAGAATCCGAACAAGTGCGCATTAGTGTCATATAATTAACTGCATTAAGGACTAAGTGCACAATCACAACATGACATCAATAGGGTAGTCCCTTTAGTTTGAAATGTGACAAGTTTGTGTTTGCTAAATATGAAATGTTAAGTTATACTATTTTCGGCAAGCGAGGACGGCCGTGTATAATGATCGTCGGTTGAATAAACTGACGTACCCACAGTCTAACATGCAGGTAAATGTCATGCTAAAGATTAAAGAGGATTTGGATGCTTAAAGATTTTATCAAGCTGTTGTACTTGTACTTAATTGTTGTATTTTACTTCCGCTGTGCAAAAGAAAGATGTAATTATGATGTAACTCTGATGTATGATGAAAAGTTTTTAATTTCCCTGTAAAAGTGTACTAAGAAAGTGAAAAGATCCTGTAGAACATCTCGAATTCAGTGTATTTGGGATTCGGGGCGTTACAGAGTGGTATCAGAGCCACGCTTTCTACACTTTCACACTTGTACAAATTTATAGGGAACGACACCCTAGATGTGGACATTAGAGTGTGTGTTTGAGTCTAGAGATTTAAATGTAAGTGACTTACATTTGTGTTGCTCTAAGATTTATGCTTTCTCCTCTCTATTTCTAAGATGGCTGATCACTTCGACCCTGCTGGAGGCGACGACTGGCACATCATTGAGGAAGAGTACCATCCTGGACAGGCTGATTCCGAGGACGAGTACTACCCTGGACAAGCTGATTCTGATGATGAGGAGTACCCTGAATCCCGAGAGATCACCCCACCTCCGGATTCATCTGATGATTCTTCTTCCGACGAAGAGGAAGTACCAGTTCCCAGTGGTCTTGTGACTTCTCTTCAGAGGCAAGTGGAAACCCTGAAGGAGAGAGTTGGATTGTTGGAGGCTCAGCTGGAGAAGCGGAAGGCTGACTATTCTGTTCTTAGCCATCGGATCTGGGAACTTGAGAAGAAAAAGAACCTAACTGATGTGCTGAAGGATGAGGTTGATGAACTGCGGGAGGAACTTCGAGCAGCGAAGAGGACCCGTAGGAGCTAGAGTGTTGTAGCTTCTGTTTCTTTCCGTTCTGATGTCAAAAATGTTTTTAAATTCGAATGTATAAACTTTTGGAATTCAATGAAATGGAAGTTGGTTTAAATTCTTGTTTTATACTTCGAATTTGACGGATCTTTTGCATCAGAATATGTCGAGAAGAGGAGCAAGGAATGGGGAAGGTTTGGATCTGGAGACTGAGCTTGCTAGGGTCTACCAGACGTTGAATGCAGTGGCTCAGAACCAAGCTAGGGGGCCGGCAAATCCAGTGCCCGAGGCGATAAAGCTGGTGGAATTGTTCAAGAGAATGAAACCACCTGTATTCGAGGGAAAGTCAGACCCAGATGCGGCTGACAACTGGATACGGCAAGTGGAGACAATCTTCGAGGTGTTGGAGACACCTGAGGGTAGCAAGGTCAAGTTGGCAACCTTGCAGCTAGAGAAGGATGCAGCAGTTTGGTGGCAATCCATGAAGAGGACCATGGGAGGTCTGTTGCTTGGCTGGGAGGAATTTCTGGAGGAATTCCGCAGTCATTATTTCCCCTCCGACGTCCAGGAGAAGAAGGCGATGGAGTTCCTGTCGCTTCAGCAAGGCAGCATGTCAGTGAGAGCCTATGAGACCAAGTTCACTCAGCTCTCCAGGTATGCTCCAGAACTGGTGATGGATGAGGCCAAGAAAGCTCGCAAGTTCGAGCATGGTCTGAGGCCTAGCTTGAGATCTCGTATGATACCCCTTGGTATCAGGAGATTCGATAAGCTGGTCAAGAGGGCGGCAGCGACGGAGGCGGATATGGAGCAGTTCCAAGTTGTTCAGAACAGGAGGAACAACTGGCAGTCTGGTAAGAGGCCTGCACATTCGGGGAGTTTCAGGGGGCAACCATCTGCACAGAGGTTCAAACCGACAGGGGCAAACGCTGTTAGTGTAGCTGGAGGACCTGGAAACAATGTGGCGAGACCTCCTGCGGTGACTTGCTTTAACTGTGGGGAAGCGGGGCACTACCGATCTCATTGTCCCAAACTTCAGCGCAGTAATAGCGGCGCACCAACGCAGCAGGCTGGGAAGAGGCCGTACCAATCAGGGCGAGTATTTGCCTTGACAGAAGCTGATGCTGAGGAGGCGGATCAGGTCATCTCTGGTACGAGGGCTGGTGTTTAGAGTCTTTGTCATTTCCTTTTCCCTTTGTTTAGTGAGACTGTTATGTAATGATGTATATTATGTAACAGGCGAACTCTATCTTAATGGAATTAAAGCTGTCGTATTGTTTGATACTGGATCCTCTCATACTTTTGTGTCTCCAAAGTTTGCTAAAGTATTGGGAGTTGAACCGAAGATTTTCCCAGGCAAGATCTTATCAGTAGCTACTCCATCAGGGGAAACTTTAACCACTGATCGGTATTATGCTGATTGCGAGATTGTGATTTGGGGACATAATCTTTGGCATTGATCTGATCGAGCTGACTATCTTGGGAGTCGATGTTATCATTGGCATTGATTGGATGTCGGTGTACAGTGCAAGCATCGAGTGTAAGACCAAGACGGTGACAGTGAAGGCTCCAGGTGGACCTGAAGTCGTGTTCCAAGGGAAGCGAAAATGTTCTAAGCTGGTGGCAACTATCCGCAAGGAAGAGACTCCTGTGGAAGTGCAAGGGATTCCTGTGGTTCGGGACTATCCGACCGTGTTCTTGGAAGATTTTCCTGGGTTACCTCCGCATCGTGATGTAGAGTTCAGCATCACTGTTCAACCGGGAAGTGCACCCATTTCTAAGGCACCGTATAGGATGGCTCCAGTGGAACAGGATGAGGTGAAACGGCAGATTGAGGAACTGTTGGGAAAAGGCTTTATTCAACCTAGTGCGTCACCTTGGGGAGCACCAGTGCTCTTGGTAAAGAAGAAGGATGGATCGATGAGAATGTGCATCGATTACCGGGAGCTGAATAAGGTCACTGTTCAGAATAAGTATCCGATTCCTCGAATTGATGACTTGTTCGATCGTCTACAAGGAGCAGCTGTATTCTCCAAAATAGATCTTCGATCAGGTTACCACCAAGTTCGAGTGAAAGCTGAAGATGTGCACAAGACTGCATTTAGAACTCGGCATGGGCATTACGAATTCTTAGTTATGCCATTCGGAGTGACGAATGCACCTGCAATCTTCATGGACTTGATGAACAGAGTTCTGAGGCCGTTTATTGATTCTTTCGTCGTGGTGTTTATCGACGATATTCTCGTGTACTCCAAGTCTGAGGAGGAGCACACTGAGCATCTGGCAGCGGTGTTGCAGAAGTTGGAAGAGCAGCAGTTGTATGTCAAGTTATCCAAGTGTGATTTCTGGAAATCTGAAGTGGCATTCCTAGATCACATCCTTTCTAAGGAGGGAGTGGGAACTGATCCTCAGAAGATAGAGGCAGTGAGAGACTGGGCCAGGCCTACTACAGTGAAGGAAGTCAGAAGTTTCCTTGGGATGACTGGGTATTATCGGAGATTCATTCAAGGTTATGCTCAGATAGCTGTACCGCTTACAGGGCTGACCAAGAAGAATGTGAGCTTCAAGTGGACCGAGCAATGTGAGGCGAGTTTTCAGGAGTTGAAAGATAGACTGACTACTGCATCTATTTTGGCTTTGCCTAGAGCTGGTGTTGAGTATGATGTTTATAGCGATGCTTCACATCGGGGGCTTGGTTGTGTCTTAATGCAAGAAGGAAGAGTAATCGCTTATGGGTCTAGGCAACTACGACTGCATGAGAAAAATTATCCGACTCATGATCTAGAGTTGGCTGCGATTATTTTTGCTTTGAAGCAATGGAGGCACTACGTGTACGGTGAGAAGTTGAATATGTACACGGATCACAAGAGCTTGAAGTATATATATCAGCAGAGGGATCTCAATCTGAGACAGCGGAGATGGTTGGAAGTGCTCGAGGATATGCGACCTGAGATCAAGTATCATCCCGGAAAGGCTAATGTTGTTGCTGATGCACTTAGCAAAGAGGCATTGGGAGCTGGACCGAGCTGGGATTGAGGTTGTCTTGCAAGGATTGGGAGCATCTTTGGCTCAGTTGAGGCTTCAGCCTACTTTGAATGCAAGGATCATTGCGAGTCAGGAAGTTGATGCTGATATTTTGGAGATGAAGGAGCAGGTTGGTGCTGGCAGGTTGCCCGGATTTCAAATCAGGGATGGAGTGCTGTGGTTCGGAGATAGGCTGTGCGTTCCAAATCAGGCGGACCTGAAAGAGAGTATTCTTCAGGAGGCGCATGCTACTCTTTTGTCGGTACATCCTGGGAGTACTAAGATGTACAAAGACATCAAGCAGCATTTCTGGTGGCCAGGTTTGAAGCGGGATGTGGCTGAATTTGTCGCGAAGTGTGAGGTTTGTCAGCAAGTCAAAGCCGAAAATCAGAGACCCGGAGGTCTATTACAGCCGTTACCTATTCCGGAATGGAAGTGGGATAACATCAGTATGGATTTCATCACGGGATTGCCTAAGAGTTCTAAAGGCAATGATGCTATTTGGGTTATAGTCGATCGACTTACCAAGTCCGCTCACTTTTTGGCGATGAAACTCACTGCTTCGATGGACAAGTTGGCTGAGATGTATGTTGGTGAGATTGTCCGACTTCATGGCGTTCCTTCGACTATTCTGTCTGATCGAGATGCGCGGTTTACTTCGCATTTCTGGAGGAGTCTTCAGGCAGCTTTGGGTACCAAGACGGATTTCAGCACTGCTTTTCATCCGCAAACCGATGGGCAGACCGAGAGAGTCAATCGTATTCTTGAGGATATGCTTCGGTGTTGTATACTAGACTTTGGAGGCAGTTGGGAAAGGCATTTACCTTTGGTGGAGTTTGCCTACAACAACAGTTTTCAGGCCAGTATTGGGATGGCGCCGTACGAAGCTTTGTATGGCAGGAAGTACAGAACTCCTGTTTGTTGGTATGAAGTAGGGGAGCGTCAGTTGTTTGGTCCTGAGCTTGTGCAACTGACTTCTGAGAAGATTGATCTGATCAGGAAAAGGTTGGTGGAAGCTCAGAGCAGGCAGAAAAGCTATGCAGACAACCGGAGAAGGGACCTTGAGTTTGAGGTTGGTGACTTCGTCTTTTTGAAGGTATCACCCAGCAAAGGTGTGGTTCGATTTGGCAAAGGCGGGAAGTTAGCCCCGAGGTTTATAGGCCCGTACAAGATATTGAAAAGGATCGGGAAAACTGCTTACCGGCTTGAATTACCGGAAGAGTTGTCTCAGGTGCACAATGTCTTTCATGTGTCTATGCTGAGAGGGTATATTCCAGACCCGAGTCATCATTTGCCTGAAGTGCCGGAAGGTTTGCAGTTAGACCTGAATTACATCGAGTCTCCTGTTGAGATTGTTGATCGTCGAGAGAAAGTCTTGAGGAATAAGACGATACCGATGGTCAAGGTAGTCTGGAGAAACCACTTGGTTGAAGAGGCTACTTGGGAATCTGAGGAGAGGATGTTGAAGGACTATCCTGAGCTTTTTGCTTGATTGCATTTTTGTATCTTTTGTTTTGTTGTGTGTGTTGTATTTTTGTTTTCTTTCTCGCTCTTGATTGTAGTTCCGGGGACGGAACTATTCTAAGGAGGGAGTGCTGTAATACCCTGATTTTTCAATTAATGAGAAATTATTTATTTTGCACGTGTTGTGCATGTGCAATATTTTTGTTGGATTATTTTATCATGATGTGTATGTTTAAATATAATTTTCTCAAATTATTTTAGTACAAAAAGCCTTCTTTAAAAGCCTTATTTGATTTAACTAAAAAGCCTTTTCTTAAAAAGCCCAAAAGCATTTTATTTTATTTATTTTTATAAATTATTTTTTGGCCCAAAAAGAAAGCCCATGAATTAATTAATTTTAATTAAACTTGTCATGTAGAAGACTTTTTTTAAACAAAATTATTTTTTATACAATTTTAGAATGTACAAATTTGGCCTAGTTGCATGCACGTGCACTACACGTACACGTGCAATGCACACCTTACTTTTGAGGCCGGGTAGCATTCTTTTGGAGGGAATTTTGAGTTTGGGTGTGGAGAACATGGGAGTAGTTTCAAGGAAGTGGGTAGTTCTTGTAACTTCTACTTTGATCTAGTCCCTTCATCCTACAACTAACCAAGATGATCTTAGCCCTCCATTCCCCTCATTTTTTTAGTATAAATACCCCCCCTTCTCATGGCTAACTTTTCATATGCAAAGTGTATTTCTAAGTTATAGTATTATTATTATTGTGGGAGTTATAAAAGATAAGAGATTGTGTGGGTTGTGTTGCTTGGAGTGGCCGGCATCATCAAAGAAGCATTCGGTTGGAGCTTGAGGAAGCATTCGGCATAGGCTTGGAGGCTTGGAGCTTGAGCACTTTTGGCTAGGAGGTGGTGCTTTCATCTACAAGGATTCGATTACTTTTGTTTGTGTTTCTCTCCAATTGAGGTGGGTGAAACATTTTATATTTCTAAAGTAGATCCATGTTAATTTTACACCATTAAAGATGCATGAAAAATATTATAAAGAGCCCACTTAAATTGAGTAGTTAGCATGTGGATTGATTAAAATGTGTTGATTAACTTATATGGCTCTAGTGTTAAGATTAAATTGTGTGTAGATTGCCCCATGTTTATTAGTGTGAAGTTGTGATAATGATTAAATTAAATTAAGAGTGTTGTTATTATGATTAGAGACATAATATACACTTGTTAATTGTGATAGATGGACCTTCATGTTGATATGAATGTGGACTATGGAAATCATATGTGATTGGTTGAATTAAGAACTAATAACAGTAGATTATCTCCATGAAATTATGTAATAAAAAGACTAGTAGATTAATTATATGGCAATGTCGAAAATGCAAATTTTGTAGTTTAATGAATTAATTTTAGATTTTTGTGTGTGAAAAACACATTTCATTAGCACCAAAAATTATATTATTGTACTGGTATGAACTTTTATGACTGAGGATTTAATCTGGAAGTTTTTATAAAATTTTACTAAAGTAATAAGAAGCTATGGCTTATTGAATATCGAGTTATTTTTAAAATAGTACGAAAATAATACAAATGGGATTTTATTTGGGTTAGTGACAACCCGAGCCAGTGGCTCAGGTGGTTGGGACCCTGGTTGGCTTCTCTGTGTCGCACGGTTCGAATCCCAGGCCGAACACTTCTTTTTTAAAATTACCCTAAAAACTCTAGTAGCGAACTCAGGGTATAAATATACCCCAGTCGCTCATATGACGTGAACAGCGATCGGCCTAGTGGTCGGAGCTCTGTGCTGTCTTGGTGCGGCGCCTGGTTCGATTCTTGCCTTCGGCATATTGGAAAAAAAATATTTTTTTGAGTGTTTTTGAAGTGCAAAAATTATGAAATAAATATGGTAATTCTCATAAAAATACAAGGAATTTTATAAGAGTGATTTGGGTATTTTTAGAATGAAATACAATATGGTTTGTGAATAAAAGGCATAAATGGAGCTTTGGTTATGAGATATACACTTGTGGATTTTATAACTTATAAAGATAGGCTATTATAAAGTAATTGGCATAAGTGCTTGTGGCGTGACATGATTTTAATTATTTTCATTATAAGTATTGCGCAAGATATGGAATATGAAGGTTGAAATGTGATATTATGAAGTTGTATAAATTCATGTATGGTTATGGAATTAAAACCATGATTTATGAAAGAGGAAAAGAAATTGTTGGCTATAAGTATGAATTGTTTTCATTATGAACTCGTGAATTAAAAGTATTCATCGTGGACTTGTGAATAAAGTGTAATCATGAATTGAAAAAGAATGAGTATGAAACTCGACATGGAAATTGTCAGGAGTTAAAGATTGTGAAATAAAATTTGAAATAGAGTAGCTAAGTCTCCCCGGCATTGAGAAAAATGAATTGAATTGAAATTAGACCAAGGTTGGTCACGTTGAAACAAATGAATAAGTCCGGTTGATGGAGAGGCTAACTCTAGTGATTATTTTGTTCATGATTTTTAAAATAAAACTAAGGACTAGTACATAGTGGAGATGTGATGAAAGTAGAAGAAAAACATGAGTATGAGGGCCAACGGATAGCGGTGTGAGAGCGATTCACAGGTTGCCTGCTTGATGCGTCAAGACAGTGCGTGGGCGCTACTCCGGAATTATCGTCCCGGTGGCGACGCTCGTGGGATGTTCGAGTGGCTATGGGTGGTGCCATTGTTCCATGGCGGAGGCTGAATTGTCCATAGGTTGCCTGCTCGATGCGTCGTGACAGTGCGTGGGATTCCCCTCCAGGCTGCCTGGGCATGGGCTCATAGATCATAGGACATCTAAGACACTAC
Organism: Hemerocallis citrina; assembly: GCA_017893485.1. Taxonomy (NCBI): domain Eukaryota; kingdom Viridiplantae; phylum Streptophyta; class Magnoliopsida; order Asparagales; family Asphodelaceae; genus Hemerocallis; species Hemerocallis citrina. The sequence continues at coordinate 340,071,796 of CM030358.1, read as the reverse complement.
CGTAGTTACAGTAGTAGTTTAAGACATAACGGGGGATTGAACCCTACCAAGATGAAGAACGAATAAGGGCTTGCCCTCGGACCTATGTAGTATGGGATGCATAGAATCCGAACAAGTGCGCATTAGTGTCATATAATTAACTGCATTAAGGACTAAGTGCACAATCACAACATGACATCAATAGGGTAGTCCCTTTAGTTTGAAATGTGACAAGTTTGTGTTTGCTAAATATGAAATGTTAAGTTATACTATTTTCGGCAAGCGAGGACGGCCGTGTATAATGATCGTCGGTTGAATAAACTGACGTACCCACAGTCTAACATGCAGGTAAATGTCATGCTAAAGATTAAAGAGGATTTGGATGCTTAAAGATTTTATCAAGCTGTTGTACTTGTACTTAATTGTTGTATTTTACTTCCGCTGTGCAAAAGAAAGATGTAATTATGATGTAACTCTGATGTATGATGAAAAGTTTTTAATTTCCCTGTAAAAGTGTACTAAGAAAGTGAAAAGATCCTGTAGAACATCTTGAATTCAGTGTATTTGGGATTCGGGGCGTTACAATTATTATTAGTACTATTATTATTACTGTTATTATTACTATTATTTTGTTTATAATAATTTTTATTATATCTATTATTGTTATTATTAATTTTGATTGTTTATTAAAAACTTATTTCTATTTGTTAATTGCATATGTAGTCATTTCAAAATAAATTCTATATTGTAATACAAATTATATTTTATTATAAATCATATTTTTACTGGTTATTTTATTTTCCTATTAGATTTTTAAACCCAAAAACCCAAACCCTATTATCTTATTGGATCTTATACCCGTTTACCCTATAACCTAATACTCGTTTACCCTTTTACCTACTTCTACCCTATATATACATTCCCTGCTAGCAATCCTAAACCCTAATTAACCCACTATTAATCACCTAAAAAACCCAGCCGCCTTCATCTCTTCCCCTCTGCCTTTCGAAAAACACCTCCACCACATCGCATCCAGTCGAACCCCTGCTCCCGGCCATCGTCGAAGCCTCGTCATCCTCTTACACCTCGTCGACCACCAGCCTCTCGCTCACCTCTCCCTCTCCTCCTCTCCTCCTCTATTTCTCCCCTGAAAACAGAGCATTCTCGCCACCTGCTCACACCATCGCCACGGCTCCGAGCTCCTTCATACCCTGCGTCGACCACCCTCTTCTCACTCCACCGCTCATCTTCGAACCCCGAGAACCCATTGAAGCTCACACCGTGACCACAACCTGCATTCCTCTCCAGTGTCTTCCCATCGCCAGCAGCCATTTCCCCAGACACCCTTGCCGTCGCTGCCCCTGTTCGCCATCGACGTCCTCCCGACGAGTGCTGCCGTCGACCACCATCCGCCAGTGCACCCCATTGCCGTTTGTTGTTGATCAAGGTTTTGATCAAATGAATCTTGGCCATCGATCGCCTTGATGATCTTGGTCATGGCTTTGAACCTCAGCTATCCGTTGCATTTTGGTCATCATTTTCATCATCATCAGGGCAATCTGGACCGTTCGATCACACTTGATCTCGATCTTTTATTTTGATTCTTGATCTCGGCACTTGATCGTCTCAATCGTCTCTTTCATCTTCTACTTGGTAAGTTAAACATTTGATTCATTTTTTGTTCTCATTCATCAATATGTTAATCATGGTATATTTTACTCCTTTGGTACTCTTCTAATTCTTATATATTCTATCTTCGATCTCAGCCATCCGATCGACCGATTGTGATCGTGATTATCATCTTCATCATCATCAAGATCCGTGCTGATCGTCTCTGTGTGCCGGGATCCGTTCTCGTTATTCTTCGTCGGATTCATCGTCGTCACTAAGGCAAGTATCTTGTATTCTTTTTGTTGTATATACAAGTACTAAATACCGCCTGTAGTACCACTTTTGATTCTAGATTCATTCTTATGAAAAACCCTTGTTACATCTTGTCTCCACTTGTTGATCCACATGTAGTCGTTCTATGTTACACACACGATATGAAATAATTTAGATCTAATCAAATTCTTATGCATGTATGTATGTTGTTCGTGACCCATGTTATGTTGTATGAATCTTGCATGCTTGATGTGTTAGTCATAGGATCTTGTGGTAGCTTTGTAAAATACCCATACCATGTTATTTTGGACATCTATTACACCATGGTCTGTATTTGGATTTTTTGCATATGAACTATTTGATTTAATGCATAAGAAGAGATTTCTATTTTTTATGTTGGCTCGTTTTGTTTCAGTATTTTAGACCCTGTTGAGGTCAGTAAGTAAATTTAATTTGTGAATATCAATCACAGAACTCGCTGTATTTTTTCCAAAATTTCTGACAGATCTCAGTTTTGGTTTGTGAGTTGTGAGTTATTGCTGTTTTACTACAGATGTGTTGAAAATTCCAGATTCGGTTTTATGTGAATTCTATTTGCTTGGTATAAACTAACTTGAATGGTATTAACCATTAATTTTTGTGGATTTATTTGATGAAATCTATAAACTATTCTATGTTTGTGAACAACTACTTTATTTGTAGAATTTCATGCTGTTCAGTAAAAAACCATAATTTCAACCTGATTCTATCTGTTTTTGGTAAAAACTTTGTAAACATAAAATGTAGCCTGTTGTATCTATTTTATCACCCTTTTGTTGGATTTGGATTTAGAGTTATACTTTGTAATCTATCACTATTTTAGTACTGCTGTGTCTAAAGTTTCAGATTTACAAACTTGCTGTATCTTGCTACTTTCTGATTTTATTTGACTATACTATCTGAGTTGGAATATTATGATGCTTTATTTTTTGATACTAGACATACTAAGGAATACCCCAGATTTTTATTGGATTTAATCAGAAAGTTTTTATACCAATTTCATGCTTATGAATACAACCTTGTGATTTCTGGCTGAACATGTTTTCTGCATATAATCCTGTTTTGAGTCATGTTCCTACAATTATTACACGACATATATATATGTGCTGGATTCGGCCGAAGGTCTATTTTATAGATTTTCTAACGGATCCAGATTTGCAATTCTGTGGCAATGGAAATCTCAGATTTGGTGCAGTAGTGTCTTGCTGTCAGGAACTGAAAGTTTCATTGTCCTAGCCTTTTATGAGTTGTCTGTCACCTGCGCATATTTATGTCTGACCTGAACCAGTCCCTTGTTCATACCATTTTATTTTTGCCCTGATTTGTCCACATATATTCCTGTTTGATAATAATAACAAGTAATCAAGCCGGGGTTAAGGGAAAGACTTTAGTAGTGGACAATATAGGTATGTGTACTCAGAAAGGGGCCTCGTTCCCATTTTATGTTGATTCATGAACCTATTGCACTTTAGGTTTGATTAAAGAATTTGTTGATTCGTGAACCTGTTGTACTTTATACTTTGATTCATGAACTTGTTGATTCACGAATCAGGTGATTCGTGAACCTGTTTACTATTTGATTCATGAACCTGTTCCTGTTACCTGTTAAATGACGCCTGAGTACACGACCCTATAGAAACCCACCACTATATCTAAACGTAAATTGCATGTAAGTAGCAACCATGTGGTAAAATCTGGGACGTATGAAATGCTACCTCGATAGAATTAAATACAAGACTTGAAAATATCATGATCACCTGTATATTCCTGTTACATGTTTACCTGTACATGCTAGCTGACACCTGTTACATGTTTACTTGCTTGCACGATACTTGTTACCTGTCACATGTCACATGCACCTCGTTACCTCATCACATTACTTGATTATGTTCCTGATTTATGCTAGTTATTCTATTTTGTTGTCATACCCTTCCATGCTATACTTGCTTCCGCTGTTACTCTATATCTGTTTATCTCTTCCTGTACTTGTTGTCTGCACTACAAGCGGCCCGTAACTTGCATTGACAGGCGTTTTGTTTCTTTTCCTCTTCCTACAACTTTGTTTAATTGCAGACTTTGGTGACCAATTTCTCGATGGAGTAGGTGACCAAACATTCTAATTGCTGGAGTTCTTGCTATAATTTACTTTCCTGTTACTCTTGAATAAATGTAACTGCTACATGGATTATTTGTATTAGGCAGTTTGTCCCATAATTTATAACTTGTTTCCAGATCAGATTTATTTGAGAATTATTTATTTTGTTTCGAGTAAATTATGTTGGTTATGTTAATTTATTCATGCATGCGTGGTTGATTTCTCCTTGTTTATTCTTGTTTATTCCTGTGAAATGTTGAAAAGATCCTGACAGCTTATGAATGGTGAAAGCCATTCGCTAGACTTAGTCACATATCTGCATTCCGTATTCCTTTCTGGGAAGCGGGGCGTGACAAAAAATGATTATAAATTTGGAAAAGATAATTAATATTTTTAAATATATATATAAATTCAAAATTTTAATTAGAAATTCCAAAAAACTTTATAAATTGAGAAACCTTAATTAAAAAATTCCAAAATTTTATTATAAATTCGCGAAAATATAATTACAAATTTAAAAAAAAGATAGAAAATTCGAAAATTTTTAATACAAATTCTAAAATTCGGTAAAATTAATAGGAGGCCCTGCAAGATAGATTCTATCTTGAGAACCACCAAACATTACTCTAGGTGTCCCCGAAGGTCACATATGCTCTGCTGATCGTTGTAAGCAGAATGAACTACTCCTTGAAGGATGTGATACCCAACCTTCAAAAGTGGGGGGCTTATGATATGGGTAGATTCAGAGCCACAAGATCTCAGCGTGCATTTCAAAGCTTCTAAAGGCAGTATAGTAATTTTACATCAGCAGTTGACCGACTAGAAGAACATGGATCGTCTTCTGGCCCATAACTCAACTAGATCCACAATTATGGCTTGCTTATGGCCTAAGAAAGATGGATTTCCATTCAATTACAGCTGTTAGTCAAATCCTTCCATAAGGAATTAAATAACTAATTCTATCCCTTCATTATGGGAATCTCCAACCGAAGCGTAAAAGATACCTTTTCGGCTTAATATTTTATAACTTATTCGCAGCCTATGAAAACCCCCTCCCCTTATTTTGGTAAAAGTAATCAACTTTCTCCAATAAAAAACCTAATCATTATTCTAGGTTGTCGACTTGAGTGTTAGAAGGTCATTTGTCGGAGCAACCTCTTGAGTTAAAACTTTTTGCAAGTTCTCCGATATTTTTGGCTGTCCAGGTTCAGACCCTGATGATTCCAGCTTTCCAGATCAAGATTCAGGCGATCATCAGCCAACCAGACTTAGATCATGATCGATGGTCTAGATCATATCTTTCTTCCTTAAATGAAGAACTCATCATCTGATTGCTCCCAGATTGAAAAAAGCAGCAACACCTAATAACCTTCCTACAGGTAATTTCTTTATAAAAGTTGGAACAATTCACCGCCACCAAAAGATTAAACAGTCAACTGTCAATTGTCTACTATAGCTGCTGCTGCTGCTGATACTTGTCGCTTCCAATGACGCTTTGACCTCCTTCACTTCAATGCATTCTCTTCACATCGAACCAAAGTCTACTTGACATACACTCCCAACAATACCAAGAATGCAACAAGCAATCCTGGAAGTCCCATTGGTCGTAATTGTAGACAATGAGGAAGTGGTTTTCCATAACAACCGCAATGACCTTCATATCCACGATCTTCCGTGACAACTTGACCAACGAGATAAAGAGTTATTCGAGATCTCTAGTAAATTCGAAGGAATAATCGCTAGTTTGGTCGTCCGGCTGTCAATACCTGCACAACCGCAATAGGCACCACGCATCCTTTAAGCCCAGATTCCGAATCTGCCTCATTCTGGCGGTAGTTAGCATGATAGCCCTAAGACCGAGACAAAAATGTCAAAGGACATGATCAAGGCCCTTGTAGTAGATAAACTCTAGGCCATTCTAGCAGAATAGGAGACTGAGAAAACAGGTTCGTGCAAATTATGTCCTTATGCCGTATCCTACGACCTCATGTCATATCCGTCTGGGTACATCATGCCTGTGTTTAACCGATTTGACAACATGGGTAAGGAAAATCAATACATTGCCCAATTCAAATCTGTGTGCGTTAATACATGAAGAAATGATGCCCTCCTTCTCCTGCAATTTTTCAATAGCCTAACAAGGGTCACTTTTAAATGGTATTCTAACTTACTAGACAACTTCATACACACCGATTCTGAAAGAACTGGCTTCATTAGTGAGGACACCTATGTCTTCAGCTAAGCTAGCTGAGAATATTTCAGCTTCAGGCTCATTCCAGTGAACTAGCAGCAACAACTCAAGGTTGCCATTCAAGGAGCAAAACTCGAATAAAAGTGCGATCATTATCAAGCAAACAAGAGCAATCGTTCTCCTAGAATCCCCTATTAGGCAAAACCAAGGAGACTGCTTTACCAGTGGTGAAAGAAAGTATCCGATACAAGGTGCTACCCCGTTGCCCAATTATTTCACATGACAAAAACATCAACAGGATGGCCTCAGAGCCTACCTGTCCTTCCAAATCTACAAGATCCTCAAGGCAGTACAGAGGCACAAGAGATTGACTTGTTAGGGGGCATCCCCATTCCGAATCCTCCAGATGAAGAAAGCTTGAAAAACAAGAGCCAACCACAAATTAGAAGCTTTCGGTGAATCCCCAGTGACATGTACCTTTTCTGAGTCTTAAGGCACCCCTGGCCGGGAGGATGAAATATCACATCCGGCCATCCATCATGGGGCAACCATCGCCTGCCAGAGGCAAACCAGTTGTAACCCCCATTCCTGCCAATAAGTATTTTCCGAGTATTTTTTATATTTTGATTATTTATAAATTTATTTTGTGCTAAATTCATTTCAGATCTTCTATTAGTGTTTTCTAATTGACAATTATATTTATTTCGAATGATGGTGTATTTTAACTTTATTTTCTATTCCTAGTTGTTCGACTATTTATATTTTAGCCCAAGTCAAATATATTATTACTATTCTTGTTATAGTTATTATTATTATTATTATTATTATTATTGTTATTATTATTATTATTATTATTATTACTTTTGATTGTTTATTAAAATTCATCCATTGAATTATTTTATTATTATACTTGGTCTTTTTTTCTTGGTGAAGTCTAATTTATTTTCAAGCCCAATTTATATTCTTTTCATTTGTATTATTTATTTATCTATTTGGATCTAAGCCAAAAATAATATTTCTTTTTCTCTATTGGATTTAAACCCAAACCCTAAAACCCATTCTTATTGGATCCTACTCGTTAACCCTATAACCCGCTACCCATAACCCACCCTAATTCTAATCCTATATATAATACTCAGCAACCATCTAACCCTAATTACCCTATAGTACATAGCCACTTAAACAACCCCTCGAGCCCTGTTCATCCCCTACCTATTTCCCTCATCTGTCTTGCGCCGAAACCCAATGCCCCTCATCTCCTCGACCGACTGCTCCACCCCCAGCTAACCCCTCATCTTCTGCCTTCGCCACAGTCACCCCATCGAACCCCCTTGCATTGTCCGTCTTCTTCCTCCTCATCATCCGCTCCAACCTATCCATTGACGCCATGCGACCACCACCGCACCTCCACATCTGCCAATCGCAGCTGCCATTACCGGAGCTCCGCCCTTGCAGTGCCGCCGAATGACCCAACCCCTGCCATTGCCATTCTTCTCTCACTGTTCACTGCTGTCTGCTATCTTGAAATCCTGGGTTTGCTGTTTTGCTGTTGCTATGTTGCCTCCTTTGCTATTTTCCGTGTTCGTCTCGATTGCTGTCTACTGTTCTTGCTCGTGCAGTTGTGTTGCTTAGCCAGCACGTAGAGTCCATGTGTTTTGCGGATTCGTGCATCATTGCCCCGGGATCCTAATCCCATTATTCTATAATATTCGAATTAATCATATTAAGGCAAGTCACTTTCTTCTTGAATTGCATATTGTGTCAAATTCAAGTTTTCATTGAAACTCCGCAAGTAGATCTTGATTGTTATCGTATTGTTATATCGTTATCTTCCGTTGAATATATTGAGGGTTTACACGAGCTAACCCAAGTTATTCTTGATTTCGTGCCATTATCGACTCTAAAATATCGAGTCTTTCATGCATTCACACAGTATTGATAGTAGGAGTTATTCATACATGACATCGCACAAATAAACTATTGTAGAATTGATTATTAAGTTATTGTGCATGAATGATTGATTGATGTCTTATTTGATGTTAAACTAGTGTATGGATGTATTCTTCATTGTGCTTACCATATTATAGTGTTTACCATGCTGGATCTAAGATTTGTTATATATTGGATGGACGTTCATTATGTTTAGATCACTCTAAATTGCATAATATATTGATTGCAGCATGTTTAACAGGTCGGGATTTAAGGGTTGACTTAAGTAGTGGACAATATAGAGACTGTACTCGAGAGATGGGGCGGTGTTTCCCCAAAATATTGTATCGTTTTAGTGTTTATCGATTGACTGTTGAATTACTGACCACAGTATCCCAATTCATCGTGAATCGTTTTAGTGTTATTGTGCAACGAAGTTGCTATCATTTTAGTGTTATAGTGTGGCGGGTACCTGAACAATAGAATCTAAATGAAATTGATTGTATACTTCGAACCTGTGGTATGGGATGCAGTAGTACATGCATTAGTTAGGCTAAAAACAAATAGAGTTAAGAATTAACACAATATTGACACTGCATATTGAACATTGTTTAAGTGATATTGACATCGACCATTTAGTGTTGACATCGAATATTGAAATATAGTTTATTGTGATACCATCACATTGTTACCAGTGATAATGACTATTGTTATCGTCCATTATAATTGATTCCTATTGCCTTATTGAATTCATTGTTATATCGTATTTTCATTGTTCATTCTTTCTCTACTTGGTGTCCATGACTTTCTCTAAGGACAATTTTGTCTTCTCTTTTTAGATGTGGTATTCACAGGTGATCAAGGAGAGTTACCTACAGGACTTGCAGAACAGACTTTCTGAGGATTTACAATTTTCTAGATTTATCGTTATTTTATTGGACTTGTTGTATTTAGTTTTATTAAACATTGTATTATGGAATTTTGACCCAGAGATTGTTATTTGTTTCAAGATGTTGGATTATCGTAATTGGTTATTTTACGTTTTATTCCAAGTATTATTGTTCTGTGATTGTTCTTATTACATGCATGGTTGTATTTATCTTCTTATATCATTGAGTTGAACCAAAAATAACTTATGGATGACGTAAGTCATTCGCTGGGCCAATGTCACGCGCTTGTGTTTCATGTTTTTGGGAAGCGGGGCGTGACAAGTTTTTCAGTGGTATCAGTGCCTGGGTTTTGACCAATGTGTCAGTTAGTGTTGGCTAATACGTTAGCCAGGTTTGGCTTTAGTCAGGCATGACCCTAATTAGTTTGGGTTTAACCGGTTTGACTCAGCAACATGTACAACACGTGAATTACACGGATAATTGATAACCAACCAATAATCTGGGTACTAGTCTTTTTCAATCCACTTTTGATCCCTTCATATTCAGTTCCGTCATTCTTATTTTTTTTCGTCCCTTCCACTCATTCACAATCATTGATGCCTTATTTGGGTATAATTTCATCCTTGTCGTGCCCATATTCTTTGATTCAGGTGCTATCCTTTCTTTTTATTCCTGTTTGGTTCATCGATTAGCATCGCTTGATCTGCAACGACATGTCAGCGGCTTCGAAAATAAATAGGATATGAAATGTCATCTTTTGCTGCAAGATGTGCGAGCAGAGTCCTAGGACCTCAGGAAGTATTCAGAATCTGAAGTTGCCAGGAGTTCGGACTTCATGCTAGAGAGATGTTGTTTGGACGTGTCAAGGATATGGTGAGCCACGAGGCAGATTGATAGAGTTAATGGACACTGATGACAGAGTATCCCGGATCAGAGTGGTACAGTGGAAGCATGGTGGGATTATAACCCACGGGTCCCAGGATCCTCTTGTTGCTTCTCCTTCTTTGCATTGTTTTATCCCTTATTCATACATTTGCATATGCCATTTTTCATTGAATCTTTATTCAACATCATTCTAGATCACTCCATTCTTATCCATGTTCTTTCTTATTCTGGTGTTGCCACCATTTCGTTTCTCTTCTTTAATTCCCTATTGGTTATTTCACAGGTTTGTTTTTGCTTTGTCCTACGTACGGCCTGAATAAATTTCGAGGACGAAATTTTGTTATAAGGTGGGTAGGATTGTAACCCCCGTTCGCATCAATAAGTATTTTCTGCGTATTTTCTATATTTTGATTATTTATAAATTTATTTTGTGCTAAATTCGTTTCGGATATTATATTAAAGTGTTTTCTAATCGACAATTATATTTATTTCGAATGATGGTGTATTTTTACTTTATTTTCTATTCCTAATTGATCGACTATTTATATTTTAGCCCAAGTCAAATATATTATTACTATTCATGTTATTGTTATTGTTATAATTATTATTACTATTATTGTCATTATTATTATTATTATTATTATTATTATTATTATTATTATTATTATTACTTTTGATTGTTTATTAAAATTCATCTATTGAATTATTTTATTATTGTACTTGATCTATTTTTCTTGTTGAATTCTAATTTATTTTGAAGCCCAATTTATATTCTTTTCATTTGTATTAATTATTTATCTATTTGGATCTAAACCCAAAATCCTTTTTATTTTTCCCGATCGGATTTAAACCCAAACCCGAAAACCCATTCTTATTGGATCCTACCCGTTAACTCTATAACCTGCTACCCATTAACCCACCCTAATTCTAATCCTATATATAATACTCAGTAACCATATAACCCTAATTACCCCCTAATACACAGCCGCCTAAACAACCCCCCGAGCTCTGTTCATCCCTTACCTCCCTCCCTCCTCTATCTTGCGCCGAAACCCAGTGCCCCTCATCTCCCCGACCGACTTCTCCACCCCTGGGCAACCCCCTCATCCTCCGCCATCGCCACAGTCACCCCTTTGAATCACCCCTGCGTTCTCCGTCATCTTCCTCCTCACCATCTGCTCCAGCCTGTCCATCGAAGCCCTACGACCACCACTGCACCTCCACATCCGCCAATCGCAACCACCATAGCCGGAGCTTCGCCTTTGCAGCGCCGCCGAACGACACAACCCCTACCATTGCTGTTCTACTTTCGTTGTTTGTTGCTGTCTTCTATTTTGAAATTCGGGATTTGCTATTTAGATGTTGCTGTGTTACTGTGTTGCCGCTTTTGCTATTTGCTGTTATCGTCTCGATTGCTGTCTGTTGTTCTTGCCTTTGCGGTTGTGTTGCTTTGCCTGCACGTATTGTCCACGTGTTTTGCGAATTCTTGCATCATTACCCCGGGATCCTAATCCTGTTATTCTATAATATTCAGACTAATCATATTAAAGGCAAGTCACTTTCCTCTTGAATTGCATATAGTGTCAAATTCAAGTTTTTATTGAAACCCCGCAAGTAGATCCTGAATATTATCATATTGTTATATCGTTATCTTCCGTTGGGTATATTGAGGGTTTACACGAGCTAACCCAAGATATTCTCGACTTCATGCAATTATTGACTATGAAATATCTAATCTTTCATGCATTCATGCTGTCATGCCCCGCTTCCCAAAAAGAATACGGAATACGGATACGCGACTCAACCCAGCGAATGATTTGCATCATCCATAAACTATTCAGAATCTTACAACAAATCTCAGAATAATCAGAGTGGGAAGCCAAAAGAATCATCCTCATACAGACATATATATCTCAAAATAAACAAAGTGCCAACAGAATTTAAATGAAAACCAATAATATAATAGTCTCAAATAAACAGATCCGAACAAGTTAATATCTTGGGTCACATCGCCCAAATACAAATAAAATCCATAAACTCAAATACATTATTCAAAAGCAACAGATAATAATAACAGCAAAAAAAGTCCAGCACTAATATTTTATTTCTCCAATAGCATAGGGCAAACGACCATCCTGATCTGCAATCAATAAATTGCAGGAGAAGGAAGAAGAAAACAATTACCCGTCAATGCAAGTTACGGGCCGCTTGTAATGCAGGATACAAGTACAAGGAAAACTAACAAATCTAAGTAATAGCAGAAACAGATATAGCATGGTATAACAGAATAAACTAGTATGGTATACTAACATTTGTCAAGTGTCAAAGTCAAATAGTATGCAGACAGATGTACATATAGTGTCCAATAATGATGTCAAGTGATAGTGTCATACAGATAATAGAAATCAGATAATCAGATAGCCAGATAGCAGATACAGATAATAGATTCAGATTCAGATTCAGATACAGATTCTTAAGTCTTGTATTAATTACTAACTAGGTAGCACTTCATGTTCCATCCTTTTATCACATGGTTGCTACATTCAAAATAGTTACGTTTGTAGATTTCGTAGGGGATCATATAGGGCCATGTACTCAGGGTTCAGACAGATATCAGATAACAGATGCAGAATCCAGACAGACAGATAGAACCCAGTGGTTCTCTTCTTCCCTACACCTTCCTATAGGAAGTAATGTAAACAGGGTATAGAATAACAAATAGCAGATAATCATATGGGAAACACGGGCCTCCTTCTAAGTACACATTTTTTTGCTTTCCCACTACTAGATCTTTCCCATAAACCCCAGCTTGATCATTTTATAATTATTATCAGACAGATGTGTATGTGCATGAAACATAGTAAATCTAGTATGATTTAACGACCCACAAGTTCAGAATAATAGATAAGCATGTACAAATGGTAAGATAGTCACTTAACAGAACAAAATATGGTACTTCCTAATTTAGGACAACACGACAGTACAGTACTAAAACAGCGATTCTCGTTTTCACAAATATCAAATCCTGAATCTGTCAAAGAATATGGAAAATAGACTTCCAACCGAATCCAACGGATACATATAAGTCATATAGTGTTTTAGTAAAACATATCCCAAAACTGATTTGAAACCAGAAAATACGTTTGGCCAGAAATCAGTAAATCGAATTCTCAGTCAGGAAAACAGCATCAAAATATCTTAAATAAATCCAGGAAAAATCTGGGGTATTCCTTTATATGTCTAGTATCAGAATATAAAGTTTCATAATTTTCCAGTAAGATTGGATTGGGCAATAAAAATCAGAAAACATCAAGAAACGATAGTTTGGCAAATCTGGAATTCCCAACACTGCTGTACAAAAACTGTAATATCTCGAAATCCGTGAAACCAAATCCAAATCTGTTAAAAGGAGATGAAAATAAACAAAATAATCTAACTTTCATATTTCATAAATATTTTTCATACAGGAAAAAGAATTAGGGTGAAAATACAAATCTTTACAGAACAGCGAGCAAAATCCTTCAAGTATAGTTATTATAAACAACCATGAAAAAACATATAAAACTCTTCAATAAAATCCACCAAAATTTTGGGTAATACCTAAATAGATATAGAAATATTGTGCAAAATTTTAGATCAAAATAATATGCTTAGCACTTGTATCAAAATAGTTTAGTCATCGAAATAATCAAGAAACCAAATCTGGAAATGAAATACACCTGTGTAGTAAAATAGTCATATCTCACACATATGAAAACGAAATCGATCAGGGTCAGAGAGTTGAGAAAGAAGACGGATTTCTCTAAAAAATCATGTTTAATACTGAAGTTAAGATACTGACCTTAATATGGTCTAAAATAGCAATCAAAACTGATCACTGACAAAATACAGATTTTGCTCTTAACAACAAATCAATATACAACATACGAAACTCGTCCCAAACACAACTAGACATGTTATAGAGTCTACTAAATCTCCAAACATCATGAAATAGGGTATATAGCATGTCCACAACAAGTATTTCACATGGATCCAATCAAACACACGATTTCTCATAATTATCCCACAAATATAATCACATCAAGAACGGTCAAAACCTAAGTTGTTTCATGTCAAATTTATGTCGTGAGGCAACTATGGTCAATAGCACTATAGAGATAATACTCATCAAGATACATCACACACGAGTTGTCTCTAGAACCCAAGTACATTACAAGCAGAATTTATGACTTGTATCATATAAAGGAATTGAGTACAAGTTACTTGCCTTAACCGAAGATGAAAGAACACCAAGAATAACGGGAACGGATCCCGGCAACGAACAAAACCCACGAACAAAAACCACGAACCAAGGCAATCACACAACCACACATGCAACCCACGTGCACGTGCAAACCCAAGAGAGAGAGAGAGAGACGACCCGGAGGAGGGACAGCGGTAGGGCTATTCATACTTTGGTTAAAACCGATTACCGAACCGAATGAAACCGGAATTTACCAATTTGGTTCGGTTTTTTGGTTTTTCGGTTCGGTTTTGATCCAAACCGGAGTATTGTTAGAGAATTTGGGTCGATTTTTCGTTGGCTTCTAAATAAACTGAACCGAACAAAAAACCGAACTTTTTCTGAACCAAAATAAATTCTACCCCTAGGATCTAAGGTAAATGGGATCTAACAGCTAAATGGCTCCTGACTTCACAACTTCTCTACTCTTTGACCGAGACGTTCTCACTTCTCAGTTTATTAATGACTTCTCTAGTTCTCCTTCTCAGTCTATTAATTCTTATTCGGCCTCTCAACTCTCAAGTCTCATCTCAAAATCAGATTCTCTATTTCACAGATCGATTCCTCTCTCTCAGTTCTCAATTCCTTTAACCCTAGATGTTCTTCACTCTCGATCTCGACTCTCGATCATTCGATCTCCATCCTCGGCTCTCGACTCTCGATCTCTATCCCTCCTGGCCTCCTCTGGTGCTGTTCCCTTGACCGCCCTCCTCTAGTACCCTGGTTCTCGCATCGCGATTTGCAGTGCTTCTCTCCTCAGTCCTCGGTTCATCGCGATTTGCTAGTTATTTTGTAGTGTAAAAATTATGAGTACATTGCTAATTGGCTGTTGTTTGCTTAATGAATATTGAATAATGAGTCTTTCGCTCAGAATCTAATATAAACATTCAAAACTGAAATACTTTCTTAAGTTCGGTTAGTACGGTTATTAACCGAACCGAACCGATAGATTTTGGTTCGGTTAAAAGAAAATGTAGATGTTCGGTTCGGAGTTCGGTTTCAATTTTACCAAACCAAAAAGTTCAGTTCGGTTCGGTTTTGTTTGGTTCGGTTCGTTTTTGAACTAAAGAACACCCGTAGACAGCGGCACTGGCCTTGTGCTCCTGTCGCTGCTATCGACGACGGCGGATGGGGAGAGCGGGAGAGAGACAGACCGAGGGAGAGAGATATGGAGATGGAGATGGTGGTGCTCGGGAGATGGTGGGGTAGTGGGTTGGGCTGGCGACGGGAGTAGGGTGCAGCAGATGGGGTGCAGGTCGGGATGGGGATCGGCAATGGGTGCAGGCGGATGGGGACGAGGGTGTTGACGGCGCAAACAGAGAGAGGGAGAGGTCGGTAGTTAGGCAGAGTTAGGGTTAGGGTTTAGGTAGGAGGTGAGGGTTTTATATAGGGTTGAGTTATTCGGTTGTGGATATTTGGGTTACTGGGTGTATTTGGGTATAATAGGAGTATGCATAAGATTAGTAAAATAGGAGTTGTATGGGGTTTGAAATAGGATTTGAAATAGGGTTTATAAGCCATTATGATTTGGTAGTTGATTAGGGATCAATATAAAATAAGATTATCAATAGGACTGGGCAAAACAGAAAACCACAAGCACCCACCACATGAGCAAAAAGAAAAAAAGCAAGAGTCCAATAAAAAGAAAATCACAATTGATAAAGAACAAAGCAAAAGACAAACAATCTGGCTCAAAGAGATCAAAAATGAAATAAAAGAATATATATATTGGAAACAACTCCAATATACGGTCCAAGATACAAGAAGAGTATAAATACTCAAGAAAGAAGAAAAATACACCAAGAATACAAAAAACAAAAAATAGAGGTTACAATCCTATCGAAATTCGAAAATAAGATACATAGGGTAACCTCGAGAGAAGAGGAAAAGAAAGAAAACAAAACAAAACAACCATTACTCAAACAAATGAGGAAACTTTTGCTTAATCTCCTCCTCCAGCTCCCAAGTCGACTCACTAGGCGAGTGTAAATTCCAAGCAACACGAACCAGCTTGATGACCTTGTTCTTAAGCACTTTCTCCCGCCGATCCACAATAACAATTGGCGGAATCTCACAAGTCAAATCTGGCCGCACGGTCAACTCAGAGTAGTCGATCACGTGACTTTCATCACGGATATATCTCCTGAGTTGTGAGACATAGAAAACATCGTGCACTCCTGATAACGCTGGCAGCAAAGCGAGACGATAGGCCACCCTGCCTACTCGCTCCAAAATCTCAAACGGTCCAATAAACCTAGGGCTAAGCTTGCCCCCACCATCGAACCGAATGACACCGCGCCACGGCAATACCTTAAGAAAAACGTGGTCACCAACAACAAACTTTAAAGCCCTTCGATGGACATCAGCCCACCGCCTCTGCCTATCCTGAGCTGCCTGAATATACTTTCTGATCTGAGTCACCGCATCAACTGTCCTGGTGATCAACTTTGGATCCAACAACTTCCTCTCACCAATGTCATCCCAGCACACTGGTGATCTGCACTTACGCCCATAAAGTGCCTCGAACAGAGTAGCTCTAAGACTGGCCTGAAAGCTGTTATTGTACGAGAAATCTAGGAGATGCAAATGGTCCTCCCAAGATCCACCGAACTGCAACATACAGGATCACAACATGTCCTCAAGGATTTGAATAGTCTGCTCTGACTGTCCATGAGTCTAGGGATGAAAAGCTGTACTGTACTTCAACTTACTCCCCAAACTAGCCTGAAGATTTTCCCATAACTGAGATCTGAATCTTGTATCCCTGTCGGATACAATACTGACTGGAACCCCATGAAGTCTGACAATCTCTTGCATGTACCGCTCGGCAAGGCTATTAGTAGACTGACCGACACGAAAGGGAATGAAGTGAGCACTCTTCGTCAAACGGTCGACAATTACCCAAACAGCATTGTGACCCTTAGGGCTCCTCGATAAAGTGGTCACAAAATCCATAGTGATATGTTCCCACTTCCACTCCGAAATAGGAAGCAGTTGATGAAGTCCAGTGGTTCTCTGATGCTCTGCCTTAACCTGGTGATAGATCAAACACTGGGCAACAAACCGAGCTACAGCTCTTTTCATACCATGCCACCAGAAATGAAACTTCAGATCTCGATACATCTCAGTACCGCCAGGATGGATAGAATACAAAGTCTGATGAGCTACCTCAAGCAACCTCTGACGAACTTCACCCTTAGGGACACACAACCGGGAACCAAAACGAAGCAAACCATCAGCATGAATAACAATTTCCGTTCTGGACCCAGACTCAACCTCAGCTCGAAAACCTTGCAACTGCGCATCACCAGCCTGAGCCTTTTTGATCTGATCAATAAGAGAAGACTGAAGCTGGAGCGCAAGACAAAAACCGACCAGAACTTGGCAACAAAACCTCCAATTCCAACCTCCGCATCTACTCAATGAGATCACTCTGCTGAGTAAGAAACATAACTGCCGGTCTCTTGCTTAAACCATCGGGTACCAAGTTTACTTTACCAGGATTGTATTGCAAACTGATGTCATAAACAGCCATAAGCTCCAACCATCACCTTTGCCTCATGTTTAATTCCTTCTGGGTGAAAACATACTTGAGACTTTTGTGTTCTGTAAAGATCTCCACTCGCTCTCCAAGTAAATAATGTCTCCACAGCTTCAAAGCATAGATCACTGCCACAACTCCACATCATGAGTAGGATAATTCTTTTCATGCGGCCTCAACTGCCTCGATGCATACGTAATAACTCGGCCCTTCTGCATAAGAACTGCCCCAAGACCCTTACCTCAAGCATCACACTGAATTACAAATCTGCCTGAACCATCTGGAATAGTCAACACAGGCGCTGACGTCAATCTGTTCTTCAACTCAACAAAAGCCTCATTGCACTCACCAGACCAACAAAACTTCTGATCCTTTCCAGTCAGTTTAGTTAACGACCCTACAATCTTCGAAAAATCTTGGACGAATTTTTGATAATAGCCAGCGAGACCAAGAAAACTCTGCACTTCGGAAACCAACTTAGGAATAGGCCAATCCTTCACAGCAACAATCTTAGAAGGATCTACAGAAACACTATCGCCAGAAATGATGTGCCCCAAGAAAGAAACCCTATCGAGCCAGAACTCCCACTTGCTGAGTTTTCTATAGAGCTGATTCTCTCTCAAAGTCTGCAGAACCACCCTAAGATGCTCAGCGTGATCTTCATGATTCCGAGAATACAACAAAATATCATCAATGAAGACCACCACAAATCTATCCAAAAACTGTGAGAAAACCCAGTTCATAAGACTCATGAATATAGCTGGTGCATTAGTGACCCCAAACGGCATCACAAGATACTCATAGTGCCCGTATCTAGTCCTGAATGCAGTCTTTTGTATATCCGCAGCCTTCACCTTGACTTGGTGATAACCAGAACAAAGATCCAACTTCGAGAAAACAGTAGCCCCACACAACTGGTCAAACAAATCATCGATCCTGGGCAAAGGATACCGGTTCTTCACAGTAACACTGTTCAGTTCCCGATAATCAATGCACAGACGACGAATACCATCCTTCTTGTTGACAAAAAGGACCGGAGCACCCCAAGGCAAAACACTTGGTCTAATGAAGCCCAAATCAAGCAACTCTTGAATCTACACCTTAAGCTCTGCTAGCTCAACTGGTGCCATCCTGTAGGGACTCTTCGATATCGGTGCAGTACCAGGCTAAACATCAATACCAAACTCCACATCCCTATCAGGGAGTAAGCCAGGCAACTCATCTGGAAAAACATCCAAAAAATCCCGAACTACTAGAGGCGTAGCCTCATAGCCTGAGTGCAATTCGCACAATCCACCTGTAACACTGCAGTCTTTGCTCGGGCAAAGGAAGACTCCCCGACATGGAACTCAAGTTCTGCTCGATCTGGAATTCTGAAAATAACTTTCTTGGCATGGCAATCAATGATGGCATGGGTTTCAACCAACCAATCCATACCCTGAATGACATCGAATCCTGAATTCCCATTTATAATCAGGTTGGCTTTGAAATCTGCATCCCCAATAACAACGGGACATTGCCTGCACTCACGAAAACAAATGACAACACCACCACTGGTCAAAATGTTCAAAGCCTCAAATATGTTGCTGCAATCCAATTGATGGCGAGCCACAAATCGAGAGGAGACAAAAGAATGGGTTGCCCCAGAATCAAAGAGAACTTGGGCGAGAAAAGACCAAACAAGGATGATACCTAAGGAGTCAAAAGACAAGGGGAAAAGAAAAAGCAGATAATCAAGGGTAAGGGAAAACAACAATGCAGAAGATAACAGAAAGAAATAAAGCAAGACCAAAAGAAAACAAAGAAAGGAACCAAAAGGGAAAGCAACAAAACAACAAAAGCAAAATATACCTGCCATAACTCCATCAGCTGTCTCAGCATCCACAGCAGTCAAGTTAAAAGCCTAACCTCTCCTCGGAACAATAGCCCTCTGACCGATAATCTATCATTAAGGAGGAAGCTGTGGCCTAACTGGACCACGAGCTGGAGCTGCCTGCTGACAGGACCCCTGGCTGGAAGAGCCACAAGCTGCTGCGGGCAATCCCGCACAGAAGGATCAATTGCACCACACCTAAAGCATCGACGAGAGGCATAGAAACAGTTCTTACGCTCATGCCCAGAGATCTGGGAAAAGTCACAAAAACCACCTCTCGGAAAACCAGCAGAAAGATACGGAGCTGCCCTGACATGATGGGCATAGCCTCCGAACAGGACCAATAAAAGGCCTAGCAACAGCAGCGGGAATAGTCCGCTGAGAAGAAGTCGAACCACCACGAGCATGCTCCTGAGCTCAAGCTGCCTCAAGAGCTTCAGCATAAGTATGGAAATGGAGAGAGACAAAATACCTCTTGATATCCTGCTTAAGCCCATTCGTGAATCTATAAGCCCTATCCTCTTCGGTAGCCACAAGAACGACAGCGAAACAGCTAAGTCTAGTAAACTCAGCGGCGTACTCATCTGCAAACCTGGAACCCTGTTGCAAGAAAGTCTCATGTTATAACATTGTTTGAACAACTATGTAACAAATTCCAAAATAGAATAATGACTTAACCTATTCAAGGGCTAGGAACTGTTGCTCCATCTTAACTCGAGTACTACTGGAGAAGAATTTCTCCAAGAATCCCCGAGTGAAGGTAGCCCAAGCAATAGGCCTCTTAAGTCGCTCGGATTCGGCCATCCACCAGATATGAGCCAGATCCACCAACTGGATGGAAACCTCATCCACCCTATCAGCCTCGAGAACACGAGCCACTGACAGCAAGCACTCAGTCCGGATCAACCACTGTTCAGCCTCCAAAGGCGTCTCAGTACCGGAAAAATGATCAGGATGCAGCCTCATGAAATCCGTGACTGTACCTGAACGAGGTGGAAGAGCAGCCTGCACAGGCACAATGGGAATCTGACCTCGAGAAGCTTCTAGAGCAGCCATCAATAGATCACTGTGGTTCTGCTGCTGATTAATCAACCGCTCGAGCACAATAGTGACAGCCTTAATCGGATCAGGCTGAGACTGAGAAGAACCCCTACGAGCCATAAAAATCAAAACAGTCAGCATTCGGATCTGAGTTGGTAAAAATTTTATTCTGCATATATATTTGTGTGCGGTTGATGAAATGTTATGCAGATCCCAGTACGAGCCAAGCCTGTCTAATATATTAGCCAAATCTGGACTCTAATATCACTAAAAGCCTTATCACGCCCCGCTTCCCAAAAAGAATACAAAATACGAATACGTGACTCAACTTAGAGAATGATTTGCATCATCCATAAGCTATTCAGAATCTTACAACAAATCTCAGAATAATCAGAGTCGGAAGCCAAAAGAATCATCCTCACACAGATATATATATCTCAAAACAAACAAAGTGCCAACAGAATTTAATTGAAAACCAATAATATAATAGTCTCAAATAAACAGATCCGAACAAGTTAATATCCTGGGTCACATCGCCCAAATACATATAAAATCCATAAACTCAAATACATTGTTCAAAAGCAACATATAATAATAATAGCAAAATAAGCCCAACACTAATATTTTATTTCTACAATACCATAAGGCAAACGACCATCCAGATCTGCAATCAATAAATTGCATGAGAAGGAAAAAGAAAACAAGTACCCGTCAATACAAGTTACGGGCCGCTTGTAATGCAAGATACAAGTACAAGGAAAACTAACAAATCTAAATAATAGCAGAAACAAATATAGCATGGTATAGTAGAATCAGCTAGCATGGTATACTAACATGTGTCAAGTGTAAAAGTCAAATAGCATGTAGACAGATATACATATAGTGTACAATAATGATGTCGAGTGATAGTGTCAGATAGATAACAGATAATCAGATAATTAGATAACTAGATAGTAGATACAGATAACAGATTCAGATTCAGATTCAGATACAGATGTCAGATAAAGATTCTTATAAGTCTTGTATTAATTACTAACTAGGTAGCACTTCATGTGCCATCCTTTTATCACATGGTTGCTACATTCAAAACAGCTACATTTGTAAATTTCGTAAGGGATCATATAGGGTCGTGTACTCAGGGTTCAGACAGATATCTGATAACAGATGCAGAATCTAGACAGACATATAGAACCTAGTGGTTCTCTTCCTCCCTACACCTTCCTATAGGAGTAATGTAGACAGGTTACAGAATAAAAGATAACAAATAATCATACGGAAAACATGGGCCCCCTTCTAAGTACACATTTTTATGCTTTCCTACTACTAGATCTTTCGCATAAACCCCGACTTGATCATTTTATAATTATTATCAGATAGATGTGTATGTGCATGAAACAGAGTAAATCTAGCATGATATAATGATCCACAAGTTTGGAATAACAGATAAACATGTACAGATGGTAAGATAGTCACATAACAGAACAAAATAGGGTACTTCCTAATTCAGGACAGCATGACAGTACAGTACTAAAATAGTGATTCCCGTTTCCACAAATATCGAATCTGGTATCTATCAGAGAATCTGGAAAATAGACTTCCAACCGTATCCAACGGATACATATAAGTCATATAGGGTTTTAGAAAAACATAACCCAAAACCAATTTGAAACCAGAAAATACATTCAGCTAGAAATCAGTAAATCGAATTCTCAGTCTAGAAAATAGCATCAAAACACCTTAAATAAATCCAAAAAAAATCTGGGCTATTCCCATATATGTCTAGTATCAGAATATCATGTTTCATGATTTTCTAGTAAGACTGGTTTAGCCAATAAAAATCAGAAAACATCAAGAAACGAAAGTTTGGCATATCTGGAATTCCCAACACTGCCGTACAAAAACTGTAATATCTCGCAAACCGTGAAACGAAATCCAAATCCGTCAACGGGAGATGAAAATAGAAAAAATAAGCTAGCTTTCATATTTCATAAATATTATTCATACAGAAAAAAGAAATAGGGTGAAAATACAAATCTTTACAGAACAGCGAGCAAAATCCAGCAAGTATAGTTTTTATAAACAACCATGAAACGGCATATAAAACTCTTCAATAAAGTCCACCAAAATTCTGGGTAATACCTAAATAGATATAAAAATACTGTGCAAAATTTCAGATCAAAATAATATGCTTAGCACTAGTGTCCAAATATTTTAGCCATCAAAATCATCAAGAAACGAAATTGGAAATGAAATACATCTCTGTAGTAAAACAATCATATTTCACACATATGAAAACAAAATCGATCAAGGTCAGAGAGTTCGGAAAGAAGATGGATTTCTCTAATAATCATGTTTAATACTGAAGTTAAGATACTGACCTTAATATGGTCAAAAATTGCAATCAAAACTGATCACTGACAAAATACAAATTTTCCTCTTAACAACAAATCAACATACAATATACGAAACTCGTTCCAAACATAACCAATCATATTATAGAGTCTACTAAATGTCCAAACATCATGAAATAGGGTACATAGCATGTCCACAACAAGTATATCACATGGATCCAAACAAACACACGATTTCTCATAATTATCCCACAAATATAATCACATCAAGAACGGTCAAAATCTAAGTTGTTTCATGTTAAACTTGTGTCGTGAGGCAACTATGGTCAATATCACTATAGAGACAATACTTATCAAGATACATCACACACGAGTTGTCTCTAGAACCCAACTACACTACAAGTGGAATTTATTACTTGTATCATACAAAGGAATTGAGTACAAGTTACTTGCCTTAACCGAAGACGAACGAACACCAAGAATAACGAGAACGGATCCCGATAACGAACAAAACCCACGAACGAAAACCACAAACCAAAGCAATCACACAACCACACGTGCAACCCACGTGCACGTGCAAACCCAAGAGAGAGAGAGACGGCCGGGATGGGGGACAGCAGCACTGGCCTTGTGCTGGCATTGCTGCTCCTGTTGCTGCTATCGATGTTGGCGGATGGGGAGAGCGGGAGAGAGATGGACGGAGGGAGAGAGATATGGAGATAGAGATGGTGGTGCTCAGGAGATGGTGGGGTTGCAGATTGGGCTGGCGACGTGAGTAGGGTGCAACATATGGGGTGCAGGTCGGGATGGGGATCGGCAAGGGGTGCAGGCGGATGGGGACGGGGGTGTTGATGGCGCTAACAGAGGGAGAGGGAGAGGTCGGTAGTTAGGCAGACTTAGGGTTAGGGTTTAAGTAGGAGGTGAGGGTTTTATATATGGCTGAGTTATTGGGTTATGGATATTTGGGTTAGTCGGTGTATTTGGGTATAATAGGAGTATGCATAGGATTAGTAAAATAGGAGTTGTATGGGGTTTGAAATAGGATTTGAAATAGAGTTTGTAAGCCATTATGATTTGGTAGTTGATTAGGGATCAATAGGAAATAGGATTATCAATAGGATTGGGCAAAACAAAGAACCACAAGCACCCACCACACGAGCAAAAAGAAACAAAGCTAGAATCCAATAAAAAATCACAATTGATAAAGAACGAAGCAAAAGACAAACAATCAGGTTCAAAGAGATAAAAAATGAAATAAAAAGAATATATATATTGAAAACAATTCCAATATACGGTCCAAGATACAAGAAGAGTATAAATACTCAAGAAAGAAGAAAAATACACCAAGAATACGAAAAACGAAAAACAGGGGTTACACAAGCAGTATTGATAGTAGGAGTTATTCATACATGACACCGCACAAATAAACTATTGTAGAATTGATTATTAGGTTGTTGTGATTGAATGATTGATTGATGTCTTGTTTGATGTTAAACTAGTGTATGGATGTATTCTTCGTTGTGCTTACTATATTATTGTGTTTACAATGTTGGATTTAAGATTACTTAAATATTGGATTGAAGTTCATTATGTTTAGATCGCTTTTTATGTCGAACCCTGATTTTTGCTATCTGCTTTGATATTGTGAGACGTTTTTGACCCAGTATTTGACATAAAAAATTATAACCTTCTGAACAGAAATTGTAGGTCTGTGTTTATAGTTCCAGAACATTTAAAATGTTTGAATTCCAAGTTTTATTACAAAAGTTATGGTGTTTTCATACTGCTGCATTTTTACCTCCAGAATTCCTGATTAATGTATCTCTTCATGTTTAAATTAGAATGCTATGTTAATGTTAGAATATGGCCCTGATAATTTCCAAATTGTTAGTTATCATGATTGGGAACGTAATGAATATTTTTGATGAATTTAAAATTGGGTTTTTACTGATCCTACAAATATAACAACTTGATGTCGGTTTTCCAAGCCTTATGGAACGTGTAACCTATAAAGAATGATGTGATTAACCTATCTATTTTTATCAAATTTTATTTTTTAAATATGCGTTGGAACCGAGCAGGAGTCTACTTTCTATAACGTCTAACGGATCCAGTTTTGGATTTCTATAGCAGCGGAAAATTCAATTTTGGTACAGTAACCTACTACTTTCCAGAACTGTGTTTCCTTATTTTCTTAATAGTTGTATATATATCGTTATATTGAATGGATTGAAGTATATAAATTGCATTGCATGCTCCTAATATGTTATTGTTACCATTCTAATTGATCGTCCTATGGTTACTTCTATTGACATCATCGTTATCGAATTTCTCTAAATTGCATAATGTATTGATTTTTCCGATAAAATATTTAACAAGCCGGGGTTTAAGGATTGACAAGTAGTGGACAATATAGAGACTGTACTCTGGAGAGGGGGCTCATGTTTCCGAAAAATATTGTATTGTTGAGTGTTTATCGATTGATTGTTGGATTACTGACCACAGTATCCCAATTCATCGTGCATCATTTTAGTGTTATCGTGCAACGAAGTTGCTATCGTTTTAGTGTTATAGTGTGCCGAGTACATGAACTATATAGTCTACCACTAGAGTATAAACGACTTTGATTGTATGCATCGAACCTGTGATATGGGATGCAATAGTAAGTACATTAGTTAGGCTAAAAACAAATAGACTTAAGAATTGACATTGCATATTGAACAATGTCATTGCTATTGACAGTGAACATTATTTAAGTGATATTGACATCGACCATTGAGTGTTGACATTGAATATTGAAATATAGTTTATTGTGATACCATCACATTGTTACCAGTGATAATGATTATTGTTATCGTCCATTGTTATTGATTCCTATTGCCTTATTGAATTCATTGTTATACCGTATTTTCATTGTTCATTGCTTTCTCTCTCACTTTCCATGACTTGCTCTAAGGACAATTTTTTCTCCTCTTTGTAGATGAGGTATTCACAGGTGATCAAGGAGAGTTACCTGTAGGACTTAGAGAACATACTTTATGAGGATTTACTGCTTTCTAGATTTATCGTTATTTTATTGGACTTCTTGTATTGAGTTTTATTAAACATTCTATTATGGGTTTTTGACCCGGAGATTGTTATTTGTTTCCAGATGTTGCATTATCGTATTTGGTTATTTAATGTATTATTCCAAGTATAATTGTTCATGTGATTTTTCTTATTGCATGCGTGGTTATATTTATCTTGTTATATCGTTGAGTTGAACCAAAAACAGCTTATAGATGACGCAAGTCATTCGCTGGGCCAGTGTCACGCGCTTGTGTTCCGTGTTTCTGGGAAGCGGGGCGTGACACCAGTAATGTCATTAAAGGTGGCGTTCCTCGCACCGCATCAATGGTGACCGATAAAGGAAAGCAATAAGCAATCCCGGACGCTAATCTTATCGAAACTGAAGACGATAAGTAAGTGGTTTCTCATAGCAATCGTAGTGAACTCCAGATCGATGAGCTCCAGTGACACCTTGATCAACGAGACAAAGAATTGGCCGAGGTCTGTAGCAAATTCGGAGAAATTAATGCTATCCTAGTGACTTGACTGCCAATACCTGCACAACTGCAATTAACAGCGCACATCTCTCAATTTCATATTCTGAGCCAACCTCCTTCCTGCGCGAGTCAACACAATAGCCCCAAGACTGGGACAGAAATATTGAAAGAAATCATCGAGGATCTTGTAACAAATAAACTCAAGGCTATTCTAGCCGATCAGAAGGCTGGGAGAATGGGTTTGTGCAAACGATGACTCTATCCCGCATCCTACGACCTCATCTCATATCCACCTGCATACATCATGACCGTGTTCTAGCATATGCAACACGAGTCAACACATTGCCCAATTTAAAGCCATGCGTGGGAATATAGGAAGCATTGATGGCCTCATTTACCGGAAGCGTGTCAAAACCCTAACATGGGTTCCTTTTGATTGGTGTTCTAACCTTCTACATGAATCCATACACACCTTTTCCCAGCTCGAAGCCCTGTTTCGTCAAAGGTTCTCTAATGTCAGCAAAGGCATTGCAATCATCAACCTCTCTAGAGCAAAGATGCTACCGGGTGAGAGTGTCACGAACTACATCACCAGATGGTGAAACCTTAATGTGAAATCAACCTTTTTCTCAAGAGCAAATAGTAGGCCTCTTGCTTGGTAATATCAACAATTGAATGGAACCCTTCCTATGCTCACGAAAAAACAAGACGTTACAAGAGCTTACAGAGCGAACTCAGGGTATTGAACAATCCCAGACAGACATGCCTTTCAAGTTGTACAAAGGAAAAACAAAGAGCCAGAACAACCCTTGCACTGAGAAAATGGGTCCTCATGCCAAAACCGCCTAAGCTGAAAATGTGTAAGGGGAGAAATCTAACTCAAATCCAGCGTGTGGTGGAGATAATGAATCTTCTATGTCGAAAATTGGGGCAAGGTCCCTACTCTCAAAGAATGTCTTAGTCAACTCCACTCTTAGAGAAAAACTCAAATTTGTTCTTTCTCTACGAGACACAAATGAATATGAAAAATTTGACACCTTCTTATAGGTAAGCTTCGGACTAAGGAAATAAAGAGAGAACTTCTGCTTCTTGAGATGACGAATGAAGCCTCGATGCGCATGACCCAATGACTAAGGTTTGTTCCTTAAAAAGGGATAATGTCCGCAAAATATTTGAAGATGCCTTGAAGAAAGGTGTCAAGTTGCTAGAGCCAAAGATACCTAATCAAGTAAACAAGGTTAATGAGCAAGACTATTGTCCTTACCATAGAAGATTGGGGCATACCATTGAAGAGTACTATGTCTTCAAGGATTACATCTAAAAAATAACACAAGGTAGCGGAAATATTTGTCTCCAAGAATGCTATCATATATGAATCCTCTGGAATTTCTTACTTTGTTCAGGTGATCGGCGACTGCCAAGATTGACAGCTCTTCCTGATAAGAAAACCCATAAAGATGGTCAAAGCCACCCAAAACACCCCAAGCATCAAGCTGGGACAAGCAAGCCATACAAAGCCTCCCTCTTAGATGTCTAAGATCAGACTAATTAGACAAAGGTGCATACTGGCAGAGCCAGGCAAAGTAGTCGACAAGAGATCGGTAATCCATGAATACATTGACTCCCTTGACGTCTATGTACAACTAGAGCGGAAGAAGATCACTCTTCAAGAGTTCATCCCTCTCAAATTATTCAAAGACGAGGAACCAGGATGATGAATCGAAGTATGTTGAATGGTTTCCCGCAGCATCAAAGGGTCTGACCTACCACTAGCATCAAACGACCCGAGGAGTGCAACACAGTTGACTAATCGGTCTTGAGCTTTTCCATCCCCAAGAAGATCGTCGCTCCAAAATGGGGCAACAAAATAGACAGGTGCTGCAGACAGTCTTCCATGTCAGCCTTCAAACAACGCTCATCTACAGAAAGTTAGAGCAACTACTGGAGTTAGTAGAGTCATCGAATCTGCCACCGTCTCCTTACGAAGCAGTCCCCAATGAGGACTCACGTTAGCATTATGGAGGCACAAACTCATAAGGAGAAACTACCTGCCACTTCATGAGGAGAAACAAACTAAAGTCCCTTGTTTGGGCTCAAGCAGGTATCAAAATCGTGCGGGTTAAGAAATAGTAGTCACCGACTACGTTAGAGTGCTCCATAGCTCCGGTAACCGCAAAGCCTCCAAAGGGCACTCCCAGAATGACAACCAACCCAATCGCTCAAGAACTCTTCGGTCAAAGAAGGCAAGCTATCTCTCTAGCCACCAAGGCATCCTCAAATGCACTCGTCGAAGCATCCCTAAGCTGGGAAACCAGTAGTTTCGATCGAGCGACTACTCCCAACACTGCTAAATGGCCAACACAGGACACCATATGTCCACAAACATCTCATCAAGTCGCGCCCGAGCAGTCGGCCACCAAACACTTGACCAAGAGAAATATATAATATCACAGCTTAGGTATGCAATCCGAATGGTTTAGTTGGATATTCCTCAACCACCAAATGACTCAACCCAACATGATGTTGCCCTATATGACAATTTAGGTCAGTTCAACCTCCAACTTGGTCATAAGACAGAGGAAAGTAATGTTGCTCGTAGATGAATAACCAATCGATATAAAGATGGGAACATATATTGGTCCCCCTGAGTACATCCCTCCCTACATATTCAGGGAGACTCGCTTATGCAACATCTTCAATTATGGTAGCGACTCTGTTGATGAGCTTTACTTCCCAACCGACTACAAAGTCAAGAAACGAAAGCACCAGCAAGTGCTCGGTAATGTTGCCTTAACACCTACCTGAAGGGAAGAAGTTGCCAAAGCCCATACAAGAAGGGCACCACCCACCGAACCAAAAGGAGCTCAAAATTGGGGAATCAATGAACCCGCCTGAGCTAGACAAGGTGGACTTCAATATATTCGCCCACCTTAGGAAGTCCCTGCTATCCTCAACATATATGATGCGCTCCTCTTGTCTAAAGGTGCCAGTGAATACGAGTCAATACGAGTCACACTTCTCAGAAATGACCATGAAGGAAGCACTCTACAGCCTCCACACGGAAGCAATCGATTTCTCATGAAAAAAAATGATCTTGGGTGATCGCCTGCACTCGATCTCTGTACATCATCAGGCACTGTGAGCACAAAAAAGTCAATTGCATCCTAATCGATCCAGGGTCCTCCATTTGTACCTTGAACATTCATGTTCTCAAGCGCATATCTTTGGGCATTCAACATCTTAGCAAGGAGAAAATCACCATCTTCGGTTTCTACCAAAACTATCAAGAAGACATAGGCGGTGGTACTACCACTCGAGGTCGGCGGGCTTCACACCGAAGCCAAGATATACATCATAGACGCAGATCATCATATGAAATCCTACATTGGATGCCATATTACATCACTATAGGATGGTCCCATCTACCATCCATCCGTGTATTAAATACATATGGAACGGGGAACAAAGAACAATCGCAGGCAAAATATAGCCTTTTGAAGTGCACAAACCCAGATACGATGATGCCCGATGTTTCTTGGATTCAACTGTGCAATTGCAGTCTGAGCCTAAAATGGAGCTACCTCACTATGACAGCTCAAGTAACGATGAAGATCCAGAGTCCATGAGCACAAGTGGTGCAATGTTTGTATGGGTTGGGGTTTGCAACCTCAAAATAAAAGAAGATAGGATAGAGCCAACCAGGCTTCCTACTTGCATGTAGGAAAAGCTCACACACATTACAAACCATGTAGAAAAAGCTCACAACCAGGCCTCCTACTTTCAATGCCTAGGACTCCATATGGGAGAACCAGTCACATTCTATCCAAAGCCAAAGCTTCCAGCACTGAAGAAAATATTTTTGCACCTATCGAGCCACGCAAATGACAAAGGAGGGATGTCGTAATTCCCTCCCACTACTAGGATAGCCTGAAGGCTCTCTTCAAGAAAGTGGGCTGTCCCCTTAAACAGGATAAGCATCAGGCTCTACTCTTCTAATAACTCTGGGACCTTCCACAACAAAGGAGCCCACGACGAAGCAACAAGAAAGGAGGCATATGTTACCACTCGGGTAACTAATATGCAACATGCAATATGGTCACCATATCCACGAATGACAAAAACAACTTCTTTACATTCGAAGCTGCAGCCGAACTAGAAGAAGGCAGGCAAGGAACAGTCGACGTCTTACAACCTTGTCATCTGGAAAGACTGTGACCTGCATTCATCAGTACTCTCGTAGGGGCGAGTGAAAATGTAACCCCTGTTTTTCATTTTCTGTATTTGGGATGTATTTTTTTCTTTTGAGTATTTAATCACATTGCATTCTACTACTCTGTTTGAACTGTGTAATTGATTTTCGTTCTCTATATATTCATCTATTTGTTTCGTCACCCTTTATTTGATCTTCTTGGTTCAATTGTCTGGCTATTGTTCCATTCCTGGTTGATTGAGCTATTATTTTGATCCTCATTATTAAATTGTTCATGCCCTATTTTATTTATTCATTTGGTTACTATCTCATTTATTGGATCATTGTATAATTCTCTTGGATCTTTTACAAACCCAATAGCAACATGCTCAAGACCCTAAATCCATTAACACCCTAACCCATTTTACACCTAACCCTAACTTTACCCATCCCCATATAAATACCCTACTGTTCTTCTACTCTATTCATATACTAAACCCTGCAACTACAATATTGTTTCCCTACTGTTCATCATCTCTCCCACTCATCTCTCTCCCTCTACCCTGTGTATGTCTTGTAACAGTATACTGAAAAGCAATGCTTTGAGTATAAGTGGGAGATTGTTAGGGTTATATACTGAAAGCATCACTTTTGTATTAACTTTATTTCCTTATGAGAATCATTATGGGCATATGTTTGCATATTGTGTTTATTATAATATTAATACAAGTATCTGATATTCTATAAGGTTAATAATATGGTGTGAGGTGACACACAGAAGATCATATTATCAGTTCCCTATGGAATATATAAATGGTTCACAACCTAGACGGACTTGGACAATCCATTGGAAAGGTTGTAGTGTAATCTGGTATTAGTCTATCTTGACTATAGGTTTACACTAGTACACTTTGTGTGTATTGAACAGGACCACTTGAGGTTGTTCTCTTTGTACTGACTACAAAAGAGAACAAACACCTCTGTTATTATGGATGCTTATGCTCTTAATCCAGATATAATAACAGACATGTATATGCAGTGTGCATTACTTTGACTCATAAAAGAGTGAGATTTATTATGGATCAACAACCTCTATGAATTGGGTAATAGCATTGTATGTATGATGGGCTATTGATTGTAAAAAGAATCCATGTCCCGATACGTCGGGTTGATGATGTCCCCTTAAGGAGCTCATAAGGATTGTCATGTAAACCCTGCAGGTGGATTACATCCGACATGACAACGTTGAGTGGTACTACTTAAGGATAAAAGATACCGATCAATATAGTTGTCAGTAACTTAATTTGATCGACGGACATTCGATATCTTAACATGGGGAGCTGAACGAGCATATAATAAAAGGAGCCCATAAATATAATTTGGGATTAGGAAGGTAGTGCAACAATAGCTCTTTAGTGGACCGAGCTATTGTTAATGGGCCTGGGTTGTGTGTTCGGGCTGAACACGGGATACCCAGATTCGTTAGGAGACCTAACCCTAATTTTTCTTCATGGTCCCTGCCGTAGCCTTATATATATATCCTCTATTCTCTGGCCGTCATATCATTATCAGAGATAAGAAGTTTTCTCTAAATTCGTGATTCACATAAGGAGAGAAAGAGAGGTCAGCCAAGGAGAAGAAAGGTTGGTAGACCGTCACCCACACGACGTCCAACCCAAGGAAGGAATATGTGCAGAAGATCTTGGGATCGCTGACGGCTCGAGGTTGCTAGAAACTATCGTCTTCTTCTCATCGCAGGTATAATTCGTGAACCCTAGATTCCGCTATAAAGGGTTAGATCACGTATTAAATCTGTTAAGCTTTTATGATCGATACGCACACCAATCTGTGGTCCTGGGAATCATCGCAGTTCCATCACCTGTCCTATTTCCCGACCACCATGCGCTAGCCCCTCTGCCTGCCGACCACCCCTCGCGATCCCTGCTCGCGGTGCCACCCCGTCGAGCCCCCCAGTTGCCAGCCAGACAACAGTAGCATCCCCTGTAGCCACCCTCGTGTCCCTACTGGCCTCATCCTATCGCTCACACCGCTGTACCACTCCACCCGCCATCCTCCTCCTCATCGACTCCCTGGCAGTCGACGCTCTGCCACCTCCCTGTTCTCCTCCACCGGGCCACGACGACCACCGCCATGGTCACTCGCCGTACCTCTACTGTTCTCCCCTGAAATAGAGCACATTGCCTTCCACTTGTGTGTTGCCACCTTGCCATCCAAACCACCACCAGCGAGACCACCGAAGCTTCTCTCGTCCACCTGCGATCGCCTCGAGCTCCACCATGGCCACCGTCTAGTACCCCCCTGGCTGCCACTGTCTCTGTGTGTTCCCACCGACTGTGAGCTTCACCTTGAATGTGGGCTATTAATCTCCTCTTAATCATCAACATGTTGATCTTGATCTTGATCTCTTGATATGGACCATCCGATCGTCCATCATCTTGATCATCATTCTCACCATTAGTGTGATCTTGGTCGTTCGATCTGATCGTGATCTTGATCATGGCTTTGAACCTCAGCCGTCTGATGCATTTTGATTATCATATCCATCATCAGATCTTGATCATCGGGATCCGTGCCGATTGTGCTCGTTGCCCGGGAATCCGTTCCCGTTATTCTCGCTCTTTCCTTCGATTTATCATCAATTTCAAGGAAAGTAACTTGTATTCCATTTTGTTGTATAATACAAGTACTAAATACCGCTTGTAGTGTAGTGTTTCAAGATCCATTCTCATGAAAACCCTTGATTAGGTCTTGTCTCTACTTGTTGATCTATTCGTAGTCGTCCTTGGTTACACACACGACATGAAATAACCTAGAAATAATTAATTCTTGTTTCATATATGTATGTTGTTCGTGATCCATGATGTGTTGTATGATCTTGTATGTACGATGTTTTAGTCATAGTATAGCTTGTTGAAAACTTGTTAAACACCCTATACCATGTTGCTTGGACATCTAGTATACCATATTTCATATTTTGTTATGATTTGGATGTGTATTATATAACCTAGTTGATTTTATGGATAAAGAATATTTCTATTTGTGCTGTTACCCTATTTTTGTTCAGTGTTTTAAACCCTATTAAGATCCGTATATCAAAATTATTTGTGAATATGAATTATAGAAAAATCTGTCCACTTTCCAGAATTTTTGACAGATCTTAGTTTCGATTTCTGAGTTGCAAGTTATTGTTGTTTTACTACAGAGGTGTAGAAAAATAACAGATTTGGTTTTATGTGAATTTTGGAGAGTAAATTATTTTTATACTGATGTGAAAGGTAATATTTTGATCCATTATTTTGCTGATTAGAACTGGACTTGACTGGGATTAACCTCTAATTTTTGTGGATTTAATTGATGACTTTTACAAACTATTCTATACTTGCAAACAACTATTATACTTGCAGAATTTTCATGCTGTTCAGTAAAGAACCTTAATTTCAACCTGATTCTATTTGCTTTTTATAAAAACTTTGTGAATATGAGTTCTAGCCTACTGTATCTATTTTATCACCCTTTTAACTGATCTAGATTTTGATTTATATTTTGTGATCTATTTTTGTTTTAGTACTGCTGTGTTTATGATTCCAGATTTACAAATTTGCTGTATCTTGCTGTTTTCTGATTTTATTTGACTATGATATCTACGTTAGAAAATTATGAAATAATATTTGCTGTAAACATAATAGTGAATACCCCAGAATTTTTTTGGATTTAATCAGTAAGTTTTTATGCCATTTTCCTGTTTATAAGTACAAACTTCTGATTTCTGACTGAATGTGTTTACTGGATACAATTATGTTTTGAGTCCTGTTTTTGTGAAATACAATATAACTTATATATAATTGCTGGATTCGACCGAGAGTCTATTTTCCAGATTTTGTGACGGATCCAGGTTTGCATATGTGTGGCAACGGGAATCCCAAATTTAGTGCAGTACTGTCTTGCTGTCCTGACCTAGAATTTTCATTGTCCTACTCTTTTACGTGTTGTCTTTCACCCGTGCATGTTTATCTTCCAACCTGAACCTATTACTTGATCATACCATGAACTTCTTCCAATGTTTTGCACACGTACATGATTGTTTGATAACAATAATAAATAACCACGCTGAGGGTTAAGGGAGAAACCTTACTAGTAGACAATATAGGTATGTGTACTAGAAGGGGGTCCGTGTTTCCCATTACTTGATGCCATGATTTCATGATTACATAATTCATGCTAGTTATTACTACTTGATGCAATGATTTAGTGATTACATGATTCATGCTTGTTATTATTATATGATGCCCTGCGTTCACGATTACATGATTCATGTTGTTACTTGTTACTTGTTACTTGACGCCTGAGTACATAGCCCTATAGAAATTCACCACTAGATCTAAACGTAACTTGTATGAATGTAGCAACCATGTGGTAAAAACCTAGGACGCATGAAGTGCTCCCTAAATAGGACTAGATGCAAGACTTGAACATGATTACTTGACACTTGTTAATCGTGACTCGTTTACATGATACTTGATCACTTGATACTTGTTACTTGTTACTCGTTTACATGATACTTGACACTTCTTACATACCACTTGCGCTCGCTCATCTTGCCATGCTAGTTGTTCTATTTTGTTGCCATGTCTATTCTATGCCATGTTTGCTTCCGCTGTTACTCTTTATTAGTTTATTCTTTTTCTGTACTTGTGCCTGCGCTACAAGCGGCTCATAACTTGCATTGACGGGCATTTTGTTTCTCTTTCCTTTTTCTGCAATTTGTTAAATTGCAGATTATGGTGATCATCTACCCGATGAAGTAGGTGATCTGAGCTTTTAGTTATTGGAGTTCTTGCTATATCTATTTATTTCTTGTTGCTTATCTTGAATAAATGTAATTGTCACATGATTATTTGTATTGGGCTTTTTGTCTCAGACTTGTGTTTTGTTCCAGGCATGATTATTTGAAATTCAGTATTCTTGCTTCTTGTTTCAAGTAATCTTGTTGACTATATTGATTCAGTTATGCATGCGTGGTTGACTATTCTTTTTGTATCTCTCATGTTTATACTTGTGCTTGTTGTAAAGATCCTGACAGCTTATGAATGGTGAAAGTCATTCGCTAGACTTAGTCACGTATCCATATTCCGTATCTCCTTTTTGGGAAGCGGGGCGTGACAAGGTTTTTAGTGGTATAAGAGCACCAGGTTTGGCTAATGTATTAGTTTGACTAATATGTTAGACAAGTTTGGCTCGATTAGGATTGGCTCAACAGTACACAGACCACACAGTAACATGAATGAATTATAATCAACATTGATCTGGATACTGGTCTTGTTTCGCTCATTTTGATCCCTTCTTATTCAATCCCTTGATTCCTTGATTCTTCCGTCTTTTTCAGTCGTCCTTTTTGATTAATTTCTTCTTAGCTATGAATTCATTCTTTTCGTACCAATATCTTTCTGATTCTAGTGCTATCCATTCTTTTCTTTCTTAGTTGATTTGTTGATCGACATCATTGGATCTACTACGACTTATCAGCGGCTTGGATCCTCACCAGGAGAGGAAGTGTCGTCTTTTGGTCCGAGATGTGCATGCAGAGTCCCAGGATCTCAGGAAGTGTTCAGAATTTGAAGTTGCTAGGAGTTCGAATTTCATGCTAGAGAGAGGCTATTTGGACGTGTCGAAGATATGGTAAGCCACTAAGCAGATTGCTGGAGATAATGAATGTTATTGGCAGAGTCTTCCATGATCAGTGTAGCGCAGTGGAAGAGTGTGGGCCCATAACCCGCAGGTCTCAGGATTCTCTTGTTGTTTCTCCTTCCCTGCATTGTTTGTTTCATTCCATCCCTTATATTTGTCTTCATCCGTTGACTCATTGGTTGGTCTAACTCTTCCTTGTCCATCATTTCTTTGATTCCAGCTCTGTCTATTTTTTCATTTCTTTGCTTTGTTATCTTGCAAGTCTTGTGTTGTTTCTTCTTCATTTTTGATACCGGTTACTTCTTTCTTGCATTCAATTTCGCCATCACGCACCAATTCATTGATTGATTCAATTCTTCCCTGACATTTCTATCCTTGATTTTAGTTCTACCTACTCCCTTCTTGCTTTGTTATCTTCTGTTGTTTCTTCCCTTTTGATATTGTTTATTCTCTTTCATGCATTGCATTTGACAACATTGTTATCCACTTCTTTATTTTTTCTGGTGTTGCCCCCATTTCATTTCTATTTCCCTAATTCTCTGTTCTGTTATCCCCCAAGTTTGCTTTTGCCTTGTCCTATGTACCGCCTGAGCAAATTTCGAGGACATAATTTTATTGTAAGGTGGGTAGGATTTGTAACCCCGAGTTTTCATTTCTGTAATTTGGATGTATTTTTTTCTTTTGAGTATTTAATCACATTGTATTCTCCTACTATTTTTGAACTGTGTAATAGATCTTCGTGCTCTATATATTCATCTATTTGATTCGTCACCTTTTATTTGCTCTTTGTGGTTCAATTGTCTGCCTATTGTTCCATTCCTGGTTGATCGAGTAATTGTTTTGATCCTCATTATTAAATTGTTCATGCCCTATTTTATTTATTCATTTGGTTACGATCTCATTTATTGGATCATTCTATAATTCTCCTGAAACTTTTATAAACCCTATAGCCACATGCTTAAGACCCGAAACCCACTAACACCCTAACCCTTTTTAACTTTACCCATCCCTATATAAATACCCTTTTGTTCTTTTACTCTATTCATATACTAAACCATGCAGCCGCAATATTGTTTCCCCACTGTTCAGCATCTCTCCCACTCATCTCTCTCAATCTACCCTGTGTATGCCCCCGTCCTGTTTCCCGACCACCATGTGCCAGCCCCTCTGCCTCCCGACTAACCCTCGCGCATCCCCACTCGCGATGCAACCCTGTCGAGCCCCCTAGTCGCCAGCCAGACGACAGCAGCATCCAAAAATGCCAGCATCCCCTGCAGCCACCCCCGCGTCCCTACCTACCTCCTCTTGTCACTCGCACCACTGTGCCGCTCCACCCGTCATCCTCCTCCTCGTCGACTCCGTGGCAGTCGACGCTCTGTTCTCCTCCGCCGGGCCACGACGACCACCACCATGGTTGCTCACCATACCTCCTCTGTTCTCCTGCCGAAACAGAGCACACTGCCTTCCGCCTGTGTGTTGGCACCTTGCCATCCAGACCGCAACCAGCTAGACCACCAAAGCTGCCCTCGTCCACCTGCGATCGCCCCGAGCTCTATCATGGCCACCATCCAGTACCCCCTGGCTGCCACTGTCTCTGTGTGTTCCCACCGACTGTGAGCTTTACCTTGAATGTAGGCCGTTGGTCTCCTCTTGATCATCAACATCTTGATCTTGATCTGGACCGTCCAATCGTTGATCATCTTGATCATCATCATCGCCATGAGTGTGATCTTGGTCGTTCGATCCGATCATGATCTTGATCATGGCTTTGAACCTCAGCCGTCTGATGCATTTTGATTATCATCTCAATCATCATATCTTGATCATCGGGATCCGTGCCGATTGTGCTCGTCGCCCGGGAATCAGTTCCCATTATTCTCGCTCTTTGCTTCGATTCGTCGTCAATTTCAAGGAAAGTAACTTGTATTTATTTTTGTTGTATAATACAAGTATTAAATACCGCTGTTGTAGCGCTCCGAATTTCCAAAATAATATCTTAGAAATACGTGGCACAATTCCCAGCATCAACTTCAATGTAATATTAAACACAGTCCAAAAACATAGATAATTTTTATTTCAAACTTTTTATTACAACAGTCATTTACTACACAGCGGAATACAAAACACCTTGAATTACAACTTTCTTTTTACAACACTTCTTTTACAAAATTTACACAAAAGCTCTATTACATCAATTTATCTCAAGCATCCAAACCCCAAGCTCTAAGCAACAACAACCTGTAAAACATGAGACTAAAGATAACCCTAATCCCTAAAACTATAGTGGTCAGCTATAAAGGTGTGAGTGACATAAAAACAAGCAACAAGCAACATAATTAATCATAAAACACTGAGTCATCAACAACATGTATTAACAGCACGAATAAATGAAATGAGAAATAACAAATAAGTAAAGCATGAAAACATCAAGGAATATAAGATAGTAATTAGAAATTCATGAAAATGTCAAGTGATTCTAGACTAAGTGTCAAGTGTAGAAAAAACAGGAAAATACAAGCATAAAACCAAGTCAAAAAAACACAAGCTCTATATGCTGACTCTCTAATGCATACTTGTCGGATTCTATGCATTCCATAGTACATAGGTCCGGTGCAAGCCCTTAATGATCTCCACTTATAGAGATAACCCCTCGCTATGCACCTAATCCTAATACGGTGATGAGAAACAAGATCCAGAATACTCCGCGAATAGGCACATAGCCCTCGACGTGCAAGCATCATGTAAGATAGCTCAAAAACAACCGGAGAATTATCTGCCGTGTACCCCACGAATAGGCTTGCAAGGCCCTCGAGGTGCAGATACACCGAACACATTCCGTGAATAGGCCTGCCGACCCTCGACACGCGAATGCACCCTGCATGCTCCGGGAATAGGCCTGCAGACCCTCGACACGCGAACACACAAATGTTCTCTCGAGACAGAACAACAGACAGTCCTAGAACGCATCCGTTGGACTAACAAAACCATGAGCCTATACTTACGTTTTTGTCACGCCCCGCTTCCCAAAAATACGGAATGCGAGCACGTAACAAAAGCCCAGCGAATGATTATTATCATCCTTAAGCTGTTTCAAAAAATCCTTACAACATGTCACAGTAAAATCAGAGTCAGAAGCCAGAAAAGTCAACCACACGCACATATGAACCAAATACCAATCAGAATACTTGAAATAAAATGCATTAATCTCAAATAGTCATGATCTGAATAACACAAATAATCCTGGGTCACATCGCTCAAGTACAAGAAATAATACAAATCTCAAAATACAATATTGTCCAAAGTAAGCAATAAGAATAGTAATAGCAAATTTCAGCCTCTAGCCCATTATCTTGCCAATACCTTTAGGAACCTGTCCTCCAAAATCTGCAATTCATAGAATGCAGGAAAAAGGAAAAGAGAAAATACAGTACCCGTCAATGGCAAGTCCGGGTCACAAAATAGAGTAGGATACAAGCACATGGAAACTAACTAACCACAGGATATACTAATAGGTAAGGGTAACATATGTCAAATGTAAAGTCAACAGGTAAACAGGTATCATGTATAATTATCAGGTAATCAGGTAGTCAGGTAAATATGTATCAAGTATCAGGAAATCAGGTAACAAGAATATCAGGATAATCAGGTAACAGGTATACCGGTAACAGGTAATCATGTATTAATATCTTGTATTATTACTATCTAGGTAACACTTCATGTGCCATCATTTTATCACATGGTTGTTACAGTCAATGCAGTTTCGCTTTAGATTTTGTAGTGGACCATAGCAGGGCAGTATACTCAGGTATAGGAAACAGTAATCCAAATCATATACCAAATTCCAAATAATCCAAATCATATACCAAATTCCAAATAATCCAAATCATATACCAATTTCCAAATAGTCCAAATCATATACCAAATTCCAAATATGGGAAACACGGGCCCCCTTCCGAGTACACATTTCTGAATTATCCACTACTAGATCATTCCCTTAAACCCCGGCTTGTTTCTTTTATTATTAAGATCATCAACAGGCATGAGAGTTTACTAAATAATGTCAAACTAACAGGTTATAATCAGGTTTAGGTTCAGGGAATTAGATCAGCAAGTATAGGTACTATACCTTCACAAATACGAGCAACTTAGCGTATGTTTATAATCAGGACAGCAAGACCAGTCTGTACAAAAACAATGATCCAAAGATCTACAGGCATGCAAATCATGATCCGTCAAAGGATCTGGAAACTAGACATCCACACGCTTCTAACGGGTATAATAAAGTTCTATACTAGTTCACGACATCTCGACTTAAAACACATTCCAACACAGTTTTTATGTACAGCCAGAAAACACGGGAATGACTTAAACCACATGAAAACAGCAGGTAAAGTCATCAATTAAATCCACGAAAATTCTGGGGTAATCCCCTATATGTATAGTCTAAAAATATAAATTTTCATATTTTTTCAGAAAGTATAGATATGTTGTCAAAAATGAAATATAACACAAAACACGGTTTTGATGGATCTGGAATTTCTCAACACTACTGTACAAAATTGAACACAACTTGCAAACAGCACATCGAAATCCACTTCCGTCAAAACAGGATGAAAGTAGATACAATTACCCAACTTTCATATCTCACATGAAATATTCATACAGTAATTAGAAATAGGAAGAACACGGCATTCAACATACAATCACACGTAGTTTACAGCAAAAGTGCTCTATGGAAAAGAATATAAGACATCACTCAAAACTCATCTTTTAATTATCAAAAAAATCAGGGAACTACCTAACATCATGGTGAAACACTGGACAAAGTCTTGTGGCATGAAATTATGTATAACTTGGATCTTGAAAATAAATAGATAGTAAAATCTACCCCGAACTGAATCTGGAAACTACCGATATACAGTCACTAAAATAATCATAACTAATTTATACAAACTCCAAACGGGGTGAAATCAGTGGGGTTAGAAATTAGATTCAATCCTCTACAATTTATTAAGAAATGTCTATGTTGAGATTCAGAGTCTAACCCAGGCAAAAACAGCAATCTATTCAGTACAACCCAAATTTCCAGATTTCACAACTAAACCTCAAAACGTCATAACTCCTACAAAAATGATCCAAACTCATCCAAATTCAAAACGCAGCCTACCCATTATCTAAATATTATATCTAAGGGTTTCTATCATTTCAAAATCTAATATTTCTCATATGGGTGTTCATCATACATCGGGTATACAATATGTCGCATACGCGATCAAAATCGCGTTTGGGTGAATCCTAAGGCATAAACCTATCAAACTCCATGTCCTAAGTCATCTATGGCCTGTTTTGAACAATAGAGACGAAACCCACAAATAAAATTATCATCTATGGCCATCTCTAGTCTCAAACTACCCTATGTGTGAACTTTCGACTTGTACCAACCTAAGAAATTTAAGTACAAGTTACTTGCCTGGATGAAGACGATGAATCCAACCAAAAGAAGAGAATAACGAGAATGGATTCCCGGGCACGAACTCAACAGCAACGAACCACGAACAAGATCACGAATCCAAAGAGCAATCGATCATGGACATGAGCGGACGGCTGAGATTCAAGGGATCACGATATCAAGGTGATCGGATCAGATCAGACGACTCTGATCGAAGATCAAGATCAAGATCGAGATGTGATCAGTATCTTGATGATGAAGATGATGATCGGACTAGATCGACGATCGGACGGCCAACAATCAAAGATGATCTAAACTCCAAGATGATGCGATAAGATCCAACGGTCCATAATCCAAGGGGATATTCAAGGTCCAACGGTCCAAAATAAGAGATCGAGAACGGACGACCAATATTCAACCATCAAAACTCACACGATCAAGAAATCCAACGGACGGCTCACATCAAAACTAACAACTCCATGATGATGATGATCATGATGCGATCAACGGCTCCAATCTAATCCATCCAACTTCAAGATCAAGAACCCATATAGGCCACAACTCCATGGCCAAGGCTGCACTGTGTGGAAGTCAGACGGAACACGGGCGGCTGCGCACAGGAGGACGGTGCTCGAGGCAGTCGCGGGGGCTTGCGTGCTGTCGCTGCCGTCGTCGGAAGGTCGGGGAGGGGGGGCTGCCGCAGGGATGCTGGCT
Organism: Hemerocallis citrina; assembly: GCA_017893485.1. NCBI lineage: Eukaryota > Viridiplantae > Streptophyta > Magnoliopsida > Asparagales > Asphodelaceae > Hemerocallis > Hemerocallis citrina. The sequence goes on along the minus strand of CM030358.1, from coordinate 340,029,213 downwards.
GCTGTGCTGAGAGGTGGACGGGGCTGTCGCGCGCTGCAGTGGGGTCGCGGAGAACGACTGAGGGAGGTGGTCGGGGTGCGCACGGTGTGCAGTCGGGGCTGTCGCAGTGCAGCGCGGCGCGCGCTCAGGGTGCTGAGGTGCTGTGTGAGGGGGAGGTGCGGGAGTTGTTGCGGAGTAGGGCGAGGAGCAAGGGACGATGCGGGCTGGCGACGCAATGGTTTGACGAAGAGGCGGCGGGTGGATGAAGGGGAAGACGAAGAAACTGGTTGCATGGGTTTTATAGGTAGATTAGGAGGTCGGTTAATAGGGTAGGGGACGATTCGGGTGTGGGCTTAAGTTGGGTGCAGGTTTGGGAAAAATAACAAATGGTTTTGGGCTGTTGAGAAATGGGTTTTGGATGTAAGTGGTTTGGTGGTTCAGTTAATGAGTAATACAAATAGGTTAGTGGGTAGTTTTAGTTTGGGTTTAAAGTTGGGTAGTTAGGATTAGTAGGATTTAAATATGGGAAGTATTAGGAATTTAATAAATGGGTATTAGGAAGTAAATAAATAAGTAAATGAATAAATAAGTAAATAAATAAAATAAATAAATAAATAAAATAACGAATAAAAATATTGTCTCTAATAAAATGCAATTTGCATTACAAAATATAATTTATACAATTAGTCTATAAAAATGAATTTTTAATAACTAGCCAAAAACAAAAATAATATCAATAATACTAATAACAATAATAATAGAAATTGATAAAGGAATGATAATACTACTAATACAGAAATCAGAGTATTATTAATAAAAATAAGATTTTTATTAAAAATGTAAAAATTCATATAGAATAGTTACAATAAAATTATTGATCGAAAATAGATTTTAATGGAAAATCCAATAATACATTTTGACAAAAGAATTTTGAAAACTGGAAAAATAATTTGAGAAAAATTTTAAAATACGGAAAATATACAAAAATACATTTTTTGAAAAAAAAACAGGGGTTACAGTTTTCCAAGTTCCATTACATCCCCACTAGTGCCTGTCCTTAAGTTGATTATCATTAAACGACAAAAATCCCTATCTCTAGAGTTAGTGTATCCTGCCGGACTTAAATACTGAACATCAACTAAATCAAGACTCCCTAAGTCTAACTCAACAATCTTAACTTGCCGGTTCACAGGACTCCCACTCAACTCCTAGAGATCTCAACAAGACCAAAATTCACAAATCCATCGTCAAAACGATCATAGAGAGAAACCTCTTCAATCAACAAAACCCAAATATTTTTATAAAATTTCCGAATCCAAATCCAATAATAAAATATCTTGAAAGCATATGTTCTATAGAAAGAATAATATCTAGAATAGTAAGTTATAGATCCAAAAACATTTAAAGAATCAACCATTTAAAGAACACCTGGAAAACTCAAGAAACATTAGTAATAGTCGATTGCAAACCAGAGTCGGTTGACTGTCCAGAGCGAAGATTCCACATTTTAAAGAAAATAATTCTAAGTATTGATGGTCGACTGTAAAAGACACCAGTCGACTGTCCAGAGCAAAAATCCAACACCTCGAGAAAATATCAAAACAGAGCAGAGACAGTCGACTGGAGAAATGGTTCAGTCGACTATTCCGCACGAGATTTCAAGAAAAATGAGAAAACACAGCAGCCAGGTAGCGACGGTCGACTGTCGAAACATACCAGTCGACTGCCTCACCTACAGACAACAATTTGGGTTGTGCATAATTCAACCGATACGAAGATTTACATTTCAAAAATGAAATCTATAAAAAGTATATTTCTGATATGATCAAATAAGACTTTTAGGATATACAAGGATCCATAAAAACCAATCAAAAACCACCTGAATTGATAAAAATAACTTTTTGATGAACTTCTTCAAAATAAAAACAGGAACGTGTGCATACATCAAAATTAGAGTTTTAAGAATAAATCATACATCAAAATAACTTTGTTTTATATTCCAAACATATCAATACCAAAAAAGTTGAGATATAGTCAAATCCTTTGAGACACATAAAACCCTATTTCTTCTAAAACAATAAAAATACTATATTCCTGAAAACGTTTGTGCATGTTCGTGCACCAAAGAAAACTTCACCAATCCATAAACTAAAATAACAAAATATTCAAATATCAAACTTAGTATTTGAGTAAATCCAAATTCAAATGAAATCTTTCACCAAAATCACAAATCCCCAAATTAAATCAAAAAATGTATAAATCCCCAATTTTAGTCATCACAACTCAAATCCTCAAGACATGGGCTTTTAATCCATTACTCATTCTCAAAATTTCTCAAACTCAATCTCAACTATTCTCAATAGTTGAATCATAAATAAATTTATCATTTACATGGCCAAGTTGCATTCATCCAACTCACCAATAGTCCAAAATCCCTTCTTTAATCAATTAATGCATAACATCCATCATACTCAATCAAACCAGCAATAATCCAAAAGAAATAGACTATTTACAATTTATATTAGGTTCCCCTACAATCCAAAATCATCCACATGTAATTCTACTCACAACAACTAGGGTTCTTCTCGAAGATCCAATTTTATCATCCATCCAACATACATATTCATACCAAACCCTAGCATGCTTTCTAATAGATGAAACACCACATACCACGTGCATAAAATAAAACCACAAAACAATTTACATCACTCACCTCGATGGAGAGATCAAACGAATGTTACAAAGCAAGATGAAGAATCCCTCCTTTGCAAAGAATCCAAGATCCCCTCTTTAAATCTCCAAGAAAAAAATAATAATAAACCTTGTGTTGTGCAACGAAAGATGGCTGCACTCCATCTTTTAAATAGGCCGGAAATTGAAGGATTAGGGTTTTTAAACACATTTGCAAAATAATCTCTTTTAAAATATATCTTTACATAAATAGATCCCTATACTTGGAAACTTGATAAAACCAATTTAATTGAGATTTACAACACAAAAATAACCATCCTAAGTCAGCCGACACTGTTTGAAAAGTCTAGAAAAATAGTTTTGCACTTTCATCCCTCAAAATGACAATTTTACAAAAAGTTCATTCTTTTGTAATATTTGGAAATATGTCCAATAAATATCAGAAAAATTTAGAAAAATTACAATTAATCCCAAATAATAAATAATGATTTTCCACAAAATAATTTTGCCTTTTTGAACTTTTCAAGAAAATATTTGCACGTGTTTTGCACGTGCGAAAAGATAAATCTTTAAAAAAATATTTATTAAATCGCCAGAAAATTATTTTAATTCATTTATAAATCTTTAAAATTATATTTAAAAATACGGGGTACTACATCACTCCCTCCTTAGAAGAGTTCTGTCCTCAGAACTACTGCTAATGGGGTCCAAACAAAAATAAACAAAGAAATTGAAATCTCATAGGTGGAAACATAGTCCAAGAAATATAATCACACAAGTGAATACATTCCAACAAAAGAAATACAAACATACAGAAGGAACACAATCACACAAAGGGTTCAGAAAAACAACCTTCCGCTACGCAACTCTGATAACTTGCCATCGGAAACCTGCTGCAACAACCTCTGAACTCCAACATCTAACTCTGACCTTCCACAATCTGCTTCAACCTTTCGAGGATCAGTGGCCACTCCCTCCTTAGAAAGGACATGTCCAAGGAAAGCCACTTCAAGACCCTGCCTGGAAACATCTTAAGCTCCACACCTAAGACTAGCAAAAATTTTGGGCGACACAAATGTATGCAAGAAAACAGTATCAAATAAAATTTTTGATTTTATTCCATTAACCCAAAACAAATCTTGTTACATGAAGAATGATACTCAATCTCCAATTATTCTCAAAATGAAAGTTTTACTTAATACAAAATGAATGAATTCAAAATTCTTGCACACCCGGATCACATCCCTGAGTTACCCTCATCCTTCTCAGTCAATGCGAACACTCGCCCCTGCCTCTGAACCTTGCCTTCCCTGGCACCATCTTTCTTCAGCTACGGACAGTTTGGTCGGATATGCCCTTCACGACCACAATGATAACACACCTGCACCTTCCGAGGCTTGGTGCATGCTACCTGATAATGATCTGCCTCTCCACAATTGAAAGAAGTCACACCTTGAACTGCGGGCACCTTCTGCACTGGTCCACTGAACTTGCCCTGCTTCAGTGGGAACTCCTTCTCACTCTAATCATCTGCTGGCCTCTTGTTCTTGTTCCAGGTCTCCTGCTTCTTCTGGAACTGATCCATGTCTTCTTCTGTCATAGCTATTCTCCTGACCAGCTTGTCGAACCTCCTTATGCCCAAAGGAATCATTCTCGACCTCAAGTTCGGCCTCAAGCCCTATTCAAACTTCTTGGCCTTCTTTGCCTCGTCAACTATCAGTTCTGGTGCATACCTCGACAGCTGAGCGAACTTAGTCTCATACTCTCGCACGGTCATGTTGTCCTGCTGTAGATTCAAGAATTCTGTTGCCTTCCTTTCCTGAATATACAAAGGAAAGAAACACTCCCTGAACTCATCCAGAAAAGCCTCCCAAGTCATTAGCTGGTCCCCCAAAGTCCTCTTCACCGATTGCCACCAAAAACTAGCGTCCTTTTCCAACTGCTTAGTGGCCAACTTCATCTTGTTGGCCTCCGGAGTTTCCGAGACCTCGAAGATTGTCTCCATCCGTCTAATCCAATCATCAGCCTCATTTGGATCAGACTGCCCCTCAAACACTGGCGGCCTCATCCTCTTGAAGGACTCAATCTGCTTGATAAGATCAGCTTTAACAAACCCTAGTCCAACCCCATGATTCTAATTCTGGTTCTGAGTCTGCACCAAATTAGCTGCCATTAGTGCATTCAAGGTCTGATACACTCTGGCGAATTGACCTCGAGATCAACTCCCGTTCCTTGGGAACTTCCAGCTCCATCACCATTGTTACCACCATTCCTGGTTCTGGGTCCTGTCATTCTACTGAATACTGCAAAATGAGGATAAAGTTAGAACATCACAACACAATTCACATTCACATCCATACCCTTGGCAAAACCTCAACCATACCCCAAACCAAACATCATGTTCTAATTCTATGTGATACTCACACTCTAATGTCCACACCTAGGTACTCACGCTCTAGTGTCCACACCTTGGTTATTTTTATACCATGTTTATTATTACTATTGAAGCATGCTCTGATACCAAATCTGTAGCGCCCCGAATTTCCAATATAATATCTTAGAAATACATGGCACAATTCCCAGCATCAACATCAATGTAAAATTAAACACAGTCCAAAAACACAGATAATTTTTATTTCAACCTTTTTATTACAATAGTCATTTACAACACAGCGGAATACAAAATACCTTGAATTACAACTTTCTTTTTACAACACTTCTTTTACAAAATTTACACAAAAGCTTTATTACATCAATTTATCTCAAGCATCCAAACTCCAAGCTCTAAGCAACAACCACCTGTAAAATATGAGGCTAAAGATAACCCTAACCCCCAAAACTAAAGGGGTCAGCTATAAAGGTGTGAGTGACATAAAAACAAGCAACAAGCAACAAAATTAATCATAAAACACTGAGTAATCAACAACATGTATTAACAGCACGAATAAATGAAATGAGAAATAACAAATAAGTAAAGCATGAAAACCTCAAGGAATATAAGATAGTAATTAGAAATTCATGAAACCGTCAAGTGATTCTAGACTAAATACAAGCATAAAACCAAGTCAAGAAAACACAAGCTCTATATGCTAACTCTCTAATGCATACTTATCGGATTCTATGCATTCCATAGTACATAGGTCCGGTGCAAGCCGTTAACAATCTCCACTTATAGGGATAACCCCTCACTATGCAACTAATCCTACTACGGTGATGAGAAACAAGATCCAGAATACTCCGTGAATAGGCACCACAGCCCTCGACGCGCAAGCATCATGTAAGATAGCTCAAAAACAACTGGAGAATCATCTCCCAAATTCGTGTACCCCACGAATAGGCTTGCAAGGCCCTCGACGTGCAGATACACCAAGTACATTTCGAGAATAGGCCTGCCGACGCTCGACACGCAAATGCACCCTGCATGCTCTGTGAATAGGCCTGCAGACCCTCAACCTGCGAACACACAAATATCCTCTCGAGACAGAACGACAGACAGTCCTGGAACGCATCCGTTAGACTAACAAAACGATGAGCCTATACTTACATTTTTCAAGTTCCATCACATCCCCACTAGTGCCTGTCCATAAGTTGATTATTATTAAACAATAAAAATCCCCATCTCTATAGTTAGTGTATCCTGCAGGACTTAAATACCCAACATCAACTAAACAAAGAGCCTCCAGGTCTAACTCAACAATCTCAACTTGCCGGTTCACAGGACTCCCACTCAACTCCTAGAGATCTCAACAAGACCAAAATTCACAAATCCATCGTCAAAACGATCATAGTGAGAAACCTCTTCAATCAACAAAACCCAATTTTTTTTATAAAATTCCCGAATCCAAATCCAAATCCAATAATAAAATATCTTGAAAATATATGTTCTATAGAAAGACTAATATCTGGAATAGTAATTTATAGATCCAAAAACGTTTAAAGAATCACCCATTTAAAGAACACCTGGAAAACTCAAGAAACATCAGTAACAGTCGACTGCAAACCAGAGTCGGTCGACTGTCCAGAGCGAAGATCCCACATTTTTAAGAAAATAATTCTAAGTGTTGACGGTCGACTGTCCAGAGCGAAAATCCAGCACCTCGAGAAAAATATCAAAACAGAGCAGAGACAGTCGACTGGAGAAATGGTTCAGTCGACTATTCCGCACGAGATTTCAAGAAAAACGAGAAAATACAGCAGCCAGGTAGCGACGGTCAACTGTCGAAACGTACCAGTCGACTGCCTCACCTACAGACTGCAATTTGGGTTGTGCATAATTCAACCGATACGAAGATTTACTTTTCAAAAACGAAATCTATAAAAAATATATTTCTGATACGATCAAATACAACTTATATGATATACAAGGATCCATAAAAACCAATCAAAAACCACCTGAATTGAAAATAACTTTTTGATGAACTTCTTCAAAATCAAAATGGGAACGTGTGCATACATCAAAATTAGAGTTTTAAGAATAAATCATACATCAAAATAATTTTGTTTTATATTCCAAACATATCAATACCAAAATAATTTGAGATATAGTCAAATCCTTCGAGACACATAAAACTCTATTTCTTCTAAAACAACAAAATTACTATATTCATGAAAATGTTCGTGCATGTTCGTGCACCAAAGAAAACTTCACCAATCCATAAACTAAAATAACAAAATATTCAAATATCAAACTTAGTATTTGAGTAAATCTAAATTCAAATGAAATCTTTCACCAAAATCACAAATCCCCAAATTAAATAAAAAAATGTATCAATTCCCAATTTTAGTCATCACAACTCAAATCCTCAAGACACGGTCTTCCATTACTCATTCTCAAAATTTCTCAAACTCAATCTCAACTATTCTCAATAGTTGAATCATAAATAAATTTATCATTTACATGGCCAAGTTGCATTCATCCAACTCACCAATAGTCCAAAATCCCTTCTTTAATCAATTAATGCATAACATCCATCATACTCAATCAAACCAGCAATAATCCAAAAGAAATAGCCTACTCACAATTTATATTAGGTTCTCCTACATTCCAAAATCATCCACATGTAATTCTACTCACAACAACTAGGGTTCTTCTCGAAGATCCAATTTTATCATCCATCCAACATACATATTCATGCCAAACCCTAGCATGCTTTCTAATAGATGAAACACCACATACCACGTGCATAAAATAAAACAACAAAACAATTTACATCAATCACCTCGATGGAGAGATCAAACGAATGTTACAAAGCAAGATGGAGAATCCATCCTTTGCAAAGAATCCAAGATCCCCTCTTTAAATCTCCAAGAAAATAAAACTAATAAACCTTGTGTTCTGCAACGAAAGACGGCTGCACTCCATCTTTTAAATAGTCCAAAAATTGAAGGATTAGGGTTTTTGAACACATTTGCAAAATAATCCCTTTTAAAATATATCTTTACATAAATAGATCCCTACACTTGGAAACTTGATAAAACCAATTTAATTGAAATTTAGAACACAAAAATAACCATCCTAAGTCAGCCGGCACTGTTTGAAAAGTCCAGAAAATAGTTTTGCACTTTCACTCCTCAAAATGACAATTTTGCAAAAAGTTCCTTCTTTTGTAATATTTGGAAATAGCTCCAATAAATATCAGAAAAATCTAGAAAAATTACAATTAATCCCAAATAATAAATAATGATTTTCCACAAAATAATTTTTCCTTTTTGAACTTTTCAAGAAAATATTTGCACGTGTTTTGCACGTGCGAAAAGATAAATCTTTAGAAAAATATTTATTAAATCTCCAGAAAATCATTTTATTTCATTTATAAATCTTTAAAATTATATTTAAAAATACGGGGTACTACAACTATAGTGTAGTGTTTCAGGATCCATTTTCATTAAAACGCTTGATTAGATCTTGTCTATACTTGTTGATCTATCCGTAGTTGTCCTTGGTTACACACGATATGAAATAACCTAGAAATAATTAATTCTTGTTGCATATATGTATTTTGTTTATGATCCATGATGTGTTGTATGATCTTATATGCATGATGTGTTAGTCGTAGTATATCTTACTACAAACTTGTTAAATACCTTATACCATGTTGCTTGGACATCTAGTATACCATATTTCGTATTTTGTTATGATTTGGATGTGTTTCATATAACCGAGTTGATTTTATGCATAAATAATATTTCTGTTTTTACTGTTATCCCGTTTTGGTACAGTATTTTAGATCCTATTAAGGTCAATATATCAAAATTATTTGTGAATATGAATTGTAGAGAATTCTTTCTACTTTCCAGAATTTTTGACTGATCTCAGTTTCGATTTATGAGTTGCATGTTATTGTTGTTTTACTACAAGATATAGAAAAATTACAGTTTTGGTTTTATATGAATTCTGGAGAGTAAATTTTTTTCATACTGATGCGAAAGGTAATATTTTGATCCAATATTTTGCTGATTACAACTAGACTTGACTGGGATTAACTCCTAATTTTTGTGGATTTAATTGATGACTTTTACAAACTATTATATTCTTGCGAACAACTATTATATTTGCAGAATTTTCACGCTGTTCAGTAAAGAACCCTAATTTCAACCTGATTCTATTTGCTTTTTATAAAAACTGTGTGAATATGAGTTGTAGCCTACAATATCTATTTTGTCACCCTTTTGATAGATCTAGATTTTGATTTATATTTCGTGATCTATTGTTGTTTTAGTACTGCTGTGTTTATGAGTTCAGATTTACAAATTTGCTGTATCTTGCAATTTTCTGATTTTATTTGACTGTGCTATCTATGTTGGAAAATTATGAAATTATATTTTCTAAAACAAAATATACTAGGGAATACCCCAGATTTTTCTTGGATTTAATACGTAAGTTTTTATGCCATTTTCCTGTTTATGAGTAGAAACTTCTGATTTCTGGCTGAACGTGTTTTCTGCATACAATTCTGTTTTGAGTCCTATTTTTGTGAAATAACCTATGACTTATATATATTTGCTGGATTCGGAATAGTCTATTTTCCAGATTTTCTGACGGATCCAGGTTTGCATATGTGTGGCAACGGTAATCCCAGATTTAGTGCAGTACTGTCTTGCTGTCCTCAACTAGAATTTTCGTTGTCCTACTCTTTTATGTGTTGTCTTTCACCGGTGCATGTTTATCTTCTAACCTGAACCTGTTACTTGATCATACCATTAATTTCTTGCCATGTTATGCACACATACATGCCTATTTGATAACAATAATAAATAAACCAAGTCGGGGTTAAGGGAAAGACCTAAGTAGTTGACAATATAGGTATGTGTACTTAGAAGGAGGCCCGTGTTTCTCGTTACTTAATTACTTGAATTCATGATTACATGATTCATGCTTGTTATTTCTACTTGATGCCATGATTTTCATGATTACATGATTCACGCTTGTTATTACTACTTGATGTCATGATTTCATGATTATATGATTCATGCTTGTTATTACTATATGATGTCACGAGTTAACGATTACGTGATTCGTGCTTGTTACTTGTTACTTGTTACTTGATGCCTGAGTACACGGCCCTATAGAAACCCACCACTAGATATAAACGTAATTTGTATAAATGTAGCAACCATGTGGTAAAAACCTGGGACGCATGAAGTGCTACCTATGTAGGACTAGATGCAAGACTTGAACATGATTACTTGATGCTTTTTACCCGTGACTCGTTTACATGTACTTGACACTTGTTACATACAACTTGTGCTCGCTCATCTTGCCATGCTAGTAGTTGTAATCACTGTTTTTCATTTTTCGTAATTTTGGTGTATTTTTCTTTTCTTGTGTATTTGTACTCTCTTGTTTTTTTTCGTTGGACCGTATATTGAGTTGTTTCAATATATATTTTTTGTTTTCTTTTCTCATTCTTGATTTTTTGCGAGTTATTTCCGATTTCTTGGTTGTTCTTGTTCATGGTTGTTGTTTTCGCTCTTTATTGTTGTCTCGGTCTCTTTGTTCGTATCTTTGGGGTGCTTTTGGTGATTTGGTGGTTTACCCCATTCCTAATCCTATTATTTTGATCCCTAATTGATTACCAAAGCCAAATTACCCAATCTGAGTTTGAATCCTATTCAATTTGATCCCTATCTGTCTTATTGGATTAATCCTATTACTACTCCTAAACTACCCACAACCCAATACCCATACCCACATCAACTCTAAACTCCACTATATATATAAACCCTCATCTCCTATTAAAACCTTAACCCTAATCACCTAAACCTACCCCCAGCCTCCCCTCCTTGGCTGCGCCGTGCACACACCCGGCGCCGGCCTGCACTCCAACCCACACCCCTCCCTCCGGCCTGCACTCCATCCCCGCTTCCATCCGACCACCGACCACCACCATACTCCCTCTCATCCCATCTCCGACCACTTCTCCCCCCTTGGCTGCAAGCCCCGCATCTCTCTCTTGTGGTCTCTCTCTTCTCTTGCTTTGAGAAGCGTGCCATGTGTTTGTGCATTTGTTCGTGGGTTCGTTGTTCTTGATTGTGGATTTCTTGTTCGTGGATTTTCGTTCGTTGCCCGGGAATCCATCCTGTTATTCTTGATTTTCATCGATGTTCATCTCCGATTAAGGCAAGTAACTTGTACTCTAATTCCTTTGTTTGATACAAGTCAAAAATACCACCTATAGTGTAGTTGGGTCTAGAGACAACTCGTGTGTGTGTTATCTTTGATGGGTTTTGTCTCTATTGTGAAAACTTGACCATAGTTGAATTAACTTAGGTTTTATCCGTTCTTGATTTGATCATGTATGTGAGACTTCTAGTGAGAATTTGGATATTTGTTGAGAACCATGTGGTAGACTTATTTTAGATATGTTAATAACCCTAATTCATGATGTTTGGACACTTGGTAGGCTCGATTCCAAGTTTGGTTGTGCTTTGAACAAGTTTTGTATGATATATGTTGAGTTGTTGTTAAAGGAAAAAATCTGTATTTTGTCGCTGATCTGTTTTGGTTGCTGTTTTGGACTGTCTTGAAGTCAGTAACTTAATTTCGGTATAAAACATGAGTTTTAGAGAATTTTGTCTATTTTCAAACCCCTCTGACCTTGCTCAGTTTCGTTTCCTTATGTGTGAGTTATGACAGTTTTACTACAGATGTGTAGATCATTTTCAGATTTCATTTTTTGGTAATTTTGATGATTAAATTATTTTGATACAAGTTCGAAACATGTTATTTTGATCTGAGACTTTGGTCAGTTTTTCTATATCTACTTAGGGTTACCCAGAATTTTGGTAGATTTTATTGATGAGTTTTATGTGCCGTTTCATGCTAGTTGATCAACATTATACTTGCTATATTTTGCTCGTTGTTTTGTAATGAATCGTATTTTTACCCTATTCCTTCTACTGTATGAAAAATTCTTGGGAAATATGAAAGTTAGTATATTTTACCTATTATCATATCCCTTTGGCGGATTTGGATTTCGTTTCACTGGTTGCGAGATATCATAATTTTCGTACACCAGTGTTGGGAATTCCAGATTTGCCAAACTACCGTTTCTTAATGTTTTCTTTCTTTTGATGACTGAACTAATTTTTCTGGAATATTATATAACTTTATATTTTAATTCTATACATATAGAGGAATACCCTAGATTTTTTCTGGATTTATTTGAGAGGTTTTGATGCTGTTTTTCGGACTGAGAATTCGTTTTACTGATTTCTGATTGAACATGTTTTCTGGATTCAAATCAGTTTTGAGTTATGATTTTGTGAATTACTATGTGACTTATTTATATTCGCTGGATTCGGTTGGGAGTCTATTTTCCAGATTCTTTGACGGATCCACATTTGCATTTCTGTAGCGACGAGATTTACTATTTTAGTACTGTACTGTCAAGCTGTCCTGAATATGAACATACACTGTTTTGCTCGTTTATGTTACTGTATATCATTTATGCATGCTTGATTGTTTCTCTGAACCTAATACTGATTATATCATGTTAGTTTGACACTATTTCATGCACTATCATGTCTGTTTGATGACCATAATAAAAGTAACCAAGCTGGGGTTTCTTAAGGGAAGATCTAGTAGTGAAAAATATAGAAACGTGTACTTGGAAGGGAATTGGTGTTCCATACTGTTACTGCTACTGTTACTGCTACTGTTACTATTACTGCGATTGTTACTTTTACTTTTACTGCTACTGTTACTGTTACTGATACCTTAGTACACTGCCCCATTATGGTCCATTATGAAATCTAAAAGAGAAACTGTTTGTTGTAGCAACCATGTAGTAAAAATCGAGATGCATGAAGTGCTACCTAGCTAGTAATACACAAGACTGTAAGAACATAAGACTGATACTTTTAGACTGATACTGTTAGACTGATACTGTTAGACTAAGACTGTTGGACTAATACTGTTATACTGTTACACTGATATACTGAGCTTACTGTTACTGGACACTGTTAGTTGCCATATGACACTATTACTGACACATTCATTTGTACTGTTAGTATACCATGCTAGTTTACTTTGTTTTACTGATTCATGCTAGTCATTACTGTTGATGCATTATTCCATGTTATTTGTTAGTTTTCCCATGTGCTTGTATCCTACATTATAAGTAGCCCGTAACTTGCAATTGATGGGTACTTTTTTTCTCTTTACTTCTCTTGCAATTATTAATTGCAGATTAGGATGGTCAGCTGCCCGACGGTATTGGCAAAATGAGATATTAGTGCTGGATTTATTGTTTATTAGTATTATTATTATTGTTTTTTTGGAATAATGTATTTTGAGTACTTGAATATTTATTTTGTACTTAGGGCGATGTGACTGAGGATATTTGACTTGTCTAGATTCTGATTTATTTGAGAATATTATATTTTATTTCAAGTAAATTCTGTTGGTTTATTAATTCAGTTATGCATATGTGGTTGACTCTTTGGCTTCCGACTCTGATTATTTCGTGAGATATGGTTAAGATTCTTGAACAGCTTATGGATGATGAAAGTCATTTGCTGGGCTTTTGTTACGTATCCGTATTCCGTATTCTTTTTGGAAAGCGGGGCGCGACAGAATTTTTAGTGGTATCAGAGCCCAGGTTTGGCTAATATATTAGTTGCCTAATATATTAGACAAGCTTGGCTCGAACTGGTATCGGCTCAATATTTCACCAACCATGCATGCGTAAATGAATTATTATCAACTCTGATTCTGGATACTAGTCTTGTTCCCTCCATTTTGATCCCTTCTTATTCAATTCCTTGATTCCTTGTTTGCTTCTCTCTATCCTTTAATTGTCTATTCTTTCTCCTTGTCTTTTGATTCCTTTAGGTATCATCCTTGTTTGCTCTTTTCCTGCCCATATTCTTTTTGATTCTGGGGCAACCCATTCTTTTGTCTTCTCTCGATTTGTCGCTCGCCATCAGTTGGAGTGTAGCAACATGTCAGAGGCTTGGAAATTGTGATAGGTGGTGGAGTTTGCATATGTTCCCGTGAGTGCAGGCAATGTCCCGTTGTTATTGGAAACGCAAATTTCAAAGCCAACTTGATTATAATTAGAAATTCAGGATTCGACGTTATTCTGGGTATGGATTGGTGGGGTGAAGCCCATGCCATTATTGAGTGCTGTGGCAAGAAAGTTGTCTTCAGAATTCCAGATCGAGTAGAATTTGAGTTCCATGCCGGGGAGTCTTCCCTTGGCCGAGCAAATGCTGCAGTTGAACAGGTGGATTGTGCCATGGAATTGCACTCAGGCTGTAAGGCTGCGCCTCTAGTAGTTCGGGATTTCTTGGATGTTTTTTCCAGATGAGTTGCCTGGCTTACTCCCTGATAGGAAAGTGGAGTTCGGTATTGATGTTCAGCCTAGAACAATGCCGATATCGAAGAGTGCCCTAAGGATGGCACCGATTGAGCTAGCAGAGCTTAAGGTGCAGCTTCAGGAGTTTCTTGATTTGAGTTTCATCAGACCAAGTGTTTTGCCTTGGGGTGCTCTGATCCTTTTTGTCAACAGGAAGGATGGTAGTCATCGACTGTGTGTGGATTCTCGGGAACTGAACAGAGTTACTGTGAAGAATCGGTATCTGTTGCCCAGGATCGATGATTTGTTTGGTTAGTTGAGTGGGGCTGCTGTTTTTTGAAAGGTGGATCTTCGTTCTGGGTATCACCACGTTAAGGTGAAGGCTGTAGATATACAGAAGACTGCATTCAGGACTAGATACGGGTACTATGAGTATCTTGTGATGCCGTTCGGGGTTACGAACGTGCCGACTGTATTCATGAGTCTTATGAACCGGGTCTTCTCTTAGTTCTTGGATAGATTTGTGGTGGTCTTCATTGATGATATTTTGATGTATTCTCGAATCGGGAAGATCATGCTGAGCATCTTAGAGTGGTTCTACAAACTTTGAGAGAGAATCAGCTCTATGGAAAACTAAGCAAGTACGTGTTTTGGCTCGACATGGTTCTTTCTTGGGGCACATTATTTCTGGCGATGGTGTTTCTGTGGATCTGGCCAAGATTAAGGCTGTGAAGGATTGGCCTATTCCCAAGTCAGTTTCGGAGGTCAGGAGTTTTCTTGGTTTGGCTGGCTATTATAGGAAATTTGTCCAAGATTTTCGAAGATAGCAGGACCATTGACTAAATTGACTGGTAAGGATCAGAAGTTTTGTTGGTCTGATGAGTGCAATGAGGCTTTTGTTGAGTTGAAGAATAGATTGATGTCAGCGCCTGTGTTGACTATTCCAGATGGTTCAGGCGGATTTGTAATTCACTGTGATGCTTCTGGTAAGGGTCTTAGAGCAGTTTTGATACAGAAGGGCCGTGTCGTTGCGTATGCATCGAGGCAGTTGAGGACGCATGAGAAGAACTATCCTACTCATGACTTGGAGTTAGCAGTAGTGATTTATGCTTTGAAGCTGTGGAGACATTATTTACTTGGTGATCGAGTGGAGATCTTTATAGACTACAAAAGTCTCAAGTACGTCTTCACCCAAAAGGAGTTAAACATGAGGTGAAGGTGTTGGTTGGAACTTATGGCTGATTATGACATCAGTTTGCAATACCATCCTGGTAAAGTAAACTTGGTGCCTGATGCTTTGAGCCGGAGACTAGCAGTTATGTTTCTTATTCAGCAGAGTGATCTCATTGAGCAGATGAGGAGGTTGGAGTTGGATGTTGTGTTGCCGAGTTCTTGTCGGAGTTGTTTGGCGCTCCAGCTGCAGTCGTCTCTTGTTGAGCAGATTAAGGAGGTACAGGCTAGTGATGCGCAGTTGCAGGGTTTTCGAGCTGAGATTGAGTCTAGGTCCAGGGCTGACATGGTTATTCATGTAGATGACTCGCTTCGTTTTGGTTCTCGGTTGTGTGTCCCTAAGGGTGAAATTCGTCAGAGGTTGCTTGAAGAAGCTCGTCAGTTTTCATATTCTATCCATCCTGGCAGTACTAAGATTTATCGGGATTTGAAGCTTCATTTCTGGTGGCATTGTATGAAGAGGGCTATGGCTCGGTTTTTTTCTCAGTGTTTGGTCTGCCAGTAGGTTAAGGCAGAACATCAGAGAATCACTGGACTTCTTCAACTGCTTCCTATTCCAGATTGGAAAAGGGAACATATCACTATGGATTTTTTGACTACTTTGCCAAGGAGTCCTAAGGGTCATAATCCTATTTGGGTTATTGTCGACCGTTTGACGAAGAGTGCTCTCTTCATTCGTTTTCATGTTGGGAAGTCTACTGAGAGCCTAGCTAAGAGGCATATGCAAGAGATTGTTAGACTTCATGGGATTCCAGTCAGTATTGTATCCGACAGGGATAAGAGATTCAGATCTCAGTTCTGGGAGTCTTCAGGCCATTTTGGGGAGTAAATTAAAGTACAGTACAGCTTTTCATCCCCAGACTGATGGATAGTCAGAGCGGACTATTCAGATTCTTGAGGTCATGTTGAGGTTTTGTATGCTTTAGTTTGGTGGATCTTGGGAGGATCATTTGTATCTCGTAGAGTTCTCGTACAATAACAACTTTCAAGACAGTATTAAAGCTGCTCCATTCGAGGCACTCTATAGGCAGAAGTGCAGATCGCCAGTGTGCTGGGATGACATTGGTGAGAGGAAGTTGATCACCAAGGCAGTGGATGCGGTGGTTCAGATCAGGAAGCATTTGCAGGCAGCTCAGGATCGGCAGAAGCGATGGGCTGATGTCCATCGAAGGGCTTTGGAGTTTGTCGTTGGTGACCATGTTTTCCTTAAGTTATCGCCATGGCGCGGTGTCATTCAGTTTGGTGGTGGGGGCAAGCTTAGCCCTAGGTTTATTGGACCGTTTGGGATTTTGGAGCGAGTAGGCAATGTGGCCTATCGTCTCGCATTGCTGCCAGCTTTATCAAAAGTGCATGATATTTTCCATGTCTTACAACTCATGAGGTATATCCGAGATGAGAGTCACGTGATCAACTATTCTGAGTTGACCGTTCGACCGGATTTGACTTGTAAGATTCCGCCAGTTGCTATTGTGGATCGACTGGAGAAAGTGCTTAAGAACAAGGTCATCAAGTTGGTTCGTGTTGCTTGGAATCCTCACTCACCCGGTGAGTCGACCTGGGAGCTGGAGGAGGAGATTCAGCAGAAGTTTCCTCATTTGTTTGAGTAGTTGTTTTTTTTTTTCTTTTGGGGGTTACCCTATGTATCTTCTTTTTGAATTTCGAGGACAAAATTCTTTTTGTTTGGTGGGTAGGATTTTAACCACTGTTTTTTATTTTTTGTATTTTTGGTGGATTTTTCTTTTCTTGTGTATTTGTACTATCTTGTTTTTTTTTCCTTGAACCATATATTGAGTTGTTTCAATATATATTTTTAATTTCTTTTCTCATTCTTGATTTTTTGCGAGTTATTTTCGATTTCTTAGTTGTTCTTGTTCATGGTTGTTATTTTCGCTCTTTATTGTTGTCTCGTTCTCGTTGTTCGTATCTTTGGGGTGCTCTTGGTGATTTGGTGGTCTACCCCATTCCTAATCCTATTATTTTGAGCCCTAATTGATTACCAAAGCCAAATTACCCAATCCTAGTTTAAATCATATTCAATTTGATCCCCATTTGTCTTATTGGATTAATCCTATTACTATTCCTAAACTATCCACAACCTAATACCCATACCCACATCAACCCTAAACTTCGACTATATCTATAAACCTTCATCTCCTACTAAAACCCGAAACCCTAATAACCTAAACCTACCCACGGCCTCCCCTCCTTGGCTCCGGCGTGCACACACCAAGCCCCGGCCTAAACTCCAACTAGCACACCTCTCCCTCCGGCCGCACTCCATCCCCTACATCCATCCGACCGACCACCACCATACTCCCACTCATCCCATCTCCGACCACTTCTCCCCCCTTGGCCGCAAGCCCAGCATCTCTCTCTCGTGGTCTCTCACTTCTCTTGCTTTGAGAAGCATGCCGTGTGTTCGTGCGTTTGTTCGTGGGTTCGTTGCTCTTGATTGTGGATTTCTTGTTTGTGGATTTTCGTTCGTTGCCCGGGAATCCATCCCATTATTCTTGATTTTCATCGTTCTTCATCTCCGGTTAAGACAAGTAACTTATACTCCAATTCCTTTGTTTGATACAAGTCAAAAATACCACCTATAGTGTAGTTGGGTCTAGAGACAACTCGTGTGTGTGTTATCTTTGATGGATTTGTCTCTATTGTGAAAACTTGACCATAGTTGTTTTACGACACAATATTGACATGAATTAACTTCGGTTTTACCCGTTCTTGATTTGATCATGTATGTGAGACTTCTCGTGAGAATTTGGATATTTGTTAAGAACCATGTAGTAGACTTGTTTTAGATATGTTAATAACCCTAATTCATGATATTTTGACACTTGGTAGACTCGATTTCAAGTTTGGTTGTGCTTTGAACAAGTTTTGTATGATATATGTTGAGTTGTTGTTAGAGGGAAAAATCTGTATTTTGTCGCTGATCTGTTTTGGTTGTTGTTTTGGACTGTCTTGAACTCAGTAACTTAATTTCGGTATAAAACATGAGTTTTAGAGAATTTCGTCTATTTTCAACCCCCTCTTACCTTGCTCGATTTTGTTTCCGTATGTGTGAGTTATGACTGTTTTACTACAGAGGTGTAGATCATTTCCAGATTTTGTTTCTTGGTAATTTTGATGATTAAATTATTTTGATACTAGTTCTAAACATGTTATTTTGATCTGAGACTTTGGTCAGTTTTTCTATATCTACTTTGGGATTACCCAGAATTTTGGTAGATTTTATTGATGAGTTTTATGTGCCGTTTCATGCTCGTTTATGAACACTATACTTCCTGTATTTTGCTCGCTGTTATGTAATGAATCGTATTTTTACCCTATTTCCTTCTACTGTATGAAAAAATCTTGTGAAATATGAAAGTTAGTATATTTTATCTATATTCATATCCCTTTGGTGTATTTGGATTTCGTTTCATTAGTTGTGTGATATCATGATTTTCGTACAGCAGTGTTGGGAATTCTAGATTTGCCAAACTACCGTTTCTTGATGTTTTCTTATTTTTGATGACTGAACTAATTTTACTGGAATATTATGAAAATTTATATTTTGATTCTAGACATATAGAGGAATACCCCAGATATTTCCTGGATTTATTTTAGAGGTTTTGATGCTGTTTTTCGGACTGAGAATTCGTTTTACTGATTTCTGACTAAACATGTTTTCTGGATTCAAATCAGTTTTGAGTTATGATTTTGTGAATTACTATGTGACTTATTTATATTCGCTGGATTCGGTTGGGAGTCTATTTTCCAGATTCCTCGACGGAACCACATTTGCATTTCTGTAGCGACGAAATTGACTGTTTTAGTACTGTACTGTAAAGCTGTCCTGAATATGAACATATACTGTTTTGCTTGTTTATGTGACTGTATATCATCTACGCATGCTTGATTGTTTCCCTGAACCTAATACTTATTATACCATGTTAGTTTGACACTATTTCTTTCACCATCATGTATGTTTGATGACCTTAATAAAAGTAACCAAGCCGGGGTTTCTTAAGGGAAGATCTAGTAGTGGAAAATATGGAAACATGTACTTGGAAGGGAAGTAGTGTTCCATACTGTTACTACTACTGTTACTGTTACTGTTACTGTTACTGTTACTTTTACTGCTACTTCTACTTTTACTAATACCTGAGTACACTACCCCATTATGGTCCACTATGAAATCTAAAAGCAAAACTGTTTGTTGTAGCAACAATGTAGTAAAAACCGGGATGCATGAAGTGCTACCTAACTAGTAATATACACAAGACCTTAAGAACATAAGACTGATACTTTTAGACTGATACTGTTAGCCTGAGACTGTTGGACTGATACTGTTATACTGTTACACTGATATACTGAGCTTACTGTTACTGGACACTATTAGTTGCTATATGACACTGTTACTGACACATTTATTTGTACTGTTAGTATACCATGCTAGTTGACTTTGTTTTACTGATTCATGCTAGTCATTACTGTTGATGCATTATTCCATGTTATTTGTTAGCTTTCCCATGTGCTTGTATCCTACATTATAAGTGGCCCGTAACTTGCAATTGACAGGTACTTGTTTTCTCTTTCCTTCTCCTGCAATTATTAATTGCAGATTAGGATGGTCAGCTGCCCGACGGTATTGGCGAAATGAGATATTAGTGCTGGATTTCTTGTTTATTAGTATTATTATTATTGTTGTTTAGGAACAATGTATTTTGAGTACTTGAATATTTATTTTGTATTTTGGGCGATGTGACTCAGGATATTTAACTTGTCCAGATTCTGATTTATTTGAGAATATTATATTTGTTTTAAGTAAATTCTGTTAGTTTATTAATTCTGTTATGCATGTGTGGTTGACTCTTTGGCTTCCGACTCTGATTATTTCGTGAGATATTGTAAAGATTCTTGAACAGCATATGGATGATGAAAGTCATTCGCTGGGCTTTTGTTACGTATCCGTATTCCGTATTCTTTTTGGGAAGCGGGGCGTGACAGTAGTTCTATTTTGTTGCCATGTCTATTCCATGCCATGTTTGCATCTGCTGTTACTATTTATTTGTTTATTCTTTTCCAGTACTTGTGTCTGCGCTACAAGCAGCCCGTAACTTGCATTGATGGGCGTTTTGTTTCTCTTTCCTTTTTCTGCAATTTGTTAAATTGCAGATTATGGTGTTCAGCTGCCCGATGGAGTAGGTGATCTAAGCTTCTAGTTGTTGGAGTTCTTGCTATATCTATTTATTTCTTGTTGCTTATCTTGAATAAATGTAATTGCTACATGGATTATTTGTATCGGGTTTTTTTCCCCAGACTTGTGTTTTGTTCCAAAAACGATTATTTGAAATTCAGTTTTCTTGTTTCTTGTTTCAAGTAATCATGTTTACTATATTGATTCAGTTATGCATGCGCGGTTGACTATTCTTCTTGTATCTCTCTTGTTTATACACGTGCATGTTGTAAAGATTCTGATAGCTTATAAATGGTGAAAGCCATTCGCTGGACTTAGTCACGTATCCATATTTCGTATCTCATTCATGGGAAGCGGGGCGTGACAGAAAAGAACTCCATGAAATCTTTAAAAAATTCATAGACTGCTTCACATGCACATATAAAGAAATACCAGTGCAATCCCCACAAAAAATATTTTTTTGAATATACTCTGTATTTTGATTATTTATAAATTCATTTTGTTTTTAAATTCATTTATGATCTTCTATTAAAATCTTTTCTAATCGAAATTATATTCTTTTCGAATAATGGTGTATTTAACTTTATTTTCTATTTCTAATTGATCGACTATTTATATTATTATTTGTAACTCCCTGATTTCTGATATCTGGAAAACCGTGACACAACCAGAATCTTTACCTTCAAATGCATCTCAACACAGTAAATAACACGGAAAATTTAAAAACTTTTATTGCCATCAGAGTTATTGCAACTACAACACGATGGTTCTTCACTAACGTTATCGCCACAACATGGTAGTTCTCTACTACACTACCACTATATCGTGATAGTTCTTTACTAACGTTACAACTACAACATGATAGTTCTCTACTACACTACAACTATAACGCGATAGTTCTTTACTAACGCTACAACTACAACATGATAGTTCTTTACTAATACTACGACTACAACGCGATACTTAACACCACAACTACAACAACATGATCCTTTTCTATTACTTAAGCACGAATCTACAATGGCCTTAAGCATGGTATATAACTTAAACATTAACCTACAACACTGTTAAGCATGAATACAACTTAAGCATGTACTCACAACAATCTTATGCATGAATACAACTTAAGCATGACTGGTTACTACAACTTAAGCATGTATGTTACTACAACTTAACATGAATATCTACTCACTTTAGCATGGATATTTACTACAACTTAAACATGAGCATTTACTACCATTCAAGCATGAGTAACTACTACACTCTAAGCATAGATGTCTATTACAGCCTTAAGCATGGATATGAACATTTACTACAATTCGAGCATGCGTAACTATTACACACTAAGCATGGATTTCTACTACAATTTTAAGCATGGATATCTACCACAACCTTAAGCATGGTATATAACTTTCCTACAATAATCTAAGCATGGTATATAATTTTCCTACAATAATCTAAGCATGGTATATAGAATGAGCCTCAATCCTACAACAATCCAAGATTCAATCTTTATGTTCTTATTAAAGTTCTACCATTCACTTTCTTAGGTGATCATTTATTTTATCCATGGCATCATTGGTAACTTAGTTCTTTATCCAAGTTGTTTTAGGACAACATACATACAAGAGATACAAC